>JAJHZJ010000266.1:1200000-1800000 GCA_023548195.1 Bettongia penicillata ogilbyi
ATAACAAAGAAAAGGAGTGCAGTGAAAGGCGACCAGTAAATAGCCGGGAAAAAACAAAAGATGATGTCAAACTTACTACCAAGAGAGATGTAGTTAAAGTGCCTGAAGATAAGAAGAAAAAATTGGAGGAAGACAAACGTAAAAAGGAGGATAAGGAGCGGAAGAAAAAAGAGGAAGAGAAGGTAAAAGCTGAGGAAGAATTAAAGAGACGAGAAGAGGAAGAAAGGAAGAAGCTCGAAGAGGAAGAGAGAAAGAAGCAAGAAGAGCGGGAGAAACGCCAGCAAGAAGAAGCAGCTGCTCAACTGAAGTAAGGAGTTTCTTGTTAAATGTCTGCATAGAATCAGAGATTCAGAGCAACTAGGCACCTTAGAGGTCAATGGACTATAGAAATATAATGCCTGTGTTCCCAGATATTTTTCTAATTTTCTTTTTGAGGCAATAAAAAGGTTTAAAAAAATTAAAATTAAATTATTTTCTTAAGAGTAAGTTTTGACTTCATCTTTTGAGTTGGGGTCATATTTGGCAAATCATCAATTCTTAATCTGTTCTTAAGTGTGAATCTGTTTAGTTAATATATTCGAAAAATACACTGAGTGAGTAGAGTGTTTTATATAAGGCGGTAAGTAAGGTAAAGCAAAACTCACAGTTTATTGAAGTGATATGACACCTGTTTTTCTGATTAAAATAAATTGACTCATTAGAGTAGCTTCCACAGTTTCAAAATTGGTGAAATCAGTAAAGCAAACATCCAGAAAACTTCTGCTAGGTTCCAGGTTCATATACTGTAATGGTCCCTGCTCTCAAGGAGCTTATAATAGGAGTCTGAGTCTAGGTAGTTGTGATACCAATATTCATGTGAGTATTAGTTTTGAAATGGAATTGATATAGGAATTGTTAGTGAAAAGTTTGTTATCAGGTGGGAGATCAAAGATGGGAAGTGGGCACAAACACAACACTACAGTCAATGTTTGATGGGGCCGAGTTAACTCATTTGGCTGGAGTATAGCATGCATAAAGTGAAGTAATGTAAGATAAGCCTGGAAAGTTAGAGTGGGTTGAAGTTGCAAAGGTCATTGCATGTTAGCAAAAGGAAATTAAACTAGTAGGCAGTAAGGAGCCCTGTGGATTCTTGAGCAGGGCAATGAGATGACCAGATCTATGCTTAACAAATGTAACCTTACCAATGGTATGAAGGTGGATAGAAGTGGAAAGAGCATTTAGAAAACTCTTCTAATCAGACCAATAGAAAATTATTGAAGACTCTGAACTGGATTCATGACTGTGGAATTAGAGAAAGAGAGGTTGGTAGTTTGGAATCAGTATTTCAGTGCATTTTAGAAAGGAGGGAAAAGTCAAGAGTTTACTTTGAGGTTACCAAAAAAAGACTATGAATAGTGTCAACACCTACAGAAATCATGAAGTCAGCTGGAGGAACTGGTTTAAAGAAAAAGATGAACATGGCTTTAGACCCATTGAATTTGAATTACACGTGAAACATCTAGGTAAAGATGTGTAGTAGGCATTTGGAGAGGTGATGTTTGAAGCCATGGAAATGAGTGAGATTCCTGGGAGTGTATGGAGAATAGGCCCAAAGACAGAATTGGGGGAGCCCCTACTATAAATGGTGAGGATGAATAGCCAGAAAGAGAAATAAAGGAGTTAAATGGGCAAGAGGATTTAAGAGAGTTGGCATCTTAAGGATTAAGGGGGAGAGATTATCTAGTTGGTGGGGAAAGGTAGTAGTTTCGGAAGCTTCTGGGTTACAAGCTGTAGAGCTCTCTGAATATAGACAAGTATTAGGAAAAGTTATTGGAGACAACTGCACGCTTTGTAAAGCAGTTCATTTTCTACTGTTCTTTTATTTTTTCTAATTCTATCAAATAGAAACTTTTAGAACCTTTTTTTGAGTCTTAGCACCTTTCTTTAATAAGCAGGATATCTTCTGGACCCAAAACAGCAGTAGTTGGTCTAAGAATATTCAAAACCTTGAGTCCCAAGGGTTTCCTGAATTTATGTTTCAATTTTCTTTGTATCATTAATGGCACATATCTACTTGTCAAAAACTTCCTTGGGAGAGGAGTATAAATATCTTCAACTCATGTGAAAAGCATATTTTAAAGAATTATGCATTTAACAAGGGATATGTTGCCTTATGCTGTTTCACTTCTTAAGGGTATTACTTGATCCTAGGATTTACATCTGGAAAGACTTTAGTCCTGTGGTCCAGGCTCCTTATTTTATAATTGAAGAAACTGAGTCTCGAGATCATGCAGGTAGTAAATAGTAGATCTTAGACTTCCAACCCAGGTATGCTCGTCTTTCCATTGTATTGCTTCTGATAGAGGCCATTTATATGTATAGTTCATTAACCTGTGGTAGTATGGTAGGACCTTTACTAATTTCTTTTGCCATACTGTGGTTCCTTTCCAGATTTTCTGTCTGCTTTCAGATTTTGGGCATTTCAAATCAACCAAGTTACTTCTTTAAACACTTGACCACTGTGTAATAAAGGATGTGTGGTTTCTACATTTTTATTGATTCATCTTTTTGGTTTGTTACTTTTTGACTATAGTATTATATTGTTGGCTTAAATTTAGCTTGTGAATCCTCTGTTTTATCTATTTTATTGAAGATTGTGTGAATTTTTTTCAAACACTATTAATCCTCATTTGACAGATCTTGTACTTTGCTTGCATAACCTTTAGGAACCAAGGATTACCTAACTATGCCATGAGGAGGCACTGAAGTAGGACTTTGGGGAGGAAAATGGTTTTTTCCATTATTTTTAATAAACCTAGTCATACAATTATAGATTAAAGGAACCTTGAAGGTATCTAGTGCAACCCTTGAAGCCAAGAATTTTCCTTCAGAGACATTTTATCCTTTAATTGTCCCAATTATATTTCATTTGTCTTTAACTATCTACTTTCCCAACTTAAGATAATTTTGAATTTAATTGGTTCTTTACAGTGATTTATCACCTAAAATTAGTGCTATCAGCAGGTAAAATGAATATATTCATCATTTGATCACATAAGACAATTCTCAAAATGTTCAAAATAGTGAAAGTTAACATTTACGTTTTTGGAAAGAATGCCAGCATTAATGTAAGTGCCTTAAATAAAGCTCATCCTACCATTTTAGTTCAGTAATTTCTGCTTTAGCTTCTGGGTTTGAATTACGAGTGCTGTTTTTATGATGTACGATTTATAAATGACTCACTCAAACACAAGATATTATTTGTTTTGTCTTTGTGTAGAGAGAAAGAAGAATCCCATCAGCTTCATCAGGAAGCATGGGAACGACATCAAGCAAGGAAGGAACTCAGAAGCAAAAACCAAAATGCACCAGACAGCCGACCAGAGGAGAATTTCTTTAGCAGATTGGACTCAAGCTTGAAGAAAAATACAGCTTTTGTCAAGAAATTGAAAACTATTACGGAGCAACAGAGAGACTCCTTGTCCCATGATTTTAATGGCCTCAATTTAAGCAAATACATTGCAGAGGCTGTTGCTTCTATTGTGGAAGCTAAGCTAAAAATTTCTGATGTGAACTGTGCTGTGCACTTGTGCTCTCTCTTTCATCAGCGCTATGCTGACTTTGCCCCATCTCTGCTTCAGGTTTGGAAAAAACATTTTGAAGCAAGAAAAGAGGAGAAAACACCTAACATTACTAAACTAAGAACTGACTTGCGTTTCATTGCAGAATTGACCATAGTGGGGATTTTCACTGACAAAGAAGGTCTGTCCTTAATCTATGAACAGCTGAAAAACATTATTAATGCTGACCGTGAATCCCACACTCATGTGTCTGTGGTGATTAGCTTTTGCCGGCATTGTGGGGATGATATTGCTGGATTGGTACCAAGAAAAGTGAAAGGTGCTGCAGAGAAGTTTAACTTAAATTTTCCTCCTAGTGAAATAATCAGCCCAGAGAAGCAACAGCCTTTCCAGAACCTGTTAAAAGAATACTTTACGTCTTTGACCAAACACCTGAAAAGGGACCACAGGGAGCTACAGAATATTGAGAGACAAAACAGGTGATTTTCAAATGTTTCTCAGGAGTTGAAAATTTATATTGGATCACATACTTAAATATTAAATCACGATGCCACTGAAAAAAACTTATGGAAAAGGGGCTGATTGCAGGTGATTCCTTAAAATACCAGGAAATTATCAGTATGTCATATTTTTAAGAACTCATGTTTGAATATAAAACTGTAGGAGATTTTGTTTGTTTTAGCATCTGGCGAGTATTGTGGGTTTAAATTTATGCCTTATTTTTTTCCATTTCTATTTAGTTTTGAATCTCATTTAAATTTGGAAATAGCATTTTATACAGTGTTACTTTAACTGTTACTTATTTACTCTTACTCTTCTTTGTATAGCCTTTTCCCTTTTCTAACTGCACTTGATACAGTAAATTTACTTTCATTATTTCTAATTTGGAGTATCCATATCAGTATCAGATGCTGGCATGATATAAAGGAATCTAGAGTAGAATCAGTAAAGAATTGCTTACTGAACAGAGGTAGTTCAGGTTTATGAATTTTGGATTCAATACTTTGACATTGACTTAAAAGATTCTTTAATTTGCTAAGCAAATTACTTGTAGGCAGCTATGTAAAAAAATGTATTCAAGGAGCCCCTCCCAAATCCCTGGGGAATATATTCTGGAGAACTGATGGGATGTAATATTTAACCTTCTGATATGTGCAGGAAAGTCTTCAATTTGGGTCCAAACATCAAACTTTTAACATTGCATTAATACCTAGAATTATGAAAGATTAACAAGCAACAATGAACAACAACCTGTGGGCAGTGTAGTTGCAATAATTAATTTTTTGGTGGGAGGGCAGAGAGGCGATTAAGAAGTTATCAATGAACAGGAGAGTTTCATGCAATTATAGTCAAGTATTATTGGAAGAGGACCCTTTCCTGTCCTTATCATTGTTTATAGTAGAAGAAATTGTGGTTGGCCCTTTGGATAGACTAGGGAGGCCACTGAACCAGCACGAGATATAAATAAGTGTTTTTAATGAGAAGAGGACTGCAAATGGGAGAGAGTGGAGAGAAATGAAAATTATGGGCTCTTGTCTGTATTTGCTAGAGGAAATTCAAGGTATTTTCAGAAATAAGGCTTCAACCAATTTAATAGCATAGGACCAGAGTTCAAATCCTATCTTTGCTACTTGTATGACTTTAGCAAATCACTTAACTTCCCAGGGCCTCATTTGTCTCATATCTAAAAAGGTGTTTGACTTAGTGGTCCTCTGAAAGTCTCTTCTAGCTTTAATGTGATCCTGTGAGCCATTGCCTGTGAACATCCAGGGCTTTTGTAAATTTTGGAAGAGGAATCTCAAAGTGCATGTACAGATTTTATAGTACTAAGTACTTTTATGTTGGGTGACTTAATAGTTGTCATATTTTAGATTTAACTAGTTTAAAAAATTTTTTTTGATATCTTTTGGTTTTGTATAACCTACATTTCCCATTTAGCCAAACTAACAGATTTCAAAAAAGTATGACATGTTCATGTGCATGTTCAGCTGTAGACCTTACCCTTTGTAAGGTGCCTTTTCCTATCTGGGGTCAAGCTTGGTATTTATTGGTACTTGGTATTTATTCTTTGGTACAGCAATGAGTTTTGATTATTTTGTTGTATTCTTTCCATTTACATTGTTGTAGTCATTGTCTTTTATTTGTCTGGTTCAGCTTACTTCATTTTGCATGAGTTTATGGGAATCTTCCATTATATTCATATATACAGTATAGAACATTTCACTATGTTCATGTATGACAGCTTAATTAGCCATTTCTCCCATTAATGAACTTTGTTTCCAATTCTTTGCTGTTACAAAGTGATGCTATAAATATTTTGGTATATTTGGTAACATTGTTTTTGTCATTTACTCTTTGAGATAAACCTCTAGCAATGGAATCTCTGGGTATAATATAAGGTTGTGGACATTTTTAGTCACTTTATTTGCTTTCCGAATTGCTTTTCCCAGTCGTTAGACTAATTCACAGGTCTGCCAACAGTGCATTAATGTGCCTATCTTTCTGCAATCTTGACAACATTGACTATTCCTGTCTTTGTAATAATTACTAATTTGTTGATTATGATACTATTAGTGATTTGGAGTCTTCTTTCATATAGTTGTAAAATAGTTTGCAAATCTCTGAGAACTGCTTGTTAATATCCTTTATCTGTTGCAGAATGGCTTTTTGTCTTCTTTATTTCTGTCAATTGCCTATATGTTTTGGATATCAAATCCTTATCAGAGATAATTGATATATTTCATTAGTTTTTAATCAGAAACTGCATTTTGTATTATTTTGAACCTAAGTGCATATTTTCATATTAAAAAGTCGAAAAAATGTGGGGCCACATAGTTGATTTTTAATAATGAATAAATTCAATTTAAGACACGTTATTAAGTGTCTTCTATATGTAGTAGACTGTGGTTGGTCCTAAGAATAAAAAAGTGTTCTAGCATTTATATAGTATTTAAGGTCTGTAAAGCCCTTTATGTAGGTGATCTCATTTGATCCTCACAAAAGCCCTGTGAGATATGTTCTATTATTATCCCTATTTTACACAAGAGTCACCCAGAGAGGTTAAGTGATTTGCCCAGAGTCACACAACTAGAAAGAGTTTGAGGGAAGATTTAAACCAAGTCTAACACTATCCACCATGCTATTTAGATATCTGCAGTTCACTAAAATGCAGTTCAATAATATTTGTTATAGCTCTATATAGAGGCACATGAAAGACCCCTATGCCACATGAGAACTGATATTTATTTTTGGAAAAGGTTCTCATTGGGTTTTGAGTGCTGACAGTTGGATTTTGAGTGCTGACAGAATGCTTCCAAAATATTATGTTGCCATTTAGAGCATTATTGAAAGAAATGCTTATTTTCTGGGAGCTTAAATTTTAAGATGGTATAAGTATATAAATTATCCACATATATTGAACATGCATGTGCTAATTATTAGTCTGTTCAGGTTGGATGTGCTTGCTTTTAAATTTTTTAATATCCTTTTCTATTGGCATATGATATTAATTTGGGGAAATAGAATTGCTACAACTGGTATAATATAATGTAGGGTGGAAGCAACCTAGAGGTCATCTTCATCATTCCCACCCATTCTGGAAGTACGTGGTACAGATTTCCTGACAAATGGTCATTTAACTTCTGCTTATATAATTCCAGTAACATAGACCTACTATATATAATAGCACAACAGCCCAGTCCATTATTGGATAACTAAATAGATACTTGTTTTCTGGCATGTCCCAGAACAAATTTCATCCTTTCTCAGGCTAACGGTCCTTTAGTTTTTTGAAGACTGCTCTTATGCCTTTTTATGTCATCTCTTTCAGGCCAAATATTTCCTGTTCTTCATAGGACATGGTTTTTGACCCTTTATCATACTGGTTGCTTTCTCTCTCTTTCCCTCCCTCCCCCCCTTTCACAGTGCCATTCATTGAAATTTGTGTGGAGCTCAGTACAGTATTCCAGATGTCTGCTGATTGGTGCAGACTACTGTTTTACCCTGTACCTCTTTCTTCTGGTTTCTGGATTAATGTATCTGCATGAACTGAAGCTCTTTACTCATTAAGTCATTAAAGAGTCAAAAATAAAAGCTTTTTTTCATGTGACCAATCTAGGTCTCTTATACTTTGAATTTGGTTTGTAATTGACTTTTTTGTAACTAAGTATAGCATTCTACACAAATCTTTGCCAAATATAATATTGTTGATTTTAATTTAATGCACTGTCCTGTAGAGTTAACTTTAAATCTCTGTTTTCTTTCTGCTGTATTAACTCACCTTTCTAGTTCTGTGAAACTTGGAGATTTTGTAATTATAGTTTCTATGATTGTATCCAAGTCATTGGTAAAAAGTAGTAAACCAGATAGGTCCAAGGACAAATCCTTGTTACACATGACCAGAGACAACTTTATATTGACATTAATGTTCTTTGACTGTTGAACCATGTAAATATTCACCTAATAGTACTCTCATCCAGCTCATGTTTCATATCTGTAATATTTTTGGTTATTTCATCCACATGGGTAGTTTGGAAGAGGTAAGAATCATAACACCGTTAGATTAGATAGCCCTTGGAATGACACTTGAATCTGTCTTCCGCTTCGTATCTTTGATGTTAACTTCAGGTCTGGGGCTATATTGTAGACTGGGTCAGAATGCTTATCTAACTATCATTTGCAGTAATAAGAGTTGAATATAGTATCAGGTCATGGACACAATTTTCACTTTTTTGGAAATCTGTTTTTTAAAAATGTCATTTCTAAGCAGAAAATCTTTTGTTCTCTTATGTAGATAATTCTAGATAATAATTCTTTCATCTTATATCTTCAGCACACATAATAAGCCTAAATGTATTTTGTTATTTGAGTAGTTGGAATAAGGGGAGATTTTAATTCCCACATGGACAGAGATATTGTTGTGTTATCTCATTTAATTCACATAAATAATAATTGTAAAATATTTGTGTTTAAGAAGATGTCAGGAGAGTATGTTAAAAACTATTTTTGGAAGTTATTGAAAAGAGAATCTTTGAAATAATTTCTGCTGTAATACTTTAAGATTTAAAGTGAAAAGTTTTAATACATTGCTATGATTCTCATTTTGTTCAGAGAAAACATCAGTACTCTGCTTTGCTTACTGCTATGCTGCTAGAGGAAGGCATTTGTGTATTCCTCTAGTCAAATTAGTTTTAAAATGGAGATAGAACAGATTCTAATATTTCTAAAACAAATTTCTGGGAAAATGAGTAAAGGGAAAACTAAAAGCAATAGATTTTCTTAATCTGCTGCCTGATTCCTTCAGAATATTGGTCTGTGTTGTGCAAATAGTCTGACTGCACAAGATCACAAGTAAAATGAATTTTCTGTTTTCTTGCCAGGATTTTCTTTTTATAAAAGTTTGTCTAATCAAAGACCAAAATAATACAATCTTGGCATAGTCTACCATTTCATATTTTTAGCTTCATTAAGAACTAAAATTCTTAAATTCTGTAATCTCCCACCCCCCTTTTTTTGCTTTATGCCCCAAATTGGCTTTCTCTTAAAACAAGTCTGTTTTAATCTTTCTGTTATTTTTTTACATGTTTTATCTTCACCAAAGTCTACTCTGGTGCCTTATACTGTGATCATAATGACTCTGGGTTTTAGGATATGCCAGTGACCTATAGCTCCAGCAGTTGGAAGAGCTTCAAGTATTGGCCTGGTGGTGTTTATCTGTGTATGTATTTTCTGGGGCCTGTTCTAGTTACAGAGACTTAGCATAAGACTGGCCACAGGGTGACTATTTTTGCAGCCATACCTACTCTTAAAGCTTAGCTTTTAAATTTTATTGGTTATTATATGTTAGTCTGATGTAGTCAAAGGACATTCATGAAGCCCATCAGTGCCATTACTTAACCTTTTAAAAAGTTCCATAAAGGATTTGCTACAAACTGTTACTTAATAAATATGAAGCCTTATTAGGCCAAAGTAGACCAAATAGAAGAATAAAATAAAGCTGTCAGTCTGGGTAGAATTATCTTTGTAATATATATTTGAGAGGTAGGGACTATATTATTTATTTTAGCCAGGAGGTTTTCTACTAGAGAGAGGTGAGAATCTCTCTGCTATATTTAACTTATTGTGCAATGCTAAAGATTTTTAGTTGTCTTCCACAACTTCTTTTTCAAGGTTGCCATTGCTTATTTTCCAACCCTTTAAAATATAGGATCCCAGTCTTTCCTGTTGAATGAAAAAGCATTTATTTAATGTTTACTGTGTGCAAAACTGTACTAAGTATACAGTTAGAAAAATCAGACTATTTAGAGAAACTTGGTTCACATTCTGGATGCGTTCTTAATACCTGTGTGACTGGACAAGTTGATCAGTTTCTTAGAAAAGTAACTTCTTCCAGGGCTTTTGTGTTTATCTGCCTGTTGAGGGTATTAGTGGTAGTAGGGATTGAAGGTCCCTTCTCCACAAGAATTGCTCCTGTGTATGTGGCCTGGTAGGTGGGAGTAGAGAATGAGACTATATTCTCAGTGCTCTTAGGCTCATGGTCTTGGGATACCTCTCCTGGAATCTGAGAGGAATTGGTGATCTAGGCAGTAGTTTGGCTTGCCTGACACATGCTGCCTCCTTTTTCCCCTCAGATTATAAAAAATTGCTTCAATAAAGTCCTAAACTGATGCCTTGTTAAGTTATGGAGATGCCACAGTCTTGAAGGTTGTACCAATGGAGTTTAAATTCTGTCAGATACTGTAACTCTAGACAGGCTTCATATACAGATCTGCTGATAGCTGTTACAGGAAAACCAAGCTAGCTGAGTTTGAAGAGGCTTAGTTACCAGAATCTGTAAGGGGATGCATTTCTTTGGGTATGTAAACTCATTAATACTTGGTTATATTATACAAGGTCTGTGATCTCTGCAGAGATTATAATGAATGCAGTCATAGTCTCTTAGAATTGGAAGAAAATCAAACAGTGAGCATACTGTAGCATAAGGGTACTTTATATATATGTACATATACATATATTTAACAATAATTCATTTTGCTTTTTATTACCCATCAAATGAAATAGTACCAATACAGTATGATATTGCTTTATATATTATATATATAGTCCTGAAAAGGTTGTAATTAAAGTGAAAATGTAATTTATTTTTAGATTGAAATTGACTTCCATTGTACTTTTAGGTACATGTTGCCTTGGCATTCTCTAAAGATATCCATTTATAACTGAAAGGTATTTTGAGAAGCTTTATTTTACAGGTGAGGAAACTGAGGTACAAAGAGAATAAGTGACTTGTCAAAGTCTCATAGGTAGCAAGAAACAGATCAGGAATTTGAACGTGTGTACTCTTAAATCCTGTGCTGTTTACCTGATTTCATGTTGCCTTTGAAAGAGCATTCTTGCCCCTTTTGGCAGTATACTCTGTTTACATTTAATTTGTCTCTTCGTCCTCTGTAACAAATCATTCAGATGGGCAATGAGTTTTACACATGCATTTTAAAATCAATACTTAGTAAAATTAAATGAATTTTAACTTAAGACCATAGCAATTCAAAGGCATTCAATATTTATAGTTTAATTAATAGTTTCATTAATAAAAAATAAAAGGCCTATTACTTATATGCCTCTATCACAAAAGTGTTAAGTACTTAGTGGGCACCATGAAAATGTTTATTAAATAAATAGGAAAGCTTTCTTGAGAACTTTTCCAACTGTTCTTGCTTCTCAAGTTCTCTGTTATGGTATACTTTATCAAATATTCATTGTAAAGTGTTAAAAGTGTGTTTAAAAAATAAAATACAGCACTTACTCTGAGGACTGAGCACATTAGATTTTAACTGGCTGTGGGTAAGGGGGTGCTTTAAAGTGGTTGCTTTTGAAGTTTAGTTTTCTTCTGGATTCTAATTCATGGGAGAACTGAGTTCTAGAAAATATGTGTAAGATACCTAAATATATAGAAAACTAGTTTTCTATTAAATGCAAAAGGCTGAGTAAATATTAAAAAAAAAAGTCAGACTGCCGTTAAAAGAACTTCATTTTTATCTAAAGTGTTAACTTTAATTATTTTGATAAATCTGGGGGCATCTTATTTCTGCTCATGCCTAAATACCGAGCAAATAGAGTATATCCTTTCAAACTGAATGTGCCTATTATATTCCTTCAAAAAACACGAATGTGAGAACTTGCTGAAGAAATAAAACTTGCAGGTTGTTATAATTTGACACGTTTGCTAATTCCTTTTTTTTGATCACTGCTTTTTTAATCACTGGCTTTCATTGATTCCCTCCTTTGTAACAGAGTTAAAGCAAAGTGAACAAAACAACCCATCTGATTGAGCATGCAGTATTCCGCACCTCTAGCCCTTCTTTCTACTGAGAGAAGAAAATGTGTTTCAACATGTTTCCAAGACCAGAACTGATCATCTCAGTTAATTGGAATTCTGTTTCCTAGCATTTTAATTTGTTACTATAATCATTATGTATATTGTAAATTTAATTCTGTCTTGTGTAATTTCATATAAGTCCACCTATATAGGTGAAATAGAATTCCATTACAGTTACATATCGTGGTTTGACTCTTTGTAGTGTTCCCACCGAAATGCTAATGGAAATTTAAGAGATATTGGGAATTTTCTAAGCAGTCTATAGGATAATTGTTTATCAGCAAATAAAAAATAAACTTAATTTTATCATTAATAAATATAAATTTCTGAGATTACTGAAAATATTTTTTTCAAATTAGAAGGTAGAGGATTTTTTAAAGTTATTTTTATATCACCTGTATTTCCTGAAATATCTCTATTACTCCCCTTTTCAAGGAGCTGTCTTTGATTACAGAGTTAAAAAAGACAGATCAAAAAAATCCCCATTCAGTAAAATTAACCAATACATTGAAAAAGGCTAATATTCTATGCCTGTAGTCCCTAACCTCTGCAGAACAGCAGGGGGTGCTGCCTTCTCATATCTCTTTTCTGGGGCCCTACTTGGTCATTATAATCATGTTGGATCCAGTTTGATTTTTTTGTTCTTTCCATTTACATTGTCAGGTATATTTTTCCTGATTTCCTGGTTTGACTTTGTAGTTGTTCATGTGAGTCTTCCTATACTTATGTATATTATGTTTGTCATTTCTCATAGTACATTAATACTCTGTTATGTTCACTTAGTCATTTCCATTAAATAGACTTCCTCCCTGGTTGCTTGCCACTACAAAGTAATGTAAATATTTTGCTACATGTGATGCCCTTTTTATCATTGACTGCTTTGGGATATGTGCTTAGTGGTGGGATCTTCTGTGGGTTTAAGGATTAACTCCTAGGCAAAAGATGAGTTCTATCACATTTTATTATACACTGTTGTAAAACAAGTATTTTGTGTTAAAATATCATGACTCTTATTTAAATATTCAGATGGTATTGGGTAGAATTTTGGGTGGATTAAGAAGATAACTTAGTAAATATGTATAGTTGAATAACAGAGAAATCATACAATGAGTAAACTCTTTAACTGGTAAGATTATAATAATTCATAGTTAACCATAGTAACCTAGGTTTGAGAATAAAAGGAAATTAAAAACTTTATTGAGACCCTTTTGAAAACTCCCGGTAGTAAGCATCATTAAACACTTTAAAAGCATATTACTTTTCAAAATGCTCAGTTATGAAACATAATTTACTTTTTTTCTTGATTAGATTTCCATTTTGGTCACAGACATCACATAGCATCCTTAGATATCTGCAATTAGGTTCAGTCATAGGCAAGTCTTAACCACTCTTACTCATGTGACAGACATAAAGAGTATTATATGACTCTTTTGGAAGAATTTTCTTTTGTATTCTTAGGTTTCTTTTGTATTGCTTATTAAAATTCGTATTCCTTGAACTCACACAAATTAATGATTACATTAGTGCCTCAGGATTGTGCAGGGTTGTAGCTTTGGGAAGCCAGAAATTTAAATGATTTTTATTTTAATTGGTGTGGGTATTCTTACTTGTAGAAATTGCAAACTTTCTGAATGTCTCTTGATCTTTTAGAGTTGCTGTGGCCTAGCTATTTATCATTGTGACCATTTTGGGGATGAGCCTTTCTGAATTAATCTAGTCGTGGTCCTGAAGGACTGCCCATCTGTCACCTAGCCTTTACTTGAAGCCTTACCACGTTAGTATATGAAAATAATAATAGCTACAATTTATATAGCACTTATTACATACTCACTGTGCTAAGCACTTTACAAACGTTATTTCATTTGATCCTCATAACAACTCTGAGAGGTAGGTGCTGTGGAAACTGAGGCAAAGAGAACTTAAATCACTTGCCCAAGATCACATAGCTGGTAGTGTCTGAAGGTTGAATTCAACTTTTCCTAACTCTAGGCCCAGTGCTCTACTGAGCTACCTAGCTGCTAGAAGTTGTGTTTACTGGCATATTCTTTTAGAATTTAAGATTGCTTTCATGCCACAATGAGATATGAAAATAGGGCTTTACAGGATGAGAAGCCATGTAATATTTTTTAAATGATTTTTATTGATATCTTTTGGTTTTATGGTGTCTAAATTTCCTTCTGTATCCCTTTTTCTTCCCTTCCCAGAGAACTATCCCATATAATATTAAAAAAAAAAGTAAAAAAACAGTAAGACAATACATCTAAAAAAATCTGAAACATTTCCATACCTTTGGAACACTTCTGCAAAGTATATAGGATGGGGAAAGTGTCTTCCCAGATCTCTTCTTTGGGGCCGTTATTGTTTTTTGCAATTTTGTGACATCTTTCTTTTTATGTTTTTATTTTTTTTTAAATATTTTATTTTTTATTTAACCAAGATCTATTTTCTTTCCCTTCTACCTCTTTTCCCCTGTTGAAGAAAAAGAAAAAAAAAACGCAGTAACAAACAATCAAGCAAAATAAATTCTTGCATTAACCATATATATTTTTAAAAAGTCTCAGTCTGTTCTCTGAGTTTGTCACCTTTCAGTCAAGAGGAAGGAAGGAAACAAGCATGTATGCTTTGCAAATATTATCTCATGTTATCTCATCTTACAACAACCGAGCAAAAGGTACTATTAATATCTCCTTTTTATGGTTGAGGAAATTTGAAGTAGGCAGAAATCAAGTGACTTGCCTAGGGTTACACAGCTACAGAGTGTCTGAGGCCAAATTTGAACTCGTCTTCCTAGCGCCAATTAAATCAATCAACATTTATTAAGTGCCTGGCACTCTATCCACTGCACCACCTAGAGGCTTCTCCTAGGTGGTAGGTAGCATATGTTTCATCATTGTCCTCAGAAATTGTGGTTGTCCTTTGCAATGATTAGAATTTTTAAGGTTTTCAGAGTTGTTTTTACCATGTAATTTTTGTATAAATTGTTCATTTGGATCTGCCATTAGTATAGTGTCTGGCATATTTTAAGTGCTTACAAATACTTTTTAACTGCCTACGTCTCTTTGTATCATTTCATTTAAGTCTTCCTAGTTTTTTTCTGAGATTATCCCTTTTGTCACTTCTAACAGCACAAATATATTCATAAATTTGTTCAAGGATTCCCCAGTCAGTGGACATCTATGTTGTTTCTAGTTTGCTACCACAAAAATTGCTGTCAAAGGAAGCAAGGTGTTGAGGTAAATAAAGTGCTAGAACTGAAATCAAGAAGACTTAAATTCCGATCCAGGCTCAAACACTTCCTAGCTAGACACTTACTAGCTTACTCAGAACTTGGGCAAGTCACTTAATGTCAGTTTTCTTAGTTTCCTTAACTGTAAAATGGAGACAGTAGCAGCTCCTACCTCCCAGGGTTGTTGTGAGGATTAAATGAAATAGTATTTATATTGTGCATAGGACAGTGCCTTCCAACATAGTTTATACTTATGTCCTCCCTCCTTCTCTCTCTCCCTCCCTCCCCCCTTCCTTTATGATTACTTTGTTTTTATCATTAACCTCCTTGGAATTTATATTTCATAATGGGTATTTTAGTTACTTTGTATAATTCCAAGGTATTTTCCAAAGTGACTATACCAAATCACAGTTTCATCAACCATACATCCGCAACACGCCTGTCTTCCCATAATCCCTCCAACGTTGATTGTTTTCATCTCTGATCATTTGCTGGGCATAAACTGAAACATGATGGTTGTTTTGATTTGCATTTTTTTTAGTGATTTGCAACATTTATAGGGTTGTTTATAGTTTAGAATTCTTTTGAGAAATTTGTTGTTCTTACCTGTTGACTACTTATCCATTGAGGAATGACTTTTGGAAACCATTATTAAAAATCAATTGTGATGAATCCACATATGGTTTAATTTAGAGTTGACTACAGCATAATTAAGATGTATAATATTTTAAGGATACTATGGATTTAAATTACTATGGATTTCCTCTAAAAGCCTGTGTTTCTGAAGTGAATTTTCTGATGAAACTGTTAAGTTCTTTTGGTAATGAAGTGTTTTCCTGTGACTTGATTGTTGGAGTTGCACTTAGACTAACTAAATAATCCTCCATGATTATTAAAATAGCTTACTTCAAGCAGAACCAGGAGAACACTATACACAGTAACAGCAATATTGTGTGATAACCAACTTTGATAGACTTAGCTCTTCTCAGCAATATAATGATCAAAGACAATACTAAAAGTCTCATGATAGGAAAGTGCTGTTTACATCTAGAGAAAGAACTCTGAAGTCTAAATGCAAATTGAAGCATACTATTTTCATACTATATACTGTTTTTTTACTTTCTCACGTTTTTCCCCCCTATGTTCTGATTCTTCTTTCACAATGTGACTAATGTGGAAGTATGTTTAACATAATTGTACATGTATAACCGGTATCAGATTGTTGTCTTGGGGGGGGAAGGAAGGTAGAGAGGAAGAAAAATTTGGAACTCAAAATGTTATAAAAATGAATGTCAAAAACTGGCTCAACATATAACTGGAAAATAGAGCATTACTATTACATGGGGAAAAGTGATATTGCTTACTTCATTCTTTAAGGAAATCACATTAAAGATAAAATGCTTTAGCCATATTTGAATATGAAGCTTAATTTTTAGGTTGAATTACCTTATTGTTATGCCTATGTTTTAAATTGTCAGAAAATTTATTTATATGTAAATTTCAGCTTTATGTAAATTCTTGGCCAAACATGTTTGGTAAGTTTTTAAACTATTTTATTCTTTATTCATAGACGCATCCTACATTCTAAAGGGGAGCTGAGTGAAGATCGACATAAACAGTATGAGGAATTTGCTATGTCTTATCAGAAATTACTGGCAAATTCTCAGTCTTTAGCAGACCTTTTGGATGAAAATATGCCTGATCTTCCTCAGGACAAACCAACACCAGAGGGTAAGCTATCATAATAAACAAATTTTGACACTTAAAACTATGTATTGCTAACCTTTTTTTGAGTAATAGTTGTTTATTGGCTAAGTTTTTATCTATAAATGAAAATTACCCCTAGTTTTCTCTTTTTCAGGTTTTTTGTATGTATTAAAACCTGATAACAGTTGAGAACTGACAGTATGGAATAATAAATTGGCTTGCGATTCAGGGATTTGGTTCTGATTTAGTGCTTTGTAACCTTGAATAATCTCTTCAGTCCTTCCTTATCTTCCTTATTTATAAAATATGGGGCAGCTAGGTGGTGCAATGGATAAAGCACCAGTGCAGGAGTCAGGAGGACCTGAGTTCAAATGCCACCTCAGACACTTGACACTCACTAGCTATGAGACTTTGGGCAAGTCATTTAACCCCAGTTGCCTCATCCTGGGCCATTTCCAGTCATCCTGATGAATATCTGGTCACTGGATTCAGATGGCTCTGGAGGAGAAGTGGGTCTGGTGACCTGCACAGCTCTCCCTCACTCAAAACAAAGTCAAGTGCAAGTCATGTCATCATTTTTCTGATGGCATGGTCTTCTTTGGCAATGAAGGACGAACACACACATAAATATTTATAAAATAAAGGGCTTGGATTCGTTCATTGGACAGAATCTTTCTGGATTTGAAATCCTACAATTAAGAGTAAGTAAGTAAGAGAAGTTAACTTTATACCATACAGTTTCAGAAAATTTAGAAATACAGACACATACTCAGAACCATAAATGGGCTATTTCTCTTCTTTCTTAAATCCTTTAGATCTAGGATTTCTGGGATTCAGAAAGATTATCTAATCTGTCATTTTACAAATAAGGAGATTAAGGCCTAGAGAGGTTAAGTGATCCATACTTCATTTTTTTTTTTTTTTTGTTTTCTTCACTGAGGAAAGATGGTACTTTGAATTTACTGTCCTTTACTAGAGAGAAAAATTTTTTCTGATCTATGCCAAAAGATCTTCTGTTGGTCTTCCTAAAGGTCAAGAGAGGCTCCTGTTGAAAAGTGATTTTTAGTCTTATTGTTAAATGTATATATTACCCTGATAACAGTGTTAGAGTTGGATATTGATGGGTAAAATTAGATATAGTTGCAGGGAGAATTTAGGACATTATTAGAAAAAAATGAGAAAAAAACAATAGATGGAAAGGTTGTGCTTTTTTTTTTCAATTATAGAATTGAACAAGAATTATGTAATTTAATATCAGAATGTTGTTCAGTAACTTAGTGAGGAGTCAAGAGATTTGAATTCTCTTTCCATTTGAAGGTATAGAATAATCTATTTAAAGCTTTGGTTGTTAGCTTCCCCAGACCAATTTCTGGCCTGCCTTCTTCCTTCTTTCTTTAATTCCCTGTGTCCACAATACTTTATAAGGTTTAGAAGTAGTAAGTGAGGAAAGGGGAATTTAAAAATGAGGGGGGAACCTGGAAGTTTTAAAGAGAAAGGTTAAAGGAATGCGTTTTGGTGACTGTTTTTGAAGACAATTGTGAAAAATGAATTTAGTCATTCCTTCGATACTTGAGTATTCATGGTGGTTTTCTTAATGCTCCTTGTTTAGATTGATATTAAGGTCCAAATTAATACCACGAAGTTCTCATTAAGATATTTCTGTTCTTCGTTAGGCTTAGTATTTAATTTGGCATTGTCAAAAATGTTTTAGCATGCTTCTGGTCATTTTGTTGTTGATTTCACTCGCTGTAAAGAATTTCACCACAATTTTTCATGCTTAACATTGTCCAAAATTGAATTTAGGGCAACTGAATTCTTTTTAAACTGGATCTTATTTCAGACCTTACTATATTGTCAGTGCTACTGTAATTTATATTGTCTTTGGTAGTTTGGGTGGAGAAGGCACAAATATGAGAAATGTTATTGAAGTAGAATTGACAAGTGGTGATAACTGATAGTATTCAAAAGTTGAATGAAAAGTCAAAAATTTCAGGTTTCAAATGTGAGAATTGTATTGCTACTGACAGGATATTAGCCATAAAATATACTATAATGATGACCTTATTTAATAGTAAAATTTACTGAATTCATACAAAAGACTTACCACAGGTACAGAGGTTGTAAATTGCAGTAAATATAGTAAGACGTTAAGAAGACTGAGTGGAAAAGAAAATAGAAAATGAATTCTAGCAGGGCTATTCAAAGTAAGAGATCACAAATTGAGACTTCCAGAAGGTTTAAAAATTACTACTTTAGCACCAAAATTTAAATTTTGTTTTATAAGTAGAACTCTTTTCTGTTATTAACATATAAATTGTTGATAAATCAGATCTGTTGTTCACATAGTTGCCAAATGGCTTTGTTTATGGAGATGTGTATTTTGCCATAAAGTTAATATTATTAAGTATGCAGTTATTACAAAAAAATCTTACTTTGTTACATGTACAGTTGGTCCTTTGAATGGTAATTGTTATTGGTATTTTATCACTCAGTATTTGTTCTATCTCAGATATAGTAGCAGCACTTTCTGGTCTTCAGTTTTTGTACAGAATGGTGCCAAATCCAGAAGTAAATATGAGAACTTGAATGCTGTCCATGGTGAAAAATCTAAATGATACAACATAAATATGATTGGTTTACTGTATAGAAGGAGCATATTTGTTACCAGTGACTGAAAACTACTCTGCACTAATGGCAGCATAGAGAAATTTGGAGAGAAGAAAGAAGAGATAAATGATAAAAAAGGTGGGGGGAAAGCATATGAAGAGAGAACGAGGAAAAATGTTTTTGCAGAAGTGACAGAGATGAGGATGAGAGGGGCAAGAAGAGCTTGTGACTGGTGAAAAAAGTGAGACATGAAAAAAGGAGTGAGAAAAGAGTAAAAGCGAGTGGTGCAGTAGTCGAGGTGCATTAGTGATGTAGTGAGCTAAGTCTATCACTCGATAGTCCCTGAGAACTCTCTGGCGCAGTACTAGTAACACACTTTTGGGATGGCACTGTAGTCTGATGCTGCTTGCTACCGTGTAAACAACTCTATGCACTTTAGTCCTTCAGGAAGACGTCCTTTTATGACAGTGAAGATTACTGAACAATGAACAATATGTGTCGTAAGTACAGTAATTGAACTTGAGTTGACCAAGAAAGGTTTATTCTACATTTTAAGTCAAGAAGGCAGATAGAACAACCACCACCATTAGGAAAATTGCCATCATTCTCATTCTCTGATCATTTCAGATAAGTGGATGGTTGCTATATTAAATACATGAGAAATACACTTTTAATATTTTTATTTTAAAATTAAATTTTGTTGTGAACTTGATAAAATATCAACAAATGTGAATATTTCTATTTATAAATAAAAGGAAAAAATACTGTTTATGAAAAATATCATTGCACAGATCTGGAATTTTTTTTTTAAGCATGTACTAAATTTAGTACTGTAATTCCCTGAGCTGTGCCACTTATTGATTTTTTTATTTTAATTTTTTATTCATTTAAATTAAATGCTAAGCAAGGAAAAAATAGTTCCAGTTACACAGCAGAACATAAAGAGAAGATTCAATATAAGCCATAAATTCCCATTTTCGACTGACTTTTTTCTGAAACATTATATGATACTGTACCTTTTTTTTCAAAGTCACAGAGCTTTTCTGTGCTTCCCTCTGTTTTCTTTTGTTCTCTTCTGCGCACTTTTTATTTTTTCCTTCTCTCCTCACTTGCCGTAGGAAAGTCTACAATTAAATATGAATATATAATTTTATTTATATGTGTGTATCTATATATACATTTATATACATACATATATACACACATGCAGATACATAAAACCATAATGAACGTATTTCTAGTTATCCATTTTTTTCTCTGGCAGTGGATAACATCTTCCATGTTTTTCCATGTTTTTCTAAAATGAACCAGCTCATCGTTTCTTACAGTATTTCATCACTACAACTTCTTTAGCGATTTCCCAATTGAAAAGCATTTATCATTTTAACCACTCTGACAGTTGTATGATAATATCTCAAGTTGTTTTAATTTGCATCTCTCATTGGTAATGATTCAATCATTTTTTCGTAGGACTCTTTATATGGTTTTAATTTCTTCATCAAAGAACTGCCTGTTTGTATCCCTTGACCATTTGTCAGTTGGAGAATGACTGACTCATTCTTACAAATTTGACAAAATTCTTTGTATATTTGAGAAATTAGACCTTTCCTTGAATATTTTTTGTTTTCCTTCTAATCTTGGCTATACTGGTTTTATTTTTCTATTTTCTGTTTCATATGTACCTCACATTGCTCTCTATCTCGTTTATTCACTTTATTCTCTATCTCTTGTTTATTCACTTATCCATGAGTTTGATAGGTAATATGTTCCATGTTCTTCTATATTTCTCTTTGTAACTAGGTCATGTATGCATTTTGACTGTAGCTTGGTACATAGTTTAAGAGACTATTCTATGCCCAATTTCTGCCAAATGGCTTTCTTTTTTTCCCAACAATTTTTACCAAATAATGAATTCCTATCCCCAAAACTTAAATCTTTACATTTTTCAGATGCAAGGTTACTATAATCCTTTACCGCTGTGTATTATATGTCTACTTTGTTCCATTTATCTACAGCTCTGTTTCTTCACCAGTACCACATAGGCATTTACTGCCTTATGATGTAGCTTGAGGTCTGGTACTGCCAAACCTCTCTTTTTTACATTTTTCAAAATTAGTTTCTTTTTGAAATTGTTGACTCTTTATTCTTCCAAGTGACTTTGTTAATTATTTTTTCTAACTCAGTAAATTATTTTTAATAATTTAATTGGGATGACATTGAATAAATATATTAGGTAAAATTGTCATTTTTGTTATAGTGACTTTGCCTGTGAACAAATAATAATTCTCCATGAATTTAAATCTGACTTTATTTGTATAAAAAGTGTTTTATAATTACGTTCATTTAGTTCCTGGGTCTGTTTTGGCAGCCATACTTTCAGGTATTTTATACTGTCTACAGTTATTTTAAGTATATTTAAGGTATCTCTTACTATATCTTCTTGCAGGGTTTTGTTTGTGATACATAAAAATGCTGATGATTTTTGTGAGTTGACTTTACATCTTGTTACTTTGCTGAAGTTGTTAATTGTTTCAACTAATTTATAGTTGAATCTTTAGGATTTTCCAAGTATATGATCATATCATCTACAGAAACTTTTTTGTCTCATTTCCCATTCTGATTTCTTCAGTTTCTTTTTCATTTATTGCTATTATTAGCATTTTTAAACAATGTTGAATAATATTTGTGACATATAGTGGTTTTCTTGTTTGTTATGTCTTTTAATTAAATCTGTTTTAGCTTTAACTTTATCTGAGATCCTGATTGCTGCCCCTGATTTTCTTTTTTATATCAGCTGAGCATAATAAATTCTCCTCCAGCCCTTTATTTTTACTTTGTGTATAACACTCATTTTTAATTGTGTTTGTTGTAAATGACATCTTGTCACTTTCTGATTTTTAATCAATTTCTGTTTTATGGGTAAGGTCGTCCCATTTGTGTTCAAAGTTATAATTACTAGTTGTATATTTCCCTCCATCCTATTTTTCCTCACCATTTATCCTTCTCCTCCTATTTACCCTGTCCCTTCAAGTCTTACTTCTAATCAGCACCTTGCCCTCATGTTCCTTAATTTACCCCCCATTCTTAATTTACATACCCTTCTAAAAGTCCCTCACTTTATCCTATCTCTTTGCCTTCTTGTTTCTTATAAATTCAGAAGACTTTTTTTTAACCCTTCTAGATATTTATGTTGTTCCCTCTTTTCCCCAGTTCTTATGAGAATAAGGTTTCAGCACTACCAGGCTCTTTCCCCACTTGCTTCTTCTATATCAGTTCTTCCTTTCATACTTCATTTGTATGAGATAATTTTTCCTTTTTACCTCTTTATGCAGTTTTGTTTTTAAGAATTAACTCATCTTACCTTAGCTCAGGCCTTTCTTTCAAACTACCCAAGTAATGATGATAGTCTTTTTTAGATAGAGTACTGATAATAGAGAATACTGATAATATTTTCACATATAAGAAGTAAACAGTTTGACTCTATTAAGTCCCTTATAAGTGGTCTTTAATGTTTACCTATTGAATTTTCCATTTGATTCTGGCCTTCTTGTCACAAATATGTGAATATCGAGGAGAAGCCAAGATGGCGGAGTAGAAAGATACACATATGCTAGCTCCTAACCCGTAGCCCATAAAATACCTGTAAAGAAGGATTCCTAACAAATTCTGGAGCAGCAGAAGCCACAGAACAACAGAGTGAAGGAGATTTCTGTACCAGAGAGACCTGAAAAACTGACGTGGAAGGTCTGTCACTCACTGGACCCGGAGCAGAGCCCAGCCCTGGCCACGCCACTGGGAGAGGAAGATCTGAGCAGGCTTCAGGGGCAGAATCTCCAGCGGCTGCTCGGGTCCCTCTATTCACAGGCACCAAAGGTCAGTGACAGAGTTTTTTTGGCCAGCTGAGAGGGGAGTGGGGTGTCCCCATAACTCATGCCCCCTCAGGAGGCAGCAGCGGACAGGGGCTCCCATAGCAGGCAGCAGCTTGGATCCATTGTTGAAGGTCTCTGCATAAACCCCCTGAGGGAACTGAGCCCAGTGGGGCGGCCCTGCCCCCACTTGAGCATGGATCTTAATCTCACACTGAATAGCAGACCCGCCTCCACCAAAAGCCCTGAGGCTGGGAAGCAGCATTTGAATCCCAGCCCCTAAAGTGCTGCCTGGGTGGATCTGGAGGTGAGGTGGGTGTGGTAAGGAAACTCAGAAGTCAAGTAACTGGCTGGGAAAATGCCCAGAAAAGGGAAAAAAAATAAGACCCTGGAAGGCTACTTTCTTGATGAACAGATATTCTCCTCCCATCCTTTCAGAAGAGGAAGAACAATGTTTACCATCAGGGAAAGACAATAGAAGTCAAGGCTTCTGTATCTCAAACATCCAAAATAAATATTTAATGGGCTCAGGCCATGGAAGGGCTCAAAAAGGATTTTGAAAATCAAGTTAGAGAGGTGGAGGAAAAACTGGGAAGAGAAATGAGAGAGATGCAAGAAAAGAATGAAAAGCAGGTCAACACCTTGGTAAAGGAGACCCAAAAAAGTGCTGAAGAAGATAACACCTTGAAAAATAGGATAACTCACTTGGCAAAAGAGGTTCAAAAAGCCAATGAGGAGAAGAATGCTTTCAAAAGCAGAATTAGCCAAATGGAAAAGGAGGTCCAAAAGCTCACTGAAGAAAATAGTTCTTTAAAAATTAGAATGGGACAGATGGAGGCTAATGACTTTATGAGAAACCAAGAAATCACAAAACAAAACCAAAAGAATGAAAAAATGGAAGATAATGTGGAATATCTCATTGGAAAAACAGCTGACCTGGAAAATAGATCCAGGAGACACAAGTTAAAAATTATGGGACTACCTGAAAGCCATGATCAAAAAAAAAGTCTAGATATCATCTTTCATGAAATTATCAAGGAAAACTGTCCTGGCAAAATAAGTATTCAAGGAAGCCACCAATCACCTCCTGATAGAGATCCAAAAAGAGAAACTCCTAGGAACATTGTGGCCAAATTCCAGAGTTCCCAGGTCAAGGAGAAAATAGCAACCAGAAAGAAACAATTCAAGTATTGTGGAAATACAATCAGGATAACCCAAGATCTAGCAGCTTCTACAATAAGGGATAGAAGGGTATGGAATATGATATTCCAGAAGTCAAAGGAACTAGGACTCAAACCAAGAATCACCTACCCAGCAAAACTGAGTATAATACTTCAGGGGAAAAAATGGTCATTCAATGAAATAGAGGACTTTCAAGCATTCTTGATGAAAAGACCAGAGTTGAAACAAAAATGTGACCTTCAAACACAAGAAAGAAGACAAGCATGAAAAGGTAAACAGCAATGAGAAGTCATAAGAGGCTTACTAAAGTTGAACTGTTTACATTCCTACATGGAAAGAAAATATTTGTAACACTTGAAACTTTTCAGTATCTGGGTAGTTGGTGGGATTACACACACACACACACACAGGACAGAGCACAGAGTGAATTGTATAGGATAGGATCATACCTTAAAAAATGAAGTTAAGCGGTGAGAGAGAAATGTTTTGGGAGGAGAGAGGGAGAAATGGAATGGGGCAAATTATCTCTCATAGAAGAGGCAGGAGACTTTTTAGTGGAGGGAAAAAGAGGGGAGGTGAGAGAATGAAGTTTACTCTTAACACATTCCACTAAAGGAAGGAATAAAATGCACACTCATTTTGGTATGAAAACCTATCTTACAATACAGGAAAGTGGGGGAGAAGGGGAAAAGTAGGGTGGGGGGAATGATAGAAGGGAGGGCAATGGGAGGAGGGAGCAATTTGAAGTCAACACTCTTGGGGAGGGACAGGATCAAAAGACAGAATAGAAGCAGTGAGGGGCAGGATAGGATGGAGGGAAATATAGTTAGTCTTACACAACATGAGTGTTATGGAAGTCGTTTGCAAAACTACACAGATAAGGCCTATATTGAATTGCTTGCCTTCCCAAAGGGACTGGGTGGGGAGGGAGGGATGAAGAGAAGTTGGAACTCGAAGTTTTAGGAACAACTGTCGAGTACTGTTCTTGCTACTAGGAAATAAGAAATACAGGTAATGTGGAATAGAAAGTTATCTGGCCCTACAGCACAAAAGAGAAATGGGGACAAGGGAAGGGAGGGATGTTAGAAGAGAGGGCAGATTGGTGATAGGGGAAATTAGAATGCTCAGTGTTTTGGGGTGGGGGGAGGGCACAAAGGGGGAGGAAATTTGAAACCCCAAAATGTTGTGAAAATGAATGTTACAAGTTAAATAAATTTAAGTAAAAAAAACCCCAAGTATGTGAAAGTCTTTCAGTTCATTGAATATCCTCCCCTTTTTTGGGGGGGTGGTTCAGGATTGTACTCAGCTTTGCTTGGTAAATTATTTTTGGTTGCAACCCCAGCTCTTTTGCTCTTTGAAATATTATACCAAGATCTATGGTCTTTTAATGTGGAAGCTGCTAGATATTGTGCGATTTGTTACTTGCGGTATTTTCTCTTTAACCTGGGAGCTTTGAAACTTATTTAGGATATTCCTGTAATTTTTCTTCCTGACATCTCTTTCAGGTGGTGATCAGTAGATTTTTTTCTATTTCTACTTATCCCTCTTGTTCTAGAACTTCAGGACAATTTTCCCTAATGATTTCTTGTAATATTGTATCAAGACTCTTTTGGTCATAACTTTCAGGTAGCTCAACATTTCTCTTATATTTGTTCATTCATGTATCCATTTGTTTATTTTTCATTTACAGCTTTCACTTTTATAACATTTTGAGTTCCAAATTTTTTTCTTCCTTCCCTCTGCTCACCCCTCCCCAGGATGGCATGCAAACTGATATAGATTATCTATGTACAGTCATATTAAACATATTTTTAGTCATGTTGTGAAAGAAGAATCAGAACAAAAAGGTTGAAAAAACCATGAGAAAGAAAAAACCAAAAAAAGAAAATAGTACACTTCAATCTGCATTCATGCTTCATAGTTTTTTCTCTGGATGTGGATAGCATTTTCCATCATGAGTCTTTTGACATTGTCTTAGATCCTTGCATTGTTGAGGAGAGCTGGTATCAAAGTTGGTCACTGAACAATGTTGCTGTTGCTGTGTACAGTGTTCTCCTGGTTCTGTTTGTTCAGCATCAGTTCATATAAGTCTTTCCAGCCTTTTCTGAAATCTACCTACTCATTATTTCTTATGGAACAGTAGTTTTCCATTACATTGATACCCCACAACTTGTTTAGCCATTCCCCAAATGATGGTATCCTCTCAATTTCCAACTCTCAGCTACCACAAAAAGAGCTGCTATAAATATTTTTGTTAATGTGGGTCTTTGTCCCCTTTTTGTGATCTCTTGGGATACAGACCTAGTAGTGGTATTGCTGTATGCACAGTTTTACAGCCCTTTGAGTGAAGTTCCAAATTGCTCTACAGAATGATTGGATCAGCTCCCAGCTCCACCAACAATGAATTAGTGTTCCAACTCTCCCACATCATCTCCAACATTTATCATCTTCCTGTTTTGTCATGTTAGCCAGTCTGATAGGTGTGATATGGTACTTCAGAGTTGTTTCGATTTGCATCTCTCTAATCAGTAGTGATTTGGGGCATTTTTTTCATATGACTATAGACAGCTTTAATTTCTTCCTCTGAAAACTGCTTGTTCATATCCTTTGACCATTTATCAATTGGGTAGTCCAACAGTTCTTATATTGTCTCTTTTTGATCTGTTCTCTATTGACTTCTCATAGTTTTCCTTTTTTTTTTGCAGATAAATTTTTTTTTGATGAACTCTGCATATATGAAATGCTAAAAATTAAAATAAAACATACTTATCATGTAAAAATTAAAAAACAATGGAATAACATTTTAAAATTGCACTAATGAAATATCCCATGGTTGTTTTTCCCAACACAGTGTCTCTTAAGTAACTAGGAATTGTCCATTATCAGGTTCTGGAAAATCTTTTTTTCTTTTTTCTTTTTAATTAATTAATTAATTTGTTTTCAGTTTTCTACAATCACTTGCATATATATTACATTTCCCCCCCCCCCTTACCCTCCTTCCTCCCTCCCTGAGATGGCATGCAATCTTACATAGATTCTACACATACATTTTTATTAAATACATTTTCATCTTAGTTACGTTGCATAGAAGAATTAAAATCAATAGGAGAAACCATCAAAACATAACATAACACAAGAGAAAATGATGTGCTTCATTCTGCAGTCCAATTCCATAGTTCTTTCTCCTGATGTGGAAGGCATTGAGAATTTTTTAGGTCCTTGCATTGCTGTGAAGGGCTAAGTCTACCAGAAAAATTCCTCGCCCACTGTGGTTGTTGCTGTGTTATTCTCCTAGTTCTGCTCCTTTCACTCAGCATCAGTTCATCTAAATCGTTCCAGGCCTCTTTGATGTCTGACTCTTTATCATTTCTTATAGCACAATAGTATTCTGTTACATTCATATACCATAATTTATTTGGCCATTCCTCAATTGATGGGCATCCCTTTGATTTCCAGTTCTTGGCCACCACAAAGAGAGCTGCTGTAAATATTTTTGTACTTTTGGGACCCTTTCCCATTTTTATGATCTCTTTGGGATACAGTCCTAGAAACGATATTACTGGATCGGAGGATATGCACATTTTTGTAGCCCTTTGGGCATAATTCCAAATTGCTCTCCGGAATGATTGAATCAGCTCACAGCTCCACCAAGAATGAATTAGTGTCCCAACTCTCCCCCATCTCCAGCATTTATCATTTTCCTGTTTTGTCATATTAGCCAATCTGATAGGTATAATGTACCTCAGAGTTGTTTTGATTTGCATCTCTCTAATCAATGGTGATTTAGAGCATTTTTTCATGTGACTGTAGATAACTTTAATTTCTTTTGGATTTCTTTTTCTACTTGATTGACTTCTCATAATTTTCTTGATTTTTTTTTTGGATTACTCTTATTTTTTTCTCCTAAATTTTTCCTCAGTGAGTTAAGAGTGGCTTTTAAAATTTCACTAATCATTTATCTATACTGCTTTCTCTTCCCTTTACTGGTTTTTTAGAATAAAATATTATTGGTGTCTTTTTTTTAATATCATCAAAATTTTTCACAATAGCTTTCCTTCTTCCTCTCCCAGCAAGCCACCTCATAGAACAAATAATATTTTTTAAAGGCAAAAAAAATTCAGCAGTGTTCTAGGATACTCTCTTTCCTTAATCTTTCCAACATTGATTATTCCCATCTTTAGTCATTTTATAGAGAGAAACCTCTTAATAACTTCTTTGTCATTATTATTTTGTTAATGGTTATGTTTATTTACTTTTCTTGTATTTCTGATGCCTAGTGTTTTGAAAAGCAAATAATTTGTTCACATCTGGTTTTCTTTCTAGAAATGCTTCAGATGCCTCTTGTATTGGATGTACAGCTTTTATTAATAGTTTGGTATAACATTTTGAGTTGCATCTTTACTCCTTGGAACATATTATTCCATTTCTTTATGAGATTTCTGATGGGTGCAAAGCAGTCCTACGGCTTTCAAATATCCTTTATATTTGAAGATTTTTCTCCTGATTACTTGAAAAGTTTGTTGTCTGTCTTTGGAATTGTTTAGTTTAACCATTACGTTTTCTATGCAGCACGGGGTCTTTTTTTCTGGAGGCAATCTGTGGGTTCTTTGAATTGGTCCTTTGTTTTGAATGTTTAAAAGTCCTGAGCAGCTTTCTAATATTATTTCCTGTATTATGATATTTGGGTTTTTCGACTTGTCATATTCTCCTGAGAAAGTTTTAATCAAACTTAAATTTCTCTTCAAATTCTGTCTTAGTGATGAATGTTTTGCTTTTGTGGAGATCATATTTTGTTATCTTTTCTTTATTTTTGCCAAGGCAATTGGGATTAAGTGGCTTGACCAGGGTCACACAGCTGGTAAATGTCGAGTGTCAAGTGCCTGAAGTCAGATCTGAACTCTGGTCCCCCTGACTCTAGGACTGGTGTTTTCTCCACTGTGCCACTTAGCAGCCCCCTTTTCTTTTAATCTTAATGCTTTTTGCGTTTCTTCTTTCAGGTTGTCCTTCACTGCTATGTATTTGCATTACTAGTCAGTTATTCTCTTTTCTTTCTTTTATGAAACTTGCTACTATGGATTCAAGTTTTTGTATTCTGCCAGTTATATATATGCAGGCTATAGATTCTTTTTTCACAGTTCTTATTTTTCTTTTAAACCATTCAGGAACTTCTTGCTGTGGTCCCATGCTCTTTTGGGAATCCACAGAGGGTCCTCTTCAGGTGTTTATTTTGTTTTCTTTTTCTTACAGCATTAATTCATAGCTGGGAATATGGGAAGCCATATTCCTTTCTTTTATTAATATCTTCCCTGCTGATTTCTTTGCATATGTTTGAAGTCTTCAGCCAAGTTTTCTTCCTCTTGAGGATCTTTGGTAATTACAGTCCTTTTCCTTGTATTTCCTATTGTTTACTTCTTTTTTTCTTTTTTTTTAAAATTTATTTATTCATTTAACTTTTTACATTCATTTTCACAAATTTTTGGGTTCCAAATTTTCTCCCCTTTTAACCCCTCCCCCCACCCCAATACCCCAAGCAATCTAATTTTCCCTATCTCCAATCTGCCCTCTCTTCTGTCATCCCTCCCTTCTCTTGTCTCCATCTTCTCTTTTCTCCTGTAGGGCCAGATGACTTTCTATTCCTCCTTAACTGTATGTCTTCTTTCCTAGTTGCAACAACAATACTAAACAGTTGTTCCTAAAACTTTGAGTTCCAAATTCTCCCCATCCCTCCCTCCCCACCCATTCCCTTTGGGACAGCAGGCAATTCAATATAGGCCATATCTGTGTAGTTTTGCAAATGACCTCCCTGATAGTCGTGTTGTGTAAGACTAACTGGATTACCATCCCTCCTAATCTGCCCCTCATTGTTTCTCTTCTGTCTTTTGATCCTGTCCCTCCCCAAGTGTTGGCTTCAAATTGCTCCCTCCTCCCTTTGCCCTCCCTTCCATCATCCCCCCCCTTGCAATATCTCCTTCTCCCCCACTTTCTTATACTGTAAGATAGGTTTTCATACCAAAATGTGTGTGCATTTCACTTCTTCGTTTAGTCAAATGTCATGAGGGTAAACTTCTTGTTTTTTTTTTTTTTCTCAGCTCTCCTCTTTTTTCCTCCACTAAAAAAATTTCCTACCTGCCTCTTAAATGACATATAGTTACCCCCTTCCATTTCCCCCTCTTTCCTCCCACTACATTTCTCTCTCACCATTTACCTTAATTTCTTTTAAGGTATGGTCCCATCCTATTCAGTTCAATCTGTGCTCTCTATCTCTGTATGTGTGTGCATGTGTGTATGTGTGTGCATGCGTGTACATGTGTATGTGTGGTCCCACCAACTACCCAGATACTGAAAAGTTTTAAGAGTTAGAAATATTGTCTTTCCCTAGGTCATTTGGAAAGCTACACAGATATGGCCTATAATGAATTGCCTGCCGTACCAAAGGGAATGGGTGGGGAGGGAGGGATGGGGAGAATTTGGAACTCAAAATTTTAGGAACAATTGTTTAGTATTGTTGTTGCAACTAGGAAAGAAGACATACAGTTAATGAGGAATAGAAAGTCATCTGGCCCTACAGGAGAAAAGAGAAGATGGAGACAAGAGAAGGGAGGGATGACAGAAGAGAGGACAGATTGGAGATAGGGAAAATTAGATTGCTTGGGGTATTGGGGTGTGGGGAGGGGATGAAAGGGGAGAAAATCTGGAACCCAAAAATTTGTGAAAATGAATGTAAAAAGTTAAATAAATTTAAAAAAAAATATTGTCTTTCCCTGTATGAATGTAAACAGTTCACTTCTGGTAAGTCCCTTAATACTTCTCTTTGCTGTTTCCTTTTTCATGCTTCTTCTCATTCTTGTGTTTGAAAGTCAGATTTTCTTTTCAGCTCTGGTCTTTTCATTAAGAATGATTGAAAGTCCTCTGTTTCATTGAAAGACCATATTTTCCCTTGAAGTATTATACTCAGTTTAGCTGGGTAGGTGATTCTTGGTTTGAGTCCTTTGCCTTCTGGAATATCCTATTCCACGCCCTTCGATCCCTTAATGTAGAAGCTGCTAGATCTTGGGTTATCCTGATTGTATTTCCACAGTACTGGAATTGTTTCTTTCTAGCTGCTTGCAAGATTTTTTCCTTGAGCTGGGAGTTCTGGAATTTGGCCACAATGTTCCTAGGAGTTTCTCTTTTTGGATCTCTTTCAGGTGGTGATCGATGGATTCTTTCAATACTTATTTTGCCCTCTGGTTCTAGAATGTCAGGGCAGTTTTCCTTGATAATTTCATGGAAGATGATGTCTAGGCTCTTTTTTTGATCATGACTTTCAGGTAGTCCCATAATTTTTAAATTGTCTCTCCTGGATCTATTTTCCAGGTCAGTTGTTTTTCCCATGAGATATTTCACATTCTCTTCCATTTTTTCGTTCTTTTGGTTTTGTTTGGTGATTTCTTGGTTTCTCGTAAAGTCATTAGACTCCATCTGTTCCATTCTAATTTTGAGAGAACTATTAAATTCAGTGAGCTTTTGAGCCTCTTTTTCCATTTGGCTCATTCTGCTTTTGAAAGCATTCTTCTCCTCATTGGCTTTTTGAACCTCTTTTGCCAATTGAGTGAGCCTATTTTTCAAGGTGTTAATTTCTCAGCATTTTTTTTGGGTCTCCTTTACCAAGGTATTGACCTGTTTTTCATACTTTTCTTGCATCTCTGTCATTTCTCTTCCCAGTTTTTCCTCCATCTGTCTAACTTGCTTTTCAAAATCCTTTTTGAGCTCTTCCAAGGCCTGAGCCCACCCGCCACCCCCCTGGGGTGTCTAGGGTACTGAGGCTCCGCCCTCCACATCTTTCCCTGATGGCAGGAATACGTCCTCGTCATCAGATCCGAAGGTCGGGATCATTTGCATTTGTTGGAAAAAACTCTCTATAGTCTTATTTTTCTTCCCTTTTCTAGGCATTTTCCCAGCCAGTTACTTGACTTCTGAGATTCCTTTCCACCCCCGCCTGGATCGGCCCAGCTAGTGCTTGGCCTCTGAGATTCAAATGGGCTTTCCGCAGCATGCTTTAGTTCTGGCGCTGGGGTGGAGGCAGGGCCGCCTCCCAGGCTCAGCCCCCCCAGGCCGTTCATGCAGATACCCTCCGTAATGAAGATCCTGCCTGCCGCTGGGGGATTCCTGAGTCCTGGGCCGCTGCTGCCTCAGCCGCCGGCCACGCCTCTGCCTCCTCCGCTTCCTGCCCCCGTCTCTGCAGCCGCCGCTTCCTCCCGAGGGGGCCCGAGTCACGGAGACGCCCTGCTCCCCCTCTCGTCCAGTCCAGCCTTCTTTCTCACTGACCTGTAGCTTCTGTGGGTGGAGGGACTTTCCTGGCTGCCGGAGCTTCCGTGTCTGAAGCCTGCTTGGGTCAGCTTCTCTGGGGTCGCGGCCAAGGCCGCGCTGGGGTGGGGTCCGCTTTCCGGAGCGCGACGGACCCCGGGGACAGCTCTTCAGGGCTCTCTGGCACGGAAATCTCTTCCACTCCGTTTCTGCACACCTTGTATTGACTCAGAAGTTATGGGGGTCTCTTTTTACTTTGGCTTTGGTTTCGGAGCTCGTAAATGTGCATCCTACTCCGCCCTCTTGGCTCCGCCCCCTATTGTTCACTTTCTAACTTTGCCCTTTGATTGTAGTTTCCTTAGGGACTAGACCTCAAAGCTATCTCAGCTTCTTTCCATGCGGGTCAGTTTTCATTTCATCATCCTCAGTCTCTGTCGCAAGTGACTTTTAAAAGGATGAAACTGGCCCTAGCTGGATGTGGTATTCTCCCCACTCCCCATTGCCCCTGTTTTTCAGTTCTTTTGGTGTATAGTGTATAGCGGTTTGGGTAAAGTTGAATTCTCTTGCAACCCAGTCAGTTGCCATATGCCGCCTTGCTTGAGTGTGGTGGGCAGTGGGGTATGGTTTGCTGAGTGAGTATATTAAAAATTTAGGGATTAGACTTCTCTTTTGCTCATTGCATTTTTCCCTTGTTAGGGTTCTTGGTGTCATATACGGTAGAGACAACTAGAATTGTTTTTCTCCCTTGTGCATAATTTCTATTTTGGAGAGATTTTAAAGGTTATGAGGTTTGGAGAAAATGCACAGTTCTCTGACTTATTGGTTACATGACCTACAATTTCATCTTTTATCATCTGCCAATTTGCTGAATGTGAGGTATAAAACAAGACTTCTTTGGATTTGAGTTCGTAATTTTAGGAGCATTCTTTCATAATCTTTTTTTTCTGCTTCTTGGTTATCACAAGTGAATCTTACAAAAAACATCTTAATAGCTTGTAGTTCTTTTGAAGAGTATTTATTCATGTCCTTTGATCACTTATCGTTTAGGGTTTGACTTTATGTATACATACATATGTACATATATATATATATCCATTGATTGTTAGGTCTTGAATCCCAAACTCTTTTCTTAGAAATTTGTTATAAAGATTTTTTTCCACTTAATTGCTTTCCTTCTTGTTCTAAATGCATTAATTTTGCTTCTCCAGAAGTTTTTCAGCTTCATGTAATAAAATAGCTATTTTATCTTTTTAATTGCCTTTATTCCTTATTTTTAAAAGAATATCACCTGCTATAGCTGTAACTATGAAAGGTATGTGATCTGATTCTATTCTTGTTTTTTAAAATATGATCTTTCTAAAGAAAAGTTTTTATTCAACTTTTGTTTTTTACATCATTATAGTTTTCCTCAGAATTCCCCCTTCTATTCCACATAATAAACAGCATTTTGTTGAAGACAAAAAAAAAGGAAAAAATCAACACAACCAGTCAGTATGTTGAACATGTGTAGTGTGCAACACCTGTGAACCTGTCTGCAAGAATGGAGTGGACTGGGTACTTCTTTTTATATCTCTTCTTTCTAGTCCTGCTTATACTTTATAATTTTTCAGCATTTACTTTAATTTTTTTGTGTTGTTTGTGGTGGTTCTTTCCATTTAGATTTTTGTTGTCATGGTATATAATGTTTTTTTTCCTCTGCTTCGGTTTGCCTCTGCGATTCTCAATTTTCATCACATTCATCATTTCTTTCAACATACATACCATATTTATGTAGCCATTCCTCAGTTAGTGGGCATGTACTTTCTTATCACAACCTCCTTGGAACATAAGCCTAGTAGTAGACCCTCTGGGTCAAGTATATGGATATTTTAAGGTTCCTTTTTTTGTAAAATTATAAATTACTTTCTAAAATCATTGTACCAGTTCACAACTTCATCAGCAGTGCACTAATGTGCCTATCTTTGAGAACCCCTCTTTACATTGACTATTACCATCTTTTGTCATTTTTGCTAATTTACGGAGTATGAAGTGAAGCCTCAGGGTTGTTTGATGTGTGTTTTTCTTATTAGTCATTTGGAACATTCTTTTGTGTAGATGTTAATTCTTTTGAGTTTTTCTTTTGATAGTTGTTACTCTATGATATGATCTTTTTTTAAAATAACATTTTATTTTTTTCCCAATTATATGTAAAAACAGTTTTTAACACCTTAAAAAAAATTTTAGTTTCAAATTCTGTCTTTTTTTGCTTTCCCTTCCCATTCCCTGAGAAGATAAGCAGTTTGATATTGATTATACATGTGCAGTCATGCAGAACATACTTCCATATATAATGTGGTATTAAACATTAAGGGTGATGTATCCATTTTGAATTTAATGTAGAAATATCGTGTAAGATATTTGTCCGAACCTAATTTCTTCCATACTGGTTTCCAGTTTTCCTATCATAGAGGAATTTATTTACTAAGTAATTTGTTTTTGAGTTTTGTTGTTTCTGATTCTTCTATGTCTTACATTGATCGCATTCATTTTTTAACCACTATCAAATGGTTTTTGATGACTGTTGCTGTGTAATATAGTTTGAGATCTGGAAGTCCTATTCCCCCTTCATTCCAGTCAATTTTTGTTATTTTCTTTTGATCCTCTAGATCCTTTGTTTCTTAAAATGAATTTAATTATAATTTTATTGTATATCATTGGTAGTTTGGTATAGCACTTAGACTGTAAATTAACATTAATATTATAATTTTAAATTATATTTTCACAGCCTTCAGCCTTTAAGCTCTTTATTTCATTAGGGAGAACTTAATTCAATAATTACAAGCATTTTGCCATTTTGGCAGCTAAATGCCTAGTATTTTATCTATTTCATGTTTATTTTTAGTGGAATTTCCTTTGCCAATATGACTTCTTGGATTTTGTTCTTACCATATAGAAATGCTATTGATTTTGTTGGTGTTGTTTCAAAGAGAGCAACTTTGCTGAAGCTATTTATTGTCTCAGTATCTTTGCTACTTCCCTAGGATTTTCTAAGTAAAATATCATGTCATTAGCAAATAGTGATAGTTTTTATCTTTATTAAGGTTAATGCCTTTAATTTACTTCTCATTGTTCATAGCATTTCTAGAACTTTGCTTTAGCTCTTGTACTTATTAAGGAAATAAGTATATCCCCTTTGCATAAGATAGTTGTGGTTTTAAATAGCTACTTTTCATGTAAAAAAGACTACCCCACTCCCCCTTTTAATCATAAATTTATATTGTGCCTTGTCGAAGTCTTTTTCTGTATATCTTGAGAATCATGTAGTTTTGGATGATTTTATTTTTAATATGATTGTTTTAATGTTGAACCATCATTTTGTCCCTAGTATGAATGCAACTTGGTCATAATGAATGATTTTTTGGGTAGATAACTGTATTCTCTTTGACAGGATTTTATTTAAAAATTTTGAATTGATTGATATTCATTAATGAAATTGACGTATAATTCTCCTGTGCTTTATCCTTTAAGGACTACGTGTTTATCATAAAAAAGTCTCCAAAGTGCTTTTTTTTTTTTAGTTTGGGGGACTACTTTTTATTGTATTGGTATTATTCTTTAATATAATGGAATTCTGTAAATCCATTAGGTTGAGGAATTTTTTTCTCTTTCGTAGTTTCTTCATAGCTGGTTCTTTTTCCTTTTCAGAGATTGGATTATTTATGAACTCTATTTAGTTTTTAGTCTCTACTTAGTCAAATACTTAGTTTGAGTATTTTATATTTTTAAAGGTCCTCTATTTGTTTTGTCTTCACAGTTTGTTTAGTGTGTAATGCTAGGTTCTAATAATTCTTTTTTATTTCTTCTAATTTAATTGTGATGTCACTTTCTTCATTTGCTAGTTTGTTGATTTTTTCCTCCCTTTTGTTTTTAATTGGCTGAAGGGTTATCAATATTTTTAAATCTTCCCAAAGAACCAGATTTTAGTAGGAGCTATTATTTCTACAGTCTTTTTGTTTCCAACATATCTATTTCTCATCTATATTCAATATCCTCTCTTTTTGGCTTATTTTGTGTCTGTTGGGTTTCCTATTTAAAAAAACAAAGATTTAGTTCATCAGACCTTTTCAGTTTTTTTAAATGTATTTTTTTAAGGTCATAATTTTTCTCTTGAGGACTGCTTCAGCTTCATTACAGAAATACTGATTCATCATTATAATTTTTTATGTAATTATTGCTTTCATGATTTATTTTTTTGGCTCACTCATTATTTAAGATTTCATTGTTAAATTCCTTTGGATCTCTATGTGTGTATGTGTAGCTCTGAACTGAATACTATTTTTATTGTGTCACAGTCTTTAAAGGATGCGTTTACTATGCCTGCCTTTTTTACATTTATTTAAAATATGTAATGTAATGTGCTGTAATAGATGGTCAGGGTTTTTTTAAGTTCTGAATAGTGTTGAGAAATACATATATTCTTTAGAACTCTTGTTTACAAGATGCCATATGTCTTTAACTCTACAGTTTCTCTAATGTTTTATTCAGTTCTTTAAGCAGAAGTAAGTAAAAAGGTCAAGTGTCATGTAACGAAAAAAGAACAAAAAAATCTCAATTCAGGGGAAAAAACAGTATTAGAAACAAAGGAAAACTTAATTTTTTATACCTTTTTTATACTTTTTATACCAAGTGGATTAAACAGTCCAATAAAATGAAAGAATGAAGATTAGATAAGAAAGTAGTATAAACTGTTGCTTGTAATACACGTACCTAAATAGCTATAGATATAGATAGAACAAAAATGAGAAGCTTCAACAAAATTTATCCTCTATCAGGTGAATTAAAAAAGCAGGAGTTGTAATTATTTTTACTGGAAAAGGCAAAAATAAAAATTTGCAACATAAAAAAGAGATAAATATGGATTTGCTGAAAGGAATCATGCAGACAACAAATTGATATCAGTATTAAACTCATATACTCCAAATGCCTTAGTAAAATAAAAGAAAAATTAACTGAAATACAAGAAGACATAGTAATACAGTAATAGCCTGAGACTCTTCCCCCTTTTAATTTTCAATCTAACAGAAAGAAAAGCAAAGTTGAAAATGTAGAATTGAACAGATTTCTGGAGAAAGTAGAACTAAAAGAATTGTAGCATTTTTTAAACAGGATTTGCTAAATAATGTTCATATTTCTTAGCACCACATCAAAGTTTTACAAAAGCAGGTGATGAATTAGGGCATAGAGATAACAGCAAAATAGTATAAAAAGGCAGAAATTGTAAATATATCCTTTATATACTGTAATGCCATAACGCTATTATTCTGTTCATGGAGTAAAAAAAAAAAAAAAAAGGCACAGACCCAAATTGAGAATTAAAAATATAATACTAAATAGTGAGTGAGCCAAAGGAGAAATCATATAAAAATAATTGTGTGAAAGGAACTGTTAGTGATGAAATGGCAGCATTTCTAGGATGTAGCTTTAGAAGTCCTCCAAATAAAAATTGTGTCTCTAAGACAGGTTAACAAAATAGAAAAGGAGAGCATTAATGAACTGCTTATATCTTGGATACTTAATTCTTTTCTGAGAAATTTTTTTTTTCTGGTTTTATTTTTTTTTTATTTTTTCATTTTTAACAGAGTTCATATCACAGAACACAATTCCAACTTTTGGTCAGGTGATATTTCTTTTAAAACATTTACAACATAGACCACAAATGGATTTTTTTTTTTAAACATTAACCAACTGAGACACAAATGATAACTACGTATGCTAACTTCATAAGCCCTTGACCTAATTGTCTCCACACTTTTACTAAGAATTAAAAGACTCTAACTTATTGTTGTTGGTCTAAAGTCCTAAGCCTAATAGCTTAATTTTAGCCTTGACCTTGCATGTTCCCCTGCTAACAATTTGTAATTTAATAGATCTTGGTATTAACCTTACAAACCTTTTGACTATAGGAAATTGCTCCTAATAGTAGGGACATTGCAGGGAAACAATATCTTCCCAACTTCACGTCAATTCTAGGCAGGAGTAGATTGTCAACTTGCATTCAGTGAGGCTTAGAGTCTGTCAGGTGTCTGTGGAGAAATTGAGTCAGGAGAATCCTACCTCAGCCCAGGCTGAACATCCGCTCTCCCACCCTTCCCATGAGATCACCTTTTTCATTTCATACCAGCATCTCACAGGCTTACTGGCATCATGGATTGGAGGCTCAGACCGCTTTTCTTGCTATCCATACCTGGAGTTAGACTCAGAAGAACAGTCACTTAATAGTCCCATAGTATCTTAAAATAGCAAGTTCCAATAACCAGGTTTCAGATATGACTAATTTCACATTGCCTAAGGAGCATCTTTTGAGGCAAGTCTTAAGTGGCTTACATGCCTTTATACCTGTTGTACTTCCTGCTTAATTAACAATTGTAAAATGAAATTTACCATTAAAACCTTTCCTTTTCCATCAGTCCAAATTTTACCTGAAGTTACCTGCCTCTAGGAGACTTAGACTAAAATTCATTTCCCCAAACTAAAAATGTCTCTGATTTAGTCTCAGTAATTAATTCATTCAGTTGTTTTAATACTAATTGCTTTTACATCACTTTGTAACCTATCCGATTTTCTCCCCATCTCTCCCCTTCCCCCACCCCCTAATACCTTGCATTCTGATTACCCCTTCCCTCAATGAGTTGTCCCTTCTATCACCACCCCCCCTTCCCTTATCCCCATCTTCTCTCTTGTAGGGCAAGATAAATTTTTTTTTAAAATTAAAGTCACACAGAGAGAAGAAAACATAATTAAGAGGACAATATAAATTTTGGCCACGAACGCTGAAAAATCAGTGTAGTATAATAGATAGCATGCTGGTCCCGGAGTCAAGAAGATCTGGGCTCAAATCCTGCCTCTGATATGTGTGCTTTTGGGCAGTAACTGATCCCTCTTTAAGCCTCAGTTTCTTTATCTGTAAAATGGAGCTAATAATACCTGTATTACTTGACTCTTAAGGTTACTAAAGTTAAATAAGACAATATATGTATTATACTTTGTAAACCCTAAAGGGATAGAGAATGGATCTGTGATTTCCCTGGTATAGGTGGAGAAGCTCACTATTAATTCAACATCTTCTCTTCAACATATAGACTTAGAGCACAGAGATAGAGTAACTTGTCCACACTCACGCAAACTATTGTAGATAACTGAAGTGGGATCCAGATCCCCATAACCCTGAGGCCAGCTTCCACTATGTCATGTTACCTCTTGAAGTGCTATTTAAATGTTGATTATATTTGAAGAATCATAGATATAATGAGTTCCAAATGGGACACAAAACAAATAGGGGCTGCTATTTTGTTAAATTTCATATATTATGTAAAATTCAAAAGAGCTTAGATTATATGGTTTTGTTGGGGGTTTGATACTTGATTGTATTTCTGAGATTAAGTTTGTAATAAAACAGTTTAAATTAAATAGTATTAAATTTAGTTCACACCATTTATATTGTGCAAAATGTGAATGTTGGTGCCATTGCGGTAGGGAAGATGTTCTAGTTTTGTAAAGTCCAAAAGAAGAATGGGTCTTTATTAGCATAAGATAGTGTTAATATTAAGCTGTAGGTCCTGAATTCACACTATTTTCACAGCCTTTTAAAAGGGTTTATCAATATCAGGAGTTCTCACTAAAGGCCTGTAACTCAGGACTCTTCCTCTTTAAAAAAGAAATCAGATAAATGCTAAATTGAGACCTCACGTGTAACTGCAGAAATACTGTCTGCCAAGTTTGACTGATAAACTGTTAGCTGTACCTAAAAGTCACCATTGAGTAGAAAATGAAGAGTCTTGGGTACTTTATTAAGGCAAATCCGACTCTTCATGACCACATTGACCATACTATCTGTGGGGTTTTCGTGGCAAGGATGCTGGAGTGATTTGCCATTTCCTTCTTCAGTGGGTGAAGGCAAACAGAAGTTAGGTGACTTGCCCAGAATCATACATTTGAGGCTAGATTTGAACCCAAGTCCTCCTGCTTCCAGGCCCAGCACTTCATCTACTGAGCTACATATAGGAGTGTAAACAGTAGCAGTACTTACCTGCTACTTTTCCTTATGTTGATTAGCAACAGATTGCATGTACATTGTCCTCTTGGACTTCATAGAAAACTCAATTTTGTACCTCTCACTTGTATTTATTATATCTTGTGTGGTGTAATTATTCTTTCTTTCTATCATTTATTTATCTAACTTTTAACATTCATTTCACAACATTTGGGTTCCAAATTTTCTCCCCATTTCTCCCCTCCCCCTACCCCCAAACACCGAGCATTATGATTGCCCCTATCACCAATCTGCCCTCTCTTCTAACATCCCTCCCTTCCCTTGTCCCCATCTTCTATTTTGTCCTGTAGGGCCAGATGACTTTCTATACCCCATTACTTGTATTCCTTATTTCCTAGTAGTAAGAGCAATATTCGACAGTTGTTCCCAAAACTTTGAGTTCCAACTTCTCTTCATCCCTCCCTCCCCACCCAGTCCCTTTGGGAAGCAAGCAATTCAATATACACCATATCTGTGTAGTTTTGCAAATGACTTCCATAATAGTCATGTTGTGTAAGACTAACTTTATTTGCCTCCATCCTATCCTGTCCCCCATTGCTTCTGTTCTCTTTGGATCCTGTCCCTCCCCAAGAGTGTTGACTTCAAATTGCTCCCTCCTCCCACTGCCCTCCCTTCCATCATGCCCCCCACCCTGCTTATCCCCTTGTCCCCCACTTTCGTGTATTGTAAGATGGGTTTTCATAACCAAAATGAGTGTGCATTTTATTCCTTCCTTTAGTGGAATGTGATAAGAGTAAGCTTCATGTTTTTCTCTTACCTCCCCTCTTTCCCTCCACTGAAAAGTCTTTTGCTTGCCTCTTTTATGAGAGATCATTTGTCCCATTCCATTTCTCCCTTTCTCCTCTCAATATATTTCTCTCTCACCACTTAATGTCATTTTTTTTAAGATATGATCCCATCCTATTCAGTTCATTCTGTGGTGTGTGTGTGTGTGTGTGTGTGTAATCCCACCAACTACCCAGATACTGAAAAGTTTCAAGAGTTACAAATACTGTCTTTCCATATAGGAATGTAAACAGTTCAACTTTAGTAAGTCCCTTATGACTTCTCATTGCTGTTTACCTTTTCATGCTTCTCTTCATTCTTGTGTTTGAAGGTCAGATTTTCTTTTCAGCTCTGGTCTTTTCATCAAGAATGCTTGAAAGTCCTCTATTTCATTGAAAGACCAGTTTTTTCCCTGAAGTATTATGCTCAGTTTTGCTGGGTAGGTGATTCTTGGTTTGAGTCCTAGTTCCTTTGACTTCTGGAATATCATATTCCACACCTTTCTATCCCTTATTGTAGAAGCTGCTAGATCTTGTATTATCCTGATTGTATTTCCACAATACTTGAATTGTTTCTTTCTAGCTGCTTGCATATTTTCTCCCTGACCTCTGGAATTTGAACTTTGGAATTTGGCCACAATGTTCCTAGGAGTTTCTCTTTTTGGATCTCTTTCAGGTGGAGATTGGTGGATTCTTTCAATGTTTACTTTGCCCTCTGGTTCTAGAATCTCAGGGCAGTGTTCCTTGATAATTTCATGAAAGATGATGTCTAGGCTTTTTTTTTTATCATGGCTTTCAGGTAGTCCCATAATTTTTAACTTGTGTCTCCTGGATCTATTTTCCAGGTCAGTTGTTTTTCAAGGTGAGATATTTCACATTATCTTCCATTTTTTCATTCTTTTGGTTTTGTTTTGTGATTTTTTGGTTTCTCATAAAGTCATTAGCCTCCATCTGTTCCATTGTGATTTTTAAAGAACTATTTTCTTCAGTGAGCTTTTGGACCTCCTTTTCCATTTGGCTAATTCTGCTTTTGAAAGCATTCTTCTCCTCATTGGCTTTTTGAACCTCTTTTGCCAAGTGAGTTATCCTATTTTTCAAGGTGTTCTATTCTTCAGCATTTTTTCGGGTCTCCTTTAGCAAGGTGTTGACCTGCTTTTCATTCTTTTCTTGCATCTCTCTCATTTCTCTTCCCAGTTTTTCCTCCACCTGTCTAACTTGCTTTTCAAAATCCTTTTTGAGCTCTTCCAAGGCCTGAGCCCACCTGACATCCCCCTGGAATGTCTGGGGTACCGAGACCCCGCCCTCCACGTCTTTCCCTGATGGCAAGAATATGTCCTCATGGCGTCAGATCCGAAAGTCGGGATCATTTGCATCTGTTCAAAAAAACTCTCTATAGTCTTATTTTTCTTCCCTTTTCTAGGCATTTTCCCAGTCAGTTACTTGACTTCTGAATCCTTTGTCAAGAGATTAGACTAAATTACTAGGTTCCCCTGGGCTTTGGGTGGGGGCAGGCTGTCACTCAGGGCTGGGGTTCCTTACCGGCAGAGGCTTTAAGCTGAGCTGCCTGAACGGTGGATCCAGGTTGCTTCCCTTTTTAGCTGCCTACAGTCTGCTACAGAGGCCTCTGCTGTCACCTGGGACTGTTGCTGGAGAAACCTGTTCTCTCTGGCCCAGCTAGGAAAGCCCTCCTCCACTGACCTTTGGAGCTTTCTTTGTTGCTTGTGGGTTGAGGTATCTGGGACCTTCCCTGTTAGGAACTCTTCCCCGGAGGTCTGTTCAGGTCCTATTCTTCCCAGTGCCGCATGGCCGGGGCTGCGCTCTGCTCAGCGACCTGTGAGATGGACCTTTCCTGTTGGTCTTCCAGATTACCTTTGGCTGGAAACCTCTTTTGGCTCTGTTGTCCGTGGCTTCTGCTGCTCTGGACTTTGTTGAGAATCCTTTTTACAGGTATTTTGTGGGCTGTGGGGGAAGCGCTAGAGTATATTTATCTTTCTACTCTGCCATCTTGACTCTGCCCCCCTTTCCTGAGAAATTTGATATAAAGACTGCTTCTCATTCACCTGCTTCCTTTCTTAACTTAGATGTATTAATTTTATTTGTGCAGAAGCTTTTCAGTTGAATGTAGAGGTCTTTTTTTCTATTATTGTTGTAATTACCTCTATTACTTGTTAGATTAAAAATTTATATTTTACTTACAACTATGAAAGGAGTATAAATTACTTCTGATTTTTTTAATAGTGTGATATTTAAGATTCAAATCATGTATCCATTTTGTATTTACTGTGGATGTTATTGTATTACCAGTGTTCTCTTTGGAAATATATTCTCCAGCATTTAAAAAATGTATAATTTTATTGAGGTGATAATGTTAACAGTTAATAGCCATTGAAAGGCTATTAACTGTAGATTAGTTTTATAGTTATTAAATATTGTAGCAATGCAAAAGAAAAGTTATCAGTTGCTTAAGATGTTAAAAGATGCTTCCTAAAGGAGATGGAACTTGAGCTGGGCCTTTAAAGGATGTGGATACTCTTATTAATCATTTTAGCTTTATCATTCATAAAAATAGACCCAGTATATCATATAACTACCAATTTTTTTCTAAGTTTAGAGCTCAGAGTACATACTGGTAAAATATCCTGCTTGTATCTCCCATTTCGTTTTTACACCATTATTTTTCTTTCCAGTGTTTTAAACAAATTTTTGAACTCTCTAAAAACTCAAATTTTGGGATTAAAAATTTTAGATGACTCTATAAAAGTTTGGTTCTTTTTTTTTAACTTAAGCAACAGATATTAATTTGGATATCTCTTACCATGTCCTGCATATGATTTGTAACATGGCAGCTTTAAAGTGAAAATACATATTGAGTAGAATATAAATTCTCATTTTTATTATGTTCACTGTGTATACAATGTCACTAACCATGTGTGCTTTGTTTATAGAGCATGGCCCTGGAATTGATATCTTTACACCTGGTAAACCTGGAGAATATGACTTAGAAGGAGGTATATGGGAGGATGAAGATGCTCGAAATTTTTATGAGAATCTTATTGATTTGAAGGCTTTTGTTCCAGCCATTTTATTTAAAGACAATGAAAGAACATATCAGAGCAAAGACTCTAATAAAGAAGATTCCAAAGGTAACAATACAAATAGATTTAAAATATACAGAAATTATTTTTAAAAAATATTTTGCCTGAAGTTATTATTTTACTTAAAATTTAGATCAGTTTGTTATAAGATTTTTGAGATGATAGTCTGGGATAAATTTTGCTAGGTAGGTCATTTAGCTGAGGTGATCATAATGTGCTATGATTTGTGCTGGTTACATACTGGTTTCAACATACTCAAATTGGTGATTGTACTTATTAACATTTAATGAATGCATATAAGATTTCCTCAAAATGTGACAATGGTGTGTAAACTGATGTTATTATGATTAAAATTCAGAGACTCTTTAGTTTCATACTTCTGTACAAAGGAGTCACCAATCTTTTTTGTGATGAAGCTAACTTCATGATACTCCAAGAGTTTAGAAGGGTGATTATGTAGTTATACAATCCTTGATTTGTCTGGGTGTAAGGATTACTGTTTCTGGGAGCTCAGGGAATTCTGTGATTCTCCTGAAACTTGCAGCAAACTGCAAAGTGATGTATGTACAATGTGAATATTTCTATGTGAAGGGTTTGAGATCTGCCAGTAGGTTGCGATATATTGTTTAAACTTCCTTGGTAGACCTTTCAGCAACATTTAAAAAATTGCTACTTTGTGGTTCAGTGAAGTGTGATGTTTGGGAGTTGTTTGCTTTGTGATTGTGCAGTTATCCTTAAAGTACTTAGTACTATAATGTCAGTATGTTATTATTTACATTTCTTTTCTGGGAGGAATGCATCATAGAATGTTTTTCATTATTAGCATTTTATTAGCAAACCTTAGAATTTTAGATTTTTTTTTTTAGTTTAGTTTTGTTAATATGTTTTTTGGGGATGAGACTGCCTATCCTTGAATAATATTGAAAACATTTCATGTTGTCTCATCCATTGGAATATGAGTTAATCAAGGGGATCATAGTGGATGAAAATTACCTCTGTACTTTTGTGAAATTCTCAAGTATAAAAATTAGATTATATTGAACTTTGAATACCATCATTGTGGTATGTTATGAGACTCTAAGTTGTCAGCTTTAAGATATACCAGTCATCTACTAAATTAATGAGAGTAGGATAACAAAGTTAAATTTGTTTCTGTTTCTGGTGTTTGTAATTCTAAAGTATTTTCTTTGCTTGGGACTAATTTCTAAAATATTCCAAAAAGTTTTTATGATTTTTAAGACTTTAAGAAAATTTTTTTGCATCCTAAACTGGGTTGCCACAACCATACTTACCTACTACTATGCTACAATAATACAAATATGACTTTTATTTATTGAGTTTTGTTTGTCTCTTTTTTCTGAGGCCAATGGGGTTGGAGAGATATGTGGCAATGAATTATGACATTGAAAAAAGTACCTTTCCTTATTAAAGTGTTATGTAATTGAAAAACTTTAGTTCTTTCAATAACCTTTATTTTAGTGATGTTGCATTCTTTATTTGAACTTAATAGATATATCTCCTTCTTGCCTTCTCTTATGGACAGTACCCAAAGTGTGTCTTCACTGATAGGCAAAAGCATTATTCCTTGAATTGATGGCAGGTGGAAGGGGGAAGATCAGAACTTAAAGAAACCTATTAGTACCTCTTAGGTGGTTACTTTTTTCCTACCTAACTTTTCTTGGTTTGCAAGGTCATTCGTAATCTAGTTCCAGTAACCTTTCTCTTCTTATTCCCATTGCTCCCCAGCTTTTCTGAAGCAGAGAGGGTTAAGGTTGACCCATCACTGACCTGATTGACAACTTATAAATTGAAATTCTTTAAGTAGTGGTCTGACCTTGTTACCTATTCAAGGAGTTTTAGGGGCTCCCTGTTGTCTTCAGGATAAAATATAAAGTACTTTGTTAATCTTTTAAGGTCCTTTGCAGTCTTGGCCCCAGCTTATTTCACATTATTATCCTTCATGTCTTCTATATTTTAGCCAAACTGTTTTCTTGCTGTTTTCTGCATATGATATTCCATCTCCTGTTTCCTTGCCTTTGGGCAGACTGTGTGCCCTCTTGCTTGGAATGTATTCTTTGTTAACCTCCATTTAGGCAGTGCAAGTATCATCACCTTATATTATTGAAGTACCCTATCACTTGGTCTTCTTATAACTTATACTCTGTTACTGATTATTTTTTTTTTTACTATAATAACTCTTAAAATGTAATTGTTATGCAAGATTCTGTGACTGTATTTTTGTTATCCCATATTGTTACATGGGCTGTATCTCTCCCTGTGTCGCTTTCTCCTCTATTATAACAAAAATTCCTTTTTACAAAAAAGAAAAAAAAATTTGACAAAAGTGGTCCATATATTTAAAAAAACTGACACTATATGCAGAATTCCATACCCATGAGATTTCCCCCACCTTCAATGGAGTGGAGGCAGATTTCTTAACATGAATTTTCAATTATTTTGTGGTGGTGTTACTTTATATTTACATTGCTGTAGTATAGTATCAGTGAAAAAAAGAGGATAAAGTTCACTCTTATCTGGCTCCATGTTTAATTAGTTTTATTTCTTTCTACTCCATCATATATGTATATATATATATATACACATGCACACATACATGCACTCTCTCAGTCTTCTATCCATGTTGTTCCACTCTCCTTTCTGGCCCTTTCAAATGCCTTCCTCAGTTCCAGTGATGTGTTTTTACTACTTCTCTTTTCATTCTACTACTTCTTTGGGAGCACTGTGTTACCCAGAATCTAGCCAGCTCACCTGTGGCCTCTATTTCTCTTGTGACTTCTCAGGCAGTGCTTTATGAATCCTCAGCCTGCCAGAGACTTTTGTCTTTTCCCCCTGAGATTTTCCAGGGAATACTGCACCACCCCAAATTTAGCTGTCCAGCTGTCTTAGGGCTGGGCTCCCTCCCTTCTGAGTCTTCCTGTCAAGGTATGTTTCAACCCTGGGTCTAAATTCTGCCTTCTGTCCAAACTCCCTCAGATTGTACATTCTTCTGTGGAGAGTTCCTGCCCATTTGGGAGTTAGACCTCCTTGGGCTGACTCCACAGGATTCAGCGTTACCTCCTCCACAAGTTTGGCAGTTACTTATAATCTGCCTGTATTCACTTCTCAGTGACTAGCATGCTTTTTTCCTGTCATACTCTATTCCAGTGATTCTAAACCCCTGGCTTTTATTGTAGAGACCTTCCTTTCCATTGTGTCCTCAGCTTTGCCTGCTCCATAGTTAATATATTTGCTTTCATTTTTCTTTCTCATTTCTGGCAGTCAATGAAACCTATCTTGCTCTTGATGATGTGGGATCCCTAGCTAGCACTTGATGACTGGGGTCCCTACCTACACTCTTCAGTATAGGGTACTCTTTAACTCATACCTCCAGGTTGATGAGGAACATTTCTTGCTTTCTGTGTTCTATTCAGTCGTGCTCTTTACCACCACCAAGTAACCTTTCTTCCTTGAGGTTCACTTGGTCCATATTTATCATCCCATCCAAATTCTGGTAGGTGTTAACATTCTGACCTCCTACATTCTCCCTCTTTACTCTGTGAGTTCAGCAGCTGCCTCAAGTTCCTTTCCTCCCCAACTCCTGCCCACATACCCTTCAATATACATAGTAATAGTGCCTCAAGAACCCTGACTTCCCAGTTTCTTGATTTACTCATTTACTATGACCTACTCTCCAGCTCCACTTTAGCCTACACATAGTAATATGCTCAGTCTTACTGTCACCCACAAGTGTTCATGAACTCATATTCCTTTATCAGATCATAATCTTTGATTGATCTGTTTTTCCCTTTCCCTCATTACCTGTAGTCCTGTTCTTTCTCACTGTGATCTCCATTCCTTCCACCTTCAGTTCTCTCCTGACCATTATCCCTGCACTGTGTATATCCTCCTCCTTTCCTTATCTTTATCCCTTGGCGAACCAATTCAACTGTACACTATCCTGTTCTATTAAATGCCTTGCCATTATCCTATCAATAGTGTCTTTGAGGAAACCCTAACTTTGAATTATTTCCTCCGTCTGCTCTCTTTGTTGATATTCAGATGCTGATGAATGAATCTGGAGAATACTGTAAAATTACTGTGACTGGGTCCATGACAGATTTGTGTTATATAACCTTAAGTGGACCCTCATTATATGAAGGCAAACTTTTTATGCCTTTCTTATTGATTCAATATCCCACTTGCTAAAATGACTTTTCCAAACTTTTCCATTCCCCCCTCAAACTTCCCAAGGAACCCCTTCCTCTCACCCTCTCAGTTGAGAACTTCATACTCAAAATAAAAATTGAGGTCATTCATAGCTCCCTGTTTTCTCCTCCTCTTCATCTCATAATACTAAGATGTCCTTCACTTGTTACTTCCTTCTTCATCCCTGTCTCAGATCAAGAAGTGGTACTTGGCAAAAGAAATCCTCTGCATACTTCCTTATTCCCATTCCATCTCATCTTCGTCAGCAAATTGCCCCCTCTGTCATCCACATTTTTACTAATAGTCTTCAGTCTCTTTACTGACAGCTTCTGTGTTGCCTATAAACACAATCATGTCTCTTCCATCCATTAAAAAAAAACAAACCACCACCACCTTTTGGCAAAGAATTGGTAATTGAAGAGATTCCCATCCATTGGGGGAATGACTGAACAAGTTGTGGTATGTGTTGGAATACTGTTGTGCTATGAGAGATGACAAGCAGGTGGATTTCAGGAAAACCTGGAAAGACTTACATGAACTGATGCATAGTGAAGTGAGTAGAACCAGGAGACCATTAATAATAACAGCAACATTGTGTAATAATCAATTGTGCAGTAATCCAAGACAGTGTTAAAAGACTCATGATGGAAAATGCTGTCTACATGTAGAGGAAGAACTGATGGAGTCTGAATGCAGATTGAAGCATACTATTTTCACTTAAATTTTTTTTTTTTGGTGGTTTTTTTTCCTTTTGTTCTGTTTTTTTCTTTCACAATCTAATATGGAAATATGTTTTACATGATTGTACATATATAACCTCTGTCATATTGCTTACCATCTTAGGGAAGAGGGAAGAAGGAGGGAGAAAATTTGGAACTCAAAATTTTATTTAAAAAAAGTTAAAATTGCCTTCACATTTAACTGGAAAAAAATAAAATCCTATTTAAAATGAAAAAAAAAACCCAAACAAAAAGTCCCCCTCTTTTTCTGTCCATTTCCACCAGCTTAGTCTTAAATTTCTTCCCAACTTTGAGGCTGATCTTGAGAAAGTCATCAGTACTAGATGCCTTTATTTTCTTTTCCCTCTCTCTTTTTTTTAAAAATAAAAATTATATTTTTATTCAATTTTTGTCAGTGCCAAAATTTTCTCAATGGTATCCCTCTCTTTCCCCTTCCTGGAAAGCTATCTTATATATTATAAAGCATATTTCTTTTTTATATTAATTTTATTTATTTTTTGTGTTCTACAATTACTACCATAAAACTTAGGTTTTTCTCCCCCTACCTATCCCCCACCACCCTCCTCCCTCCCCGAGACGACATACAATTCTATATAGGATCTACGTATACATACCTATTGAATACATTTTCACTATAGTCAATAAAGCTTATTTCTTAAAGAAAGAGGAAGGAGAAAGGGAAAATATTGGTAAAACCAATCAATAATATATGTCAAAAAAAAAAAAAGGTCTGAAGATATATGCAGTCTTATACCTCTCTAGACCTCTCACTTCTACTAAAGAGAGAGTGGGAGTTTCTTCTCAAAGCTCTCCTCTTCTTTGGGGCCATGATGGTTCTTTTGTCATTTGTAGCATTCACTTTTTCTCTCTGTGGTTGTTCTTTCTTTCCCATTCTGTTGTGGTAGTTAATTACTGTTGTATATATATATTTTGGCTCTACTTCACTCTTCATCTGATCAAGCAAATCTGTGTCTGCATCTGTAAATTCATATTTGTCATTTTTTGGAGCATAGTAACATTGCATTCCATTTGTGTACCACAGCTTATTTAGTCACTCCCTAGTTGATGGTTATTTACTTTTTTCCATTTTTTACTATTGCAAGAAGTGCTACAAATAAATATAAATATATGTTATAGATATGTTGGTGTATGTGGTAATATTTAAAAAAACTAATTAGATTTTCTTTTCAAATGAAGAGCCACCTCTATTCCTTCCACCTCCCACTCCACCCCTGCCATAAGAAAGCAAGAAAAACAAAACTCCTGTTACGAACATGTTTAGTTTGGCTATGTCCAAAAAAAAAAAAATCTCTTACTGTACGCTCTGAGTTCTGTGACTACTTTTTATCAGCGGTCCCCTTGTAGTATAAACCAAGTTATACCTCTGAATGAGGATATGGTATTTTTAATCACCATTTGCATAATTCCAAATTGCTATCTAAATCATCGGTCCACCAAAAATGCAGTAGTGTGGAGTAGTGTCTCTTTTTTCTAAGGAATCTGTGGACTGGCTTTCCGTTTCCTCTTTTAGCTGAAACTGGTCTCTTTGTCATGTCAGATGGCCTTTTCTTATCCTTCTTGATCTTTCTTCAGGCTTAGACACTGCCCATCACTGTCTTATCTTTGATACTCTTCTAAATTTTTATGACACTATTCTTATCCGTTGATTCCATTTCCTTCCTGTCTGAATCTCCTCAGATGTCTTTGCTAATCCTTATCCAAGTGTGCTAAACATGGGTGTCTGAGACCCTTTACTCTTATTCTTCTTTACTATTTCACTCAGTGATCTCATCATCTTCCATGAATTCAGTTATTTCCATGCAAAAGATTCTCCGTTATATTTATCCAGTCTACACTTCTCCCCTTACTTCCAATCCCACATGTCCAGTTGCCTAAGGAACATCTCAAACTAGTTGTCCTGGAGACATTTAAATGCAGCATGTCCCAAACAGAATTTAATGTTTTCCTGAAAAACCTCCCCTCAGATCAACTACTTAATTTTTATCCCTTATATTATCTAATAGTACATAGAATATATAGTAGATAACCCAATATATGTATTTTGTACACACACACACACACACACACACACACACACTCACACTCACACACACTCACACTCTATAATATCTTTGAAATTATAATGGAAGGCAGTATAACGATCTGATTTTTTTCCTTGCACTTTTATCCCTTAGTACCTAGTCCAGTGCCTGGAACATGATAGGCACTTAAAATACTTGTTGATTGGTTGATTGATTGCTTTTCAGACAGAGCTAGCTTTTTAATAAATACCCCCTTTTCTGGAATGTGAAATATATTTGTGAAGTGCTATGATGGTCTAACTATAATATCATCATGTTAAATTTTCTTTCAGATTTGTTGCTAGTTAAAGTTTATAGAACATGGTAATTTTTAAGTGTCAGAAGTGAAATGAAATAATTTAATCAAATACTTGTCTATTTACATGAGAGGCAGTGTGATATAGTAGGTAGAGAGCTGACTTTTGAGCCAGGAAGACCTCTCAAGTCCAACCTCCAATAATTAGTCATTCTATGATCCTGAGCACATCACTTAATCCCTCTTTTTTCTAGGCAACTCTCTAAGACTTTAAGTTGCAGAGAATGCATTGTACCTGCATTGGTAGAGGGAGTTTTCTGAAAAGGGAATTTCCTATACCAATGAAATCACAGGTCCAGTCCTGATCCCTGTCCCCTTTTTACACAGCACACATGAAATTAGTAACACACAATTCAAAGATCCTTTTGCTGTCTCTTGAAATAGAGTCAAAGGAACCTAAGGATAATAAAGATGTGTCAAATACAGATGATTTGGAACTTGAGTTGGAGAACCTGGAAATTAATGATGATACTTTGGAATTAGAGGGTGGTGATGAAGCAGAAGACCTTACAAAGAAACTTCTTGATGAACAAGGTAAAGCATAATTTTTGTAAAAAAATTTAGATATAATTTTTGGATAATTTTGTACATAAACCCCTTTTATTAGAATATGAGATACTAGAAACTTGCAGCTATTGACCCTGTGTTCTAAAGTTATTAGGTGATTATTTTGGGGGAACCGATCTTCATAATGAAAATGCTGTATATGTCTGCATGAATGCAAATTATTGATATTGATCAGTGAAGTACATGGGAAAATGAGGACTTTAATTGACATTTTACTTTTTCATCATTTGACAGCATCCCCCAAACTGAATTTATTTTAATTGCATGCTTCCAATATTTACAAATTAGCCATAAATTTATTTGAACATGATTCTTAAGTTGGATAGATATATAGCAAAGATACACATTATTATGTTAGTGTTGTCAACGTAGCTTAGAGAACTTGAATTTAAAGGAACCCAAGAGGCCACTGAATACAATTTGTACCTGAAGAGGAATCATTCAACGAGTATTTATTAAGTGCTCGCTATGTATCAGGTATTTACTAAGTACTAGGTATAAAAGAAAAGGCAAAAATAGTCCTTGCCTTCAAGTATCTGGGGGAGACATGTGAACTAGGTACATACAAGAAATATACAGAATAGCAAAGGGTATCACCTCACTTTCTGAGAGCAGAAGATGTTAGCACCTGCAAAGACTGGGAAATATCTCCTACGGAAGGTAAGATGTGAGCTGAATCTTGATAAAACCCAGAGAAATTGAGTTGGAGGCTAGGGAGCAGAGCATTTCTGACACTAGGGTGGGAAGGCGGTAGGGAGTGCAAAGTCTTGTTTTTTTCCCCAAGTAAGATAGTGTAGGTTCATCACAGGATACATGGAGGCAATTAAAATGTCAGAAGACTGGAAAGGTTTGAAGTTATGAGGAACTTTAAATTCCAAACAGAGGGTTTTTACGTTTGATCCTGGAGATTATCAGGAACCAGTTGGAGTTCGTTGAGCAGTAGTCTGACATGGGCAGGCATGTACTTTAGAAAATTCAACTTGACAGCCAAGTGAAGGCTGAGGAGAGTGGTCATCCAACCTTTGACAAAGAGTTACAGGGAGAGGCAACCCACTCTCTCCCTAGACAGGCTGTTCTACTTTTGGATAGCTCTACTTCTTAGGAAGTATCAAGCCTAAATTTTCCTCTTTGCAACTTTAAATCCATTGCTCTACCTTTTTCCTTTTGGAACCAAACGGAACAAGTCTAATTCCTCTTCTTTGGTAGCTCATCAATTACTTTAAGACAGCTGTCATTCCCCCTGTTTGCTTGGCTGTCCTCACCCACCCTGTACCTGCAGTCTTCTCTTCTCCAGGGTGAGCATCCCTAGTTTCTTCACTGATCCTCATATATGCCATGCAGTTGATGTCCTTCATCATCCTTTTTCATAAGCTGCAGAGCATCTGGGGAGAGCAATGTTCTTCTTATAACAGTACTAAGAACTGACCACAGTACTTTAGATAATGGTCTGACCAAGCAGAGTACAGCAAGATCATCACCTCCCTAACCTAGACAGATTACCTGTTAGTGTCACCTAGATAAGCCTAATTGACTCATTGACCTTGGATCCACTAAGATTCCCAGATCCTTTTCAGAATAATTTACTGCCTTGTCTCCCCTGTTTTGTACTTGGGAAGTTGATCTTTAAGATTCAAAAGGTGTTCAGTGATGTAATATTGGAGAACTTTAGGTACCTGTTTTACCTGGGACTTGCAATCTCCAATCCATATATGATTTATCAGTTGGAACAAAGAGAATAGTGTTGGGTGTCATAGGGAAGAATCCCAAGCTGCTATTCTGCTTTAAAACTTCACTCAAGGGTTGAGCTTTTCTGTTTATAAACTCTACCAGACTGTGCTTCTCTCGTTCATCTGCCTGGATATCTTTCCTATTGTCCTGTGGCTACGTGAATCTTTATACTCTAGTTACTCTGTCTTTTCCATAAAAATAGCATAAGAAATTTTGTCAAATGCTTTGCTAAAATCTAAGTCAATTGTGACTCCTGTATTCTCTGTTAGTCTAAGTAACCTTGTCACTTATGGAAGTTAGGTTATCTGTACTGACCTTTTCTGAACGATAAAGCTACACTGGCTCTTTGTGGTCTCCGCTTCAATTTCTGTGTTTTCTAACATATTTTTATGATAACGTTTTTCTGGAATACTTGTTAATGCGATTGTGTAAATTAAGATCGAAAGTAAGTCTCTTGGTTGTTGTGAGATCCATGATGTCATAACCTCATAACTGGCTAACTTAAAAATGTCCCACCTGATGTTATCAGCTAATATAAAGAAGGTCCTAATTAGTAGGAATAATAAATCCCCTGAAATAGTCACATATATTTGAATTTGAACTATTTGAAGTTATGGTTTTGTAAAATATGGTAATTAGTTCCAGTTCAGTGGAAATATGGTGTTCAGGTTTGAAAAATGCCAGTACTTGAGGGGATTAATTATTCACAGTGATAACCTAGTTGTACACTAGCATGGCAAGAATTAGGTGCTAAGAATGTAGTGTTAGATGTATGCCCATGAAGTGAGCAAGCATACTTGGAGGACCAGAGAAGAGAAGTGTGGAAGAAATCATTGTTATACTGTATAGTGAGATGTAGGGAGCTTAATTTTTTTGTTTTCCCCTTTATGGGAGCTGTGAGGTGGTACAGTGGATTAAGCTTTTGGATGTGAGTCATGAATTCACATCTGACCTCTGACACTGTGTCATTAAGTGACTCTGGCTTAAGTCACTTGACCTATCCTAGCCCAAATTTCCTCATCTGTAAAATGGCAATAATAATAATATCTGCTTCGTAGAGTTGTAAAAATCAAGTAATATACCCAAATCACTTAGCAAAATTCAAAGCACTATGTAAATGTTAGCTGTTATCCTTAATATCATTATTATTTCATTGAAAAATGCCTGGCAAGTAGTACTTTTTTGTTCCTGAGAAGAGATAAGGAATATAATGCTCCTTTGACTGTCACATGTATCTCACTAAGATAATATATGTTTCTCATTGATAATATATTAATTGATAATAAGTCATTTTGATAAGAATCTTTTAAATCTGTTAGATGTAAATGTATGAATGGTTATCTCATGAGCCTATGTTTAATAGAATTGAGTATAACTTCATTAATTTTTTAAAAATTGGATTTAGGTTATTTCACTATTACTTCAATTAAAGATGGCAGAATCATAATACTGTTCTACTGCATTGCATTTACTTTTGAACCTAGTCATTTTTAAGGACCACTTTGTATATTCTTGGATTTGTTTGTTTTTGAAAGCTTGAAGAATAGAGGTAAAACTTTTAGCTTTTGTTTCAGTAAATCAAGTTTTCATGGTGTGTACCTTCTTGACTGAATGGCAGAGATATGACCTTTAAGATGATTGAATAACCACAGAATTGTTTAGTAGGCCAAGTTTGTCTTTGGTACCCTGATCTTTTTTTGGCATCCCCCCCCCCCCCCTTGATTTCTCCTCATGCTCTCATTTTCCCCAGGTATGTCTTTCTACCCTTTGGGCACATGGCCCATGTTCCATTTTGTCTTCTGGATAGATTGTCACTTTGATCCCAGCAGCCATATATGTCAAATGCCTAAGGTATTAGCTGATAACCTTATGTATACATGTAAATAAAAGTCCTTAGAACTGGCCTTTTTCTGAGATTGGATTATAGAGATTGAATAATACAGAAGATCCTCAATTCTCATTCTTGGGGGAGTGTTTCCATAAAGATTTCTTACCATAATTTTACTAATGGGTCAGCACAAAGGGTAGAACTTCAACTCTCAACTGTCTCATAAATGAATTAATAAATGAAGATAGCATGCCACCTATGAAAGGTTAACACCTGTGGTTTGATGACTTGACCTTGACCAAAGGCTCTGAACTCCTTCATACCTACATTGTGAAGTATTTTAGTTTTCTTGGGATTTTGTTGTTACGTGTTCTTCCAAAAACATCTGTTGTTCAGTGACAACAGTGGTGTTAAAATTAACTGGAAATTTAATTTGCATTTATTGACTTGTAATGACTTGTTTTACATTTTAAAATACTTAATGTATAATGTTTTCCTTTTGCTGCAATTGTTTTACAAGATTTGGTAGAGGATTCATAAATTGACACATTCTTTATTCTTCATCATGAAACCATACCCGTTTCAAATGATAAACTTCTTATGAGCAGTACATTTTTTCAGGTATATCCTTAATTATAACAAGTGGTAGGTTGGAGCTGGTTTGAGAAAGCTGATTGTTAAATTTTCAGGAACTTTGAAAGTTGGTTGTTAAACACAGCCTGTCTACAGTTCAGTTGACTCCTCCATGGATAAAGTTGTTACTTTAAAAGAATTGGTGTCAACCACAACAGATTGTATTTTCAATGTTATTGTCTACTTTAATTAAACTAATTTAACTAATGCAGCTTTATTGATGAATATTTGAAAGTGAATTTAATTGCTTCTTATTCTGATGTATTAACATGATGCTGGGAATGAAGTTGAGTAACTGAAGTTGTTAAACATCTTTTTATAATCATTATTTGGCATGGTTAAAATTACCAATTACAATTATTTTTATTCAGTATTTGAAATAAAATATTGATTATTTTAAAATATTTCTGAGTAAATTTTATTCTGCTTATCACAAATCTAATAAATATCAAACTGAGCTATAAACATTAACTAAAAACAAATTTGAAATTCCTAAAATTAATTGAGCACTGGAATCAAGATGGGTGGCATGTTTAAAAGCTGCTACTGCTGTGTGGAAGACAAATCGTTCATTATCTGTGCATTTTTCTCATTCTTCCTGTTCTGGCTTGGCAAAGAGGTTAACTCATTAATTTCTTGCAAGACCTTGCTTTAAAGATTGACATTCTTGAAGAATTTTCACTGCTTTCACTTGCAGTGAAGTCAGAATCAACTAACATTCAGAAAGCACAAAAATTAATTACATACCATGAGAACTTTGGAAAATTTAAGGATTGGTAGTGGAAAGTATAAATCTTAAATTGAAAATTTAATTTTTAGTATGATAAGTTTGGAAAAATTCCATTTAATAAAAATAATCCTGCCGCAACATGAAAATACATAGTTCAATACAAAATATTTTTGTAATGGGGTATTTCATATTTAATGATAACAAATATTAGTATATTCTGTGATTGCTAAGTTTTTCTTTATCAAGTTCTTTATCACTGCATTTTGTCAGTCTGTTTTTACTTTTTAATTAAAAACATTTTTTCTAATATCCTGTATGTATATAGGAATATGTGTGTGTGTGTGTGTACGTATTTGTGTACATGTATATGCTGTGTGGCAGGTTAGAATTTGAAGCCTGAAATGAGCTGTTTATATAATCTTTGGAATATTCAGAACTTCTATGGTCATACTTCAGAAAATGCTTAATTAATCTTTTCAGTAATTAAGAAAATGACCCCAAGACTTGGTATTTTTCACACAAAATATATTTGTATGTGTTTTTTCATATTCTGTGTTTTTTAAAGCCTGTTTTATAATAATAATTTTTAATTAGAACAAGAAGATGAGGAAGCCAGTACTGGGTCTCATCTAAAGCTTATAGTAGATGCTTTCCTGCAGCAGTTGCCGAACTGTGTCAATCGAGATCTCATAGACAAGGTATGATTTATTTCATGTACCTCTACCCACAGAGATAAGCGCTAGTCTTGTATCATGACCTGTGATTGTCTGTATATGTTACACTAAGAGGCACTAAGTAGCACTAAGAGGTCTAAGTAGTGAGTTTATCAATAGAACACATTTGTAGAATTGTATATTTTTCATTTTTTATCTTTGTCATTGTGTTTTCAAATAGCTGACTTTTCTGCCTGAATCTGGAAACATTTGAGTGACTTTTTATCATCTAATAGATTTTGGAACACCATAGAGATTACAGCTGCCTGCTTTTGGAGCTACTTAGTCTAAAAATCAGCAGCTATGTAGTTTTTGATTTCTTGAGAAACTGTTCTCCTTTTCCTATACATAATATTGTTGTAAAGGCCACTGAAAAAAATGTTTTGATTATATATCAATATTTTTCTCTTAACAGATTTAATGACTTTCGCAGGTCACATTTCCATCGGGAATTATCTTTTGTATTTGGAGCTATTTCTTACTTTTTCACTAAGTTCTCCTTGTATCCAAATATCAAAGGAGCATTGTCATCATTTTTTTATAATAGAAACAGGGCTTTGGATGATTTACAGAATCACACTATTACAGTTATGTGACATTTTTCAGACTCAGATGTTAAAAGCTCCTGCCACTATTGGCCACCAAGTAGCTAGCACAGTGCTTAGCATAAGTACTTAAATATTTATGGAAGAATTGACATTTATAGATAATAGTTTTAAGGGTACAGTGGTTTAACTTTGATTGGAAATTGTCAGTTTCCAGTAGAGTATGACAAGCTATTCCATTCTAGCAGAGACCTACTTTTTGAAGAATCTTAAGTTTATATTGAACCAGTGAAGAAAATAGAGATTCGTCATACACCATGGAAATTTGAGAGCCCTCCCTCAATCTGAAACACTAAGCTTTTTGTGTCTGATGATGTTAATTAATCATGAGAACTTTTGAAGACCATGGTGAATTTGACTGTTGTACTGAAACAGTTACTGGACTAGGAAGGAGTCAGAAGAGTTGAATTCTAGTCTTATTTCTCCACTTTACTGATTAGATGTGACATTGGGCAAGTAAATTAATCTTTTGGGCCTATATTTTCTTATTTGTAAACAGTCTTTGAACAACATACTTTATAAGTTATTCTAAGGAAAGTGCTTCTTAAACATACCCAAAACATTTAATATTAATTTTATTTTAATGTAGTATGTGACTAATTATTTTGGAAAAACAGTAGTCCATCAGTTTTTTAAAGACCTCTCTTAAATATGCCTTTTCCAGTTTTTCATATTTTTCAGCTGTATTAGAAATGATAACAGGTATAATAGCAAATATTTGGGGAAATGTTATAGAGAGGTAGATTAGTTGACACTGCAGGATTATGTTTGTAGTTTGAACTACTAAGTTTTAGTTGTCTAGAATCCTTTCAGCAAGCTTGGTTTCTGTGATTGGCTTCTACGAGTAATACATTTTCCCCCTTGTTTTTAGTAGGTTTGTGATTCATGATAATTTTTTCCCAGTTATATTCTAAACTTCCCAAATAGTTCTTGATAACTACTTAACTATCATGTGTTGAATACTGCTGTTATAATTTTTCTTATAATTACTTGCCAAACCAACATCATCTTCTTGTTGCTTTATTTTTCACCTGGTTAATCAGTAATTAAGGGATTAAGATTCCCAACAAGCCCCTCTTTACCTTAGTTGGCTACTAAGTTTCTAAATTATATATGTTTATTTAACTTTGCATGGTGAAGGGTTATATTTGGGAAATACAGTGGAGCTGTGGGATTTTTTTGTGTGTGTTCTTAAGATTTTTAAAAATATTTATTGATATCTTATTTTTTGCTATCACCTACAGTTCTCCTCATATTTTTCCCCATTAAGCCAGCCCAGAGAGCCATTTGTATTAGGCTTGTAATTTTTTAATGTGTATACTATTTTATGTCAGTTTTGTGAAACATTTAACATTGGAAGCATTGTAGCAGGTTGAGTTTCTGCTTTCTGTATGTAAAATGAGGTTTTAAAAGGAAAAAGTTTGATTTTTTTTACCCTGTAGGCAGCAATGGATTTTTGCATGAATATGAACACAAAAGCAAATAGAAGGAAGTTGGTACGAGCACTCTTCATAGTTCCTAGACAAAGGTAGGCATTAAAAAATATAGAGTAATTTGATACATTCTTTTTTGTTGCTTCAGTAATTTTAAGAGTGATTATGCTCCAAATTCTTTTTTCCTCCAAGTATTACTCCTGCGTATTGAATTTATCAAGTCCTCAAGCATCCATTTTGACTCTAAGGTTTTTATTATTTGACTGACTTAAGTATTCAGAATTTTCACCTGCATTTGATTTTTGCTTAAGTAGTTATAAAGTTTCTGTTGAGATTTGTCTGTAATTTTAATATAAAGTAGTTAGAGGAAAATAACGTACATTTGTTTAAAACTTTAACCTATATTTTTGCCTTTGTATTCTTATCCAGCAGTAGTGCGTAATAAAAGAACAATTATTTTACAAGTTTTTCTGTTAATTTTGTAAGCTTTTTGCATTGTGGTGTTCCATCTAGAACAGGCCTGTGCAACTTGTGACCCATCAAAGGATTTTGGATGACCCGTGAAAAATATTAGGGAAAACAACCTCTACATTTTTTGCAGAATATCCAAAATCCTTTGGCTCACCTGCAGGCTGATAGGCAGCCCACATACAGGCCTGTTCTAGAGTCTAGACTAAATTCTTCATGACGTTTTGGATAGTTAGGTACTGCCAATACACATACTGTGCAAATCATTTTTCAAAATGAAGACAGTTGGTGGATAAGTGTTTCTGTTTGTCTACTTTCTTTCTCTTGATACTGTTGTTTATTGGATTCCCCCCCCCCCCAAAAAAAACCCTCTCCTTAAGATGTATATTAATGGAAGTATAAAAACTTTTTTTGTGCTTACATTTACTTTTTGGTAATTCATATTAGTGGACCTCTTTTGACTCACCTATGAGTATAATTGAAAGAAGTTTTTTTTCTGTATGGATGAAAGTACTATTATACTGTATTACTTGTTATTGGTAGTAGCAGAAGAGTTACTTTTCTTCACTGGTATTTCATTCCACACTAAAAATTTTTTAAAAATCTGATAACCAAAAACTGTAATGAATGACATGTAGTGGAAGGTAAATTTGAAATTATTAAAAAGCCTTACATATTGAAATATTGGATGTTGTTGATTTGGGAGGAAATGAAATAGCTTATATACAAAATAGATAGTTATTTAAGATGTTTCAAGATAATCTTTTATTTCTAATAATTAACACAGCTTGTATACAAGAAAACGTGCATTATGGAAACACAGAGTGAAGCAGTTCTAAGATAGAAGGAAAGCATAGCTATTTAAAGAGATTGATGTGTATATTCAGAGAACTTGCCAATAAAATTTATATTTTTAAAAAGGCCTAAGAAAAAAATAGAAGTAAGGTCAGGTAATGGAATATGAAAACAAAATCATAACTTAAACCCAAAGGGGATATAGGCAAAATGGCTGCTTCAGTTAGGTGTTTGTTAACCTTATTTTTGTGTCACAAATCTGTTTTGAAGTCTGATGAAACTTATGAATTCCTTCTCAGATTGTTTTTAAATGCATAAAATACATAGAATTACAAGAGAAATCAGTTACATTGAAATATAGTTATTAACACATTTAAAAAAACAAGTTAATGGACCTTAATTAAGAATCCCTGGTTAAACTTATAAACCTAGGTAGCTTAGGGGGAAAGGAAGGAAGTTTCTAGATTGTCAGCTCAAGACAAATCAACAGTGTGATATGGTAGTTACTAAAGCTAATGCACTCTTATTTGCCATTTAGAGATGTATAATATTCAGGACTGAAGTACTATTTCATTTTACATTTCCCAGTTCAGAACACACCTGGAATACTATGTTTAATTCTAGGTGCCATAATTTCTTTATTTTTAGAATTTTATATGTAAAAGTTCTGAATTTAACAAACTCCAAATAAAATGGACATTTTCATACATAAACAGAAGAAGAGAATTGTATGTGAAGCTGTGAATCTTTGTTTATTATAGTTTGCTTTTCCTGTGTATTCAACGTGTTGATTCAGTAATAAATTCACCATATAACTTTCAGATGTCCTGATTATACGTGATTCTTTTGGTTTTCTGTGAAATGTCTGAAATGTCCCTTCTTTTTGCTGCTTTATCCTTACTTTATTCCTTCTCTTCACAATTGACAAAGGAAAACAAAACCCTTAAAATAAATATGCATGGTCAAACAAAACAGATTTTCCCATTGATGGTGTCTTACTCTGTATCTTCAATCCCCTCAAATGCCACAGTTAGGTAGGACATTGATAAAAGATGACGAATAACTGGAATATTTTAGCCAGGATGGAGAAAGACCTTGAGATCATGCTATATGAAAAATGGTTGAAGGAACTTAAAGAAGAAAAGACTTCAGGGTGGGGTGATTAAATATCTTTAAATGTCCTTTGAGCTGTAACATGACAGAGTGATTATGCTTGTTCTGCTTGGCTCAAGGAGGCTAAACTGGGAGTACTGGTTGGAGGTTGAGAAAGAGATTTAGGTGTTATATAAAAGTTATATAAAAGTTATACAACTTTTTTGACAACTAGAGCTATCCCCCAAAATTTAGTTTTCATTTCTCCCTTTCCCCCATCCTGTTTTTTTCCCAACTCCAGTCACATTGATTTTATTTTTGCAAAAGTTTTAATCCGAATGTAATCTGTATTGTTTCTTCTGACCTCTTCTGTTCTTTGTATGATTATAAATTTTTCCCTTTTCATAATTGTGAGTGAAGCCCTAATTTTCTTATTACTTTTAATAATGATTTTTAATCCATTTAAAATTTATTATGATGTAAATTGAAGATACTGATTTAAACGGATTTTTTCAAAAACTGCTTTTCAGTTTTCCTAATAGCTATTGTTGAATTAAGGAATCTTTTCCCTAGTTTATGATGTTAAAAAGCTTATGGAATGCTGTCACATTAATAAGTGTATTTATTTCTAAGCTTTATCTAGTCCTGTTGTCCTACTTTTTTATTTACTTTAACCCATTACCAGATACTTTTGGTAATTACTGCTTTGTAGCATATTTTGAGATATGATAACTCCAAAATCAGCTCTTTCTACTTTTTCATTCCATCCTTTGATGAAATGGGTTTTTAAATTTTCATTAGTTTTAAATTCTCCTCTGAGATCTTGTTGGAAACAGTAAGAAACTTTCAGTTCACTCTTTGATAAGAATTAAAGAAGTGAGGGATTTCATTTACATGTTAGGTTACATTATAGTTGAACTAACCTTCAATCTGTTGGTTATATCTAAAACCCTTATATTTGTACCTGTGAAAGTAATAGATGCTTTTTTCTAGTACTAATTTTTTCTTTTATTGCTAGTACTAGTAATTTTGTTTCTTCTAAGGAGCCCTGTGAGGTAGGTACATCAGACTTTATTATCCTCATTTTACCATTAAAGAAACTGAAGCTCATAGAGAGTGACTTGCCCTCAGTTGTCTAATGAGTAAATGTCAAAGGCAAGATTCAAACTATTAAGTCTCTTTTGATTTCAAGTCTATTACTTTTGCCATTACACCATACTTCATCTAGCCCCAGTTTTCCCATTAGCTAGATGAATGACTTAATAAGCATTTATGAAGTGCTAAGTTTATGCCAAGCTCTATGTTAAATAATGGGATGCACATACAAAGGCACATAATTGTGATTAAAACCCTAATTTTTCTTTTTCTTTTTTTAAATGGAGTTTCCATCCGGCATATCTTCTTCTTTTTTTTTTTTAGAGGCAATCAGGGTTAAGTGACTTGCCCAGGGTCACATAACTAGTAAGTTATTTGAGGCCAAATTTGAACTCAGATCCTCTTGACTCCAGGGCTGGTGCTATCCACTGCACCACCTAACTGCCCATCTTGATTTTCTTATAAGACTTTCAGTATTGATTTTTAATTTATTTGGAATTTATTATGCTATAAGATGAAGATGCTGACCTACACCTATTTTTTCAAAAACTACTTTCCAATTTTCCCTGAACTCTGCCCTGAAAGAGGTTACATTCAAATAGGGAGGACCAACACACATAGCATGTTGGTCAGAGAAGGGACCTTATGTTCCAGAAAGTTACAGTTATGGTAAGTGGGGCTTTGTAATAGATTGGCATGCCCCCTTCCAGGAGCAGTGGCAGAAGTTATTTGATTATACTTGGAGAACTAAAGAGCTTGGAGAGGGGGAGATTGAGGACATGAGCAATCTACCCTGAGAATATAGCTGGGAAGTAGAAAGTAAAGCGAAGAATGCTTAGGACTTCTTGAAAAATGCTGCAGGTGACTTATTCACCCATCTGGACGTAGGGTCCTCAGGACCTGTGACTTAAAACTGGTGAAAAGATTTCTGGTCTGGTCTTGAGTTGTAGGTTGAGAAGATGAATGGTATGTAGGAAAAAAGCTTGGTAAATGAACTTCAGATCTGCCTCTATGAAATGCAGTATTGAAATGGTTCGACTTTAATGTGTCTTTCATTGTTAGAATTCTCTGCTCTAAGTTTGGGTATTCTTTTTCTATAATGTTCTTTTTTAGGAGGTAAATAAGTAAGTGCAGAATCCTACATGGTCACTACAGTGTATTTCATTTAATGGTGTCAAGTCTGAGATATTCATACACCTATAACACTCAGTTTGAGAGACTTTTGGGCCATAGCCAAGATGATGAAGTAGAGAAAGCATTCAGTTGAGCTCTCCCAACATTTTCTTCTGAACAATTTTAATATAATGCTTCAAATCAAAATTTTGGAGTGCAGAACCAGCAAAAGGTCTGAATGAGACATTCTTTTAGCCCAAGACAATTTTGGAGGCTGGAAAGAGGTCTGTGAAATAGTCGTGGAAGCTGGCCCAGAACCCATGTGGGTAAAATACCAGTGGTAGGACTAGGTGGTTGCAGCAGAATTCTCAGCAGCTTTGGGAGCTCTCAAGCAAGAGATGGTAAGGGGACCCAGCAACTGGTCAGAAAGAGATTACAGGGAACCCCTGTACTACCTTTGGACTCAGGACCAGGTATTGGAGTTGTTTGACAACTCCATTGCCTATACCCACTTTTGGGTCATAGTGTAAGGGTGGAGAAGAGCATTGTAGTTCACAGGGGAGTGGAAGCCCTGAGAGACAATATCAGTTTTGGTCCCAAGGGAGTAGAGGCCCTGAGGAGTGGTATTGATTACAGACTTAAGGGAACAGTAAGGACCAAAAGGAACCTCCGAAGAGTGGTGACCACACCTCTGCCCAGACCACATTACCTTGGAAGCACGGAAAACTTCCAAACTCCCAGAACTAATTCTAAAATTAACAGCATGAAAAAACCTAAAGCTTGAGACGGTGTCCTTCATTGTCTCTCCCCATTGTCCCCCAAAGCCAGGAACAGAACCCAACTTGAAAGTTCAAAAGAAATTGGGTGGAGAAATGACCATACAACAAAAAAAGAACTTTACTATAATAAGTTACTGTGGTGACAGAAAGATCAAGGTGTAAACTCAGAAGACAATGAAGTCAAAAGAGCTACAGGCAAAGCCTCTAACAAGACCAATGAGAATTCCTGGAAGAGCTTAAAAAAATTGATTTTTAAAATCAGATTAGAGTGGTAAAGGAAAAATAAGGTAAAAAAATGAGAGCAAAGGAAGAAGATCATGAAAAGACAATTAACAGCTAAGTAAAGAGGCACAAAAATTCACACTGATTGTAACTCCCTAAAAATTTAGAATTGGTCAAGTGAAAGCTAATGACTCCACGAATCAAGAAACAACGAAACATAGTCAAAAAAATTAAAAAATGAAATGTGAAATATCTTATTGGAAAAAACACCTCCCCTGGAAAATAGTTGATGGAGAGATTAGAATTATTGCACTATCTGAAAACTACCTGGAGGGTTAAAAGAAAGACCTTAGACATCATATTTCAATAAATTGTCAAGGAAAAGTACCTTGATATCCTAGAACGAGAGGATAAGGTAGAAATTGGAAGAATCCATTTATCACCCACCTGAAACATCTCAAAATGAAAACTCTCAGGGATATTGTGGCCAAATTTGAGAGCACCAAAGATAAAATACTTAAAGCAGCCAGAAAGAAACTATTCCAACACAGCAGAGCCTGAGTAAGGATCATACAAGATTTATCAGTTACCGCGTTAAAGGAGCTACGATTATAAACAAAAGAATAACCTAACCATCAAAACCAAATATAATCCTTCAGGGGGGGAAATGGATATTTAATGAAATAGAGGATTGTGAAGCATTCCTGATGAAAAGACCAGAGCTGAAAAGAAAGTTTGTCATTCAAATACAAGACATGAGAAGCATAAAAAGGTAAATATGAAAGAGAAATCTTAAGGGACTCAGTGGTTAAATTGTTTATGTTCCTGTATGGGAAGATGATACATGTAACTCCTAAGAGCTTTATCGTTATTAAGACAGTTAAAAATTAAAAGACACAGAGGATGTGAGTATGAGTTGATTATGTTGGAATGATTTTAAAAAATAAATGAAAGGATGAGAAAGAGGAATGCCCTGGAAGAAAGGGGAAGGGAAAAGGAGAATAGGGAAATTCTCACATGTAAAGAGGCATGCAAAGAAGAGCTTTTATAGTGGAGGGGAAAATGATGGTGGGGTTAGACAGTGCTTGAACCTCACGTCTAAATTGGTTCAGAAAGGGAAAAATATATACAGACAGTACTTTATGAAAATTGGTATTATGAAAGTTCCACTTTATGTAAGGAATTCTGAAAATCTTTTCCACTATATAATATATATGTATATATGCCTATATTAACTTTATAATGCTGTAGTCTGTATTTGCGCCTGCTTCTTGACTTGGTGCTCCACAACCTCCATCCAACCTTTTCTGTTCTCCCTCCCCTCAAAAATAACCTTTTAAAAAAAAAAATCCCCTTACTGTGAAAGCAGAAGAGGCTGCCACCATCACTGGATCAAGGGCTTGGCTTGAATCTTTTGGCCCTAAGAGAGCAGAGCTTTGTTCTTTTTCACCCTTCCTGCATGGCAGGCTTGGCATGTCTTGTCCATGCTCAACTACTGTATGTCTGTGTCTGGCCCTGTGTATTTTCTCTCGTCTTACTATGTCTAGTCCCCATGCATCTGCCTCCTGCATATTCTTGCTCTTGGTTATGACCAGGCTCCCACATGCTTGACTCTAGCCCCCATATGTTCCTTCTACTATTCTTGCTTCTTTGACCCCAGCCTCTCTGTGCCCTTGAATTGTGTACTGGCCCCTTACCTCCAAGGGTGAACAAGCTCCCTTCCCCATTTGCCATGCAGGCAAATTCACACTACATAAAAATTGCTTTATATAGAGGTCTGTCAAATGGTCCACTTAAGTAAAGCAAGAACTATCTGTATGCATTCTCAGTTGGTAATAGAAACCTATCTTAACCAACAGGGGAAGGGAATAAGAGAAGGTGCTGGTGGAAAGGGGGCATTGATCAAAAAGAGGGCAGATAAGTGAAAGCAGTGGTCAGAAGCAAAACAGACTTTAGAGGAGGGACAGGATAGAAAGAAAGAGCAGGATAAATAGGTTATAGAAAGAGAGGGAAGTGCTCATAACTGTGAATGGGAATGGGAAGAACTGAGCCATAGAATAGAAGCAGGTAGCTAAATGGATTAGAAAATAGAATCCAGGACTATGTTTATAAGAAACACACTTGAAACAAACTTAGAGACCTGGAGTTGAATCTATTATGCTTTAGGTGAAGTAAAAAGGCAGGGATATCCATCAAGATCTCAGATAAAGCAAAAGCAAAACTTAACCTCATTATGAGAGATAAGCAGGAAAATACATCTTGCTAAAAGGCACCACAGACAGTGAAATGATAGCAATACTAAACATGTGCATCAAATAGTATAGCATCCATATTCTTAAATGAAAAATTAAGTGGATTACAGGAGAAAATAGACAGTAAAACTATACTGGTGGAGGACTCCAACCTTCCCCTCTCAGACTTAGGCAAATATAACCTTAAAATAAATAAGAAAGAAGTTAAGGAGTAGAATAAAATCTTTGAAAAGTTAGATATGCTAGACCTCTGGAGAAAACTGAACAGAAATAGCAAGCATGCGTGTGTGTGTGTGTGTGTCTGTGTGTGTGTTTTACCTGTGTGCATGGTGCCTTCACAAGAAATTGGTCACATATTATGGCATAAAAATATCACAAACACAGAAAAGCAGAAATACTAAATGCATCCTTTTCAGACTGTAATGCAATAAAAACTACATTCAGTAAAGCGCTGTGGAAAGAGCAATTAAAAATTAGAAACAGAATAGCCTAATCCTAAAGAATGGGTGGGTTAAAAAATAAATCATAAAAACAACAAATAATTTCATTAAAGAGAAGGAAAACAATGAGACAAAATCCACAGGTTTAAGGGATGCAATTAAAGAGTACTTGGGGGAAAATGTATTTAAGTAACATTTAGTCCCAATACTGTATAAATTACTTGGAAAAAAATAGGCAAAGAAGGAGTCTTACCAAATTTTTTTTATGACACAAATATGGTTTTGATATCTAAAGCAGAGTTTTCTTAATAATGTTCAGTTTTTCAATTGTGTTTCTGTCTCTTCATGACCCCTTTTTGGAATTTTCTTGGCCAAGTTACAGGACTGGTTTGCCATTTCCTTCTCCAGCTCATTTTACAGATGAAGAAACTGAAGCAAACAGTTATTAAGTGACTTGTCCACAGTTACACGGCCAGTAAGTGTCTGAGAGCCACATTTGAATTCAAGTCTTCCTTACTTCAGGCCTACCAATCTATACACTGTACCATCTAGCTGCCCTCCCTTTGAGATTGCCTTCCGTTTACATTGTGTAATTTTTGGCATGTTTACCTCCTCCGTTAAAGTGTGAACTTCTTGAGGGCAGAGACGATGTTTTTGCCTTTCTAAGAAAGTATCTTAGGCCACATTTGAACTCATGATCATGAGTTTTCCTGACCCTAGGCACACCCTCTCTGGTTTCAATATCTGAGACAGAGAGAGTAAAAATGAAGAAAGAAAACTATAGACCAATTTACTCAATGAATATTGATGTAAAATGTTAAATAAAATACTAGTGTGGCAGTTACAGCAATGTCATAAAGATCATATCTTATGACCTGGTGAGAGTTATACCAGGAATGCACACCTGGTTCAGTATGAGAAAAACCTATCAATATGATTCACCATAATAATAATAAAAACAAAAATCACTATATTACTAAATACAGAGAAAGCCTGTGACGTATACAGGTACCCCTTCTTATTAAAAACACTACATAGAATTGGAAACAATGGGGCCTTTCTTAAGGTGATAAGTAATGTCTGTCTAAAACCAAGTGCAAGCATTATCTCTAACAGTAAAAAACTTGAAGCCTTCCCAGCAAGATTAGAGATGAATGTCTATTATCACTGCTGTTCAGTATTGTACTAGAAGTGCTAGCTGAAGCAACAGCAACAACAAAAGAAATTGAAAGAATAAAAATAGGCAGTGTTGAAACAAAACTGTCACCCTTTGCAGATGATATGAGGGTATACTTAGAAAATCCTGGAAAATCAACTGAAAATTAGTTGAAACAATTACCAACACAGTTGCAGAATATAAAATAAACCTATATAAATTACTTGCATTTCTGTATGCTGCATACAAAGTCCATCATGAAGATACAGAGAAATTCCATTTAAAATAATTGCAGATGGTACAAAACACTTGGGATTCTACCTGCCAAGACAAAGTCAAGGACTCTACGAACACAAGTATAAAACACTTTTTCCACACAAAGACAATTCTAAACATATTCATTCCTCATGGGTAGCTCAAGCTTATATAACAAAAATGACAATTCTTCCTAAGTTAATTTACTTATTTAATGCCATACTAATTCAGTGACCAAAGGATTATTTTATAGAGCTAGAAAAATAATAACAAAATTCATCTTGAAGAAAAAAAGGTCAAGAATATCAAGGGAATCAAGGAAAAAATTAATGAAGTTGGGCTAGAAGTACCAAATTTCAAACTACATTGCAAAGAGTAATCAAAACAATGTAGTAGTTATGCCTTCCACATCAAAACTTTCTGCATTGTGGTTTTGATAGATTGCAGGTTGGCATAAAAAACTAAATGGTTATTTTTGTGGAGTTTTGTAGAAGCCTCAGATGATACAAAAGTTTAGAAACTCAGAAATGCAAATATATATTTAAAACTTCTCTAACATGAAGAGAAGGCCTAACAATTTTACTCTGATTTTCTAGCTCATGGGGGCATGTTGTGGAAGTGATTACTGTACTAGCTAAAAAATAGAGTGGATCTATGGGGTAGATTAGGTAAACAATACATTATAGTAAATGACTGCAAGTAGTGTTTGATAAACCCAAAGATTCAAGCTTTTAGGGTAAGAACTTGCCATTTGATAGAAATTTACTCTGAAAACGGGAAAGTAGTTAAGCAGAAACTAAGCATGGACCATCATCTCATATCTTATACCAAGATAAGGTAAAAATGGATACATGATTTAGACATGAAAGGTGATGTCATAAGTAAATTAAGAAAGCATGAAGAAAATGTACTTGTCAGTGCTACGGATAAGAGAAAGTTTATGACCAAACAAGATGGAAAGGAACACAGAAAGTAAAGTGATAATTTTGATTCTATGAAATGGCAGAAACAAAACTTATAAACAAAAGTTAGGAGAAGAACAGGAATCTGGGAGAAATTGCTGCACAAATTTCTCTGGGATAAAGATCTCATTTCTCAAATATATAGGGAATGTGCGAAATTTATAAAAATGAGTCATTCCCCAATTGGTCAGTGGTCAAAAGATATAAATAGACAATTTTCAGAAGAAATCAAAACTATTTATAGTTACATGAAAAAATGATCCAAATCTCTACTGATGAGAGTAATGCAAATTAGGACCACTGTGAGATACTACCTGAGTTCAGGTAACATGACAAAAGGAAAATGCTGCAGGGGATGTGGAAACGTTGAGATGCTAATGAATTGTGGAGTTGTGAACTAATCCAACTGTTCTGGAGAATAATTTAGAAATATGCCCAAGGAACTGTAAAACTATGCTTAAATTATAGGCCCAGCAATATGGCTGCTAGGTCTATATCCTAAAGGTTTTAAAAAAAAAAAAAAAGGAAAAAACATATTTAAACAAAAATATAGCAGCTCTTTTTTGAGGTGGCAGTTGGATATCAAGGGGATACCCATTAATTGGGGTAAATAGGTTGTGATATGTGATTGTGATGGAATAGTATTGTGCTATAAAAAAGTGATGAGAGAGATGGTTTCAGAAAAACCTGGGAAGACGTACGTGTATTGATGCAAAATGAGATGAGCAGAATCAGGAGAACACTGTACATTGTAACAGCAATATTGAAAGAATGATCAACTGTGAAAGACTTAGCTCCCCTGTTCAAGACAGTGATACAGAGCTGTTACAAAGGACTTATGATGAAAAATGGTATCCCCTGTCAGAAAAAAGACTTGATGAACTCTGGATGAAGATTAAAGTATATTTTTTGAACTTTATTTTTCTTATGGGTTTTTTTTTTTTTGCCTGTTTTCTTTTGCAACATCGCTTATATGGAAAAGTTTTGCATGGCTTCACGTGTATAATCAGTATCAAATTGCTTGCATTCTCAGGGAGGGAGGAAGAGAATTTGAAACTCAAGTTGTTTTTTAAAGTTGAAAAAATTTGCATGTAATTGGGAAATATTTAATGAAATAGATAAAAAACCAAATTTGGTGAGATTTAAAAAAATTATTTTATAGATATATTTAAACAGCAGATTTGCACCCTGTTAAGTTATTTAGTAAGACAGTGACAGAATTGGGAAATAACCTTGTTTCAAATCTGACTTTGCCTGTTATTTGTGTTTGATACTTTATAGCCAGGAGATTCAAGTTTAGCAGCTTGTATCAAGAATTTTTCCAGTATATTATTATGTCCCCTTCAAAACCAAGAACCAGAAAGTTTCCTTTCTTTGTACTTAAACAACTTTACCTGCCAAATTCCAGGGTAGTCCCCTGCATTTCTTATGTTGGCAAGTAATTCTACTTGAATATCTTTATTTTGGAAATATTAAAGTTGTTTTTGTTCAGTCATTTCAGTCATATTCTACTCTTTGTGAACTCTTTTGGGCTTTTCTTGGTAAAGATGCTAGAGTGGTTTACCATTTCCTTTTCCACTTCATTTTATAGATGAGGACATTGAGGCAAACAGGGTTAAGTGACTTGGGCAGGGTCACATGGCTGGTGTCTGAGATGGCGCTTAAACTTAGGTTTTCATGATGCCAGGCCCGTCCTTTATCCATTGTGACATCTAGTAACACCTAGTTTAAAACGACAGCAGAAAACCCTGGACATCTGATAGTAATACCTAAAGTGACATTTTTATACCAGACACTTGCCACTTGATGGTGCTAGTGCATTAGAAATGTTTACATTTCTATGAAAAGTTAACCAAGAGAGTCTACTGATGCCAATTTGACAATTATTGATTGCAGCCTTTCCCTTATTATATTTCACTTATTTAGCATCATCCTTGCTTTTTTTTTTTTTTAAGGAAACTTTTGCATTCTTTAATTGAACTGTCACAATGTACTTTCACATTTAATTTTTGTTAGGTGTTTTGAATGGAGAAAAAATTAGTAGCTTTCTATAGTTAGATATCTTTTTCCAAAGGAAACTTAGCATACTTTTAGGGAGACAATTGAGTGGCAGATAACTATAAATATATGTCCCCTTTTCTTCCTACTTATAAACTCCAAAAAACATAACTCTTAACATCCTAAAATCTGTTGCTTGATATTGTTTTTCTGTAGTTAATGGGTTTGTGGGGTATGTGTTTACTAACTTGATAATCATTAACTACAACTAGTTTACTTTGAACATATACTCCTTCAGACCTTGAAAATATAGCATTTTGTTATTAATTAAGTAAGGAAAAATACATTAGAAAGCTGATTAGAGTAACTAAATATCTCTGATAATTTAATAGGAATGTCTTATTTTTTAAAATATCCGCTTTGTCCTATAAGATTATGAAATTAATCTTTTAAAGCTGGTTTGAGTTTACCTTTTCTGATTTCTGATTTATCATGTTTCCCAAGAATAAGAAACCATAAGATTATATTAATTATATTTATAATAATGTATAAATTTACAATTACAGAATAAATTTACAATAATTCATATTATGTATTATAGGTAAAGTCAACAAGATTTCTGCTTTTTATAAACTTGCAATAAACTTGCAGTGTAAAACAGACAAATATACATGAAGCTTGTATAGATACTGAATGTTTTAAATGTACATTAATGTAGCATTAATTTGTTTTCACGGAGTCCTTCCTTCCTCCTTCCCTCCTTCCCTTTTTTTTCCTGAGTGAAAAATGGTCCTGAATTTCAGATTTAGAGAGGAACTACTTGCTTGGAGACAGGTGAATTTACTAGAAAAAGTGTTCCAACAGAAAGATGGCGGTCTTAGGCTGGTTGTTTTGTAGCTCAGAGCAAGACCTTAGAAGCCGTCTAATTCATGGTCCTCATTTTACAGATGAGAAACCTGAGACCCAGACAAATTAATGAGCTTGCCCATGGTTACCAAGCTATTAATGTCAGAACTGAGTTTTGAACTCTGTCCCTCTTACTCCAAATCCAGCACCCATTTCACTGTGCTTCATACATCATTATTTTAAAAATTTACACTTTTGTACATGTACCCTGTCTTAATAACTACCTTGAATTTATTTTGTATGTATTTGTATATGTTGTTTCCTCAAAATAATGTAAGCTTCCAGAAAGAAGGGGTGGTTTTATTGTTTTGTCTTAATATCACTAACACCCATTGGGGTTGGGCACGTAGTACGATCTTAATACATGCTTTTTTTTCTTGATTGTTTGATATAACAGTTCTATCAAGTAGGTTAATGTAGGTAGAGAATAGCCATCCTCCATAAAAGTAATCCAGATTATAGGAATATCAGTTTAAAATTGAAAGAGACCTTGGAAGTCATTCAGTCCAATCCCTTAATTTTATAGGTGATGAAACTAAGTCCCAGTGAGTTTATGGGTGGTAAATAACATCAGTCACGTTAGAATGCAGGTCTTTGACTCTAAATCCAATTCTGGATCCAAAGTAGCAAGCTACTCCTACATGTAGATAACAAAAATATCTTTGTTTTACAGATTATAGGTTTCTTGATTTGTTCAGGTTCCCTTATATAGGAAGTATTGGCTGAGGTTATTTGAATCTAAGGCAATTTGGTGGCTCAGTGGATAGAGTACCAGGCCTGAAGTCAGAAAGACTCTTTTTCCTGTATTTAAACCCAGGTTCAGGCACTCAAGAGCTGTGTGACCTTGTCCAAGTCACTTGACCCTGTTTGCCTCAGTTTCCTCATGTATAAAATGAGCTGAAGAAAGAAATGGCAAACCACTCCAGTATCTTTGCCAAGAAAACCCTTAATGGGTCACAAAGAGCCAGAAGCAACTGAAAAGCGACTGTATAACAACAAATTCAAATCTAGGTCTCTCATTTTTAACTCTGGCCCTTTTTTTACTACATCATGCTGCCTTTCAGAATCAGCTATGTGGGAGGTATATAATACATGGCAGCCCCTTGAAGAGAGGGAGCCAGGGTCAAACGAAAAATCTGGAGACCTCTCCAAGCCTTTCTTCAAAGCTGAAAGCATTTAACTCTTGTTAGTGAGTCATAGTGCTGGACCAGCCTTCCTAAAGTCTTCTTGGAGTAAGTTGTATTTGAGCCAGGTCTGTAGTAGCTAGAGAGAGCAGCAGCAATAGATAGGACATCCAAAGTAGCGAAGACAGTGAGCCGAATCAGGAATACAAAGCCCAGGGACATCAATGAGGAGCAAAGTGCAAGTAGTTACAATTGACTAAACAGAATGGAGCTGAGAGGGAGAGTAGATAAGAGTAAACATTTTGATGACTCAGGGCTTGCACTCTGAACAAGCTTCCAACTGTTATGCTTTTAAAAATATTGGTTTTTTATAATTTTTATTCTTCTTTAACCACTTCGTTATCAGTTATTTTTGGCTGTTAGAGTGCAGCCTAATTAGCTCCATCTAGTATGTTTGTTCTGATCTGTGAGCCAGGCAGCCAGCTAGGGAACCTGTTAGAACTAGTAAAGCAAGAAAAATAGGCTCTAAATGAGAATTTTTCTCTAAATTAGTAAATAAGCTTTAGTGAATGAATATATTTTGTCTGCTCAGATACCTTTCTGGGGAGGGTGGAAGGGGAAAGTTTTTATTTTTTTAATATTGCTGTCTTCCCAATGATACATCTTTCACTTCCCTTAACAGCCCCAATAGAGCCCTCCCTTGTCACTAGCAAGTACAGACAGGCAAAACAAATCAGTGCATTGGTTGTTTGGAAATACATACCTCAGAGGTCGTTTATTTCTTTCTGTTTTTCAGTCATGTTCCAGATAATTGAGCTTGTGAGATAAGTAACTTGGATAGCTTTAAGTGTTGTTATTGATAAACTTTCTATTCTATACTCCACTGCAGTGCTTGATTATCTGTGAACTTGTTGCTACATTGTCATTTGGTAGTTATATGGCAAATGTTTAGACAAGGGGTGGCCACATGTGGCATAGGTCCTTGGGTGCAGCCTTTTGACTGAGTTTGTTATACAGAAAAAATCCTTTTACTAAGAGATTTTATTAATTTCAATTCAATCAAAGGGCTGCACCTCGAGGCTGTAGGTTCCCTATCTCTGGTTTAGACTGTTTCAAGGTTTTATGTATTTTTCCTTTAGGGTCATTAATAATTTTGAATATATGTCCTCAGTAAAGTTGTAAATATACACCATAGCATTATACCTTTCAGAAAAGAACTTTGAGTGTTTAAATGTAAAGAGGATCAATGTTTTAAAATTTTCTATAAATTATTTACTTTTGTTGTAGTTTATTGTGGTATCTGCTAATATGTTGTCAGCCTTTTTACATTCATCATAATTGTGTGAACACTTAAGGAAACTTATGTTTAAAGGAATTAACTCTGATATATCCTTTATTATATGCTCTATGTAATTTTTTCAGATTGGATTTATTACCATTTTATGCACGATTGGTTGCTACATTACATCCTTGCATGTCAGATGTTGCAGAGGATCTTTGTTCGATGTTGAAGGGAGATTTCAGATTTCATGTATGTATTTTTGCTACTTTTTTTCATAATGTCTACAGGTTTAGTTAAAAAATACCTGCTGATCTTTTTGATACAATGTTATCTTTCAGATTGTACAAATTTGCTTAACTCAGAAAATGAGAAATTCTTAAATTGGTGTGCATTAAATAATGGAGGGATCTTCTGAAGTTATGGTAGTTAGTGAATTCTCTGCCACCTCCAAGATCTTGCGCTGCTTGCCAAGTTTCTTTTCTGGTTGAAGACAGACTCCATTATCATCATCATCATCGTCATCATCATCATTATTTAAGCCTCAGAATTCACCCTGGCTCTATGTTATGTTTATGTCAACAAGTTACTTAGGTATCTGGAGACCCAATATTCCCAGTACTCACTTTTTGAAGGCATAAGAAACTCCATAGACCCACAAACTCTAATGAGGCTGTCACTATCTTATTTTTCATTCATGCTTTTACCATGTATTTAAGATATTTCTCTTTAAAAATTTCAAGATCAATTTATAGGGGAGATTTCTAAGTGTAACAGTCTTATCTGAATAATAGAAAACCAGGAGCTGATACTATACTTGGTGGGTTCTGGGAGCTCTCTTTTTTGCTTTCTAGGCTCCTTTGTGCTCTCAGATGAGCTGCTGTGCTAACTGGTAGAACTAGTGCAGAAGAAAGAGAAAGAAGGCCTGGTTTTCATCCCTTTTATGCCTTTGTGACCTTGGACAAATCATTTTAAGTTGCTAGGCTTTAGTTTTCTCATCTGTAATATAATGGGCTTTGATTAGATGATCTTTAAGGTCATTTCCAACTTTAGACCCTGAGATTCAGTAATTAGGCATCTCTGACTGCCTAATTAAACTGCCCGGAAATAGTTAGAGAAGTGACCAGATAAAGAGAGGGATGAAATGAACAATTATTAGAAGGAGGAACAGGATAATAACAAACCCTAGAAAAACTGAACTCCTCAATCAGAACAACAGACTGATGTTAGATTACTTTTTCTTAATAAGGTTAAATACTTTTAAGTTCTCTATAAAGTACTATTCAGATTCCTCTATTGTAAACATTTTATCTTGTCAGACATTAGGTGTTTGAAGCAGGATTTGTGAATAAATATTTAACAGAATTTTTGATTGGACTAGGATTTGAGTAATGGCAAATGACAGGCTGATTTATGTATTTTTATCCATAGGAAATTATTCATTTACATAGGCTGTTTCATAGGAGTGGACTTCATTATTAAAAAATATAGTTTAATGTTTCTACTCTGCTCCCTTGGTTTGTATCTTTATAAAATTTTTGTTACAGTGTACAGTTGTCACATAACCTGGTTATATTTGATTCCTTAGCTTCCTTTCCTGTCAGATATCTAACCAGTTGCCAGAGCTTGCTGTTTCCTCCTCCACCCTGTGTTACAGCTAATGCCTTTTCTCTGTTCACACAGCTTCCACCTAAACTGGGGGAGTTGGAGAAGGGAGGGGAATAAATAGTTAAGTACCTACTCTGTGCTAGGCATTGTGCCAATTGTTTTGTAAAGATCTCATTTGCAATTCACCAGAACCCTTTGAGACAGAGAGGCACACCATTATGAGGAAACTGAGGCAGAAACAGTTAACTGATTTGCCCATGGTCACACATTTAGTAATCTGAATTTGAATTTAAGTTTCCCCAACTCCAGATGCAATGCTCTGTCTGTATCGCCTGGCTGCTTCTCATTTGATCTGTACTACCTCTCAGCTCTGCTTTTGCAGTTGGCTGCAAATAATTGTTCTTCCTGATTCTGTTTCAATCCATCTTTAACAGTTTTGTCAGAAATATGTCTGTCACTTCCCTACTTTACTGACCATGTCAGTATCTTCCTCAGTAGAGACTTTTTTTTACTTCTAGGATAAAATATAAAAAACTCCTGACTTTTAGAGCCATTCACAGTCTGGCCCCAACCTGCTTTGTCAGACTATTTGTACATTATTTTCCCTCACTCTGTGACCCAGACAAACTGGTCTTCTCTCAGTTCCACATGCCTGGTCCTCAAGCTTATTTCTCCCTGCCTCCATGATTATCCTTTATGCTTGGAATGCATGTGCTCCTTACCTTTGCTTCAGAACCTCTCGCTTGAACGTATAGATAAAGTGCCATGTTCTTCACAAAACTACTGATTCTTCACTGTCCTTTTGTCTCCTTGATTACCTTGTTTTTTCTGGTAGAATATAAGCTCCTTGAGAGTAGAGATTTTCACTTGTATCCAAAGTACCTAGCATAGTGCCTGATACATAGTAGGAGCATGATAAGTGTCTGTCAGTCTGTAAACATCACTATGTAGCAGGCATTGTGCTAGGGCTGTGGATTCTAAAAAAGACAAAAGATAATCTTTGCTGTCAAGAACTCACTTTATAACAGAGGAGACAACATATAAGTAACTATAATATAAGCTGTCTGGAAGATAAATTGGAAAACAAGAATTTATAACTTTTAAAAACTGGAGTGAGCACAAGTACTGATTTTTTTTCCCATCAGAAGAAATTAGCATATTTCAAACAGTTATGTACCTACACTTGTCTTTTTCTTTTTTCCCTTTAGGTACGAAAAAAGGACCAGATCAATATTGAAACAAAGAACAAAACTGTTCGATTTATTGGAGAGCTAACAAAGTTTAAAATGTTCACTAAAAATGATACATTACATTGTTTAAAGGTTAGTGTTGGGATCATTCCTTTTGTTGATGGATTTACATGGAAATAAAAACCTTAAAGTGTGATATAAATGTAAGTTAATGATAATACTATAAGATGTTGGTGTTCAGTGGTGCATAATCTCAGCATAGATATAGCAATGGATGGTAACATTGTAGCCCATTAAAAAGAAATGTTATTATTTCTTTTATCTGTGCCTTTCAAGAATTAGAATTATTTAAGGAGAAAATTTAAGAGATGTTAAATTTTTAAGTTTAAAAACAAAAGTAAAATTTTGAAACTTCTTAAATGGCTGCAATAGGTCTTTTAAAAAAGAATATATAGAATTCTAAAGTTATTCAGTTTATTGGAAAAGGTTAAAAATATGGATGTGTTTTCACAGATGCTTCTGTCAGACTTTTCCCACCACCATATTGAAATGGCATGTACCCTGTTGGAAACTTGTGGAAGGTTTCTTTTCAGATCTCCTGAGTCTCACTTGAGAACCAGTGTTCTTTTGGTAAGAGGAAGAAATCTTTCTTTATTTTTGAAAAGTAAAAATAATTACCAGGATTGGTCTAAGACATCTTGTTCTTTTATCATAAGCTAGTCATTCCTTTGTTTACAAGGAATGGCTATACTTTATTTTTTTCCCTGTTTGAGAAATGCTACCCTTTACAGTTGTAAAGTATTTTGCCTTTCAGTGTATCTAGTTGAGGTAATCCAATATGGTGAAAATTAGTTTTTTTCTACCTTTACATGCAAATATTTGAGTCCGTCTCTGGCCACGTTTCTCTCTCTTTTTTAATTAGAGAACATGAGGTTTTTCTTATAACTGTGCATATCATTTAGTTTTTCTTGATTTTTGTGATAGTATTTTAAAATTTTGCTTCTGTCAATTTTAATCACTAGAACATTAGCCTGATTTCATAAAAAACATTATCTTGAGACACAACTTAAGTTCTTATTTTCGCTAGTGCAGTGTTGAGGAATGGGTTATTTAATTTAGAGCATTTGTGATCTTATTCTGCAAAAAAAAAAGATTATCAACAGACTAGAACAGTGGAGTGAATCAAGAGTAATGTAAAATACTACCCTTAGTTTAAAGATTGAATGGCAGAAGTACAAGGTAGGGGAGAAAAGGTCCTTATGATACAAATTCTTATAATAAAGATATGGGGTTTTAGTGACCTGTGATATTTATAAATTAGTATCATGATATGGAAATAAAAGACCTAATGTGATACTTAATGGCATTAATGTAAATCTGTAGAATGATCGAATGATCACTGCATAATTGTTGCACCATGGTTTTTTTTCCAGTCCAGAATTGATTTATAACCTTTGATCGTGTAATTTTTGCATGGTATAATTCTTTTCATCAGGCCACTTAAAAGGTAAACAGAACAGCAATGTATTCACCACTGGCATATGGATATGCATTTATCTAGTACACGTGCATTGCATACTGTGAGCCTAGAATTCTCAGTGTATGTACGTTGTCAGTACATTTCCAAAAGTCCTGTTGTACTAATGGTTTTGTCACTCAACTCAACGAAGAGCTGTGTAGGTGGGAGGGGAGTGGGTAGGCAGGAGAAGCTGCCATATGGTAAGACTTGCATCTTCCTGCACTTAGTTAAGCTGTACAGTTTGTCTGCCAGCAATACATTAAAGCATTTCTTTGTGATCATGGGTATATATAAAAACAATTCTGTGGACCTCAAGCTGAAAGTGATTGTAAAATTCGCTGACCACCATGGAAACAGAGCTGTGGAAAGGTAGTTTTCAGTGAGTGAAAAGTTGGTGTGAGACTGACAGAAACTAAAAGAAAAGTAATACTAGCAGAAATTTAAAAAAAAAAAAAGATTCACAGAATGGACACCCCCTTTTTTTATTTTTGCCAAAAAAAGTTGTTACGATATCTGCGACAATTAGGCTGTGAAATTCAGTAGGAAATTCTGCCCTATTGAGACTGCATTTGTTTCTGGGTCCAGTATTTTAGGAATGACACACAGATACAGGGCACACAGATATCCAAGTATCCTCATTCAAGATAAGGACAAAATGAATAAACGGTATGCCACAGGAAGGTCTGTAGAAGGTTTTGGGATTTTTGGGTCTGGAGAAAAGAATATTGGGCTTCGTTAGAAGATGATAGGTAACTTCAGGTATTTGAAGAACTGTCATTGAAAGGATACAGTTATTTTTCTTGATACTGGAGGGCAGAGTAGATGCAGGGGGTGAATTTTTTTAAAACTTTCAGCTCTCTATAAGAATCACCTTCTTAATACAGTTATGTGGAAAATTAGACTATACTTCTAAACAGAAGGTATTGAATTTCTCATCACTTGAGGTCTTTAAGCAGAGTCTACATGACTATTTGAAGATATTGTAGAGGAAATTCTTGTTCAGTTATGGGTTCAGTTATGAATTGCATGATTTCTGGTTCCCGTTCTGAGATTATGATCTGTTTCTATAAAATATTAAGAGTGAAAGATTTTGAGATTAAACTTGAATTTCTTTTTAAAGGAACAAATGATGAGAAAGAAGCAAGCAATGCATCTTGATGCGAGATATGTCACAATGGTTGAGAATGCATATTATTACTGCAACCCCCCTCCAGCAGAAAAAACAGTGAAGAAGAAGCGCCCTCCTCTCCAGGAATACATCCGTAAGCTCCTTTACAAGGACCTCTCCAAGGTTACTACTGAGAAGGTAAATCATAGTGATATTTTTCATTGCTGCAAGTCCTGCTCCCTTCTCTCTGACAGTATAATGTTTGTCTAGGGTTCAATTTGATGGTTTTTTAAATTTTTTTTTTTAAATTGACACAATGAACAGAGTAGCATGTGATTCCATAGAGCACTTGGGATTGTGTTCATAGCCCATGCAGCAGGGATGTAAATTCTTTGCAGTTGATGTTCTATCCATTATTTAAATTGAGAGCCTGAGGTAAAGGGTGTAGTTTGAAGTCTATTCAAAGTAAGATAGGTGAGATCTAGGACTAAACATTTTGTTTCTTTTGTGATTTGTTCTATGTATTAAGAGTATGTAGAAGTTCAGATTTTAAAGGGCCTTTAAAGACTAGTCTCTGTGGTCCAACTCCTTAAGCTATAACAATAAGGACATTGGCCTACTAAGGTTAAGCTGACTGACCAGTCACATTCTAAGTAGTGGTAAAACTGGTAGAATTAGAGCTAAAATCCTTTAGTTGATCTCATAACTCCTAGTCCATTCACTCATTGCTATTTCTGCTATACCATGTGTCTTTTAGTTGAACGTGAAGAGCATTACACAGTGGTACTAAAAATTGAGGATATATTTTTATGCTTTAGTTTCTAGAATGATCGTTTCTTGACATTATGAAGAAATTAACTTTTTAGAATCTAACTTCCACTTTGCCAGTATTTTAAGGTATTTTCTAGTAATTTTTTTTTGTCTTATTGCTATAATTATTACTGATGTGCAGGTATCTATAAAAACCTTGTCTCAGTAATACTTAAAAATTAAAACTTTATTAGTAGAGTTTTTTGGGGAGAAGTACTTGCCAATACTATTTTTTAAAAATATTTTTGAAAATTTTGGGGAAGTTTTGGAATATTTAGGGGAAGGAAAGAAAATTAACTTTGGGGAATAAAAGGTAACTCAGATAATAAATAATAACTCAGAAAAATCAATCACCATTTATTAAACTTCCAATGGCCAGTCATTGTGCTGGCCAGACAAAAATAGAAACAATTCCTACTCTCAAGGAGTTTGTGTTCTAATGGGGAAATAATAGATCTGTAAATATGTACAATAAATATGAAAAAAATAAATATAAATGTATACAAAGTAGTTAAGTAGAAAGTAGTTTGAGAGTGTGCACGCTTAGGGTTAAGCATAGACTTCATGTAGATGATACTTGAGCTACATTTTAGAGGAAGATACATACTCTCCAAGACAGATGTTAGTAGGGGGTGGATTCCAGGCATGTGGGACAGCAGTACAAAGGCACAAAGATGCAACTGATATATGTGGGGAACAGAAAGAAAGCCAGTTTAGCAGGATTGCAGAGTGTAGGAAGTGGGTAACGTCCAGTGAAGCTGGAAAGATAGGCTGGAGTTAGGTTATGAACCTGAAACACTTGAAGGATGGCATTGCCTTTGACAGAAACAGGGAAGTGTTTGTATAGCTTTTGTTTTCACATCATTCATTTCTGAATATGTCCCTCCTCATACCACTTCTCAGCAACCCATGCTTTGTAACAGATTTTAAAAATAAGAAAAAAAAAACAGTTTAACAAAACTAACACATCAACGATATTCAATTACATATAGGTATGGATTGTTATCCATAATAGTAATTCCTCAGCCATCTTATGAAGGGAAAGGAGATGAAACCGTCATATTTAATTGTCTGGGAAAATACTGGTGTGGGAATGTTGCACAGCTTTTGAAAGTTAATCAGTATTTTTAATGTTCAAAGCAAAAAAGAAAGAGAATGTGAGTGGTTGGAGGTAGTGGTAGTACTTAAACCGGTAGCATATTGCAAGCTGTTTTAGAATTCATGTTGTTAAGATACATTTCATATTGTTAAGACATTAAAGGTTAAAGGAAATTGCAAGTAAATAAATGATCTTGTTGAAAGACCACCGAATCAGTAAATACTGTGATTAAAGAGAGGAACTTAGCAGTTTAGATTCAGTTTAGGGAATCTGAGTGCCAAGTACGTTGAATGGAGACCTGGCCCAGCGTCAGGAAGTCCTGAGTTCAAATGTGAACTGAGATACTACCTTTGTGACCCTGGGCAAATCACTTAACCTTTGCCTCAATTTCCTCATCTGAAAAGTGGGAATGCTAATAGTACCTACCTCCCACAATTGTTGGATCCTGTGAGATAATATTTGTAAAATGCTTAACACATTATCTGGAACATACTAAGCATTATATAAATGATAACTGTTAGCATTATTATTATTATTATTATTATGTAGATATATGTGAGAATAGGTTAGTGGAGGTAAGTATTGGGATTAAGAGATTATCCCTTGACTATTGTCAAGATTAATAGTACTTTTATTTTATTTCCAGAAAAAGTAGTAAAGAGCACAGCTCTAGCTAACTGTGCCCATGGAGTGTTTAATGGTAGAATTATTTTTAAGAGGTGCTTATATAACTGTAGTCTGGAAGTAGTCGTTACTTTGTAGTAAGTTTTCTCTTAAACAGATAATCCTGGAGATGTTAAAGAAACTCGTTCTGCCTACTACACAGTCTCTTTCCAGTTCTCTCCCCTCATCCTCATCCTTCCACTTTTTAAACTGATGCCTGTGTGTTTGCCAGGAAGAAGAACAATTGAGTAGAAGAATGAATGTTTTTAAAAGTACAGTAATTCTTCAGAATAACATTGATATATAATGCAAAATTAAAATTATTTTGCATTAATCAAAATGAGATAATTATCCTACTTGATTTTCTAATAAATAACACTTCCTATTAAATTTTGCAATTAACTTGAAACAAATATTTTTTATTTAGGTACTAAGACAGATGCGAAAGCTGCCCTGGCAAGATCCAGAAGTGAAAGACTATGTTATTTGTTGTATGATAAACATCTGGAATGTGAAATATAATAGTATTCATTGTGTAGCCAACCTCTTGGCAGGATTAGTGCTTTACCAGGAGGATGTTGGAATTCACGTTGTGGATGGAGTACTAGAAGATATTCGACTAGGAATGGAGGTAAAAGCATTTTTTGGAAAGCCTCCAAAATTTGTTCAGATAGAAAAACTGAAATAAAAATCTTTTAGTTACATAATTTAAAAATATAACTTGGACATGTTTTTAAATAATAGGTGAACTGAATAGGTATCAACTGCTTTCTCTTTGTCATTGCTGTTTTCATTAGCATGTTTGTGCTGTATGGATTCCTTAGTCTTGATCTCTGATTTAGAATTATTCTTTTTTTCCAAAGTGCAGTGTTTATGTCTTTTATCAATTTAAGCATACTTATACCATTGTGAGGCAACACAGTGTAATAGGCTTGAAATGAGGAAGACTTGGAGTCATATCCAGACTTTGACACTATAGCTCTGTATTCACTTACTTGCTCTGAGTCTCAGGCTGTTTTTTAAGATAATTATATTTCATAAAGAGGTTAGGAACTGCATTAGTGGAAGAAGAAAAATCAAAGGTTCACAGCATAAAAACATTCTCCTAACTTTTAGGTTTTCCACTTAAAGGTTTACAGTATTGCTGAATGATGTCAGGAATTTTTTTTTTAAACATTTTCCTTACAATCTAAGTTCCTTTGGATTACCGAAAAGCTTTATAGAGTAATTAGTAGGAAGGATGCATTTTAAAATTTCTAGAAATTACGAATAAATTTAACGGTGCCTGGGTGCTCAAACCTATTTTGTACTCTTACACTTGTACTAATTTAAACAGTGCCAGACAGTTGTAATTGCAGTTTTCTAGAAAATAATAATTTTATGCCCCAAAGTGAACAAACTTGGGTGTGGGTGGAATAAGAAAATCTTTTCCCTTTTTTGATCTCTGCCAATAATTCAGCTTTTTGAATGGATATATGAAATTCCATCTGTTTACAAACACATACTATATATCTTAGATAATAAAAGTTTTTGCTTTTGTTTTTTAAGGTAAATCAGCCTAAGTTTAACCAGAGACGGATCAGCAGTGCCAAGTTCTTGGGGGAGCTTTATAATTACCGAATGGTGGAATCAGCAGTTATTTTTAGAACTCTCTATTCTTTTACATCATTTGGTGTTAATCCTGATGGTACTCCAAGTCCACTAGACCCTCCTGAACATCTCTTCAGAATTAGGCTAGTATGCACTATTCTCGATACCTGTGGTCAGTACTTTGACAGAGGCTCCAGCAAACGAAAGCTTGATTGTTTCCTCGTTTATTTTCAGGTAGACATCAGATAAAATACTGATTTTATATATCATTGAATATATTGCTGCTCTTCAACTTGTGTTAAATGATTGACTTTTTAGTATTTGCAATAACCTTTGTTGTTTTAAACTCAGTTATATTGTCCAATGCAGAAAAGCATCTTGATTTGTCCTTCATTTTTGCTGTTATCTTCACAATCTGTATGGATATACAAATATATGCAAATAGTTTATTTGTAGCCTTATCTATAATTCATTAGAATTTCCATTATAATATCACTTAAGTGACAAAAATTTTCCTTTGGTTTCTACAGACATTTTTTATGATATGTATTGATAGTTGCTGTAATTCCAATTTTATTTTAGAGTAGAATCTAGAATTATCTTTGACAAGATAGTTATTCTAAAAATATAAATGTGGTCATTTTTAGAAGTAATTGTTTGTAACTCAAAACATTTTATCTTCACAATATAAGCTTGTGGACTAGAGCAAATAAATTGTAAATGAACAGGCAGAAAGATTAAATGCTTTGAATTTTTGTATTTGTATGTATGTAGTCCCTAACTTAGAAACAGTTGGTGTTTCAAAGGTTGCTTTGGATTTTTTGACAGTTACTTAGAGATGAATGTTTTAAGTGTTAGGGTCCCAGACCAGTCCATAAGTTCATTTAACCCATAATATATAATGACTAATGTTTAGTACTGTGTCTATCTACTATTCCATTCATTCATTTGGTTGAGGATGACAAGAATATCATCCAGTTGAGGATGACAAGAATATATATATTTCTATCCCCAAAGCAAGAACATAGAGGTATTTTTGGTAATTAATTTACTCTGTGTAAAAGAGGATATTTCTAGGTCATTCACTACCTAAGTTTTATTAACAAAGCACAGTTCCATTTAGGAATGAGACTTTCTCTTTTTTTACTTACATATTTATTTTCAAGATTAATTTTTAAAAATTTTGAGTTCCAAATTCTTTCCATCCCTCCTCTACCTCCCTCATCCATAGAGAAGGCAAGTAATACAATATCAGTTATGCCTGTGGAGTCATGCAAAACATTTGTCTGTTAGCCATGTTGCAAAAAAAAAGGAAAAAAGACAAGAAAAAATTTTTAAAAAGTGGAAAAAAGTATGCTTCACTTTGTACTCAGAGTTCATCAGTTGTCTCTCTGGAGGTTGATAGTTTTTTTTTTTCCTTGGGTCCTTTGGAATTGTTATGAATCATTGTCTTGATTAGAGTGGCTAAGTCTTTCATGGTTGGCCATTGTTACAATATTGCTGTTACTGTATACAGTGTATCTCTTGGTTCTTCTCACTTCTCTTTGTATCAGTTTATATGTCTTCCCAGGTCTTCCTAAAATCATCCTACTCGCGATTTCTTATAGCACAGTAGTTTTCCATCACAATCATGTAACACAACTTGGTTAGCCATTCTACAATTGATGGGTATCTAATGGAACTTATTCAATACTTTATTTGTATGTCAGGACCAATTTTATTATTAGAAAGTTAAAATACTTCTGTGTCACAATGTAGATTTCAGTTCTGGAATAACACACTACTTCAACTAGTAATGTAATGGAGAAAACGTCTTTTAGCAGTGTAATTCCCATTTGTACTTCTAAGTTGATACTTCAGGCCTAGGAAAGAAAAGAAACAAAAAAAAAATCTCTCCCTGAGCAGGGGAGATAGATAAATCTTTAAAAGTTGCTGAAATTAAAGACAAAACCAGTAGCAGAGGGAAATATCCAGGAGAAGTGAAATAAATGAATAACTTTGGGGAGCTCGACCACAGATGACAGGTTTTTGTGCATTCCCTGAAAATCAGGCTGTAGGATTGTGATCTGGTTGATGAAAGGGAGTGGACATCTCAGAGAAACTTGACCTTTTGAGTGCCTGTTATATTACTATGCTCTCAGACTTTTCTTTGCTTTTTTGGGAAATGTTTGAATATTTTAAAATTCTGATTCTTCATCCACATTTCAAATGTTATATCTTTTGATATATTTTAATTGAATTTTTCAAAACCAGAACATCATATGCAAAAAAAGCTTCCATCAAATAGGTTGTAATTTTTAATCTGATTACTGAACTAAATTTTTAAAAACACTTTAAATTAGAAATTTTTTTTTGTTTCATAGTATTGAAAAATAGACTAGAGACTTGTAGTATACATTTTGTTTTTTTACTTTTAGTTGTTATCATGTATTGTATTTATACTTAAATTTTGATACCGATTTCTCATAGTCAAATATTCTTATTTGTTATCAGCGATATGTTTGGTGGAAGAAAAATTTAGAGGTTTGGACAAAAGACCATCCTTTTCCTATTGACATAGATTATATGATCAGTGATACACTGGAACTGTTAAGACCAAAGATCAAACTTTGTAATTCTCTGGAAGAGTCCATCAGGCAAGTACAAGACTTGGAACGAGAATTCTTAATAAAACTAGGTAAGCGAATTGGGGGTAAAGTGATTCTTGGCAGTTGCCTGCAGTTGCCTGTTTTGTTTAATAGTATCAATTATAGTTTTACATTCATTGTGTTTTATATACCTGATTCTGAGTTATATGATAGTATTAGGTCTACCTTCTTGGCATACCACTCATTTTAGTTAATGCTAGTTTAGAAGAACATAGCCTTGAGGGATTCATACAAAATGTTGGTAAAGGAAAAACATTTTAAAATTGTAAACATTGCATATTTTTGGCTGTTAATTTAAGATTTAAATCTTTTCTTTGTATTTCAGATACAGATTTATATTCTTTAATTTTATTGGCAGTCATGTTAAATTTTAGTAGTAGTTTGTCTTTCCTTCTTAAAACAAAATTTTATTTATTAGTGACACTATAGCATAATAGAGAGTTGGCCTTGAGATCATCAGGGTAACCTAGGTTTTTATCCCACCTCTGAGACCTGCCAGCTGTTACCCTGCGCAAATAACTTGTCAGTGCCCCAAGACAGTCTTTTAAGAATGCAAGTTGAAAAGTATTTACCAGTCAACCTTGGTAGAGAGAATTTGTTCTTCATCTCCTTAGTGAAAGCACAGGTCCTATGCTGTTTTCTCCTTCTCCCATATTCCCCAATACTACACATGTTATTAGTATTATTCCTTGGAGAGCTAAGTATTCTTTTGAACAGTTCACATACTTACTTTGGCAGAATGTTCCTTGCTATCCATTTATTGTGGAATTCTTGCATTACCAATAGAAATATAGGTGATGTGAACTGCTTTTGTTTTGTGATGCATTTATTAGATAGGTCTGTTTTCTAGGATTGTAGCTGAGCAACTTGTTTGTGAATTCTACAAGAATGGTTCATCTAGAAGTAGTAAAATTAATTTATATGTGTTGTTTAGTGTTTTGGATAAAGAGAAATTAAATATAGGCCCTGGCATGTTAAAATTCTGAGGGAGAATGAAACCTATTCCATTTCCATCATTTAACAGTGTTTTATTTCTTGTTATCATTCCATATGGAAGAAGACCTAGGTCACGGTATGGTGGCCACTTAAACCTGCTGGATTAGAACCATTGAGTATCAGAATATAGGATGATATTGCTCAAATACTGACACAGGCCTACTGAGTTTCAGTCCCTGCCCAGTATCAGAACCTTTTTGTTCTGGTGGTGGAAAGGACACTTTGCTGAGAGATTCATCCTCTAAGTCATTTGGTATTCTTTATTGCTTAGGGAGAAGTCCCTTAAAATTTGCTTTTCATGGTGAAGACACTAATTTTTGTTCTCTTAAGCTGCTCTTGCATGTCCTTGTTATAGTAAGCCCTATTTTCTATAAAGAACTCCTGATTCCATTGTGTCTGGTATTGAGCAAAAATATTTCTTTTTCAAGGTACTACTGACTGGGCAAGTATTAAATTTCTTTCTGTTTACAAGTTCACAAAGACTTCTATATGATAATTCTATTCTTTTTAAAGTCACTTTCCAGTTGTCTATTTCCTGTTCTTTGATAAGTTGTCACATGCTTATTTTTATAAGTTCTAAAAAGAATTCTTAGACCAAATAATTGCAACAATAATACTATTCTTAAAATTCACACTCATATGATTTACAGTAGATAAATGTTTATGCATAATTTTTTATACAGATAGAAAAGTTAATTCTTTTTTCCCTCAATTTGCTTAGGGTGAAAAAATTTGCCTTTATTCCTCTTAATGACAAGTATTTATTGTGTACTACATTGTTTATTTTTCATCTCTATACAATTTCAATAAGTATTAAGCACCTACTGTCCACCAGGCTAGGTGCCTGGGAATGTAGAAATGAAGATAAAAGTCCATGAACTCAAGATTTATAGTTAATTGGGGTGGACTAAAGAGGAGTATATATATATATATGCAAACATTTATACGAAGAAGAAGGATAAAAGCAATTCTTTTAAACTTTTTTTCTTTATCCCTTTTTTACAAGGTTGGTCCAGAAAGATTTTATGTACACATACATATACACATATACACAGACACATACATATAGATATGTGTGTATGTATGTATGTGTATGCAGAGGCCAAAAATTGTAGCATTAGGTTGAGGATCAGTATTTGCTGGAACATCTGACATTATAAAGGGTTGTCGAATAAAATGAGGATGAAAATGTAGGTTGAAGCCCAGTCATGAAGGGCCTAAAATTTCAGGCTAAGGAGTTTGTATTTCATCCTATAGGCATTGGGGAGAGACTGAAGGTTTTTGATCTGGGGGAGTAACATGTTCAGACACTGTGTATTAGGAAGATTATTATGGCATCTGTGTGAAGGATGGATTGGAGAAGGGAGAGACTGGAGGCAGGAAGACCAGTTGGGATGATGTTGCAATAGTCCAGGCAAGACGTAATAAGGGCCTGAACTAGGGTGGTGGCAGTATGAGAAGAGAGTAGTATATTAAGTAAAATAGGGTAGCACTAAACCTACTTTGTTTGTTTATGCTCTCCTGCCATCTTGTTTGTGCTTTTAAAATATTTCATTGACTTTTTTTAATATCACTATCACTGTCTACGAAACCTCCCCTTAGCTTTCCACTCCCCTCCCCCCCAAAAAAGCCCTCCCTTGTAACAAATAAGTACAGCGGAGGAAAATAAATTCATGCAATGTCTTAGTCTGAAAAATATATTTTGCATGCACCTCTACATCCATCCCACCCTGCACGTGCCCCATTTCATCTGGTTTTTCAGAACCTAAGCAGGGTCAGGTTAGTACTTGGATAGGAGACCTAGAAATACCAGATACTGTAGGCTTGAGGCAGCTATATGGTTCAGTAGAGGGGGCCTACTCCTGGAATCAGGAAGACCTGAGTTCAAATGTGGCCTCACACACGTAATAGCTGTGTGACCTTGGCTAAGTCACTTAACCTCTGTTTGCCTTAATCCACTGGAGAAGGAAATGGTAAACTACTCTGTTACCTTTGTCAAGAAAACCCCATGGTCTATGGATAGTCATGAAGAGTTGGGGAAATGACTGAATAAAAAGTTCATCTTTTTTGTTCCAATTGTCAGGAAGTGTGATTTGCATTGACCAGTGTTCTTAAATCTTTCATAGTTGTTTCCCTTTATGTTGTAGTCACACCCAGTGTCCCAAAAATTATAGTTCAGTTTTAAATTTTAACAGGTTGAAACTGCATTAATATCCTATAGATATTGTTCTCCAGTTTTTGTCTTCTCATGTTTCTCTGAATTCTTCTAGTTCATCACACACACACACACACACACACACACAAACACACGCTCTCTCTCACTCACTCACTCACTCATACATATGCACACATATCTGTTTAGCCATTCCCCAGTTGATGAGTACTCTGTTTCCAGTTCTTTGCTGCAATAACAAGTGCTTCTATAAAATGTGTTTGTGCATATAGATCCATTCCCCTCTCTGAACTTTTTGGGAATGTGTGTCTCATAGTGGTATCACTGACTCAAAGGATATGCCCAGTTTATCAATTTTTGGGGAGGGGGAATATAGTTCCCAATAACTTTCTACAGCAGTTAGACCACTTGACGGTTTCACCAAGAGTGTATTAATTTTCCTATTCTCCCCTTGTCTTTTTCCTTTTTCATCTTTACCAGTTTGATGAGTATGAAATGGAACTTTAGGGTTGTTTTAATTTGCATTACTCTTACTTGTGATTTGTAGCATTTTTTTGGTTGTTGATCGTTTGCATTTATTCTTTTAAATACTACCTGCTTATGTCTGTTTTTAGCATTTACCTCTTGGTAAATTCTCTATAAATCTTAAGCATTATACCTTCATCAGAGAGATTCCTTGCAAAGATCCCCCCACCCCCACTCCTAATTACTTGTTTTCCTTCTTATTTCTGATTTTTCTATTTTATCTTATTAAAATTGTTTTATACTTTTTATGATCATCTTTATCCCTTGTTTGGTCAGGAATTCTTCCCCTTCTCCCTAGTTGTGAAAAGATAGCCTTTTCTATTACCTATTTACGATAATGGAAACCTTAAAAAAGAGCCCTGTGCATGTCTCATTTTACGTAGCTATCTGTTTCATAGATGCCCATGAAGACTTCGTTTTCCATGGGTCAGGTAAATGATTAACTTAAAGCCCAACAGGGAGCATTTCTGCTTGATATTGCCTAAGATTTGGTTAGGATTTTTATGAAAATGGGACTGAATGCAAACCAAAACCTAATTGAATATATTTTTTCCCTTTATCACTTATGTTTTAATAATGTATCAGTTTTTGAGTAAAGATAACAGTTTTTTACTCAGTGGAAAGTAGACTTAGGATAAGTGTTTTGCTGGAATTTCTTCTTTTACTTTAAAAGCAGTTTTTTAAAGTTTTGATACTTAAAATGACTATAGTCATTTCCCTCCAAATACCTGCCCCATCTTCCTTTTATTGAGCCTTTATTTAAAAAAAAAAAGAGAAACTAACATACAGAATCAACCATGTACCATCTAACACAGCATACGCAACATTTAAACACTTACTGAAAGGAAAGATGCGTTTCATCAGAGTTTGGCTGCCTTAAAGTACATCCTGATAAATATTTAGTGTAACATTAGCTATGTAGTAGTCCTTTTAGATTGCTCTAGACAAGACAACTGTCTGTGCAAGATAGAAAGTTGATGCGTAGAGAAATTACAAAACTTGGTAAAGGTCAAAAGAATCAGCAGCCCTGTATCCACTCTGTTAACTTATCCTTGCTTCTACATACCAAAATCTGCCCAATTCTTAACATATAGTATCCTTGTTTTTCTTATCCAGCTTTCAGTGTTATCTTTTGAGGTGTGTCAAGAGCATCAGAGACTTTTTTCTAGTTGCTGTATGACTTATGACAAGTAAATTTAGATTCCATCTTTAAAATGGGTATAAAAATTCCTCAGTTATCTTATTAGGATATTTTAATACTCAAAATAATGTATATGAAGACTTTTTTAAAAATCATACAACTATGATTATAGTCTTATCACTGTTTTCTTTCATCTTTAAACATTTTCTGTTTTAAATTGTCAATTTTAAACATGTCATTTAATAAACTGTTAATTTTTCCTATTAAAATAATGTTTAGAGAAAAGTCATAATGAATTGAGGTGGTAAAAAAATTTTTCAGTAGGTTCTAGATAATGATGGAAATAATTTTTCCTTATACAGTATTTGTTGCAGTGATTTCTACAAACAGTATTGAGCTTAAATGAGGAGTGGGCCAGAAGTCTGGTGTTGAATTGTTCTCACTGATTCTCATTGAACCTTTGAGCCTATCTTTAGACTTTAATTTCCTAATTCAGAAGACTGAAGTATATAATCCCTAAGATTGCTTCTATTAGTAAATATTATCTAGTATTAGGGTTCAGTACTATGCAAGATACACTCTAGGGATACAGAAGTATTGTACAAGACAAAGTCTCTGCCCCAAAGTTACTGTTAGGGGATATGAGTTTAGTGCCCTAAAGTTTAGTTAGAGTTGATGAGCTTAATGGTCATGAATTAGAGAAATACACAAGAAAGTGCCCAGTGGTCAATTTTGTGTCACATGCTTCATGACCCATGAATTCAGTGGGAGGAAGAGCAGTGGTTGTTAGTGCAGTTAGGCACATCTTTATGGCCAAAATGGAATTGAGGTGGGTTGCAGAGAATTAACGAGGCAGGACTGTGTTGAAAGTAAAAAAAAAAAAAAAAAAAAGATCAGTACAAGTGAAGGTACAGAAGCAGCAAGGACCTTGGGAACAGTGATGATAGGACAGGGAAGAGATTGATATGAGAAGAGAATATGTTTGACCAATACAGGCAGTTGGAAAGGTAGGGTGAGAGGATAATGTGAAGGCCTTTGGAAGCTAGGTAGAAGATTTAAGATTTAATGACGTAAAAGTCAGAGAATGATTCAAGGTTTTTGAGCAAGAATTTAAAGGAAATTAATTGGGCAGTGGTAGATAGAAGATGGATTGGATGTGGGAAAGACTGGAGTCATGTTGACTCTAGTAGGATTTTTTTTACTATTAGAGGAGAGAGAGAGAGAGAGAATGTGTGTGTGTGTGTGTGTGTGTGTGTGTGTGAGAGAGAGAGAGAGAGAGAGAGAGAGAGAGAGAGAGAGTGTGTGTGAGAATCATGAGCAAAACTTGTCGCCTTTTTTCTTCTCTGGAATCTCAATTTTAGCACCACCAGTTATTCACATTTATATAGTACTTTAAGGTTTAATTTACAAGCTGACCACAGGATCTGTTAGTGATTCCTAATGTTGTGTCTGGGGCTTCTGGGAATCTTAAAAAAAATGTCACTTGTTAGGAAATGATCTTAAATGATTCACACCTTAGCTTTTCTGGTTTTCCTGCCTGTGTTAGCTTTCTCCTCCCTTCCTCCTCTAACCTTTGATGAGAGCTCTGATTTCATTAATATGGGAGCTTTTGGTAAGGAACTCCCTCTTCCAGTACATATCAGCACCTTTTCTGCAACTTCAAGTTTTAGACAGCATTGAGAGATTGAATTGACTTGTCTAGAATGACATAGGCAGTGTGTGACAGAAGTGGGGATAGAACTCATGTATTCCTCTTTTCTAGGCCAGCTGTAAATCTGTGAATCTGCTCTGCCCTCATAGCTTTGTTTATGTAGTACTGAAATTCAACATTTTAGTCACAGTATTTCAAGCTGTTTAGTAAAGACTTACAGGATGTTTCCTTTTCCATGGCAGTTTGGAGGGGACGTAAGAATTTCGTGTTTGTCTTAGGAACTTCAATTTTTGAAGTATTCTTATTGATGAAAAAAATTTCCCTCTAGATTCTTCAGAGTGTACCTTTCATAATATGCAAGTCTCCATTTGTCCTTTGGGGGAAGCCTGACTTCTGTATTGACTCACAACTGATTTTCTGTAACATTTTTAGCAAAACATTTATTAAACTATTTCTTTTAATATATATGTTCTTGGTTGAAAGTATTTCATGAAAATTATCTCATTCTTTGTGTGTTTTGTTGCTTTAATTTTAAGGCCTTATGAATGACAAAGATTCAAAAGATTCCATGACAGAAGGAGAGAACCTTGAAGAAGATGAAGAAGAGGAAGAAGGAGGAGCTGAGACAGAAGAACAATCTGGAAATGAAAGTGAAGTAAATGAACCTGAGGAAGAGGTGATAACACTTTTATTTATAGCCAAGTTTGTAAAAGATACATTTGTTGAAGTGTAGTCTATAATAAAGCAAGTCTATTTCCAAGGTGACAGCAGTTTGTTATATCTCCCATACTTTCTGTCCTTTGAAAGTTAGTCCATATTCCCTTTATAGAGCTTATAAATTGATGAGAAGTATTATTGATGAGGCCCTTTCAATTTTAAAGAAAAAAATAGCATTCATATCTTTCATGCTGTTTTATTACAAACCCATCCCTTTACAATAACCTTTATGTATTGTATCATTTATGCCAGCTCTAAATCTGATCCTAATTATTTTGCTATTATTTTAGGTCTAGTAGCATTTGAAATCTGAAATTCATTTATATTCTAATAATTATAGACCTCTTCTTTTGCAAGGAAATTTTTTCCTTTTGCTAGAAAATGGTCAGTAGTAAACAAATTACAAGTCCATCATAGTAAAACAGACTTGGCTACCCAAGACCTATTACATTTTTCTGCAGTTAATTGATATAGGCCTTACCAGCTATGCTTATACTTGGGTAAGATAATGTAAGACTTTTGCATGGTTTGAAGCATACCTTTAACATCCTGCTTTATAATTAAAAGGAGTGATTATACAAAAAGTGTATACAATGGCACAGTCTGATAGGATTTTTCATGAACCTTTATTTATTTGTAGCATGTATAGATGACATTTTAGAACTTTATCTCATTTTTGACTTTTTCTTTCTCTAAGTATTATTTTGAGTTAAAGCAAATTAGCCAGTAAAAAATTATAGCTGTGCAAAATGCTTCTCTAATTGGTAGCATAATAGATGGGCATCTTGCTGCTTTGTTTTTATGTGGAGATGTTTTGCATTCCTACACTATTTCTTCTCCCCTCTAAAATGCATGTATATAAATTCACAATTTTGAGAGTTACTTAGTATTTAGCTATTACTTTATTTTAAGGATACAGCTTGAATATTTACCACAAAAACTTGTACTAACATAGAACATTTTTTTCTGGATAAGTAAAATATATATATAAATTTCTGAGAGCTTTGGCACTAGAGAGGAAAACAGAGAAAGAGTGCTTGATCTCCCTCATCTACTAACCAATTATGACCACTTTCCCAATGAACCACAGAAGATAATATAAAGAGAGGAGAAGGAAATTGTAAGATAGGAAGAACTATGAATACTAATCTAGAACAATTTTCACTTGCTCAGAAGTGTCCTCAAATACAAATCCTTCACCCAAAAAAGAATTTTCTTCATCATATTCTGCCTTTAGGTCCTGAGTATGACTTTTAAAATTAATTGTTTAGAACTCATATCTATTTTGTAGTATCCATATAAAAATGACCAATGAATAAGGTTTCATTTTTGGGGTAGGAGTTCTTTCCTAGGAGGAGTGTGAATAGATGTCAGGACAGTGCTGGGGGTTGGTCTGTGAACTTTTTGGACAAATATTGCATCTTCATTTCAACATAATTGATTTAGTAATCCTTTGTATTTTTTTAACACATTTAAAAACATTCTTAGGAATCCATAGGCTCAGACTGCTAAAGGTGGCCATGACACACACACAAAATGTTGTGAACCTCTGCTTTTAGCTCTCTTGCTGCAGCTTTCAAAATTTTTGTTCTTGCCCCACCAATATTGTGGTGTTTTTTTTTTCAAATTTGTTCTTACTACTGCATTATATTTTTATATTATATCACATATATTTCCAAATATGTTCCTCCTCTTTCATGTAGTATGTTGACTATAGCAGACATTATGTGCAGTACTTTGGGGACTTTTTATGAATCATTTTTCAAAAGTGTATAGCAAAATATTGCACTGTAATCATTAAATCACATATAACAAATTTATTAGAGTTACATAAAATTACTTAATCTGCCCTTTTTCACTATGTATGTGACATTGTATGCTTTGAATAACCCTGATGAAGTTTTTATCCTGGCCAGTACGTGCATATATCTAAACTAATCCATATCTGCAAATTACTTTATTCCTCTTCAAATCTTTAATGGCAAAAATTCTAAGAAAAAAATCATACTTTTGATGTAATTGTTTTAAGGGGTACATTAATGTGACTTTTTTTTTAAAAAAAAAAAAGCAAAGACAGAGACTTCAGATAGTTACTTAGATAGTTTTAGTCTGAGAGATAATAAATTAGAACACTGAATTGATTCTTTAGTAAAGTTGGGGAGACTTGAAAATGTTTTGCCCTCGTAATCCTGTGCAGAAATCAGCCCATTTTCAGATTAGTTTCATAGGAGAAAAAAGTGTAGGAGGTTCACAGAACTTGTTTTTTATTGAAAACAAGGAAGAGGCCCTACAAAGGATCTTTGTGCTGTTTAGATCAATGGCAGATAATGAAGTAAGTTTTCAACTACTGGTATTCAGTAAATGTTGCCAGCTAACATTGCATTACCATTGTAAGCAGTCTACATAGTAGGCTAAATGAAACTCAAGGATAATAATTGATTATTCAGAACTGTTGGAAATCAGATTTGTAAAGCATGAATAACATCAGTGTTCACTGTTGGCTCCTTACAATTGTATTCAGGTATGCCATGGTATTAACCTTAAAAAATAATTTTTAAAAAACAATTTTAGGAGGGTTCTGACAATGATGATGATGATGGAGAGGAAGAAGAGGAGGAGAATACAGATTACCTTACAGATTCCAATAAGGAAAATGAAACTGATGAAGAGAACACTGTATGTATTGCTGAGAAATTTGCCTTTGTAAATCACCATCCTTTTCATGATATTTCAGTGCTAGACATGGGAGTTCTGTGTGCATTATGATGTATAATTGTGTTCTTTCAGATTGTTTCAGAAAATGTGAACGATTGTAACTGTAATAGTCAGCTAAGCATTTCTTTATAATGCAGTTCTTTTTCCTGTAACTTTATTGAAAAATATTATAAAATACCCAGTTATTCATTGCCTTATTCTAAACACTGTACAAGACAAATTGAAATGATCCTTTGTTATCTAGCAGTTTACATTTGAAATTTATAATTTTCTGTTTTCTCTAAGGAGGTAATGATTAAAGGAGGTGGACTTAAGCATGTCCCATGTGCAGAGGATGAAGACTTCATTCAGGCTCTGGATAAAATGGTGCTGGAAAATCTTCAGGTATTAATTTTTGCTTTGTTTTCCTAAAGAATTCTAGTACAAATGAAATTATCTTATACCTAAATACCTTGAAAGCATATTCATATCATTGGAGAATGGATAGTAGAATGTAATTAAACATAAGAATGTCAGTGCCCACCTATCTTCATCTCTAGCAGGCTTTATGTTCTATTCCGGTATTATTTGTAACACTGTTGCCCCAGTCCCAATCCAGTCATCCATTTTTCAGCAAATTAAGGGTGTGGTTGAGCAGTATATCTTCAGTGTACCATATAGTACTTCATCAAGAATCTTTTTAGATTTTACAGAAGACAATTGGTTTCTAGATAGACAGTGAGAATTTTGCACTGAAATAGTAATACTAATAATTAGTGATAACTTGTCTCTAAGTCCCATTGTGATATAATCAAAATACATAGTTGTACATATTCATGAAACGATTTCACCTTCTTTGTTGCTGCTAAGATCAGTTTCCTTAAAGCCTGCAATTAAATATTACCTAACATCAAATACTTTTAGTGCAAACTGCATATTCCTTTGTTAAAATAGGACTCCTTTCCAAGGCATTGCATTCATGAAGTAAAAGTCTCAAATACATGGCAAATTAATGCATTCTATCAAACTGTAAGTTAGTTCAGTGAAGACGTAATGGTTTTGATCTTGCTAAGGAAGGAGTACAGTTTTTTTTTTTTAAATGCATCTGTTGCTTCATGTGACTAAGATGCCATTTACTGTATTGGAAAAAAATTTACTCTCTACTCACTGTGGAAAGAGTACCTGCAATGGCGTGCCTATACACACATCCTTCTCTACTCCAGCTGATTATACAGAAACAGACCCATTGCAAAGAGGCTGTCATTCTTTTTATGAACAAAGCCTTTTTCTGAAATTCTTGTTCAGACTTCGCCATTTGTATGCTTTTTTTCTTGGGTATAAAATTGGCCTTCGTTAAATTTTACTTTTATTCTGTGTATTTAAAATCTTACAGAATGTTTCCCTGGTGTTCCTGAATGCTTTTTTATCTAGAATAAACAATTTTAATTGACTTTTATTTTCAGTAGTTTACTATGACTTTAACTTAAAACGATGACTTTAGTTTAAAACATTATTAAATATGTTTAAAAGTCTTGAAAAATAATTTCATCTCTTAAATTAGTTCTCCTTCCTTTGTACTTCCTTCCCATTTGTTATTTCTAATTAACTCTCAATTTATAAAATCTTGACTTAAAAATAAATCTAGAATTACAATAACTTCAACTCAGAATGGAAAAAACTTTTTGAAAACTAATGAGGGAAACAGCTAATAGCTAAATTGCTGAATTTTAATGCCTTTTGGAGTTTGAGACATATTTTAAGGGATTGCTTTCCTAAATTATAATAAAACAGTTTTTAAAAATTGAAGTTTGTGACCTACCTTAGATGATTGCCTGTCTAAAATTATACACCAACAACAATAATAGCTAGTATTTATATAGTGCTTATTATGTGCCAGCGCTTTGCCGTTTTGCAGTTCTATCTTATTCGATCCTCACAACAACACTGGCAGGTAGGGGTTGTTACTATCCTCATTTTACAGTTGAGGAAACTGAGACAAACAGGTTAAATGGCATGTCCAGTCATATGACTACTGTCTGAGACTACATTCAGATTTGGGTCTTCCTGACTCCAGGCTCAGTACCCTATCCACTCCACTACCTAGCTGCCCTCAGAATAGTTTTTTTTAAATGTACAGGAAAAATGCAAAAATAGTGATAATCATGCTCTATCAAAGATTTTTTGTTTCATTCTTGTTGTTACTTTTTCTAGCAGTGCATTTCACAACCTATCAGCAATTGACTAGATAGTCTTAGTGAGTAACCTGAGGTTTCAGCTGCTCATTTAAGTGGCTTGCTTATGGTTATTCATCGTCAGACAAGTATTAAACGTGGGTCTTCCTGCTCTAATTCCAACCCTTCCCACTATGTCATTCTGTCTTTCACCCATTTGATAATTAATCTTTGCTTCAGAGGTTTCATTCATCTCTATTCCCTTCTTGTCTAAATACTTACTGAATTATTTTGTGTTTTACAAAGTAAAACTGCCCAAACTTACTTTATGAATTCAAATAATCTTAAGGTATTTCCCCTTCATTTCACTTTCTTTTTCTAAGCAACGAAGTGGTGAATCTGTTAAAGTACACCAGTTGGATGTCGCTATTCCACTGCACCTCAAAAGCCAGCTGAGAAAGGGCCCCCCGCTGGGTGGGGGAGAAGGAGAAACCGAGGCTGGTGACACGATGCCATTTGTCATGTTAACTAGAAAAGGCAACAAGCAGCAGGTGAGAGCTCGGGAATATCGACTGGTTAACACCGTATACAGGCCATGCTTTGCTGCCTTACTTAGGTCTAAATTATTGTTGTAATTCCATTTTTATTTATTCAGCAGGAGAATGCCTAGGAATGTATATTTAAAAATATGTACATTTTGTATTAATTTTCTTTTTACATTTTTTTTCAGCTTGAACTTTTTCCTTCCTATCTATCTGCCTACCTTCCCTATTTGAAAAACAATAAAAATCCAACTTCTTTTCCTACCTTCTCCTTTTACTACCTTGCCATTGCCTGCATTAGTTATGTTAAAAAAGTGTGTATTCCTCAGTCTCTACTCTGAATCCATTATCTCTCTGTCTAGATGTTGTCTGGCTTGTTTCATCATAAGTTCTTTGGAACTGCTGTTGGACCTTGTATTGATCAGAGTTCCTAAGTCTTGCAAAATTGTTTGCCTTTTCAGTATTATAATTTTTATATAAATAGTTCTCCTGGGTCTATTCACTTCACTTTACATCAGTTCATGTCTTCCTAGGTTTCTCTGAAAGGATTTTTATTTTTTTTACTACACAGTAGTATTCCATCGCACTCATATATAATAACTTGTTCCTTCTTCCTCTAGCTTATGGGCAGCCCCTCAGCTTCCAGTTCTTTACCACCATAAAAGGAGTTTCTATAAATATTTTTATGTATTTTGATTTTTTTTTTATCTCTGGGGTATAATTATCAGTGGTATTGGCAAGTTTAATAACTTTTCGAGCATAGGCGTAAGTTGCTTTCCAACATGATTGAATCACTTCACAGCTCCACCAATGGTGTGTTAAATGTATCTGTTTTCCTGTAACCCTGTCAGCATTTGCATTTTCCTTGTTTGTCATCTTTGCCAATCTGATGACAGATGTGGTGGTGCTACCTCTTAAGTTGTTTTGATTTGCATTTCTTTAATTAATAATGATTTTGAACAATTTTGGGGGGAGGGTATGACTTGATGGTGTGGATTTCTTCCTCTGAAAACTGTCTTTTCATCTCCTTTGACCATTTATCTATTGAGAAGTGGCATTTATTCTAAATTTGAATGTTTCCTATGTATCTTAGAAATGAGACCTTTATCAGAGAAACCTGGGGAAAGAATTCCCCCCTCACTCCCTGTTTCCTGCTTCTCCTAATTTTAGCTGCATTGATTTTGTTTATACACAACCTTTTTAAATTTTATGTTATTGAAATTGTCCATTTTGCCTTCTGTGAACCTCTCTCATTTGGTCATGATCTCTTCCCTTATCCATAGATATTGCAGGTAATTTCTTCCATCCTCTTCTAGTTTGTCTTTGGTGTCACCCTTTATGTCTCAATCATGAACCATTTGGATCTTGTCTTGACATAGTGTGAAATGTTGGTCTATGCCTTGTTTTGGCTAGTCTACTTTCCATTTTTGTCAGATTGTGAGTTCTTGCCCAATAGCTGGTATCTTTGGGTTTATTAACTACTAGGTTACTGGGCTCATTTGCTTTTTTTCTTGCTCTTAATTTGTTTCGTTGATCAAGATCTACTTGTTACCAAATTGTTTTGGTAATTATGACTCTCTGGCATGGTTTGAAATCTGGCATTGCAATGTCCATATCTTCTCATTTTTTTTTCTTAATCCACTTGATAATTACTTTTTGTTCCTCCTGAGTAACCTTTATCATTTTTTCTAGCTTTACAAAGTAGTCCTTTGGTAGTTTGATTGGTATTTCACTGAATAAGTGAATTAATTTGAATAGTATTGTTGTTGTTTTTTGGTTTTTGGTTTTTTTTCGCTTGGCTTGTCCTACCTGACAACACTTAATGTTTCCCTAATCATTTACATATCTTAATATGGGCAAAGAATGTTTTGTGATAGTGTTCATGTAGTTCCTGTATGCATGTGTCCTGGCAGGTACAAGTATTTAATGTTGCCTGCAATTGTTTTAAATCTCTTTTTGTTGACTTTTGTTAGTAACATATAGAAATGCTGATGATTTGTGTGAGTTTATTTTATTCCTTGAAACATTGCTGAAGTTGTTGTTCTGATTAGTTTTTTTAGTTCTGTAAGTAAGCCATCACATCATCTGCAAAAGTGATGATTTTTTTCTCTCTTTGCCTGGATTTATTATTTGAGTTTCTTTTTCTTGTCTTACACTCTGGCTGGCATAATGATGGTGAACATCTTTGCTTTATCTCTAATCTTATTTGAAAGACCTCTAGTTTATCTCATAGATAGTAATAGCTTTTGGTTTTAGATAGATTCTAATGGTCATTTTAAGGAAAGCTCAGTTTATTCACATGCTTTGTAATTTCTTTAACCAGAATGGGTGTCGTATTTTGTCAAAAGTCTTCTCAAATCTATTGATATAGTCATATAGTTTTTGTTTTTGTTCTGGATATGGTCAATTGTACTTACAGTTTTCCTAATACTATCAAACCAATCATGTGTTTCCAGTATAAATTCAGCTTGGTCATAGTATATAATTTTATGATATGTTGCTATAGTTTCTTTGCTAATATTTTGTTTAAATTTTTTCATCAGTATTAATTAAGAATACTGATCACTTTTTGCATGAGTTCACTTTTGAAAATGTTGAGTTTAAGGATTTCTATAGAACTTCCAGTTTGAGGTGTCCAATAAGCAATTGGAGATGCAAGATTGGAAGTCAGCAAAGAAGTTAGGGTTGGATAAGTAGATAAGAGAATCTTTAGCCTAGCGATGATAATTAAATCTGTAAGAAGTTGATGAGATGACTAAAAAGAATTATTAGAGAATGAAAAGAGAAAAGGTGCTAGACAGAGCGCTATGGAAAACCCATAGTTAGTGGGCATGACTTGGATGAATATCAGTGAAGGAGACTGAGAGAGCAGTTAGTTATGTTGGAGGAGAGCCAGGAGAGAGTATAGCATCATAAATCCTAGAGAAAATAGTATCAAGGAGAAGATGGCTATTAAAAGTGCTGCAGAGTGGTCAGGGAAGGATGACAATTGAGAAGAGGCCATTAGATTTAGCAGTTAAGAGTCCTAGTAATTTTAGAGAAATCAGTTTCAGTTGAGTAGTGAGTTTGGAAGCCAGACTGTAGAGAGGTAAAAGGAGAATGAGGGGGAAAGAGGTGGTGGCACCTATTGTGGATGGCCCTCTTGCTGCAAAAATGTAATATTTGACAACACATCTGCTCATGTATACTCAGGTGGTAGTTGAAAAAACATTTCGGTAGTGGAGTAAATGGAAAACATACCTACTTGGAAAAAATTATGGGTTTTAAAACTGTTCCAAATTATTAATCCTAAATTCTGAATTTGTTTTATTTTTATGTTAGTAGGCTTATTATTGTAAATGCTATTTTTGATTTAGAAGGAATAGATTGTAGTGTATACATATGTTTAAGGGATTTATTTCTGTAAATTAAAACATAAACTATATCCAGGATTATCCAGAGCAATTGTTACTCAACTGTAAATGAGAATTCATTAAGATAACTGGAATATAAAATGAATTTTTAACCTTTACAGTTTTCTTGGGGATTTTGGAAAATATTGAGTTTTAAGAGTATTATGTGAAGAAAAATGACCGGTATTTTGTGGTCTGAAAAATAAAGTGTATCTTGTTCGGATTTTTTAAAAATACTTTATTTACTTTTGGGAGTTGGTTCTTCTGGCAAAGATTCTTTGGTTTTTCTAGAAATGTGAAATGTGTTGCCTTATAGGAATCTTTGATTCTTGAGTTAGTGAAAGGCCCCTTTGTCTACAATTTGTGTTCAGAAATAACTTTCTTCTGGTCATTTGTAAAAGGAAAATAAACACTGAGGGAGAGATGGTGTTGAAAATAAAATAATTGGTTTCTATATTTTTCATATACCTGTGTCCAGGTTGGACACTAAATTATGAAACAAAGAAAAAATATTATGTTCTTGAACAGAAATTTAATGTTGTAATGTTGAATATCTAAGAAATTTACCTTTTAAAGTAAATTTATTCATTTTTGTCTCACAAAGATGCATAGTATAGTTATCATTTTAAGGTCAACTTTGTAGTGAGTCATCCCTTTTTAGACAATGACTGGACAAGGTCCATCCAGTGTGACTGTTTGTCTCTCTGTTTAGCTTCCATACCTGTTTGCCAACAAAAACTTAAAAATTGTGCCAGACCAAATAGTGATCAAGTGACCTACAGAGAACTATCATAAGTGATTTCTTCCACCCCAGGGAAACTATATTATGATGAAAGGTAGCATAGAAAATGGAGCGATATCAAGCAATACTAGACCTCGAATGCACCAATGCATCTAAATTTTTAAAGGAAAAGTTAAATGAATTACAGGTGGAAATAGATTAGTAATATCAGGCTTAAACCTGCCCCTCTCAGAATTACATAAATCTAGCCAAAAAATAAATAAGAGAAATAAGAAAGAAGTTGAAGAGGTAAATAGAATGTTAGAGAAGCTAGATAAGAAAGCTATCTGGAGAGACTTGAATGGAATTAGAAAGGAATACACCATTTTCTTATTTTTCCTTAAATCTATTAATTTATTTGTTTTTGGTTTTCAATGATTGCTTTTTTAAGTTCCAAATTTTCTTTGTCTCCCCCCCTCCCTTTCCAAGATGGCATGCAACCTTATATGATTTCTGTACATATATTCCTATTAAACACATTTTCACATTAATCATGTTGCATAGAAGAATTAAAACAAATGGGAGAAACCATGAGAAAAACAAAACATAACAAAAAGAGAAAATAATCTGCTTCATTCTGCATTCTGACTCCATAATTCTTTCTCTGAGTGACGCATTTTGCATCATGAGTCGTTTGGAAATGTTTTTGGTCTTTGCATTGCTGTGAAGGATAAGTCCATCAAAAATAGTTGTCACATACTGTGGCTGTGACTCTGTATAATGTTCTCCTGGCTCTGCTCAATTCATTCAGCATCAGTTCATATAAGTCTTTTCAGGTTTTTCTGAAGTCTGCCTGTTTGTCATTTCTTACAGCACAATAGAGGTATACACCATTTTCTCAGTAATACATGGTACCTTATGAAAATTGACCATATATTAGGGCACAAAAACTTTATAGTTAAATGCAGAAAAGCAGAAATATTAAATGCATCCTTTTCAGATCACAGTGCAATAAAAATTATAATCAATAAGGGACCATGGAAACACAGATTAAAAACTTATTGGAGACTAAACATTCTAATCTTAAAGAATGAATAGGTTAAAGAACAAATCACTGGAATAATAATAAAGGGAATGACACTATATGGGATGACATCAAAACTTGTGTAATGCTTCAAAAGCAATAATCAGAGAAAAATTTATATCTCTAAATGCTTATATCATTAAACTAGAGAGAGCAGAGCAGTGAATTGGACATGCAAAAACTAGAAACAGAAAAAATTTAAAATCCCCAATTAAATACCAAATTGGAAATCTTAAAAATTAAAGGTGATATTAATAAAAATGACTATAGGAAAGCCACTGAATTAATAAATAAAACTAGGAATTGCTTTTTGTTCTTTTTAATTAATTTATTTTCGTTTTCAGTATTCACTTCCACAAGCTTTTGAGTTCCAAATTTTTTCCCCATCTCTCCCTTCCATCCACCCCAAAACATAGTGTATTCTGATTACCCTTTCCTCCAATCTGCCCTCCCTTCTATCACACCTTTCCCTTTTCTCATATCCTTTCCCTCTTTTTTCTCGTAGGGCAAGATAGATTTCTAAACTCTGTATTATTGCTGGTATATCTTATTTCCCAGTTACATGTAAAAACAATTTTTAACATTCATTTTTAAAACTTTGAGTTCCAACTTCTCTCCCTCCCTGCCCTCCCATCCCCACTGAGAAGGCAAGAAATTCAATACAGGTTATACATGTGTAGTCATGCAAAACACTTCCATAAGACTAACTATATTTCCCTCCATCCTATCCTGCGCCCCATTTATTCTGTTCTCTCTTTTGACCCTGTCCCTCCTCAAAAATATTTACTTCTAATTACCCCTTCCTCCCGTTTTCCTTCCCTTCTATCTTTCCCTTAACTTCCCACTTATCCCTTTCTCCCCCCTACTTTCCTGTAGTGTAAGATAGATTTTCATACTAAATTGAGTGTGCATGTCATTTCCTCCTTAAACCAAATCTGGTAAGAGTAAGGTTCACTCTTTCTCTCTCACCTCCCCCCCTCATCCCCTCCAATGAAAAACTTTTTCTTGCTTTTTTTATGTGAAAGATAATTTACCCCATTCTATTTCTCCCTTTTCCTCCCAAAATGTTCATCTCTCATCCCTAAATTTTATTTTTTTTAGATATCATCCCTTCATAATCCACTCACCCTCTGTGTATGTGTATGTGTGTGTGTGTGTGTGTGTATATATATATATATATATATATATATATATATATATATATATATATATATATATATAATCCCTCCATCTACCCTAATACTGAGAAAAATCTCAAAAGGTACAAATATTATCTTTCCATGTAGGAATGGCAACAGTTCAACTTTGGGAAGTTCCTTATGATTTCTCTTTCTCTTAGGGTTACCTTTTCATGCTTCTCTTGATTCTTGTGTTTGAAAGTGAAATTTTCTATTCAGCTCTGGTCTTTTTATCAAGAATGCTTGAAAGTTCTCTATTTCTTTGAATGACCATTTTTTCCCTTGAAATATTATACTCAGTTTTGCTGGGCAGGTGATTCTTGGTTTTAATCCTAGTTCTTTGACCTCTGGAATAGCATATTCCAAGCCCTCCAGTCCTTTAATGTAGAGGCTGCTAGATCTTGTGTTATCCTGAGTGTGTTTCCACAATACTTGAATTGTTTCTTTCTGACTACTTGCAATATTTTTTCCTTGACCTAGGAGCTCTGGAATTTGACTACAATATTCCTAAGAGTTTTCCTTCTGGGATCTCTTTAAGGAGGTGATCTGTAGTTCTTTCAATATCTATTTTACCCTCTGGTTCTAGAATATCAGGGCAGTTTTCCTTGATAATTTTTTGAACGATGATGTTTAGGCTGTTCTTTGATAATGGCTTTCAGGTAGTCCCATAATTTTAGAATTGTCTCTACTGAATCTATTTTCAGTTGTTTTTCCAGTGAGATATTTCACATTGTCTGCTATTCCTTTATTCCTTTGGCTTTATTTTATAATTTCTTGATTTTTTCATAGAGTCATTAGCTTCCCTCTGTTCCATTCTAATCTTTAGGGAATTATTTTCTTCATTGAGCTTTTGGACCTCCTTTTCCATCTGATCAGTTCTGCTTTTTAATGCATTCTTCTTATTGACTTTTGGATCTCTTTTGCCATTTGGGTTAGTCTATTTTTCAAGGTGTTATTTTCTTCAGCATTTTTGGGGTCTCTTTTAGCAAACAGTTATCTTGTTTTTCGTAATTTTCTTGCTTCTCATTTTTCTTCCCAATTTTTGCTCTACTTCTCTTACTTGATTTTCAAAATCCTTTTTGAGCCATGGCCTGAGAGCAATTCATATTTTCTTGGAGGCTTTGGATGCAGGAACTTTGACTTTCTTATCTTCTTTTGTTTGTGTATTTTTGTCTTCCTTGTCACCAAAGTAAGTTTCTATAGTCTGATTCTTTTTTTCCAGTTTTTGCTCATTTCTCTAGCCATTTACTTTACTTTTGAGCTCTTTGTCAAGGCAGTTCTCTGCTTCCAGTGAGGGGTGGGGTGTACTCTCAGCCCCTGGATCCCCCCCACAATCTGTGGGCCTAGAGCTAGAGCCAGAAACAGCTGCTGCCACTGCCTCTGCTGCTGCTCAGGCTGCTGTGATCTCCTCTTCTCCCTCTGCAGCGCTGGGGCAGGGCCTGGACCACTCTGCTTCCTAACACAAGTCAGACAGATTTTTTGCACTGACCTTCTAATTTATTCTTGGCGTTTTGGGGTTGTGAAGTCTGGAAACCACTATAGGTGCCAGAAATTCAGGCTTCCCAAGACTTCCTCAGGTCCCATCAGCACGCCACGATAGATGCTTCCTGCTAACCTTCCAGGCAGCATTGAACTGGAGATAGGCTTCACTCCATCATTCTATGGGTTCTGCAGCTCCAGAATTTGTTTAGTCATTTTTTACAGGCATTTGGCTTGGCTTTGAGGAAAGCTCTGGCAAGTCTGCTTCTACTCCATCATCTTGGCTTCACCCCCCAGGAGTTATTTTTATGAGGAAAAAAAGCTTAACTATTGGTTATTGTAAATTTAAAAGAGAAGAAAACCAAACCAGTGGTATGAAAAATGAATGTACCACTCATGAAGATCAAATCAAAGCAAGTTTAAGGAGTTGTTACACCTAAGTAAATGCCAAGTAAGTAAAGTAAGTAAATGCTAAGTAAATAAATTTAACAATTTAAGTGAAATAAAAGAATATTTATAAAAATATAAACTGCCTAGCTTAACAGGAGAGAAAATAAAAAATTTAAATAAACATATCTTAGAAAAAGAAATTGAGCAAGTCATAAATGAGCTTCCTAAGGAAAAATCATCAGGACCAGATGGATTTACAAATGAATTCTACTAAACATTTAAAAATCAACTAATGCCAATATGATGTAAATTATTTGGAATAACGGCCAAAGGAGGAGTCCTACCAAACCCCATTTATGAAACAAATATGGTAATAATACATAAACCAGAAAAAGCGAAAATAGAGAAAGAAAATTATAGACAAATTTCATTCATGAATATTGATGCAAAAATCCTAGATAATATACCAACTGACAAGTACAACAATATATTACAAAGATTATAACTTGAAACCAAGTGGGATTTATACCAAGAATGCAGTTTAACATAAGGAAAACTATTAGCATAATAGATATCAATAACAAAAGTAACAAAAATCATATGGTTATATCAAGTTATATCAATACAAGCAGAAAAGATTTTTGATAAAATGCAACACTGTTAAAAACACTTGTAAGCAGAAGTGTAAATGAATTTTTCATTAAAATGATAGGAAGCATCTACCTACAGCCATCAGCAAACATTATTTGTAATGGGGATAAGCTAGAAGCCTTTTCCATAAGATCAGGAATGAAACAAAGATGCTCATTGACACCAATATTATATTAGAAATACTAGCAATAAGAGAAGAAAAAGAAATTGAAGGAATCAGAATGAGCAGTAAATTAATAAACTATCTCTTTTTGCAGATGATATGATTATATACTTGGAAAATTTTAAAGATTCAGCTAAAAAGTTAGTGGAAACAATAATTTTAGCAAAGTAGCAGGATCTAAAATAAACCCACATAAATCATCAGCAGTTCTGTATATTATCAAAAAATCCTGCAGGTAAAGATAGTAAGAGATACTTCATTTAAAATAAGGGACAGTATATAATATCTAAGAGTATACCTACAAAACAAACACAGGACTTACATGAACATAATTATAAAGCATTTTTATGCAAATAAAGTCAGATTTAAATAATTGGAGAAATATTAATTGTGGATAGGCAGAGCCAATATAATAAAAATGGAATTTTTCCTAACTTAGTCTATTCAATGCCATCCTAGTTAAATTACCAAAAAAATTTACTGGGCCAGAAAAAAAACAATTCATTTGGAAGAACAGAAGGTCAAAATATCAAAAGAATTAATGAAAACCATGTAAAGGAAGGAAGCTTAGCAGTATGAGATCTTAAACTGTACTACTAAAAGATGGTAATTAGCCAGATTATCTGGTATTAGCTAAGAAATAGAAAGGTAGATCAGTAGAACAAAGTAGACATATAATACACGTTCCAGTATTGGCTCTGTCATTTAGTACTGCCTGAGTGACTGTTAGACCAGGCACTTAACCTAATGGTGGACCTCAGTGCCTCATCTATGAAATGAAGGAGTTGGGTTAGATTGACCAACAAGGTTTTATTAGTCACTAGCCATGTGTCACACACTGTGGTCACAGGGACAAAGACAAGTCCCATCCCCACAACTACCATGCATTCTAGAATTATATATGGAATAAATACAAGGTAGTTTGGGGAGGGAGGGCTTGGACAGCTAGGGGCATCAGGAAAGGCTTCATCTAGAAGGAAGTCCTTGAAGTGAGTTGGGCAGGAAACTCATGAAATCTGTGAAACTGAGGGAGAGAAGGGGCATTGATGAGGTGGGGAAGGAGGAGAGAATATATTTTAAGCACTGGGGAAAAGCCAGTGCAGAAGAATGGTGATGAGAAAGAAGATAGAAGTGTTACAATTAAGGAACAGCTACAAGGCTATACATACATGTATACATACATACACACACGTGTGTGCCTAAGTACACATGTGTATATGTGCACATTCATATATTCACACACACATGCTTAGAGGAGGGAGAAGGGTCTGGAAAGGTAGGTTGTTGTCAGGTTGTAATGAACCTTAGAAGTCAAACACAAGAATTTGTATTTTTGCTAATAGTAGCAAGGATAGGAAGCTCTGGAGTTGGAAAAGGACAGTGATGTGGTCGGTATACCTACACTTGAAATTACTTGGACATCTTTGTGAAGGGGGATTGGAGTAGAGAAAAACTTGGCAGAGAGACCAATTAGGAGACTAAGATCACTTCAAGTTCTAAATCTGTGATCCAAAGACGAGCTTTATGACATCTAGATTTCCTGTAATACAGTTCCTTTTTCTTACTGAAATAAAAATGAATGTCAGTCAATAAGAGCACTATGAAGAATGCCATGTATAGTAAAATTAAAGGTTCTGTCTAATAAGTAGTATGATAACATTTAAGCATTTCACCTTTTTATCTCTCCATTTCCTCAACTCTGGCCCATGACAAGATATTTAATGTTTTAAGAGTAGTAAGCATTTATCAAACACCGTATGCCATTAAGAAGCAGTATGGTATAGTGGATAAAATCAGGAGGACCTGGGTTCAGATTTTGCCTCTACCTCTTAAGTAGTCATATGGTCATCAGTAAGACATTTGACTTTTGTAAAACTGTTTATCATTAAAACTAGGATAAAACTCATAGTATATATACTTCACAGAGCTATTGTAAGCCTCAGATTAGAGAGTGTGTATAAAGTGCTGGAATACCTTAAAACATCAGTTGTTTTGATCTACTTTATGTCATCTCTGAAGGGTAGGTATATTATAGGTGCTTTTTGTGGTTCTTTGGGGATATTAAGGGAGAACAGTATAATTACCTTCCTCTACCTTCCCTACTCTTTCCTTCCCCGCCCCTACAATCTCACTCATAAGTTCCATGAACCTTTCATAATTGAGGTAGTTTGTTTCTCAAAGATAGTGATGTATTGATCTCTTGACTTAATAATTACAATGAATAATGAATCTTTTCTTCCCCAAGTGATATGGGAATATGGACACCCTCAATTGAGCTGATAGGAAAATAATGAGGTTGACATACGAAAACAGGGAATTTATTTTGAGAATTTTTATTCAACAGATAAATACTCATCCTGGTAGTCAAATCACTTTAAATTCAGATTTTAATTTGTCTTTGTGTTTCTTTGGTGTGGAAGTTGCTTCCATGAAATGGGCATTGGATTTTCAATGTAGTGTAGAAAAGTGAATGATTGTCTTTCTTACTCATTTATAGTTCCATGATCTAATTTTTTCCATGAAAAGAAATGACAGTTGGGATATATTCTAGAAGGATATGGATGATGATTTTCTTTTTTAAAATGAATTTTTATTTTGCATTTGTGTGTATGTATGCACACACACATATTAATCACTTATATTTTTCACTGCTGCCTACCCCCTTTTAGAAAACCATCCCTTATAATAAAGAAAGAGAGGGGAGAAATATTCACTGAAATGAACCAATTTATGGATGATGATTTTCTAATAATAGATTTCTGCATGTGTCCTCTTCCCATATGTTATAATGAGAGACTTCAGCTATCTAGATATCCGTTAGATGTCTGTTTCTGCAAAAAATTAGTTTTTAACTTACTGATAATTTCATATCAGTTTAATTCAACATATGCTTCTTATATGTGAAATCTTATTCTGGGTACTGCGAAAAATACAAAAAATTAAGTAAAGTATGTTCCCTGCACTTATAACCCAGTGTTAACCATTTATCTCAGCAATAGAAAAGTAATTTATGGACTTAATCCTGACCCACATGAGAGAACTAATTGATGATAAAGAAGTGACAGGAAAAGAGAGAAATCATGTTACTTTAAGGTTCCTACTAGTGAAGAAAGGTAGTCAGACATGAGCACTTGATTTATTTAAGAAAACAGATCCAATGACATAGATGAATTTATAGAAAGCATATTTGCCAGATTTGCAGCTGGCATTAAACTGAGATGGGTTGATAATGTTCTTTCTCATAATTGAAAATCAGAAAATTCTTAACATAACAAAACTTGCTGTTTGGAATTTAACAGATGCAAATGTAAAAATCTGTATTTAAGGTTAAGGCATTTTTTTTTAAACATAGAGAATTTGATTTTGTGATCAGATGTTTACATAAGCTAGCCTTTGGGGATTAAAGACAGCAAGCTTAATAGAAGCCAACGGTTAGGTGCAACTGATTGCTTATAGGATGTCTAGTGTACAGTTCAGGCATACAGTAATTAGAAAGTAATTAGGATAATCTCCAAACTAGATGGGATTGGCAAAGAATAAGCTCCCTTATCACTGAAATCGTTGGGTGACCTCTACTTCAGGTTTTTATAAGGAGTCTTAATTTCTACTTTGGATGAGTTGTTGAACTAAATGACTTTTTATTTTAACTCTTAAGATTCATCCATTCCATTTTAGTATCATTTGCTACCTAATTATGTTAATATTTAAATTTCTTCATGAAAGGAAATAACTGATTTCCTGGAACTCCTTTCTTCCAACCCTGTCTTGCCTAATATCTGTTAATACTACTATATTATCTATTTTTATGATTTTTATTTCTCACATCTTTTCCTCAAGTTGGTTATGATACTTCTGTTTTCTTTTAGTTTAAGATCCTTAATGTACCAATGTCTTCCCAACTTGCTGCAAATCATTGGAACCAACAACAGGCAGAGCAAGAGGAGAGAATGAGAATGAAAAAACTCACCCTGGATATCAACGAACGTCAGGAACAAGAAGATTATCAAGGTTTGGAATCTCTTGGAGAAGAGAAGTGCATATTCTTCTGTTAAAAATTATCAAAGCTAAGCAAGTGGATGAGTGGAAACTTTATGCTTTTTTAAAAAAACAGAATTGTTTAGATATCAAAGTCACCCTGTTAGTGCTCACTTAATCTTGTCTTATTTAGTCAGATAATTTTTTTTTAAACAAAGGAAGTTCCTTTGAAAGCATTAAAACTTCCGCATGCCATCTTCTATCGTCTTTCATTACTTTATTGAGAGTAGCCCTCTGCCAATTCCATACTTAGCTGGACTCCTATGCAGAGAGGTAAATAATAAAATCATAATTGATTTCATTTTCTAATTATGGTGTAAATATTTCAGAGGATTACATTATAAGTAGATAAAACTTAATTTTTGCATAATCATCAGGGTACTAAGTGATAATTAGATGGCAGTAATTAATGTAAACTTATAATTGTGGGGTTTTTTTGCTGCATCAAATGTTGCTGGATTCATCTCTGGTGAAATAAGTAAGGAATTTGATAAAATAGGAAATAATCTCTGAAGAAAATATCTCCTGTGAAGATTATTGGATCTGTAACTCAAGAAAGCCCATCCAGGCAGCCTCTTTGTTTCAGTATTCCAGTATCACAGAGTCAGATCATTTTACCTTCTTCATTCTCTCATCAATATCTCACTGCCAACCCCAATTTCCCACCTTTTCCTATAACTCAGAAAGTTTTTCCTCAATGTTCCTGTCTGGAGCCTGATGTCTAGGATATCCTAGTCTAATGCTTTCCTTTCCATGATAGTAGAAATAGCTTCTAGGGAAGTGGAGAGGATTGCTTCTTCTAAAGCTAAGCCATATGTGGGACTATATTGCTTATTACCCTGTCCTAGCTCCCAAAACTTTGAGCCGAGGTACATCTGTTGGCCAAGGACTACTTGAATAAATCAAGGATGCTTCTGTAAGTAGTCTCAGCTACTTGTGTGCTCCCTGGATCTTGGAATTTTCACAGGGAACTTCCTGAGTCGCTTAGTAGGTAGAGGCCAGCCCTCTTTTGCCAGGTCCTCTCATATATAGAAGCTTAGTGGGATGATTTAAGGGACTTGTGCTGTGGTCTTCTCCACTCCCTTTCTTCCTGCCAAGTAAACACATCTAGGGAAGATATTGTTCACTTATGTGTTAGTGAGAATAGGTTTGATCAAATTGCTTTCTAGATATTTTGATGGGGATGTGTTGAGTAGCAGGGATTTGGATGGTCGTGCCTGGATGGGTTACTGTGTAGAGGGATTTGGATAGGAGGACAACATGAAGGTAAAATTCTTCCGGGATAAGGAGGAGGTGTTGTTAAGATGTAGAAGGGCAGTTGTTAGCAGAGGCAGTGCCTTCTGTGAAATTTTGCCTAGAGAATGCCCTGTCCTCTTCACTTCTCCCAGTGACCAAGCTCAACTGTCTTTTTACATATTGTGTCCCCACTCTGTTACTGTAGTGTATCTGGAACAGTACGAAGAAGTGGCAATGATAATTTGCCCAGGAGTCTGAGGTATCTTTATAGGACCTAGAATTGGTATCAACAACAAAAGTGTATGTTTATATATATTTTATCCCCTGCATGACTGCATATATAAATTAGTACACTATTAGTGTATACTTAAAATGTGATTATATTTATTTCTGCCAAATGTGGCTTAATTTAAATTATTCCAGACTTCATGACTGTCTTACACACACAACAGCACAAGCCTGGAAATATTGTTCACTAAGTTTGTTCCAAAATGCCTTGGTCCATTGCACATATTCAGTGGTTGAGGCACATGTTCAGCTTTGTTCTTTCCCAGGGTACAAAGGACCAGCTCTGATTCAGCCATCCTAGTTGGTATGATATTCACTTAAGTTTGTCATAGTTGAAAGGATTCCATAGTACATGGATTAGCTTTTTTTCCTTCTGTCCCCATAAATTCTAACAGTCTCAAAGAAAGATAGTGGTTCTTTCTTAACCTAGGATATATCTTCTGTATTTTGAAGTAAATTGGCACTTTTAAGGTATAGCACAGGAACATTTTGTCATCAGTATACCCTTTGATGTTCATGCTTAGTGAGCATGGCACCCAGATTTAAATCAGTAAACTTTTATTGGAGCACCCATTTTTTGCTTAACAGAGTGTGCCCAGACTTCCATAGTAATGTGATAAGTTGTTTTGTTCTTTTTCTAGGATCATTCTTGTCAAGGGATGTGACTACTTGGCTCACAATAGTATTTAGATTTACAATACAGTGACCTTTGAGTATTGAAGTTATCTTATGCCCTCAAATACTCTTACACAATCTTTAACTCATTTTAAGTGGAATTAGGATATTAGGAACAGTAATTAGCATACCTCCCTCCAGAGAGGAAAAATGGTTAGAATGCAAAATGGTTAAAAGTTGATTGCCCCAAGATGTAAGAACATTTTGCTGAAGTTAATTCTTGTTTGTTTTTTTTTAATGCACATAATTCCAGAGATGTTGCAGTCTCTTGCACAACGTCCAGCTCCAGCAAACACCAATCGTGAGCGACGACCCCGTTACCAGCATCCAAAGGGAGCACCTAATGCAGATCTAATCTTTAAGACTGGTGGGAGGTAAGACCGTCTTTTATTCGTTCACTTTAAAAAAAATGGACCTATGATTTCTTTGGTATAGGGAACTTCCATTCAAGAAATTCCTTTGACCATAGCAGATTAGCACTTGTTCTGTAACTTAAAGTCCTAGAGAGCTACCTTGGGCATTTCTTGACAGTTGGTTAATCCATTTTTCATTATGTTCAAATAAATAAAAATTCTGGGATTATAGCTATAAAAACACTAAGCATCTGCATCTGAAGAGCAGTCTGCTAGGTGCTGATTATTTCATTAAAGACATGCTTAATCAATATATTCTTATTTTATTTAATTTTAATTTTGTAAATATTTTAGGGAAAAGAGTATTTTTTAAAATAATAGTGCTTTCTTTAAAAATTGATTTTTAACAGCACACATTTTGGTTTCACATCATCATGGGTAAACATTTTGATTTTTACTTTGATTTTTGCATTTTCTGTAAAATTTTAGCTACAGGTAGAATTGATTGTGCTTTTTGTTTTCTGATATGCCAGGACAGTCTGAAATGACTTTAATGTTACTTTAAAAAATGGTAATGTGTTTATTTTTTAAATATGTGGTTGCAATTTGTTTTAGAATGTGTGTTTTCATTCTGAAGTTTGCTAGTGGAATCCATGCCAAAGTTACTTAAATCTGTTTGAGTGTTGATAATTAAATTTCTGTTAAGAGCTTCAGATTAAGCCATTCCTCAGTATTTCAGGTTATTGTTATGGCTCCCTGGTATTTTATTTAAATATCCAAGTTGTTTTAAAGAATTCTAGAAAGTGAAGTAACTTTGATTTTTTCATCTTAACAAATTGATACTAAGCTTCTGTACTTTCTCTGCTAGTTTTACCATACCTTTTTCTCTTAAATTGTAGGTACCATGAGGGCAGGGACCATGTCTTACCAAAATTTTTACCTCCCCAATATTTAGTCAGGTGCTCAGTGTACCAGAGGTACATAATTTATATTCATTGTACTGGATCCATCTTTTGTGGTGTGTGAAATTGAAGCCCATGATGCTTTTTTTATATACTTACATTTTTACCAATTTATGAGCATAGTCCTATAAATAAATCTTTCACTACATTAAAGAAATAGTGATAGAGATAGGGATCAGTAAGTACTTAAGGAGTAGCAGTTACGCCTGAGAATATTAGTTTGCTTCTTTAAGAAAAAATATTTCTTTGAATTGCATGCTTACAGGCAATCCTAACCAAAGTGCTTTTAAGAAAATTGGTTTGTCATGACAGTTTGAGTTTCTGTTCTTTGATATATGTGGAGTCTGACTAGGTTAATAAGCGGTGAAAAATGCCAATTCTTTAACATTACTGTAGCTATTTTTGCAGTATTTTAAAAAGTAGCTTTAAATACAAATAATCTTCTTGGTAATAACTATTCTCTTCTTGTCACTTCTAAAACTCTGGCCTTATTTTATCCTGAGGATGTTGTCCACTCATTTAACCTTTGTTTAGGAGTCTTGCTAAAATTTTGAAGTGTTAAAATTTCCGTTTCACTTAAGTTTTTATTTAGACTTAATAGTTTCTCATCTTTTATTGCAGCATTTGCCTTTTCCCATTCATAAAACTTTAAGGTGTTGTGATCTTTGAAATAAAATATTCTAGAGAAATTATACTGCAAATTTACTTTCTACAGTAGAATTTATTCCTTAAACAAATTTTTAAGGGCTTTTCATGTATTGAGCACTGTCCTGGGTTTTGTGTGAGTATCCTAGGTGTTCTTTCTCTGGTTTTCATTTCACTGCTCTCTTGGTTCTTTTACCTGTGTGGATTCTCCTTTTCATTCTGCTTAGTTGGATCATCTACCTAACTGTGCATGTATCACAAGTCTCTGTCTTTGGCCCACTTCTCTTTCTTGGTGATCTTCTTAACTTCCATGGGTTTTGTGACCTTTTATAGACAATTCCAAGAGATATGTATCCAGTTCTGCTCTATCTGCTGAGCTGCATTTCCCACATCACTAAGACATTTCTAACTGAATGTCTCGTAAACATTACAAACTCAGCATGTTCAAAATGCACTTCTTTGTGTTTACTCCCAAACCCATCTGTCTTCCTAAGTTCCTTATTGGTTTTGGGTACCACCATCCTTAAATTCACCCAAGTTAGCAGCCTCAGAGTTATTCTTAACTTTTAACTCTTCCCTCATTCCTCCTTTTCTCTCATCTTTCCCTCCTCCCTCATCAGTTTCTAAGTCTTAGTGATTTTTTTCCTGCATCTCTTTCACGTCTGTCACCTTCTGTGTCACCCTAGTTCAGGTCTTCATCACCTTTCACCTAGATTATTGCAGCAGTCTCTAAACTGGCCTAATTCATGCCTTCTTTCTCCAACCCAACCTTCACAGTAATGTCAAAGTGATATTTCTAAAGCACAAATCTGATTCTCTGAACAAAAAGCTGCAGTGTCTTTGATTCCTGTATTTGGTATTTATCAAGTCTTATACCAGGCTTATTATACGTTATTACCCTTCATCTACTCTGTGGTCCAGCCAAGCTGGTCTGCTTATACTTTCTTGCCTTACACATGGTAATATATCTCCCACTTCAGTGCCTTTGGTATACATTATCCTGACACAACCCTTGTCCTCCCAGGCCTGGAATGTACTCCTTTTCTGATCCTTCTTCAGTCACTAGTACCTCCCTCCAGGGCTGTTTTCCCTGAGAAAATTAAAGTTCCTCAAAGGCAGGGACTTTAATTTGGATCTTTTTATCTCTGGCACCTAACATTACCTGACATGTAGTAGATACTTAATAAATGTGTATTGATAAAGATTGTTAATTTTGTTGACCTTTATGTTTATAAACTAATAGGGGAGCAAAGATTCATCTATCTAATAGAAATTTATGTATGTGTATATATATATATATATTGAATCACAAATTCGTTTCAAGTCATTTTCTTCCTCTTATATCTTTCCTTAGTTTATTAACACTTCCCTGATTATTTTCCAAAACTCTTTTTAACTTATTTTTATCAGTTCCTAATCTTTGACATTCTCCTCATGGCTCCTTCTAATCTTGCAAGTTTAAGCCTCTTATTTTGCCTTTCTATATTTTGAAGGAGCACAAGTGGAAAAAGTGACCTGCCTGAGCAATTGCAACTTCCTCTCTTAAATCTCTTCTTAAAAAACTTACTTTTTCATACTTCTTATTAATAGCACTCTGTAAAGTGTTTATTGTATTTTCTAATGATAGACCTTTCTGTCTGAATTTCCATGTTGCAAAAGAATTTTATGACTTCGATATTTAATTTATATCTGTAAATTTATTAATTTCATAAAAGACAAAGTATTAAGAGAATTTCTAAAGGACATTTCAAATTTGCTGACAACATATTTGTCAGATAAATTCTACTAAAAATCTCAGCATTCTTACCACTGGAAGAAGTAAATTAAACTTTTCATGCCTTCCTCTTATTCATTGTAATAGTAGAGAGCCGTAAGATAGTGATCAAGATTGATAGTCATCTCAGCATACTGCAAAGAATGCATAAAAATGTTTAAATGAAATAGCCTGAGAGAATCTGTCCTGTTACTATGTTTCTATATGACTTGTTAGTCTAGTCTCAACACTGTCATCCTTACTAGTTTGTTGTGAAAGCTAATTCCTCTGTTTTAGTTGCTTTAAGAATGCAAAACTTTTCTACAAGTGAGTTAGTGGGACTGTGAAAAATAGGTGTTTCCTACATAGAGGAGTAGGTGAAAGTGGGCAAAGACAGAGAATAATGTTAAGCATGAATCTTGAGATTTTTTTTTGAGTGATATTTTATTTTGTTTTAAATCTAATAACCTGAAAGAACAAAACCCTATGGAATGTTTCTTCTGATGTTTTTTTGTTGTTGTCGTTCTGTGATCTTGACTTTTTGAAAATAGATCATATTTTGGTCTTCTCTTACATGTGCCAGGAGTTTGTTTGGGGGCATACTTGAGAGGAGAGGCTGAGAAATTGCAGTTCTCAGTTTGGTTTTGTAGTTTTTGAGCATCAAAACAGATTTTAATGTTGGTAATATATAAATACAAATAGGGAGAAATATACTTAGACACAAATTATGTTAGTATTATGTAACAAGATAATATTTTTAAGTTTTCTTGACTATAGATTTTCATTGATTTTCAGGGTCACTGATTAAGGATCTTCAAAGTTTGTGTGTGTAAATTAAGGCATTGACTTTGTCGTTGAGCATTTAGGCTATAACAAGTGTGGAGTATTTAGTTACAGTAATGTACAGTGGGACTAGATCTCTTGTTTGTAGCACTCACTGTTCATTTCTTGATCCTTGATCTTCCCATTTTTTAATAATTTTTAATCCTGTAGACTCCATTGGGTATTTTTGCATTTCCATCATCCAGCTAACTCTTTACACAGCTCCAGAGTTGAAAGCTTACTTCTTGTTGAGATTTTGTATGATGGATGTATTGAGCTGGGGCTAATTTATCTTCAGCTTGAACTAGCATTGCTATATCATCCTTCTGAGATACGTATTTCTCTGAAGTCCTGAGTTTACCCATACGTTCTTTTTCTCTCTCTCCTTCCTCTCTTTCTCTCCCTCTATCTCTCTCTTTTTCTCCCTTTTTCTCTTGTTCTCTTTCTTTCCTCCTGCCCCCACACTCTTTCCTTCCTTCTCCCCTTTGGTGATCTAATCTGCTTCTATGGGTGCTCTATGTCAAAGACATCCAAAAGTATCCATCCCTAATTTCTACCCCACTTCTTCCTCTTTTCCATCTCCCAAATACCTGCTAGACTTCTCCAGCTGAATATTCTCCTAGAATCTCAAATTCAACATTTCCAAATTGACATTTGTCATCTTCATCTTCACCGAAATGTGCTGTCTCTTCTTATTTCCTTATTTTTGTAATTGGCACCTTTCCCCAGTATAATCCAAATCTTATCAAGTCCACCTGTATAACATCTCCTCCTCTCTACTTACACGACCATTACCCTCAAGGCTTCTTCCCTGCTCTTCTTAACTATTGTAATAGTCTCTTAATTGGACTCTACCTCCATTTTCTCTTTCCCATAACTATCAAAGCAACAATTTTATGGCACAAATCTGGACATTTCACTGCTCCACTCAAACACCTCTGAATAACTTCATGTTTTCCTTTAGGATAAAATCTGTACATCTCAGTCTTGTATTGAAGCCCATACGCAATCTTGGTTCAGCTTAATTTTTTAGCCTTATTCACAACACATGCCAGCCAAACTAGACCCTCCTAATTCAGCATATGATCTTTCACTTCATGAATTTGCATAGACTGGAATGCACTCACTAGTTGTCATCTTCCTTAAAAGCTCAAGTGCCACTTCTGTTTTTATCACCTTCAGTGACTGCCAAGCTTGAAAGTGTTCTCTAGATTCTCAAATATTCCTTGAGCATTTATTCAAATTTTAACAGTTATTTTGGGTGATCTGCAGGGGAAAAGGTTATTTTGCTGTTTTCGCCTGTAGGAATATGTGGGGGGACATTCTTTCTACTTAGACTTTGCTAGAGGAATTAGGATTTGAATAAATGCACTTATATGTTTACATCTTATTCTTTAGTTCCTTGCTAATGTAACTTCCTGTTCAAGAAGCAAACACTGCATTCAAAGCATCTTAAAAATTAGTCAGCAAATGAAAAGATCCAGGAAGTCATCCATTCTACCTGTTGTCCACAAAATTGATCTTTCCAATGTACTACTTGCTACCTATTATTTTGCTTATTTAGTGGCAGAGAGGTTGTATACTTTGTAATAGATTGATCTATTTGGAGAAGCTACATCTATTACATAAGCACTGTAGCAAGAGCACTGTTTCTCTCTTTGGCAATAGTTCTAGTTCTACAATGATTCAATATTTAAAATTGCCTTCTTTATACCTTTAGGAGACGTTGATCCAGCAGCAAGTGTCATTTCATTAGGTCCTGTATCTCTGATGTTGTGGATAGTGGAGTCCTCCAGCAGTTGAATGAGAGCAGTGGACACATCTCAGCATGTCGGGCTAGAGAGTTGCGAATCTAAACCTGGGGCAGGCTGGGGCCATGAGGCAGAAACACCAGCCTCCACTAACACCGCAACAAGCTGAAGCTTCCAGTTATGGCATAAAAGGCCTTTTGTTATGGGAACCACGCGAGGGTTAATCTTCTCATGAGAATGGAGGTAAAGAAATGAGATGGTTAACTTTACTACTGAGCAGTTACACCAAGAACAACTGTCAATGAGATGGATTGTGCCGGAGCAGAAAAGGTTTTGATGGTAACAGTATGGGGGATAAAGAACTTAAGTTTTAAACTTGATGTGAGTTACATTGTCTCTGAATTGAACATCCTGTGTTGGAAGAAGATAATTTGGGGGCTCCAAGACTACAGTAGAAAAGTATAGAGCAAGCAGTAAAATCTTCTAGTCAAACCTTACATGCAGGACAACAAAATGATGAAAGATATCCAAACACCAGATACTCCACCAGGAAGGCTTTCATTTTAGAATTTGAAGGAGCAAAGGATGGGAGAGAGAAATCAATTTTATCCATCAGAGCCAGTGAGATAAAATTGTCTATTAAGATAAAAGGAAAAAAAAGACTATTACTATACAGAGAATGTTGATCCAGATCACTTAGAAAAAGTCTGATACCAGCTTAAGAACAGGGATAAAGTCAAGCCCATTGTAAGTATCATTGAAAACCAAAATGTGCCAGTCAGCATGTCATAGAAAATGACCAAAGGGCAACAAGAAATGGATCAGAAAATTTTGTTGGCCTTCATGGGTTTACAACCTCTGTCTCTAAACAAAATATGGAAACAAGTAGAGCTTTTATTTTGCTTCCCCCCCTCCCCCCACAAGTAGAAAGGAGATTTCTTGGTCCATTTCTGACAATCTGTTGTTTATTAGGATAGTTGTGTCTTTTGTTTGCTTTCTAGTAGGCATAGTACATTTAGTTAAAGAGTACATCTGTATGCTACTACTTGATTAAATCTTTTTTTCTAGACATTTTTTTCTTTTACCACTGTTTCAGTTTCTGCATGTAGAATTAAATAAGAAACAAAACTTGTAAAGTTGTAACATTTCACATGGAAATGCTGCCCGATCTTCACCAGCTTCAAAAATCTGACCTTTGCCGATGCTGCAATAAAGTGTTGTAATTTAGATTTGCCGTGTATTTCTTTTTTTTTTAAATAAACCCAATAAATGATAAAATCATTATCTGCTGGGACCAACTTTGTGCTTTGTGAGGTGTATACCCTCTTCCTTGGGGATATATACCTCATTTCACTTCCTCAGATGTTGCCATATTTGTTTTCTTAAGTGCCTAAGTTAGGGTTTTGAGTATACCACCTTTATCCAAGTGAAAGCTAGGCTATGATGAAGATCACCTGCAGGTTTTAGCTATGCATGAACAATAAAAGTAAAGATGACCCATTTGAGGTGGGTGACTCAGAAGAAAGACAGTGAAATGTATACCCTTGATCAATTTCCTTCTGTTAGGCTGATCCCAAAGACTAAATTAGATAACTGCAAAGGAATTAATGGCATTACTGTCATTAACATTTTAAAAGTTCTATCCATTTCAAAAGAAATGAAAACAGACTTTCAGAATATGAAGGGAATCAGCTTTCCCTCTGTTCCAAATATATGTCTGAAAACAGAATTTAGGCTTGGATATGCAACATCTCTGTCTTTGTAAGGTAATCTTCTAGTATGTTATAACTTCCTCAGTGCTGAACTCTATATATTTCTACTGAATTATTTTGAGAAGTTGAGACATATACTATTTTTGTATTGCTTAACTTGATCTTGCTATGCCTTCAAGCTATTGTTCTGTATCTCTCCTCCCTTTCACCACTAAACTCCTAGAAAATTTTCTATCTTTTTTCAGTATCTTAACTTTTTTATAACCTATTCATTTCTCAACTCTTTGCTATCTATTTTCTCATCCCACCCCCTGCTAAATGGTCTGTTCTCAATCCTTATTCTGCAACTTTTTATGTTGTCAACCACTGGATGGATTTTTCTTTCTCTGTCATCTCTCTTCTGGTTCTTCTACTTCCTGTTGGACCTCTCCTTTAATCAATAATCATCCATCCCTTGCCCACAATACCAGATGTCTCCTACTAAGGCTCTATTCCTGGGCATCTTCTTTCTCTTCACCCTCTTTATTTGTAATCTCTTTAGATCCCACAGGTGTAACTTGTCTCTACAGAAATGCTTAATATATATGTCCAATCCTAAATTCTCCTGAACTCTAGACTCACATTTAACAACTACCAACAGGACATCTCTACCTGGATATCTCATCAACATCTCAAGATAATTCATTTATTTCTTATTCCAACTGTCTTCTAAAATACCCCATTTCTATTGAAGATGCCACTGGCCTTCCAGTCATATCCAACTCCACAATCTTGTAGGACAATGACTCTTACTTTTCCCTCATATTAATCCATTGCCAACTTTTAGCGATTTTACCTCCATGTCTTTTGGATCCATCATCTTCTCCTCCCTGCTTTAGATTGGAGCCCCTACCGCCTTTTGCCTGGTCTATCCAAATAGTCTCCTAGTTTGTTTCATTAGCTTCCAGGCTTTCCCTTCAGTTCATCTTCCATGTTCCTGCCAAAGTGATATTCCTAGAGCACTGTTCTGACTCTGTCATTCCTCAGATATCTTCAGTGGCTGTTCAATATGTCTAGCATAAAATATGAACTTGGTCTCAAGTTTAAAGCCCTTAGTGTAGTAGCAGATTGCCTTGCCAGATGTTTTACATTACTGCCTTTTCTTGTTCTACATTCCAACTAAACTGGTCTATTTGCTTTTCTCCAAACTTAACTTATTCTATTTTGAACCTCTGAGCATTTGCACAGGTGACATCTCCATGGTGTATCTGGAATAGAGTCTGTCCTCACCTCCCACCTCTTCCTTTCCTTCTAGCCTCAGCTTGGGTAATACCTCCTAATAAAACTTTTCTTTGTCTCTTCTATTTGTTAATGCAATCTCCTTAATTTCATGTGTATTTACTTATATATGTGTATGTGTCTTCCCAACAGGATGTAAGCTTGTGGGCAGGGACTTTTTTTTCTTTGTATCCTTAGTGCCTAGCATTTAGTAGTAATTTAATAAATGTTTATTGAACTCAACTGGATTTTAGTTTTGATGATCCCTATTTCAGTTAGAAAATTGTGATTTCTTGACTTCAGTTTCCTTCTCAAATGATACACAAAGCATGGTTTATATTAATTGACTTAGTTAAATAGCTGCTATCCTAAAAGAAAGAATTTAAGATTTTTGTAGGCAAGTAGCCTGAGGCCCATAATAAATATGTAAAATAAGGTCCTATATTGTGTTAATACTTTGTTCCATTTGATTAGAATAATAGGGAGCTAATGAAGAAGACTTGAGGTGTGAAATAAGCCTTCATTAACCACAAATAGTACTCTTACATTTGGATAGACCTTATCATAATCTTTCAAATGTTTTCACATCAAGTATTTTTTCATTTGATTTGATAGGTTTGTGTGGTTTGGTCTGGAAGATGGTAAGCTTCCCCCTTTTACAGATAAGAAAACCAAGGTCCATGAGTGTTGTGATTTGTTCAGGGACCATAGCAAGTGGGGGAACTAGGACCGCGGAACACAGGTGTTCAGAGGCCTAGTATAATGCCCTTATGTACATACTTTCTTTGAGAAACAAATAGCAAGACAAGTAAAATAAAGGCAAGAGAATGTGTAATGCTTTATAGGACATGTTTGTGCATCACCTATTAAGAAAATATAATTTGTAGTTATTTCATCCTTCAGTTTTAGGGTTGCCCTTTTGTAAGCCTAATGAATGAAATGTTGGTTTTCCATAACGTAGCAAAAGGGTTTTGGCTCTCTTTCCCAAATTCAATCATTTTACTAATGAAAGAACCCTTTAAGCCCTCAGACTAAAGAGGCTCTTTGTGCGTGTGCCGGTGGTTATGCTCTTGCATATTTGTAATATGGTAACACCTCACCTATAGAACCAGTTAAGAACCAGGAAGAATGAAGTCACACCCAACCAAAATAGGTATGTAACCACTTTAGAACCACTTTAGGTCTTCACTCAGATGGTATTTTACACACACAGTTCTAACAAACTAGGTTATCTGTTTTCTAAATCTAAAAATAAGGGTGAACAAAATTGCCCCAGGCAGGCATTATTGAAACTTATTTAAAATGGCAGTTGACTAGAAAGAGAATAAAAAACCATGCCAAAAAACTTAAAAGTACCGGAGTTGCAGATCATTTGGCATAGTAACAAACAGCCTTTACACACTTTAGTGATAATTTTTAAAGTCCTCTGTGATTTATAGTAGTGTAGTAATTGATGTTGACAATGAGTCACTGAGAAAAGGTTCAGTTACATTCAGTAGAAGCAAACAAGGAAGTGTGTAATGCATTTAAGTACAACATTCTTCCTGTGATTAAATATGAAAAATTTTAATTTCTGAATGGGACAAGCCTTCATATGGGAAATCTACTTATCTATTTGATTCCCAAGGGATGAGGATGAGAGTTTTTAAAAATAGTCGTAGAGGTAACAGGTGTTTGCTTTGTGAAATGGGATTCAGGCTTCTGATCTAATGTTTTTTCTCACTTTTTCTTTTGATTCACTAATAGCCTTTCCCAGTTGATTTTCTACTTCTTTGTAAATTGTTTATTATAATTAGTTGTCACCTTCTGTAGTCCAAAGATTTCAAGTAGTTCTTGGCTCACATTGGTTTCTGGTTTTCTTCCGTATCTTAGAATCCAGCAGAAAACCACACCCACATGGGCCCTCTGTCAGTGCTGCTTCATGGTGGCATTAATCTTCTTGACATAATCATTTAGGATAAGGGGTTAGCAAGAATACAAACTAGAGAAGGAAAGATTATTTGATAAGAATTAGAAAAAACTTGAGCGAAATTTCGCCAACTCTCATTTTAGACCAGTACCACAATACATTCTAAAGTGGATAAACAGCTCAAATGTAAAGATCCTATAGGGTTATAGACTTAGAAAGGACCTTGAAGGGCATCTAGTGCAAACTCTTCATTTTAAATTGAGGAAATGGGCCTAGTACAAGTAAATAACTTGCCCCGGGTCGCACAGGTCAAATAACTGGCAAAGGCGGGATTGGAACCCATGTCCTTGAATCTAAATTCAATCATTTTTCTGTTACACCAGGCTACTTTTTATGATAATGTTATTAAATAATAGAGGAGGAGGTACCTGGCACCCCTGTGGCTAGGGGGAAGAGTTCACAACCAGACAAGGGATACAGATGATCCCAAAAGATAAAATGGACAATATTTGGGAGTCAAGAGACCCTGGGGTTGAATCCCCACTATGCCACTTAATGGATTATGTAAAATCAAAATGCAGCTAGAATAAGTGAAGCTGCCAAGTAAGGAGAAGTTTTTTTGTTTTGCATTAAATTTAGCATCTCCTGATGAAAGCTCGATAAATCTGTGATTTCAGAGAAATGTGATGGTGCAGTGGAAAGGACCCTGGATTAAGGATTAGTGGACTTGGTTTCAAATCATAGCTGTTACTTATTAACTGTGTGACCCTAGGCAAATCACAACCTCTCTGTGCCTTAGACTCCTCCATTTAAGTGATTAGCTTATTCTGGAGGACTTCCAAGGTATCTCGCAGCTCTCAGTCTAAGATCTTATGAATTATAGCAGATACCTACCTCATATATATGTATCTGTATTCATAATAAATAGTAAGATCGTTTATGTATGTGTTTAAAAGTATACATGTGGACCACGAATGTAAGTGGTCGAAGTGTAAGCATAGATAAGAATTCAGCAGAAATGAAAACTATCAACAGTCACAGAACAAACCTTTTGTCAGTCACTAATGATAAGAGAAATGTACGTTAAAGCAACTGAGGTTTCGTTTCACCCATCAGGTTGACAAAGGATAAAAGACAAAATTATTTAACATTGGGTCTATGAAAAAAGACAGGTACAAATAGTAATATAAAATTAGGGGGAGCTGTGAGTTGATCTGTCTCCTGGAAAAAACTTGGAATTATGAAATAAAGATTACCAAACTTTTCAGTTCAAACTCTGACCCAGAGATTCCACAGGTGAGCATATGCCCAAAGGAAATTAAATTCAGAAAGAAAGGTTCTATGACTGCAACTCACAAGAGATTTTGGGGGCGTGTTAGGCTTTGGGTTTGTTTTTTTTTTTGGTAGCAACAATGGTTTCCTATTAATTGGGGAATGGCTGAATAAATTTTGGCATATGAATATAATGGAATATTAGTATTGTTTAAGAAATGACGAATATGAGAAATTTAGAGGAACATGAAATGACTTGATTGAGAGGAAGAATGCTAACTACCAAAGCTTAAATGAAAGCAGCTCTGAAAGACATGGGAATCAACATTGAATACAATGCCAAAAGTTGGGTTCAGAGGCACAGTAACGAAATACTTCCCCTTGGCAGAAAGATAGTGAGCTGTGGGTGTAGAATTCTGCAATCGTGTGGATTTGTTTTGCTTGTTGTAAAGGGAGAGTTCTAGGAAGGAAGGCAGGATTGAGAAATAATTGTATAATAAAGCTAAAAATATCAATAAGATTAAAAATTCAAGGTCTGGATAAATGAACTTTGAAGTCACAATGCTGGTATTATTTTTTTGTAATAGACTTGAATTTAAGGTGAAAATTTCAAAGTGACAGTGGTCCACAGGATCAGATTTAGTGCTAGAAAGGACCTTAGAAGTTATCAAGTCCCTCCTCCTCATTTCACTGATGAGCAAGCTGAGGACTTGTCCAAGTAAGTGGCATAGTGGAGGATTCAACCCCCAGGATCTCTTAACTCCAAATACTCCAGTCTGTATTGGAGCACCAAAATTCTTGAATCCTTGTGCCTAGGGGATGATCCTAAAGTGTTAAAGATTGTGTTAATAGAACAGAAGATCTGGTAGTTTCCTCCATGCTAGAAAGTATTCAAATAATGGTCTTAGTAACAGATTAACTATGCTAAGTGAGAACCAGCCCAGTTATGTGGGGAGAGATGCATTACCAGTACGCCTATTGTGAATTTTTTTTTTATAGTAATTCATGAAACAGAGAAAAAGATGAAAAATATTCAAAGTTAAGTCGTTTCCTTTCACTCTTGCAGTGACTGTGTCAACACAGCAGAAAAGAAGAAAGTACTAATATTGTACAGTTTTTAGATCTGCTTTACACATTGTCAGTGTCTGAAATGTGAGTTACTTGTCCAGTGATTAACTCAGAATACGTACTATTCAAGGAACTCAATCATGTAAATATTGACATTCTCATTATAAATGAAACCATGTGACACAAAAGTGAAAGATAAGTATGGCTCACAGATTCTTGTTGAGGAAGCAAAGAAGTTGGCAGAGTTCATTTCATCATGCAATAAAAGGCAAAGAAAAATATGAGACTTGGTAATATATATTTTTACTGCTTATGATGATCATGGTCAAAACCACTGAATGTCAGCAAGGAAGATTCCAATTTATAGAAATAATATCAGCATTATTTGTGATAATAAAGAATCAAAACCAAAAAGACTTCTAGGGCCATCTTTCTGTCATCAGATCATGCTGCTACTCTGATATTATTTATGATGTTATTACTAACACCCAACTCAGCCCAAACACACACAGTGGAGAATGTATTAGCAATGTACTTAAGTGCATTTTTTGTCAGGTTATGGTCTCCTACTTCACTGAAGATCTTCTATGCAAAGGTGGGATGACCACTTGGGTAAGTTGTAGAGGGGATTTTTGTTCAGGGACAAGTTGGACTAGAGGACCTCTGGAATTTCTTCCAGCTCTGATAATATGTGAACCAGTGGTCTTTATAAAATCTTTAGGAGAATGACCTTTGTATGTATTGAAAAAAATCATTGAATCTTAAAGTTGGGAGGGAACTCAGAGTTCATCTAGTATCTTCCTAAAAATCCTCTCTAATATGTCACCAACAAATGGTCATCAAGCCTTCATCTGAAGACTTCAAGAAAGGGGTAGCCTATCACTATCCAAGGGAGTTTACTTTATTTTTAACTTTAATAATAATTTTTATTAATAATAACTTTGTTAGAGGGTTATTCCCTATGTTAAACCAAATTCTGTCTCTCTCTACCTTCTGCCATTGTTCATTCCTCATCCTGGAGCCAAGCAGAGCTGATTTTAGGGCTTCCATGTGACAGCTCTTTAAATAATTGACAGCTGTTACCAATTCCCCTTCCCTTCTCCTCCCTACCAAGTTTTCTTTTCTTAGTCCTCATATAGTATGATATGGAGACCCTACCATCCTGTGACTTTCTCTGCAAGAGCTCCAGCTTGTCCATGGTGGGGAGGGGGGGCAAAGTACAGATAAGCCATCATCTTCCTCATTCTGGATGCAGTGACTCTGAAGGCAACCTAAGATCACAAGTTTTGGCTGCCATTTTGAGATAGTTTGGTCTTTTCTTAGGGGCAGGGACTTTTTGTCTTTTGTGTCTGCTGTACCCAGCACAGTACCTGGCACAGAGTAGGCATTTATTTAATGCTGAAATGAAGCATCTAGAGCACTTAGAGTTGGGAAAATGAAGATTCAAATCCTGTCATAAGCCTTAATTTCTTTGTGACCCTTAATAAGTTACTTAACACTTCTGAGGCTCTCAGTTCCTTATCTGTAAAATTGGTTTAAAAAGAAAAAAATGACCCAGTAATAATAATATTGATAAGTGTCTTGCAGGATTGTTGTGAGTCTCAAATGAAAATGTATGTAAAATTTTGTAAGCCTTAAGGCACCACATAAAGGTTAGTTATTATTAATATCATGCATTCAGTGGATAGAGTATTACACTTGGAGTCAGGAAGAGCTTAGTTCAAAATCCTGCTTTACATGTAATCCGCCCTGGACAAGTTATGTAACTTCTTTCATTTTCAGTTTCTTCATCTGTAAAATGGGGATATTAATAACAGCTATCTCAAGGGTGTTGTGAGAATCAAATGAGATAACATGTAAAGTGCTTTGTAAACCCCAAGGGATTATGGAAATGATTTCTATCACCAATATTATTATTTTATTATGATGCTGTTACACATATGGAGTATGAAATCTACTGCATCTTTCAGAGGAACTGCTGTTGTTCTGTTTGCTCATTTGCTGGATGTGAAGTGAAACCTCAGGTGTTTTAATTTGCATCCATTTATTGCTGTTTATCATGTATGAATAAATATGTTATTATTTATTAGTAACTTGGAACATGATTTCATAGAATTATTGACATTTTGCCATTTTTATTTAGAAAACTTTGATTTCTAACCATTGGGGAGTAGCTTTTAGTCATTTATTTGTGTCAGTTTCCTCTGTAGCTTAGATGCCAGACTTTTACAGTGACATTTGAGGGAAGCATTTTGGGGAGAAGCCTTTTTCAGTCACCTCATGTTTTCGTACTCTCTTCTAGCTTTGCAGATAATCATTTGTACACTTAACTATTTATTGTATTTATCCTCTCAGTAGAATGCCATGTAGGAGATGGATGGTTTTTCATTTTGTTTTTCATTTCCGATGCCCACTGCAGTATGGGGTATAGTAGTAGGTATTTACCAGTATCTTACTGGATTGAATTGAAAGATGTGGAAAATACAAGATCCCATTGTGTTTGTTGATTGTTTTTGTTTGTTGAGCATGGAGGAAAAAGTTTGCCTTGATAGAGCAAAACTTAACCTGAAATTGTGTCTCTCACACAGTTCTTTGGTAGAGCCACATAAACAACTTTTTTCAAAGATCTCCTTGTTATGAATATTAAGGGAGGCATAAAACAGAATATAAGAATCACAGAGTTTGGCAGTTGTAAGGGACCTCCTCAGTCACGTGGTCCAACCCATACACCAGAGACAGGCTTGACAAATGCTCACCCCATCTCTGCTCAAAGACCTCCATGGAGGAAGAACCCTTTTCCATTTGTGGACAAGTCTAATTACTTTCTGACTTCAAGCTTCAGTTTACCTCTTTTCTCTTCCACCATTGCTCCTACTTTTCCCCTCAGCTTCATGACACCTTTTCATGTACTTGAAGATACCTAATCATGTACCCCTTGAGTTATCTTTTCTCTAAGCTAAACATGCCTAGTCCTTTCAACCAAACCTTCCTGTGGCCGCTCACTGGGTTATCCACCAATATTCTTTTTGTACTGTAGTGCCCAGAAATGAGCACAATCCTCTTGATGAGATCTGATGATGGCAGAGTAGCGTGGGACTGCAGTAACTCTCTATTCTATGAAGCCCAAGGTCACGCATTGGTACTTTTGGCTACTATATCATACTCCTGATTCAGAGTTTGCAGTCCACTGAAACCCCTAGATCCTTTTCAGAACAACCGTTGTCTATTCATGCTTCCCTCATCTAATACTGTAGTACTGATTTCTTGCACCCAAGTTCAGGACTTTGCATTCATTCCTACTGCATTTGGTCATATGGATTTAGCCCATTGTTCTATCCTGTCTTGATCTTTGTGGTTCTGACTCTGTTTCAGTGTGTTAGCTAGTCCACCCAGCTTTATATCATCTCTCCAGATTTAATGAGCATACCATGTATGCCTTTATTCAAGTCAATGATAAAGTTATAATAATAGTAGATAACAGTTATATAACACTTGAAGGTTTACATAGCACTTCACAATAATTTCATTTGATCTTTGCAATAAACCTGGGAGATAATTATCCCTATTTTACATAGGAGGAAAGTGAGGCAGGCAGAGATGAGGTGACTTGACGTAGGTCACAGGAAATGTCTGAGACTGGATTTGAACTCACATCTTCCTGACCCTAGGTCTAGTGTTCTATCCACTGCACCATCCTAGCTGCCACCAGCTAAGTCCATCCAAATAGCACAGGGCCAAGCACAGATACCTGGAGTACATCACTGGAAACCTGCCATGTTATCATTGAATTGCTAACTGTGCTTTGAGTAGTGCCTCAGTCTAATTTATCATGAACTGAATTCATAGGAAGAGTACAAGCTATTTAATCAGAAGCTTTGTTAAAGTTTAAAATATATTCCTGACATTTTCCCTCATCTACTAGTATAGTAATTTGATCAAAAAAGAAAATAAGGTTAGTCTGTCAGGACTGGTTTTTCATGAATCCATGCTAGCTCTTTGCATTAAAATAACCTTTTCCCTTTCTAGATATCCACCAACCATCCATGACAATCCATTCTGGAATTTTCCCAGGAATTAAAGTTAAGCTTATTGTTTTATACCCGGTGACTTGAATTTATCCCTAATTTCTTAGGAACCTAGGTTTAGATCCGGGAAGAAATTTATCTAGTCTAACACCCTCATTTTATAGATAAGGAAAATGAGACCCAGAGTTTAAATGATTTGTCCAGGATCACACAGCTATTGTATATCTAGGGCAAAATGTGAATGCAGGTGTACCTTAATTAGTTGTTCTTTCATTGGGTATCAACCCCTTGATAGTCATTTTCATTTTTGTTTGTGACCATTTCTAATGTGACCATCATCTTTCCAGAGAAAACAGAAACGGAATGAGAATTGAACACCTAACTGAGCAACTTCCCTCTTGTCAGTTATCATGGCCCATTTATCCCAACTAAAAAACTTATCCTTGCTTTGATCTCTTTTATCTCCTAATATTGTTAAAACAAGCTAACAAGCAAACTCTTTTTGTTATCCTTGCCTTCTCTCACCAGTGTCAGCTCATTCTGAGCTTTTGCACGCCCAGCCTTATCTTATAGGGCCATGTCAAGCTCATAAAGCAATCTTACATTACTTGGCATTTAAATTGATCGGCAAGTCCCTGGTGCATCCATGTTGGTCTTTTCAGACAAATTCTATTTTTCTTCCTCACTAGGATAATTTCCTTTTGTGTCTTTAGGATTTCGTTCTAGAGCATTTCCCATTGAAGAATTTTTAATCTGTGGGATTCTATCTATTTCTTCTCTGAATCCCTTAAAATCACATATTTTCTTTCCTCCATCTCAAATTCTAGAAAGGAGTAGTCACTTCTCCTCCTGGGTTCCCATTATTTCCATGCCAGAAACCAGTTCTTCCTTGTTAGTGAGTGAGATATAAAATGAAATTTCCCTTTGTAGGTTCCTTCACCTTTTGAAAGGTGAAATTATTACTAAGGCAAATCAAGGTGTCATTAACTGCTCTATCTGTAGGGAGTGGAAAAAAGGACAGAGACAAAAACGGAAACAGAGAGAGGAAGGAGGGGAAGAGAGATAAAGAGATTGATTCAGCTGGGTATTGAAGTCCACCATCACTAATATATATATATCATGGTTCTGTGAGAGGCTTGCGATCCATTTCCCAAACTCCTCATTTATTTCTCCCTTCTGCCAAGGTGACCTGTTGCAGCATTTTTCAGAATGTGTTCCATGGGTACCTGGGGCCCTAAGAAGTCAAAATTATTTTTATAATAATGTTAAGATGTTATTTGCCTATTAAAATACTCCTGTCTTTCCAACTACATATCTGTATAAAGCTGGATTTCTTCATATACTTCAAACAAAAGAAACATATTTCAACAAATTGAATTGCAAAAGCAGGTATGAGAATTCAGTTTGTCTTCTATTAAGCCAGATTTTAAAAAAATTTGCACAAATATGTAAAATGATGCCATGATTCTCACTAATTTTTTTTAGTTTTGGAAAATCTAGTTATTTCTCATAAAAAATGTTATTTATGTTAACATGTAATAGATTTATAATTGTTATTTTTAAATGAATGAATAAATGAGTATTTTAAAAATTTATCAGTTTTCATTTTTAATGTAGTAAATACTGATAAATATAAACCACATAAACAAAAGGTCTTTGGGTTCCTCTATAAGTGTAAAGGGGTCCTAAGACCACTGGTCTGTAGTACATTCCCTACAAGATTACTTTGGTTTCTCCTGTTTTTGACTTTTACCAAAATACTTACATCATATTTCTCCCCTTTGATTCCTAGATTTCCTCACATGAGAATACCTTCTTAACACTGACCGGTCCCCACGCCCCCTTTCCCTGTCCAACTAGAGCCTACCCAGTCATGAGTTTCATCCCACCAAGTCTCAGTGATATAAGTGAGATCAGATTTGCCCTCTTATGTTAGATGTTAGGACCTCTAATTCCTCGTATTGTCTAAATATGGGACATTTATTTATAGATACTTATGGCCATGGATTTGGGTGAGACAGCTCACCATACTGTCACCAAAGATGTCCTACAGACTCCAAATTGAAGAGGGAGCCTAAAGATGCTCCTGTTGGCAGATGACATTGTATTGACTACATTTTGGAAGAGTATATCAGTCACCAAGGCCGAGAAATACTACAAGGCCTCATCATTAAATGAATAGACTCTTGACAAAAAAAAAAAATCCACATGGGGATGGGAGGGGTATTGGGTAAAGACTTCATTTTTCCATAATGACATCATGCATTTGCATGAGTCTCCTTTGGAGGATTGTCTACTAGACAGACTGTGCAAATGGATAATGAGCTGTCTCCAGAATTGGACAAGGGAAAAGAATAGAATGTATTGGATGTCAGAAAATGCACTCAAGCTGATTTCTAGCAACAATATTTTGGACATGCTATGAATCATGGAACAGTCATGTCTGAAGAATCAAAATTTCAGGTGACTGAAAGAGTGAAAAGAGATTCATACAGTGGGTGACAATAGGTTGTAGCAATTTTCCAACTATAACTTTCATTGCTCTTATTTGCAATGAATGATATGAAAAGTATCACCAAAAACACTGAGGACAAGGAAGCCAAAAGGTACAGTGAGAGCAATCGATAGCAATAGATAGCTACCCTTACCTTGTTAGAAGACCCAGGGGAAGGCATCTCTTAGGGGTGGCACTTATTCAGGCCAGTACATATTAATTCAGGTTTGATGCTGGGAGGAAGTAAGGCACTTGTACACAAGTAACAAAAGAAAGTTTACTTAACTGTAGCATAGAAAGAATATCCAACAAGGATATAGCAGCACTTAGCTCAGGTAGACATGGCACCCCTCACCTCCTTGTGGAAATGAGTCTGATCAGCAGGGTAGAATTTAGTGTCTCATTTGGTCTTGGAAGGTATACCAAGTCTGAAGAGGCAGGACATTATGTAAATGGGCCTTTTATGCCCTTAGGTGATGAGAAAGTCACATTACTATGGCATGAGGCTACCAGGAAACTATGATAGGGAATCTAGGGGTACCACTCAGCTCCCTGGGCCAGTTTCATGGTCTTTTAAGGGAAATCTATGTTGTAGGAGAAGGGAAGACCCTGGTAGATGCTGGCCCTATCACAACATCTGTTGAATTAAGTGTACTTTTTATTCAGGATTTATGGGAGGACATAGACCAGAATCCCATAGGATGAGGCATCACGGATAAATTGCAATCTGTACTGCTAAAGAGTGTGCCCACATTGATGAGATCATTTATCAGTGAAATAAACTAAATTCCTCTGAATTCCTCCTATTTGTCATTTCTTACAGGACAATAATATTTCATTCCTATGCCACAGTTATCCCCAGTTGATGAACATCCATTTTGTTTCCAGTTGTTTGCCATCACAAAAAAAGTGGCATGAATACTATAAATATTTTAGTACACAGGAGACCTTGCTGTCTTTGACTTTCTAACTTGATCTTTGACCTCCTCGGGGTATGTGCCCAACAGTGGCATCATTGGATTGTTTATCACTTTTCTCACAGATGCCAAATTGTGTTCCAACAGTATATTAATGTGCCCGTTTTCCTGCAGTCCTTCTAATGTTGATTATTTGTCTTTTGTCATCTTTCTTGATATTCACTGCCTTCTGAGGCCTTGCCATCTGCCTTGCCCATATGCCCTGCAGTCTCCTGGCATTGTCATCTGACCTACTTACATAACCCAAGGACTTCTGGGCTTTGCCATGCCCACCATAGCTGTGCCTTAGGACTTCTACACCTTCCTTTCTGACCTGCAACTGAATTCTTTTTTCTTTATTGTGTTCCCTAATTAGAGTATGAGCTTTCTGAGAGCAGGGTATGTCCCCCACTTAGCACAGTGCTTTGCACATAATAACCACCAATGAATGAATGAATGAATTGCTAATGTTCTGAGTCCCTTCCAAATGGGAGAATCTGTGATTGTTAACTTGCAAGGAGAAGATTTTGCGATCTTGACATGAGTCCCTCTGGTTGGAGAATCTCCAGCCATGTTTTCATATACAATATAGAAGGATGCATCTAGCACAGTTATCTTACTATCACAATTGAATGGACTGGCCCTGATTTTAAAATTCATACTTCTTTCTAGTTAAGAATACTCATTATTCCTGGCTCTCCCTACCCTATCAACAAGGAAAGGAAGGGGGGGAGGGGGTGAAATAAAGGGCAAAAATGTGTTTCTCTGTTTCCATGGGTGTTGAGAATTTGATTCTTTGTTTCAAAGACGGTAACACCAGATGGTTTCTTTCCAAGCCCTAAACCAGGCAGTAGAAATGTATTTGGATAGAACTTTCTCCCCCTGAGTGCAAATTTTAGCTCTCTGCTTTCCTTCTCCAAAGGTAGCTTTGGTCAGTCTGGTCCCATCTGCTGTAAATATAAGCCTGTTTGGCAGCGAAAGATAGGATTTGCGCAGTTGGCCATGCAAGCAGGTATCTCTTCAATTTCTATTTCTGTCGATTGTGTTTTCCCTTATGTTACTTTGCTCTTTGGATATCACATTGTCTAATCTACGTCCATTTGCATTTCAAGGTTGTGATTAAATTGGAATGTTTTCACTTATTTTATTTTTGAGGCAAAATGCTTGTTTAAGAAGATTCTTACCCTATCATCCTATCTAGCTTTATATTTTATTATATTCTCCTTTGAGTAGAGACTTCAACTTCTATAGAATATTTCTGCCTTGCTTAGAAACCTCACTCATATTGCAAACCTAAGGATCCATGGGGTGATAAAATGACAATTTTAAATATGATTAAATAAAATAAGGTTTTTTAAGGGGGCAATTCAAAGTCTTGCTTTCTTCTCAGCCTTATTCGAGGGCACTCAAAACTCCAAAATATTTTCATATGACTGAGAGATTCTCTTTCTTTTATGGGGATTTACAAATCTGGATTTAATATATATATGGTCTGACTTGAAGCTCTCTGAAGTAATAGTGTTGTTGGTACTTGGCGACGGAGGCTACAGAATGGTACAGTACAGTAGGAATAGAACTGAGCATGAAGTCAGGAAGGCCTGACTTCAAATCTAGCCTCAGATGTTTACTAGCTGTATGACTCTGGGCAAGTCATTTAACCTCTGTTTGCCTCGCTTTCCTCAACTCTAAAATGGTGATAATAACAACACCCGTCTCCCAGGGTTGTTGTGAGGGTCACATGAGATAATAATTAGAAAGTATTTAGCACAGTGCCTTGCACATAGGAGATGCTTAATAAATGTTTCTTTCCTTCCAGCCTGTGCTTTGGACATGGTTCCTCATGCATTGCCATGGACCTTTGGTAAAAGGGTCTCACGGAGTTGGGTTTAGAGTTGGAATGAGCAGAATTCTTCCCACTAGCAAAAGATAATCCCTCTCACACCTACGAGAATATTTGTATATCACTTGGTGTTGACTTGAAAGTGGTTTCTCAAGAGTCATCCTTTTCTGACCATATAATATTAGGGTTCCTAGTCCTAAGTGCCATTCCATAGGTATCATAACATAAAATTGTTATCCTCAAGGGTCATTCCAATGCCAGGTCCACCTGGCCCCCCTTCTGCCCTTTCCTCCTTCATCCTTCAGTGGAATTGCAAAGAAGGATGCTTTTGGTGGGTCTGGCCAAAATGCTTTTTTTCTTCCCCTTCAGACCTTTAAGCTGCTAGGCAGTTTTTCTCCCTTAAAGACTTATTAAGCATTCTCTTCAGGGCTGCTGCTTAGGTCATATCATCCTTAAGACAATCCTAAGAGGCATCTAGACTAACGATCCAAGGAGCCTTAGAAACGCTTTGTCTTTGAATTATTTGGACCAGGAAAAGACCATTTGAGGTCTCTTATTCGAGCCCTGAAAGTTAGAGAGGACTTTTTGGTGTCTCTTTTGGTACACTACTTCTCCAGTTATACTGCCTGATCCTAGAATGGGACTTGAGGATTCTCCTTCAATAAATGATAGAACTATCAATCCATTCCTCCCCATTATTTGTCTTTGCTTAACATAATATAGTAAGTCCAGATTCACCAAATTTTAGACTGTGAACTAGCACACGCTATTTCTGTTTCTGTCCAAAATCTTGTGACTTGTATTTATTATTTATTGTGAGCTATTATGATCTAAAGCTTCCAATTTGCTTGAATAAATTTTCTTTTCTAGGTTTCTCTGTATTTTTGTTTGTAGTTCAGATTTTCTACTCATCTCTTTTTTTTTTCATCAGGAATGCTTGAAATTCTTGTAATCCATTTTTTCTTATGGAGGATTATACTCGGCTTTGCAGAGTATTAATATTATTTATAGTCAAAAGCCTATTTCTTTTGTCTTTTGAAATGTTGTATTCTAAAATCTCCACTAATTTTTAGTAGAAATTGCTAGGTCTTATATGGTCCTGACGATGGTTCCTTGGTGCTTGAATTGCATTTTTTTTTCTGAATCCTTGAAGTATTTTTTTTTAAATTAATTAATTTATTTATTGAGCTTTTTACATTCATTTTCACAAATTTTTGGGTTCCAAATTTTCTCCCCTTTTCTCCCCTCCCTCCACCCCAATACCCCAAGCAATCTAATTTTCCCTATCTCCAATCTGTCCTCTCTTCTGTCATCCCTCCCTTCCCTTGTCTCTATCTTCTCTTTTCTCCTGTAGGGCCAGATGACTTTCTATTCCTCATTAACTGTATGTCTTCTTTCCTAGTTGCAACAACAATACTAAACAATTGTTCCTAAAACTTTGAGTTCCAAATTCTCCCCATCCCTCCCTCCCCACCCATTCCCTTTGGTACGGCAGGCAATTCATTATAGGCCATATCTGTGTAGCTTTGCAAATGACCTTCCTGATAGTCGTGTTGTGTAAGACTAACTGAATTGCCATCCCTCCTAACCTGCCCCTCATTGTTTCTCTTCTGTCCTTTGATCCTGTCCCTCCCCAAGTATTGACTTTCAATTACTCCCTCCTCCCTTTGCCCTCCCTTCCATCATCCCCCCCAATATCTCCTTCTCCCCCTCTTTCTTATACTGTAAAATAGGTTTTCATACCAAAATGAGTGTGCATTTCACTCCTTCGTTTAGTCAAATGTGATGAGGGTAAACTTTTGTTTGTTTGTTTGTTTGTTTGTTTTTTCCTCAGCTCTCCTCTTTTTCCCTCCACTAAGAACATCTCCTACTTGCCTCTTAAATGACATATAGTTACCCCCTTCCATTTCCCCCTCTTTCCTCTCACTACATTTCTCTCTCACCATTTACCTTAATTTCTTTTAAGGTATGGTCCCATCCTATTCAGTTCAGTCTGTGTTCTCTGTCTCTGCATGTGAATGCATGTGTGTATGTGTGTGCATGCGTGTACATGTGTATGTGTGGTCCCACCAACCACCCAGATACTGAAAAGTTTTAAGAGTTAGAAATATTGTCCTTCCATGTATGAATGCAAACAGTTCATTTCTGGTAAGTCCCTTAAGACTTCTCCTTGCTGTTTACTTTTGCATGCTTCCTCTCATTCTTGTGTTTGAAAGTCAAATTTTCTTTTCAGCTCTGGTTTTTTCATCAAGAATGATTGAAAGTCCTCTGTTTCATTGAAAGACCATATTTTCCCTTGAAGTATTATACTCAGTTTAGCTGGGTAGGTGATTCTTGGTTTGAGTCCTAGTTCCTTTGCCTTCTGGAATATCCTATTCCACGCCCTTCGATCCCTTAATGTAGAAGCTACTAGATCTTGGGTTATCCTGATTGTATTTCCACAGTACTGGAATTGTTTCTTTCTAGCTGCTTGCAAGATTTTTTCCTTGAGCTGGGAATTCTGGAATTTGGCCACAATGTTCCTAGGAGTTTCTCTTTTTGGATCTCTTTCAGGTGGTGATCGATGGATTCTTTCAATACTTATTTTGCCCTCTGGTTCTAGAATGTCAGGGCAGTTTTCCTTGATAATTTCATGCAAGACGATGTCTAGACTCTTTTTTTGATCATGGTTTTCAGGTAGTCCCATAATTTTTAAGTTGTCTCTCCTGGATCTATTTTCCAGGTCAGTTGTTTTTCCCATGAGATATTTCACATTCTCTTCCATTTTATCGTTCTTTTGGTTTTGTTTGGTGATTTCTTGGTTTCTCATAAAGTCATTAGACTCCATCTGTTCCATTCTAATTTTGAGAGAACTATTAAATTCAGTGAGCTTTTGAGCCTCTTTTTCCATTTGGCTCATTCTGCTTTTGAAAGCATTCTTCTCCTCATTGGCTTTTTGAACCTCTTTTGCCAATTGAGTGAGCCTATTTTTCAAGGTGTTAATTTCCTCAGCATTTTTTTGGGTCTCCTTTACCAAGATATTGACCTTTTTTTCATACTCTTCTTGCATCTTTGTCATTTCTCTTCCCAGTCTTTCCTCCACCTGTCTAACTTGCTTTTCAAAATCCTTTTTAAGCTCTTCCAAGGCCTGAGCCCACCCAACACCCCCCTGGGGTGTCTGGGGTACTGAGGCCCCGCCCTCCACATCTTTCCCTGATGGGAAAAATACGTTCTCGTCCTCCCCATCAGATCCGAAGGTCGGGATCATTTGCATTTGTTGGAAAAAACTCTCCAAAGTCTTATTTTTCTTCCCCTTTCTAGGCATTTTCCCAGCCAGTTACTTGATTTCTGAGATTCCTTTCCACCCCTGCCTGGATCCGCCCAGCTAGTGCTTGGCCTCTGAGATTCAAATGCGCTTTCCCCCGGCAAGCTTTAGTTCTGGCGCAAGGGTGGGGGCAGGGCCGCCTTCTAATCTTGGGCCCTCAGGGGCTTTCTGCAGAGACTTTCAGGAACGGAGCGGGTGGGGGTGGGGGGCCCCCGCCTGCTGTGCTCAGTTCCCTTGGGGGTTTTATTCAGAGGCGTTCAGCAGTAGAGCAGGGTGGGGGCAGGGCCGTCTCCCCTGCTCGGCTCCCTCAGGTTGGAAAGACCTTTAGTATTGAAGATCCTACCTGCTGCTGGGGGATTCCTGAGTCCCGGGCCGCTGCCGCCTCAGCCGCCCGCCCACGCCTCTGCCTCCGCCGCTTCCTGCCCCCGTCTCTGCCGCAGCCGCTTCCTCCCGAGGGGGCCCAAGTCACGGAGACGCTCCGCTCCCCTCCCCTATCGCAGCTTTCTTTCTTACTGACCTGTAGCTTCTGTGGGCGGAGGGACTTTCCCGGCTGCCGGAGCTTCCCCCGGAGCTTTCCTCTCTGAAGTCTGCTGGGTCAGCTTCTCTGGGTCGTGGCCAGGGGTGGGGGTGGGGTCCGCTTTCCGGAGTGCGATGGACCCCAGGGACAGCTTTCCAGGGTTCAGTGGAACGGAAATCTCTTCCCCTATGTTTATGCACCCCCTGCAGAGATTCAGAGTTTATGGGGATCTCCTTTTACCTCATTTCCATGGGTTGTGGGTTCGGAGCTCGTAAATGTGCGTCCTTCTACTCCGCCATCTTGGCTCCGCCCCTCCTTGAAGTATTTTTAATTTGATGTGGGAGTTTTGGATTTTGGTTGTGGAACTTTCTCTTTGGGGGTTCTTTGGAGAACCCAACTTGACTTTGCCTTCTGGTTCTAGGAGCTCTGGGCAGTTTTTATTCATGATTTCTTGAAATATAGTGTTTAAGCTTTTTTTTTAAAGTCATAATTTTGGGGAAGTCCAGTGATTTTTTTTTTTTTTTTTTCACGTAAGTCATTTGGAGCTGTGACTTGCCTAGGGTCACAGTTAGTGTCAATTGTCTGAGGCTGGATTTGAACTGAGGTCCTCCTGACTCCAAGACCAGTGTTCTATCTACTGTGCCACCTGGTTGCCTCCAGTGATTCTTAAATTATTCTTCTTTGACCTATTTTCTAGGTCAATTAAATTTTCTACAGGTTTTCCAATCCTTTGACTTTGTTTTAATATTTCTTGCTGTCTCTTGGAGTCAACGATTTCTAATCTATTGTAGTTTTTAAGGAGCCCATTTCCTAGGGATGGTTTACCACTTTTCCCCTATCAGTTGTTTATTCTTCTTCCAATTCTTTCCTCCAGAGTTTTTATGTAATTAAAAAAAAAAAATCATTTGCTTTTCTTCTAGCTGTTCCCATAATGCTTTTGGAAAATTTATTTATTTTCCTCTGAGTCTCTGCTTATAGTTGTTAGGAAGTTTGTACTGGCAGTAATTTTTTATACTGGTCAGATCTTCTTTGTTATTCATATCTCTAGCTGAATTGGTGTTTGTGCCCGGGACAGGGACACGCACCCTGCTGTCAGGTGGGTCCTTTGGATTCTTGTGCTGCCCTCTGCTTCCCAGTGTTAGCTCTCCTCGACCAAATGAGTTTCAGAGCTCTGGATCTCCAGAGCCCTCTGCATCTCAGGACAAAGTTATAGGGATCTCAGAACCCCTGGGTCTGGGCCACTCTGGGCTGAGTTCTGAAGCATTCCAGTAGTCACTGCTTGGTACTGCTCTGATCCCTACCTCATATTTCTCCAAGAGCTTCCAGGGTCCCCACAGTGGTACTTTCTGAGCACTCTGGGACTTTCTTGGAGTATCCCTCTCCTCTTACTGCCTCCAGACACAGATCCTTGCAGATTACGTGTGTTCTATCACTAGTTGCACTGGGATACTGGCTTTACCGGGAAGAAGAAGACCCTTTTCAATTGCTCATAGGTTTGCCAGCCTGACTTTTTATTTCATCCTGAGGAGGAAGATGTCACTTGCTGTAGTTTCTTGTTGGTTTTTTGGTCTGATGTGAACTGAGTTACTTGCCTTCCATTCAGACAGCCAACTGTCTTATACCCTCTACTTCTGAATAAATTTTTTGCCTTAGATTCTTATGAGTTTTATTCAGAAATAGTGATTATCCATATGTCCCCAATGTGACCACTTCCTAACCCTGACATCTTGGTAGGTTGCTTAATGTCTCAAGCAAAGGGAGTGGAGTAGAAGGTACCCTAGTGAAGGGAGCATGATGGAGAAGGCCAGAGCAGTGCTGCTGAGTGGGAAATATAGGGATAGCTGACCTGAATTCTCTCTTTAATGGAAGTTCTGGGAAGAGAGGTCTCCATCCTCTAATTAGTCACAGAGTGAGGGACCCCAAGGCCTGAGAGTACTGAGAAGATGTTAGTCTAGGGCTAAATTGATCTTGTAGGGTGAAGAGATTCATGTCTATAAAATAGAGATAATGCAGATTGTGTGCTGTATTAGAGTGGGAGGGGGGAGAGAAGGAGAAAATTTGGAACTCAAAATCTTATGGAAGTGAATGTTGAAAGCTAAAAATAAACTAGAGATAATAGTGCCTGCTCTATGTACCTCCCAGAGTTGTTATCAAGCTCAAATAACACAATATATGTAAAGGGCTTGATAAAGTGCAAAGTACTATATAAAAGTAGGCTAAATTATGGTTGTTTTTGTCATAAATCTCTAACAAAAGGCATTTTGATATAGAGGATAGATGACTATCCTTGGAAAGCAGAAAAACCTGAGTTAAAATCCTACCTCATGACCATCAGCTACATCTCAATGACAAACAAGCCCCCTTGCAATACTCTATGAGTACAAGGTACAGATAAGTTACTATTTTGTATTTTTGGAGAGAGTTTCCACATTGGGAATTCCCTTATACCAATGAAATCACAGGTGTGAAAAAACCCCCTCCCACCACCACTACCAAAAAAAAAGCCCCTGAAAGTCAAGGACTAAGTCTCTGATTTGTTCTGTAGCATAATGTTATTTGTCTTTTTTTTTTCTTTTAACTCAGAGATGATGTTCATTTGTTTATTTTTTAAAACTATGTTTTATTGATGCTTTTTGTCTTTATGTCTCAGCCCCTTCTAGACTGAACATGGTAGTTCATGACAGTTAAGTTAAAAAATACAATACTGAAACCTTATTCTAACACATTATACAACTACCTCTCTCCCATAAGGGAAGAGATAAGTTTCATTATTGCTTCTCCAGGACCTCCACTGATTTTTCTATTCTTAGAGTTCCATTTCCTTTTAGTGATCTTTTCATTTCCATCATTATCACCACTGTATATATTGTGCATTTGGTTCTGCTTATTTTGTTCTGAATCATTTTGAACAAATCTTCCCATGTTCCTCTGAATTCTGCATTTATTTGTTATCATAGCATAATTATATTCTGTTATATTCATATACCACAGTTTCTTCATTCTTCAAACAATAAGTACCTACTTTATTTCAAGTTCCTTGCTACCAAAAAGTGTGCTGCTAAGAGTAGTTTATATTTATTGGACTTTTGTGTCTGACATCGGCTTCCTTGGGGTATGTGTTCAGTAGTGGGATTGTTGGGTCAAAGGGTGTAGTTACTTTTTTTCATTGTTCAGAATTAAAATCTAGAATAATTAAATCACTTCCTAGCTCTACCAACAGTGCATCAGTGTGCCTGCCTTCCTACAGCTCTTCCAATTTTCCTCTATTTTCATCTTTGCCAATTTGCATGGACTGAATTATTTTAATTTGCATTTCTATTCCTCTTAGTTATTGGAGCATGTTTTCATGTGGACATTTATAGTTTGTAAGTCCTTAGAAAAATATTTGTTCATATCTGTTGACTATTATTGGGAAATGACTCAATGTTATATATTTGTGTCAATCCCTTGTATATTTTTGTATATCATATTTTTATTGGTATTTGACGCAAATATTTTTTCCCACTCTACCACAGAATCACAGAATATGAGAGTTGGAAGGGACCTCAGCAGTCATCTAGTCCAACCCATACCGGGAAGGAATCCCCACTATAACATACCAGACAAGTGGTCATCAGCCTCAGTTTGAAGACCTCCAAGAAGGGAGAACCCATCACTTTTCACTGTAGCCCATTCCACTTTGAGATAGCTCTAATTATTAGGAAGTTTTCCTGACATCAGACCTAAATTAGTTTCATTGCAACTTCTATCCATTATTCTGCCTTTTGAAGCCAAAGAGAACATATGTCTTCCGTCCTCTACATGACAGCCGTTCAAATATTTTGAAAATAGTTAGCATGTCCCCCAAGTCTTCCCTTTTCAAGCTTTTATAAACATCTCTAGTTCCTTCAACTGAAACTCACACAAGTTGACCTCTTCTACCATTTCATTTCTAATTCCTTCTTCACTAATTTTATTCATAGCATGTTATTTGAAAATTCTTTAGTACTTTAGTGACCCCAGTCATAACCCACTAACTCTTCTCTACCCTGTCTGATTCTTATCCAGGTTCTCTCAGAGATCTTCCATAGAAGATCTGCCCCTGTCTGGTGTTCTTCCCCTGTCAGTCTTTCATATTTACAGAATTGGCATCTCTTTTTCATCTCTTGCTCTTGCCTCGTGGCTAACCCTCCTCCTTTCTAATCATACATTTCCTGAATCCCTTATGCTACTTCCTGCATGTAGGTCATCCCTGGAAATATGCAGCAGCCTACTTGCACATTCCATTTGTCTTTCTCCATTTCCTTCCTTTGGTAGAGCGATAATATGGAATTCTTGCATCTAGGGCAAAATCGGTTGAATTGGTGTGGGAGTAGAGATGAAGGAGGGCAGAGAGGATAATGAAACCCTGGGTGTAATTATATTAGGGGATGGCAGTGTCAGGAATCTTAGGCAAGCCCTCAGAGATGGGACTAGAACATCCAGACCTTAGGGGAAGTCATGTTGGCAGAGGACCACATGGAGACGGAAGTGGTCTAAGGAGAACAAATGCATCTCTGATCCTCATATGTCAGCGCCCTGGGGCAAAGCCCTCATTGTTTTGCTCTTGTTGTGGCTCTGTACTTTGTGTCACCCAGAACCCTGTGGTTTTCCAAGAATCACAACCACACAGCCTCGGGAGGAATCTGTTTCTATCGCAAAGCTGTGTTTTTGTGTCAGAGAATAGCCAGGGACATTAAAAGCCTTTGCCATTTCCCAAATGCAGTCCTAGCTTTCTTTCTTCTTTCTACTCTTTGGGGGCCTAATGATTGTTTCATTCTTTGCATTTGTGTCCCAGACATGTAGCACAGTCCAACCCCTACCTGGAGGATCACATGGAAGAGGAATTTTCCTTATTCTCCTTGGCCCCAGAGGACAGGAGCAATAGGTGGTTGTGAAGGCCTGATCTAAGGGAAAACTTGCTAACATTTAGAATTCTCCAAAGGTGGAATGGTCGGTATTGGGATGCCGTGGGTTCCCCCTCCTGGGGAAACAGTGCCTGCACATAGTAGATGCTTAATAAATGCTGCTGATTTATTGACTGATCGATCTGTAGTGCTTGTTCCACATTATCTGTACTGATGCTCTAACTCAGTTGACTGACCCTTCAACAGCACGTCATGATATAGGAAGAAGGCCATTTTTATGCACGTATTTCTTATTGTTAGATTGTTAGGCCATTCTCTTTTGAGGAATCCTATCTCTCATGAATCAACAGTGCGCTGCAGCAGCCAAAAACCAAGTGTATTCTTAGGCATCATTAAATAAGGAGTAGTGTCAAAGACTAGCAAAGTGATAGTCTTGTTTTATTCTTTTTTAAAAAAAATTATAAACTCAGTAATTATCAATAAACATGAATTTTGCCATATACAATGTACAGAAAAAAAGGTTGTACATGAAACTGTGAATCTATTATGGATGGCTTGTTTTTTCTTAATATCTGTTAAAAAATAATGTGGTACTACCAATACTACCCTGCTTGTCTGTGTTCCCTTCTGAATTTCCTCCTTCACTCTTCTGTGTATTTTAAAAAATGTTTCATCGACACTTCTTTTTTATTTTTGGTACCACCATCACCTCACTTCACTACCTCCCCACCCAAATACAAACCCTTGCTTGTAACCTTTAAATATAGTCAAGCAAAAAAAAAATGTATTGGATTCTGTTCCACATCTGGGGCAATGCCTTCAGTTCTGGATACCACATTTTAGGAAGGACATTTGTAAGCTGAAAAGGCAATCAAAGTAGTGAAGTGCAATCATACCATACAAAGATTGGTTAAAGAACATGTCTTCAGGTACTTGAAGGGCTGTCACACGAAAGAAAAATTGGCTTATTCAGCTTGGCTCCAGAAGACAAGAGCAATGGGCAAAAAATTGTAAAGTGGTAAAGACAGACTTAATTTAAGGAAAAAACTTCTTAATAGTAAGAACTGTCCAAAGATGGAACAGACTGCCTTGGGATATAGTGTTTTCCCCTTATGGGAGATTGTCAATCAAAAGCTGAATGACCACTTTGGTGATATTTTGTAGAAGACATTCCTCCTCATGTATGGGTTGGAATAAATAACCCCTATGGTGGGCATAATATTTCCTAGGTCCTTGCCGTATAGGGTAGGCTAGCTTTTTCTCAGGTTATATTTCTTCAGGTTAGGCTAATTCTTTAAGAGCTATTGAAACTCTCCTTGAGACTTGATTGGTTCAAACTGTTGATGTGACTTCCTGGTTGCCTGAATTCAAAAAGTCACAAGGAGCTCTAATGCTCTCTAGGAGACTATGGCTCAATAGTATGACTGATGCTGGACATCTGTACTCTTCTCAATCACTGAATATCCTTGTTGGATATCTTTCTCCTTTGAGCGTCAAGTGAGCTTCTTTTTCTTAATTATTGAATGACCTACTTGTGTTTCATTTCATTCCAATATCAAACCTAAATACCAAGGGACTGAGGCAGGTCCAGTTTATGACAGCCCCAAAGATTCCATGAGATACCTTTCAGCTCTGAGATACCATGATTCTGTAATTTCATTGGGGAACCTTTGTAATGTTGTAGGATTTAATGCAGTCAGCGTAATATTATTCATTAACAGGAACCTCTGAAGGTTCTCAGTAATTTATTGGGCATCTCTCTTACCTCTGGCCAGGACATCCTTTATGGCAGTGGTGGATACCATTAGGGGACATGGCTCTCCATTTTATGCCTTCTTTAATGTTAAAAATCAGAATCATCTCTGTGATTGCATTTATCAGGAAATCTTCTGTGACCTCACTATGGAAGAGGCTCCTCTTTGGATGAGAGCCTTTAAAGCTGCAGTGTGCTTTATGAATCAAAAACATCATCAACAAACAATAAACATGATTCTCTACCTTTCGGTCAGTTGCATGATTTCCAGTCCTGACTTTGTGAGAGAACATTTGTAAAAACCTGCCTATTCCTTTCTCATATTTTTATCAAAGATACTTTGTGTTATGTATGTAGGTAATTCTCAAAAGATTTTACTGAAATGAGGAGGTGAACATGTAGTTTGTAATTGATATCTTTTGATCACTTCTTTTGGGCTATTATTATCCGTGGTTTGTTTTCCTTCCATTATTTTTCTTTACTCTCTTACCCTTTCTGAGATATTTCTGAAAATAACTCCTTTCAAAAATTTTGTAGCATTGCTGACAAAAATTGTGTTTGCCAAAAATGGATGTCGTTAAAAGTTTTTGGTGACAAATCAGGGATTAAGTGGACACAGGAAAGCATACATGGGTATCAGTGACCTACGTTGCAGAACTCCAGAACTGGTGTTAAACTGTTTAGCTGTCAAAGCTAATTCACCCTTTGGGGTAGTCACAAGGCTTAGATTCACCCCGAATTAGCCTTTTGAATGAGCTCATCAACTTGTGAGCTCCTGAGGGTAGGGACTATTTCTTGCCTCTTTTTATGTCCCCAGACTTATTACCTACTAGTCTATTGATTGATTGATTGAGTGGCTGGGATTGAGGATTAAATTTATGATCCGGAAAAAGCTAAAGCTAAGTAAGTACCAGTGGCTGGCTACGTGGCCTTGCAGGCACAGCCGAGTGGAAAGACAGACCAACTAAGTTCATAGGATCAAAGATAGAAATCTGGAAGCACCCTCAAGGGTCACCTAGTCCAACCTCCTCATTTTACAGAGGAAGAAATAGACCCAGAGAAGGGAAATGGCTTGCTCAGAGTCACACAGCTAGCAAGTGTGACTGGGTTCCCTCTGAACCCAGTGTCTAACACCCTCTCCATTGTCCTCTTTTCTGTGGGTCCAGGATTTTCTTTTCTTTTGAATTTGACTCCCTTGGTAGGACTTATACCTATTAAAAGGCCCAGTGGATGATTAACAAAAGTGACACAGACCAAGGATAGCTAGTGATCTAATTGCATATCTCAGGGCTGGATGGGCAAGAATCCAAACAGCAAATATTTTGTTTAGCTTCCTAGTGACCTAACTTGAAGTCTTGTGGTTCAGATGGATCCTCCGCCCGGTGAGGTGCTATTGAACTGCTCTCCCAAGCGTTCGCTGTCTGAATTCTCACCTGGTGCACAAGTTATCTCTTTTTGCCCTTTCCACAACTTCCTCTTCTTTCTATCTTTCCCCTTCTTCTCTCTCCCTCCTTCTCTCTCTTCTCTCTTTCTTTCTCTGTGTCTTTCTTCTAACCCTTCTCCTCTCTTTCTCTTCTGTCTTTATCTCTCCCTCTCTTTCTGTTTCTCCCTAGCTTTCTCTTTCCCTATCTTTTCCCTCTCTCTCTTTCTGTTTTTCTCTCTCTTTCCCCCAGCTCTCTCTTTCTCCGTATCTCTCTCTTTGACTCTCTTGCCTCTCCCTCTCTCTCTGCCTTTCTATTTTTCTCTCCGTCTCTCTCTCACCATCTTCCTATCTTTTCTCTTGCTCTGTCCTTTCTTCATCTGATTTTCTTGCCTGACATGCAATATCCTTCAAAACTGTTCCAAACTGAGGGCAAGGCTCGAGGGCTAGTTGGAGAGAATCCTAGAATTAATGGGGACAGAAATCAATGACTTCTGGCTCTTTTTCTGACTGTTCCCTCATTGAGCTCCTGAGACCAAGAACACCTTCCTGAGCAGGCAGATGAGCCTCCCTTAGTCACAGAGCAAAGGAAAGAAAAGGAACTGAGTCACTGGAGAGGAAACCCTTCAGCTCCGTCCTTGTGCTCATTGCCAAATAGCACAGCAGCTAATGATTTACCAGCAAAGATAAATAATCTCTATTTTCATCTTCGGATGGTCCCCTGAGGGGTCAAGGAAGGAAGGAAAGAAGAATCCTTAGAGGAGGTCAAGAGGCCAAAAGAGCATTTATCCTGTATCCTCAGTCTCCCAGCCCTTGCCAGCACTCCTCTCTTTTCCTAGCATCGTAAGATCATAGATCCAAGGCCAAAAGGAACCTTGAGGCCATCTAGTCTAATCCTCCTTGACAGAAATGCCCAGGGGGGTTAATTAACTTGACCAAAGTTAGTAAGTAGTAGTAAGAGTAGTAGTAAGTAGCAGAAGTAGGATTTGAGATCCGGGTGTTCTGATGTCAGAGCCTCTGGCCAAGTGTCTATTTCCTGCACCCCAGCATCCTCTCCCAGCCTCAGCCCATCCTCATTCATTCATCATAGTTTGCTGATTTTACTTTGTATCCTATAACCTTTTCTAGCTCCCTGGTCTCACCGACTTTTTCTCTAATTCAGCTCCTTGTTTGTATACCCAGGGATGGGTTCTCATGTGTTATTCATCACATTCTGTTGTGCAGTATCCTTTCCTAAGGCCAGCTAGCTGTTATTTTTTTAAACTTTTTTTCACCTCCACCCTGCTTTGTTGGGTGTCCCCTCCCCTTCATTCTTTCCCCTCCAAGTCAAATCTACCCCGTACTTCATTCCCTAGCTTCATTCCTACTTTCTCGTGGTCTTTAAAAACAAAACAAAACAAAGCAAAAACCTCAAATGGCAAAATTTCACACACCTGCCCCACCCTACCCTTCCTAAATCAATCCCCTGTGGGAGAAACATTATCCTTGAGTGAGAAAACACCCACAGCCCTGGGCTCCAACTGGACATTCTGGTTATGGGAGTGGGGTGGGGGGTTGGCACTTGCTAGAGGCAGAAAAACAAACTAGAAGATTTTTCTAGGGGTGTGGGGAAGAGAGGAAATGACTCAATCCATGTCAGCAAGTTTGAGGGAGGGGGAGAAGAAGTGGGAGAGACTGGAGGGTGGGGTTGGGAGGAGAAAACTTGGGAGAGAGTGGGAAGGACAGAGAAAAATATGGTGGGAGAGTGAGAAGGAGGGTTATTGGGAGAAGAGGGTGGGGAGTGAGGAAGAAACCATGGGGGTGGGCTAGGGGGAGAGGGAGAGAGAGAGAGAGAAGGAGAGACTGTCAAAAGACAGGGGGAAAAAAGATTGTGGAAAAGACCTAGGCTGAGCCCCTATCCTTGCTCATAGAGGAATCATACATTCTTAAAGAGAGGAAACTGAGGCCTTTGAGTTCCCTAGGTTCCATAGTAGTAAACCAGGATTGTAGCTGATGTGCTCTGATACTAAGTAAAGGGCTCATTCCACACCTTGTACATAGTAGGCATTTAATAAATGCTTGTTGAAGAAAGTTGCTACACAAAGCTACTTATTCTCGAGTCTTGCTTAGGCTTTATGGTCTTTCCATCAGGGCCCTTCAAGTGCCAGCAAGCTGTATCCCCAAGACAAAGACAATGATAGAAAGAGTTGGGATGGGAGGGAAGAGAGAGGAAGCATTCGGTGGATCTGGCTTGCTAGGTGTAAGTTAGATTGGGTCATAGAGGGAGGGAAGGTTGCTATCACCTAAAGAGATGAGGGCGCCTAGAACTAGATGTCTCTTTAGGCCAGACCGGGCCTATCTCTTAATAGTACTTGGAGTATATGAGGATAGTAACCCAGTGTACACTCAACAGGGAGCGATAAAAGAAGCTAATTTTAAGAAAATGAGAAACTATTTTGAGGGACTGGAATACAAGTATACCCAGTGCTTGTTTACCCCCATCAATGTAATTTCAAAATTACTTTATTGATATATTATGATCAGACCCTACCGTCATTTATTCAGTACCTAATATGTGCCCAGCACTGTGCTAATTAATGTCCTAACATCATGGAGAATCATGTACATAGAATATTATTCCTTTGGAACTAATAGCTCCCTCCAATATGTTGTACTTGAGAAACTGTCGACTTCCTGAATGAAAGAATGAAAGATCAAGCTACCTGTAATTATTTCCCACTCTGCTGGTGCTGAGATCACAGAGATCATGTAATCCAAGCAGACTCCTCCTTTTAAAGAGGAAACAGGTTTAGAACATAGTACAGTGGGGGAAAGCTCTGGATTCAGAAGATATGGGTTCAAATTCTATTTATGATGCTACCTATGTGATCTTGGACAAGTCATTTAATCAGTCTGGGCCTTCTAACTCAACATCTACAATGCAGTCCTATGAAGTAATCAGCCCAAGCATACATCTGGTAAGGAGCATGGGAATTCAAATCTCCAGGCTCCAAGACTCTTATCAATACTCCATGTTGTCAGATGTCAGTGAAGAACTAAGAGCCCTGGCTCCAGTGTCAGCGACGTAAGCTTCAAATCTAGCCTGCTGCTTCCTGTCTGTAAGACCTTGGGCAAGTCATGGATCTCTCTGGGTCAAGGTTTCCTTTTCTGAGTATAATGGCAGGATTGGTCAATAGGTGTTTAGTCCTTTAGTAGTCTCTTCAGAAGTCCTCTTGGGCTGGCACCAGGTGGAGCAGATTAAATGCTCAAAAGACTGGGTCCCTGTTGGACAGTTCTTCATTATATACTAAATGATGGGGTTGTACTATCTGACTTCAAGATCCCTTTATCTATAATCTTATAATCCTTTAGTGGCAAATGTATTCTGGCTCTTTCCCAGAGCCAGGAAGGCTATATCTACCCTTCAGCATTCCAGGGGTAACTCTTTCCTCCAATGTTATATCTAGATACCACCTTCCCCCATCCCCCAGCTATTCCTACATTGATAGGAGCCAATAACTAGAACCCAAGTTCCATTTAACTACTTACCATCAATTCACTTTGCAAAGGTATATTTACTCCAAGGATATAGCAAGAACAAATATACAGGCATTTCTTCTAGTATCTCTAGGGTGTAATTTCCCCTGTGCCCCCTTGGGTTTCTGGAGAGTAGGCTCAAAATTTAGATTAGTCCCTATATATCATTGGTCCCACTGAGATCAAGTCCAAAGGAGGTGTTGTTACCAGATGAGTCCTTATTTCAGCTTTTTTTTTTTCTGGCTCAAGTTCAGGAGGTTGTTCCTTGGTCCTCAGGGCATCAATCAGGGCCAACTGAAAAACCCAGACTGGGAGGCTGGGTAGCTGACGAGAAGGTATAGTTCCACTCCCTTCACCTAGAAAGGAAAAGAATAAATGCAGAGGCCAAGTACCAAGGCTTATTTCTTGGGAGGCCATATAACCTCAGAGAGAGAAGACCCGAAGGCCTTTCCTCTTAATAGCATGTTCTCTCACTGGATGAAGTTGAATGAATGAAATTGATGAATGCCTCAAAATCAAAAGGACTCTCCCTCACTATGTATTTAGTTGACCTGAACCTGTTATAGAGTGTCTACAAATGGTCTAAAGTCTCTCCAATGCATCCCTGATACTTCATCCTAATTCTCCTAGTGGCAAACTCCCCAGCATTCTCCAGAGTCAAGTAAGGTGATGAAGTGTGCCCATACAATGTATGCCTGTTACTATGACTACTTGTGAAATGATCTGCATCATGAATTCAAGTGCTTCATACGTTGGTATATCTCCACCTGGAATATAGCATGCCCCCCAACCTCCTGCAGTTGGCTGCTGTTCACATGCATTCAGCCGCTGCAAGAGGGACACCTTATTTTCCAGTGTTGCTGGAAACAAAACTTTGTGAGTGTATACATGCACATATATATTACATATATACATATATAGAATTTGAAAATGCACTGATTTTAGAACACCCTGCATTTATATGTATATGCAAATATGACAGCTAACAAAATACTTCTTTACACCTTGCAGTCTGATTTCTGCCTCCATTAAAACCACCATTGTCTCTCCATGACATCCTCATCATGAATCAACAAACCAAAGAATGTGACAACTGGAGAATACCTTAGGAATCCTCTCCTACAGAATCACAGTCTCTCAGATTTAAAGGGACATGAGAGGTCATCTAATCCAACTCAGACTTAAGGATCCTCTCAATAGTATCCTTGAAAAGTAGTAATCTAGCCCATTGTGATATGACATGACTTAAGGGGCTTCAACATCCTAGGCACCTTCCTCTAGAGATGATTTGGCTTGTTAACATTCTTCCTAAACTTTGGGCGTTCAAAATTGAATGAAATATTCCAAATGTGATCTTTCTATGAAAATAGGATGCTAACTCTGACCTCATGTAACAAATTAGGAAATTGAATTTCATAGAAATTAAGATCATGTGACTAGTAAGGGGCAAAACTGAGACTGAGCCTAGAATCAGCAGAACCCTTGAGCCAACTCAGAAACTATCTTCCCCAGCAACTTCCATACCTAGATCCCCACTTTGGAGCTAGAAGCTGCGAAGGCAGTACTACTACCCTTGTATGGACTGCCCTTAGTTATCATAGGACTCAGGGTGGAGACTCCAGTGAATTGGTTCTTTTTCTACCTTATGGCCAAGCAATTCTTACTTCCTGGTTCTTTAATCTTTGTGATTCAGAGTCATTAGCTACCAAGGGGAAAATCTTTTTTCCTTTCTCTGTCTCCTCAAACTCATCTATATCCATCAGAGCCCTATCCTCTAGCTTTATCCTGTCTTCTTCCACTGTCTAGTTGAGACAACAAGCACCTATTATAGGCCAACTGTGTGCTGAGCAACATTGTGCTAAGTTCTGGGGATACAGATAAGGGCAAAAAGTAGTCCCTCCTCTCAAAGAATGTACAGTCTAATGGAAAAAAAAACATGCAAACAATTATGTAGAAAAAAGATACACACAGGACAAATTGGAGATAATTGTAGGTGGAAGACAGTAGAATTAGGGGTAAAGAAAGGCTTTTTTTTTTTTGAGGCAATTGGTGTTAAATGACTTGCCCAGAGTCACACAGCTAGTAAGTGTCTCAGGTTGGGTTTGAGCTCAGGTCCTTCTGACTCCAGGGCCAGCGGTCTATCCACTGTGCCACCTAGCTGTCCCTACGCTTCTTGTAGAAGGTAGAACTTTAGCTGAGACTTGAAGGAAGTCAACAATGTCAGGAGTCTGCGATGAGGAGGGAGAGAGTTCTAGGCATTGGAGAGATCTGGTGAAAATGTGGAAGTGGGAGATAAGGACCTTGAGACAGGAACAGCTAGGAGGCCAAACGCTGGATCATAGATTATGTGCATGGAAATAATGAAGACTGGAAAGGGAAGGGGGCCAAGTTATGTAGGATTTAATGTTTTAAAAGCCAAATAGGATTTAATGTTTGCTCCTGTAGGTAATGGGTAGCTGCTGGAGTTTATTGAAAAGAGAGATGAAGTGGATAGAGCTGTGGTCCAAAGTAAGTAGGGTTCAGATCTGGCCTCAGACACTTACTGTCTGCCCTGGGCAAGTCACTGAGACCCGATTACAAAAAAAAAAAAAAAAAAAAAAAAAAAAAAGGAAGGAAGACAAGAGGGGTGGCATAGTCAAACTTGTGTTTTAGGAAGATTAATTGGCCAGCTGAGTGAAGGATGAACTGGAATGCAAGAGACTTGAAGCAGGGACATCAACCAGCATCTAGTCCAGGCATGATGTGATGAGGGCCCGCACAAGAGGAATGATGGTGTCAAAGGAAAGAAGGGGGTATATATGTGCCCCCTAGAACTTGTTACTATCATTAACAAACTCTTCTCCATCGCAGAGCTCATTGTTTACACTTTATTTCCATCTTCTGTGCTTGAAGAAATTGCTCTCTCTAGAAGGCACTGTATGCCAGGCCACCTTCCCCACCGTGGGAATTAGCTTTCTCTTGTGCCTTCTGACATGCTCTTTACTTGTTGATGCCATCATTCTGAAAATTCTTGTCTTTTAAGCTTCACTGCATCTGTCTATATCACTCAGACCAGGTCCTTGGTGCTGTCATCCACCTGCCTCAAGGTCACTCACATGTTCCATTCTCAAGGAGATTAGAACTTGGCTCACAGTCTTGTTCTCTCCTCCTACTACTTGGGGGAGGACCTCAGTATTCACTGATATCCCCTTGAACTTCCCCATCTCCCAGTTTGTCAATTCTCTCAAGTCCGATGCTTAGATCTACCGTCATCCATAACTGATATTTCCATGGTCTTGAACTCTGAAATTCCCCTCACCAATCATGATCCTCTACCCTATCTCTCCCTTGGCCTCACTTCCCCTAAACCTATTATCCATTCTCACCTTCACTTTATCTCCTTTATTCTGTGTTCTCCCAGTCGATCACTCCTGCTTTGGCCTCATTTTCCCCTCTTTACCAACTGAACCATATACTGTCCTCCACATTTGAATCCTTTGTCCCTTTGTTATTCCACTACTGACACCTGACTGACTCTCAGTTGTTGCCCTCTCTATTCTAGTGCTTATGCTGATCACCACAACTGGAGGGAAGTTACACAACTCTGTACAGTTTGATCCGCTACAACTCATGTTATTTCATTCTAACCAAGTAGGCACCGAAGCAGGACAATCCATTTATTCTTACCTGATTATCTTTCATGTTTACCATAGTGGCTATCCTAATGGTTTCTTTCTCAAAAAAATCTAATTTTACTAAGAAAACTGAGGCCTTCTGTCTTGAGCTCCTTCTTTCTTTCTTCTCCATATTTCAAAACCTTTCATTCATCCCCTTCTCCTTTGCTCTAGGAGAAGATGCTCTTGTCAAGTTAACACTTCTAATTTTAATCCTTATCTCACCCCCCTCCTGCCCTTTCAAGAGCTTGCCCCTTTGATTGTCACTTCTTTCTTTACCTGTAGTCTCTCTCTTTCTCCTGGTTCTTATCTTGCTGCCTAAAATCACACCTAGGTCTCCCCATGGTTAAAAACAAAAACAAAATTCTTCACTTGTCATTTCCTTAAGTTAACATCTTACATCTCTCTTCCCTTTCATAGCCACACTGCCAGAATTTACCGTTGTTGACTCAGCTTCCTCGATACCCACGGATTTTTTATGCCATGTTGTCGCACCTTCTTCAGACTCTACTATTATATTGAAATTGTTCTCTCCAAGTTTACCTTAGCTATTAAATCCAATGGCCTTTTCTGAGTCCTTATCCTCCTAGGGCTTCCTAAGGCTCAAGTACCATTTCTACACAGATGATTCCTGAATCTAAATCTTTCTTTTCAATGCCAGTGACACATTTTCAGTTACGTTCTCGTTACCTCCATTCAAATGTTCTATTATCACCTCAAATTTCAAATTTGGAGTGAGGACAGACCTGAATTTGAATCTTGCCTCAGATCCTCACTAGGTGTGTGACCCTGGCAAGTCATTTAACTTCTTTCAGCCTCAGTATCTTCGTGGAATTAAAATTGAATCTAGGTTTCCAGGGTACTGGCTCACTGTTCAAGCCTTACTCTTAATCTTCTTGACTTCTCTCTATCACTTGATCCTCCACTGACTCTTAAAACTCCCTCTGAATGTTCCAGAACAATACAGCATCCGAGTTCTACTTCTCCAACCCTTCCACTTCCTGTCTCTGTAACTTGCTTTGTCTTCATCTTATTACCCTCAGTGTGTGGATGTTCCCAAAAGTTCTGTCTTTAACCCAGTTTTCTCTTTCTCCATATTCTTTCCCTTAGTGATTTCATTTTCTCCAAGGGTTTCAACTATTGCCTGTAATTCATTGAATGTCACATCGAGAAAGGGACCTCAGAGGGTACCAGTGCATGTGTTCAATATGTTTTTGTTGAATGAATGGTTAAATTAAAACACTCCTAAATATTTATAATTATTTATGCATAAACACTCATAAGTGATAAGTCCTAGGGAGTTAAGTTAGCTGAGGTAAATATACATTAAATGCTTAGAGGTACACAGAGCTGGTGTAAAAGGTAGGATCTGAATACAGATCTTCCTGCTTCCCAGTACAGTACTATGTCACTGTTTCTTTCATTGATTTAAAAAAAAATGTTTACAACAATCATTGTAAGATTGCTATGATGGTTGTAGAAAAATTGTTAGAATACAAAACAATCTAACAGTGTCCTGTAATTGTAGGGTTTTGGTTATCAGTAAATACTCCATCACCAATCCTCAATAGGTAGCTAGAAAGTCAGGAATTAGGAACCTCAAGATCATACCAGAATATTAGAAGTAGAATTTGGAATCCAGGAACCTGGTACAAGTTGAGTTGAGGGTGGCAGTGAATGGGCCCAAGCTGAGACCATCACATTGAAATACATGCCTTCTCTGATCTTTGTTGGCACAACTCTCTCTCTTCCTTTTCTGGAGTCTTTTCCCCTCCCCATAAAAGGATAGGAACAGGGGGAGGGGAAGAAAGGGGAGAAAATTTGGAACTCAAAAACTTGTGGAACTGAATGTTGTAAACTAAAAATAAATATATATTTTTTAAAGGATAGGAATTTAAAGAGGACTTCAAGGTATAGAGATGTCAGTCTCCTAAATTCCCATCCAAACCAATCAAGTAACAGTTATTCTTTAAACTTTATTTTATTGAGATTTTTTTTTAATCACGTGCATTTCTGAATATATTTTTCTCCACTCCTTTACCCAGGGAATCATCCTTTCAGTCTGTACTTATTAAGTGCCTCCTGTGTGTCTGGCACCATGCTAAGCACTAGCCATACAGAGATAAAAATAAAACTGTCCCTGCCTTCAAAGGGTTTACAGTCTATCAGGGGAAACAATGTATATACATTGTCTTATAGAGAAAATAAATACAATGTAATTTTCAGGAGGGAAAGGTATGGGCAGCAATGGGAGATATGAAAGTGCCTGCAGAACAAGTGAAACGAGCTGAGATTTGAAGAAAGATGGGCATGCTAAGAGGCGAAAGTGAGGGGGGTGTGCCAGGGGACAATTTATCCAGAATCACGGGGATGGGAAATTGTCAGGTGTGAGGAACAAAAGAAGGACCTCTGAGTTCATGAAGGGGAATACTTTGTAATAAGCCTGGAAAGGAGGCAAAGTCAGCTTGTAAAGAGTTTTTTAAATGTCCAGTAGAAGAGTTTAGCTTTGCTCCTGAGTGAATTGGGAGCCACAAAAGCTTAATGAGCAGGGGAGGGGTATAGTCATAGCTATACTTTGGAAATATCACTTTGGCTGCTGGGTAGAGGATCAGTTGGAAAGGGGAGAAAGGAGATGGATGTGCTAATTAGGAGACTGTTGCAGTAATCTGTGAGGGAGGTAATGAGGGCCTGAATTAGGTTGGTTGTGTGAGTAAACAGAACAACTTGACAACTGGATGCATATGTGGAATATGGACATGTGGACTTCTCCTTCTCCCTTGAGAGGAAGCGTATCCCCTCCTCAGGTCAGCACCTAGAGCATAGTTCTAGCTGCTCTGTTCTGGTTGTGACTGAAGAAGTATAATGCTCCCTCCCTCCTCCCCAGACTGGGAGTTTGATTCCACAGAAGTTTGGCTACTAGTGCTTTCAAGGTTCTAGGGGTAATCATGTGGGTGCTGTCTAACCAATGCTAGCTCAAGAACCCCCATCAGCATGCTGCCGCTTAATAATCAGTCAGCAGATTTAGATCATTAGCAAAGGTATTTACTCACATGGCATAAAAACAGTAGTTTCCCAGTACCAGATGTACTCTTTATCACAGATATACCCAGAAATAGGGGAAGAAGAATGGGAATAAACTTAATATACAGTGGTAGCGAGGCACAATATATACATACATACATATGCACATATACATGCAAATACATATACATACAGACATACATATGTATGTGTATGTATGTGTATGGAATATATGTATGTTTATATGTATATGTATGGAACACATGTGGCTAAGGCAATTCACAACTCCACAACTGCAGAATTGCAATGTCTTTTCTTTCTCTCCAGAGAGACCTTACAACATTGTTATGTTAGTGACAATGGCTGTATGGGCCAATATCATGCTGCTCTGGACTACGTAGTTCAGTTGGTGACTGAGTTGGCTCTCCACTAGACTGGGTTTCTATCAAACTGGGCAGTGGCTTCCAGACAATGCCAGATGACTGAGCTGCCACTACACTAGGTGCCAAGCAAGCTATTCTGCCTCTAGGCCTCAGTTTTTCCACCTGTAAAATGAGAGAGTTGCACTAGATGGCTCTTGAAGTCCCTTCCAGCTCTAGACCTATGTTTCTTATTTATATTTGTATAAAGATAGATTGATAGATGAAATACTTATTAAACACAATGTGTCAGGCATTGTGCTAAATTCTGAGGATACAAATTCAAACAAGCTTTATAGTCCTTACCCTTAAAGAATTTACATTCTAATGAGGGAAGACAACCCATAAAGGGATATTGGAAAGGAGAGGGGGATTCTTCTAGCTTCATGGTGAGGAGACAAGATGACAGGAAAGTGCCATGAAGCCCTGGGCCCAGGCAAGATAAAGCAAAAGCTTACCCATTAGAACCTTGGGAGTTAGGGGTAGAGTCCTGTTGTCCAACTTTTTGCTGATATTCCCTTCACCTTAAATTGACCCTTGAGCAGAAGACATATACCAAGGACATAGTCCTCTGGACCTGCACTCAGCATCTTTCTACCTTGGTTGGATCTAACAGCTTGTATCTTTCTGGCACAGCCTTCAAAACCCAAGTAGTCTCTCCATGCCACAATGCGGCATTGAAGTAGGGCTTTGTTGGAGGCCAGAGAGATTCCTAAGAGAATAGGCTACTGCACAGAATTCCTAAGGGTAGATTGGCTGCTACTGGACTCTCCCTTATTCCTTCTACATGTCCAGAAAGTATTTTTTTCCCTTCTCTCTTTCCTTCTGGGGAAGTAGAACCCTGCTGAAGTCAAGATAGTACTGCCAACTTCTTAACTGATTGTAGGAAGCATGCTAGGGACCTTCATATTGGTAAGGCAATTGTCCCTTGTATTAAGCATTCTGCTTTCTACCAACCTTTCTGCTTATCCAGGTCAGAGCTACCTGCTGACTCCTGTTAACTTATTAATAGCATCATACCAGTGGGTTGCATCTGCCACTCAGAATACTAAGGTTCTTCCATAATCATTAGTCTTTCTCTCTCCCAGGTGAGAGGCTCTGGATAGAAGTAGGAATCTCTCCTTTCCTTTTGGCTCTTGGTAGAAGTTCTGGGTGGTAGTTGTACTTAGGCTGATAAATATAAAAGCTAGTGTTATCAAATTCAACAAAAAAGTATTGGAGAAAGAAGAATGGAAGACTGGAATAGGAATATAGAATGTGCTTTACTTTGTGTAGCATGGCATTTGTCTGTGTAAGGGACATGGAGGGATGACTAACCGATGAGGGCCCACTTCTTAGATCATGTGTAACTATCCTGGAAGCTGCCTGCTTCCAGTCTAACCACTTAGTAACTCTGGTTAGCCTGCTTCTGGTCATTAATGCCTGAGGAGTTGTTGGTGTGTGATGATGAAAAGTCTTCGGATTGGCTGTGAAGCTGGAAGAATCTATGACTCAAAAAACCTTGAGCTTGAACTGAATGTGCATACAAAAGATGTAACTTGTTCATCTCTCTTTCCCTGATGGCTCTGAGTGACTTTTGATGAGCTTTGCACTGCCAAGTCAGGGAAGGGCTGACCACATCCCCTGACATGCAGCCATGTGTCAGTGAGCATGTGATGCCTGTCTGTTTTTTATTTGTTGTTCTTAGAGAGGACCAATGATGTCCTCTAGAGTGATGTCTTGACTTGTGAATGAATGGTATTTAAGTGAAACAGAGATGTACAAAGTCCTCAGCCTCACTCTGTGCTCCAGAGTCATAGAAGTCCAGTGGCAAAACATCAATCAAGATGACTGGTGATGGCTCGGGATGAAATGGGTGACCTTGACCTTTAGAAATTAAGGTCTTTCCCAGGCCTCCGATTTTCTGAGGCAATACCCTTTCAATGACTAGACTAGTTAAGAATTGAGACAAAAGATGGCCTAATTAGCTATCACAAAAATATCAGTCTGAGAGGGGAAGTTTCTGACTAGATTTTCTTTGAAATTAAGTAAATGGATACCTGGAAGTGGCCTTGTCTAGGCAGCAACCTGGTGAATTTGGGAGTTACCTCTGTTCCATCAGGGGTCCCAATGGAAACCAGAGTCAGTAGTAGAATCTCCTGGAGGTGGTGACAGTAGCCAAAAGAGGCAGAGGGTGACTGAGAATTAGCCTTGTAGGACATTGAAAGGAGGTCTGAAGAAACTGTAGGTCTGTGGCTAAGCAGTTTCAGCTAGTAGTAACCCAGTTTGACAAGAAGCCTACCCTGCAGCCTGATCACTGTACCCCAGCTGGGCAGAAGGGGGAGAGTGCCTGCTGCAGAGAAGCAGCCACACCCAGGAGCAGTAGATGATTTGTCTATCAGATCTCTCTACCTATGGAGAACTTTACAAAGACTCCCTTCCAGGGTCAGGACTTGGAAAGGACCCACTTTGGCCCCATGTATTTCTTACCACCTGTGTACCATAAATTTGAACTTATTCTTCCCAGGGGTCTTGGTTCATGTGTTAGACATCCCTCAAAGGGATTAATAAGATTCTTTCATGAAAGGCATTCAGTGTACAAAGCAGATCAAATAGAAGATACTATTTTCTTCATGACAAAAGAAATATTTGAACATAGAAAAAAAATTGTAAATGCACACTGACAGATACTTAAAGCTCAAAAAGGCATTTTACTTTCACCTTGAATCTACCATCCAGGTAATTCCCTGAAGACTCATATCTTTTTAACAGCCTAGCATTAATGGCTCATGCCATAGATGATATGAGTAAGGAGGATAGAAGCACCCTCTCTCCATTTCACAGGGGATTCAAAAGAGAACTATTGCAATACTAAGTTATGTATTTAAAAGAGAAAAAGAAGCGACTGAAGAGAGTGGAGTTATTCTTTTAAAGTACTGTATAGGCAGCTTTATAGCTGCTGAATGGCCAGTTCTTTTTGATGCAGCCCCTCCCTTTCATCATGGAAGGGTGGAATGGTAGTACATGGGGCCAAAAGAAGCCTCTGGTTGTGTATGCCTTTTATCAAGAGGACAAAGAACATACCTGGTTAGACATGGCCAGGGTGTAAGCCTATCTTCATGCATACTCCCAGAGATAGGGTTCCATGTTGTATATGTTATATACAGAGCAATGTTTTGCATGTCATTCACTCATTTCAGTTGTGTCTGCTTCTTCATGACCCCTTTTGGGGTTTTCTTGGCAAAGACACTGGAATGGTTTGCCATTTCCTTCTCCAGCTCATTTTACAGATGAGGAAACTGAGGCAAACAGGGTTAAGTGACTTGCCCAAGGTCACACAGCTAATAGGTGTCTGAGGTCAGATTTGAACTCAGGAAGATGAGTCTTTCTGACTCCAGGCCCAGTGCTCTATCCACTGCACCACATAGTATACATACAGTATATGACAATTTTCTGTAGTGCTTTCAAGGGGTTCTAGGTTTCACATAGCTCTTCTGTGAAACTGGAAAATGGAAAAATGGAGAAACTCCTGTCTTAGAGACAGGAGAAGGCTAGATTCAAACTCCCTCTCTTAGATTTCTGAACTTTGTGACAATAGTTATATCCCTTGCCCTTTCTGAACCTCAGTTTACCCAGTTTTAAAATGGGAAAAATGATAGTTTACTACTTGCCTTGCAGGATTGCAGATGAGGAAAGTGATTTGTATACCTTAAAATACTGTGTAGCTATGAGCTGTTGTTACTGATAAATGTGTGAGCTATTATTAGTATTATCTCTCTTTTATAGATGAGGAAACTGAGGCTTAAATGATTTGTCTAAAGCCATACAGCTTGTCAGTAACAGAGCCAAGACTAGACTTGAGGTCCCATGTTTCTTAGCTGAATCCCTTTTGCTGTGCTAAGATGCCTCCAGGTAGGCAAGAACACAAGAGATGCCTTTTTGAAAAGTTCTGGATTAATCGTGGCCTATTTTAAAATATCCCAGGAGAGTTTAATACTTAAGAGAGCCACAGTAAATGGGAGAATTCCTTGGTGTGAGGGAAAACATAAGTAATTGAGATTCAAGCCTCAGAGCTGGCATTTATAGAGGTTGCTCTACCTATATTATCCCATTTGATCCTCTTAATGACCTTACAGGTAGGTATTGCAGGTATTATCATCACCATTTTAAAGATGAAGGACTTAAAATGCAGTGAATTTCAGTGCCTAAGTTCGCTTACCTAATTGGAGGCAAGATCAAGGCTCCAATCCCTACCTTACAGCAGCCTCTTTGTTCTCACTCTTCAAGTATGGCAGATCTGTTTTCTAAAAGAACAATATTTAAGGACAGCAGCTATTGAGGAGGAGAAAGTGAAAAGAAGCAAGGATCTGGAGATTATAATCAAGAACAAAGAAATACTGGAAGGGAGATTTGGGAGTTAAAAAGATGTAAGTCTGTTGGGACATAGCATTAGAATAAAGATATAGAATCACAGTTGGAAGTGATCTTAAAGATCATCTAGTCTAAGCCTTGGATTTTAAAAGTGAGGAAACCAAGACTCAGGGAAATAGTGATCTGCTTAAGGCACGCAGTCGGTTGGTGGCAGACGATTTCGAGGGCCCCAGAGGAGATGTTGTCATTTTTGAGTTCCTAAAAAGCCAGCCACTTAAAAAATAATTCATGAATACATTGTGTACAGGGCACTGTGGGTGGTTGAGGAGGAAGAGCTGAGGACCTAGAAGAAATATCCCTTCCTTCTGAGTTTACAATGTAAGGAGAAAAAGAAGGCACACTCACAAAATAGACTGGACAGCATTTACAAAAGAAGCTCGTGACTATGTGCAAATGTGTACAGTCCATACTTCAGGTGAGCACAGCGCTGGCAAAACACAGAGTGAAGGTTTAATTTGGAATGTAGAAATTCACTTAATGAATAAATAAGTGAGAAGGCATTTACTAAGTACTGACTATGTGCTAGGCACTGTGCTTAGTTCTGGGGATACAAATACAAAAAGTAAGACACTTCCTACAGTCTGATAGGGGAGACAAGACGCATATGGATGTAGTTGCTGGAAAGGGTGTTTTGGTCTTGGGAATCATGGGAATGAAGAGTGAAGCTGTAAAGAAGTCAACAGGTATGCCATTTCCACAAGTAATGATGCTGCTGATTTGAATACTATGACCAGGCTGGGAGATGGAAAATAGGTGGAGATGTGGGGTGAGGGAGCTCCATTCTTGGCAGTAGAGTAGATTGCAAGTTGGCCAGCTGGATAGAATGTGAAATGTGGCCTGGTCTGGCCTGGCATGAGCTCTGCGGAGTGGGCCAAGCAAGCTTACATCCATTCACAGTGACTCAGCCCTAGGACAAGAGTTCCAAAGCTAAGTAGGTTAATTCCTTCAGACCTGGGAGCATAAATTCTGGAGGTCTGTTCCACAGGGTGTTGGTTTAGGTTGGAATTCAACTTAACAAACATTTAATTTTAAGAACCTACTATGTACAAGGCATTCTATTAGGTATACACTTACAGCAAAAAAACAAACAATCCCTGTCCTCAAAGAGCTTTCTGAGCTTTTATTGAAGGGCTAAGACATTGGCACAGATATACATACGCAGGGTCAGTGGAAGAGAGAGAGCACCACCTGGGAAATTAGGAGAGGTTTTATGTAGGAGGCCGCTGCTGAGCTGAAGCTGGAAAGAAACTAGGGATCTTAAGATGCAGAGGTAAGGAGATGCGCATTCCAGGCAGGAGATACAGTGTGTGCAAGTGCACAGAGAAATTAGGAAGGGAAAGGACAAGGTGGGTGGAAGAAATACAAGGAAGGTAATTTGGCAATTGATTTGATACTTGAATAATAGAATGCATGTATATTGTCACTGAAGTTTTGCGAAAGGTTTTCCTCACAGCAACCCTGGAAAGTAGTTGGTTGAAATAACATTATACCCCTTTTGCACTTAGCAGAATTTTAGCTGGAAACACCCGTCAAGAGATGGAAGTTAGATATAGAGACTTGCTGGTAGAACTTTGACCTTTGACTTCTAACACAGATGCGTTGGTTTATAAGATTTAGATCAAAAGGGTTTTAAAGGTTATCTCTAGTGCCTTCATTTTGCAAAGAAACTGAGATCCAGAGATGTTAAATAGCCTTCAGGCCACACTAAGAGGGACAGAGCTGGGACTGTAACCCGACTTTTTGGACTACAAATCCATTGCTGTCTTTTACTATATCATATGGCCTCTGATGAACATGTAGTCCTTCGTAGCAAGGTCATTCCCTCTTCAGGTCCTCTCAGTCCCCTCCCCTCCCATCTTCTCTGAAAAATTGCTCCCACTATCATCTTCCCTCTAATCTTTAGTTTCTTCCCATACACTAATTCCTTCCCTGCTGCCTACATACATATCCTAATCTTCTGCATCCTTAAAAAATCCTTGTTAAAACTTGTTGTTCCTGCTAGCTATTGTCCCATATTTCTTCTCTTCTTCTCAACTAATCTCCTTGAAAAAGCCATCTATAATCAGTGCCTTCACTTCCTTTACTCTCTCCTCTCAACTCTGATTTCTGTCTTCTAACCTTGTCATTCAACAAAAAAAATGCTCTCCAGTTATTAGCAATGATCTCTTAATTGCTAAACCTAATGGCCTTTTTCTCAATCCTTATCCTTTTTTTTTTAACAAAGGAAACCAATTATATTTAAATACAGTTACCAAAATATATATAAAAAAAGTTCAAAGACCCTTGCTTAAGAACCTCTGTCCTAGAGGCAATAGGGAGCCACTGGAATTTTTTTAAATTTTATTTATTTTAAAATTAAATAAATAAAACAAGCATTTCTATAATAGAGTAAAAAAATATGATTTCACATGAAACTACAAATCTATTATATACAACTTGGTATTCCTTTTAAACATACAATAAAGTTATCATGTAATTTTTTTCCTTCTCTCCCATCCTCCCTATACATGTCTGTCATTAGACACAAATGTGAGTATATGTGTGAGTACGGGTGTGTAAAATCATTCTCTACACGCTTCTATTTATCGGTTCTCTGGTTCTGATAGCATCTTCTTTCATACGTCCTTTGTAGTTAATTTGGGTATTTGTAAAGTGACTTGGTCACTCAAAGTTGTCCTCTAAAACAATATCGCTGTTACTATGTACAATGTTGTTTTGTTTTGTTCATTTCGCTCTTTATTATGTCCTGCAAATCTATCCATGCAACCATTCCGTAACACTTAACACTACTGATCATCTTCTGGTTACTTTGCCCTTTGGAGATTACCCTTGGGAGAATACTCTCTCTTGGTTTTCGTCCTCTATGTATAACTATCTGTTCCTTCTCAGCCTCCTTTGCTAAATCTTTACTCGTTTCTTGCCCAATAATTGAGAGTATTTCCAAGACTCTGTCCTGGACTCTCTTTTCTTTTCTCTCTCTCTTCTTTCAGTTGGTGATTTCAGAGGCAATTTTCATCTCTACAAAGTTGGCTCCCACATCTACTTTCTTTCCTGACCTCCAGTTCAGTGTCATGACCTGTTTATGAGATGTTTTCAACTGCATGTTGTAAAAGCATTCAAATACAACATGTCCAAAATAATAATAAAGATTACAGCTGGCATTTATATAGCATTTCAAGGTTTGCAAAATGCTGCATATGTGTAGTCTCATTTTATCCTCATGATAACGCTGTGAGGTAGGTGCTGTATGATCCCTGTTTTACAGAAGAGGAAATTGAGGTAAGTGGTAAGTGACATGCCTAGGGTCACACAGCTAGTAAAAGTCTGAGGCAGGATTTGATAAGTCCAGTTCTTTTACCAACTCGGTCACCTAGTTGCCTCAGCAGAGCTCATTATTTCCCCCCAAATCCTTCCCTCATACTGTTGAGGACCCTGCCGTCCTTCTAGTTCACCAGGTTCTTCTCCTGTCCAAATCACTGCCAGATCTTGTCATTCCTATCTCCACAACCTCCCTAGTGTGTGTGCCCTTCTTCACACTCACCCAGCCTCTGCCTTCCTTAGGATTCTCTTCACCTCTGGCCTGAATTTGTTCTTTAGTCTTCTAATTGTTCTCTCTGCCTGAAGTCTCTCCCCATCCTTCACACAGCCACCAAAGTGATTTTCCTAAAGTTTGACCATGTTACTTCTCTTCTCAGTAAATTCTAGTGGTTTCCTATTTCCACTAGGATGAAAACCAAACTCTTCTGTTTGGCATTTAAGGCCCCTCTCAGACAGGCTCCAGCCTGTCCTCCCAGGCTTACTGCTTTTCATGGTCACAGACTTTATTTTCTAACCAAACATGCTGTTTCTAATACAACCTATCTCCCATCTATCTCTGTGTCTTTATACTGGCTGTCCCTCACTTCTGCAATATTCTTCTTCTCCACTCCTCTTCTTAGAGTCCTTGGCTTTCTTCATGATTCAGATCGAACACTCACTCAGCTCAAAACTTAGGAGCCCTTTCCCAGTCCACCCAGAGATCAGTGTACCTTTGCCTCCAAGATTTCTATTGTTCATATGGTCTTCTCCATTGGAATTTAAGGTCCTTAAGAGCAGAGACTGCTTTTACTTTTTGTATTTACAGCCCCTAACACAGTATTTGGCACAGAGTTCACACTTAATAAATACTTATTGCTAGATTGAGGAAAGAAAATATGGCAGATAGAACCATTAACAAAGCCAGGTCCTAGAGGGACAGGAAGAAGAAGAGAAGCCAGTGGAGTCTACGGGTTAGAGAAGTAGGAAGATTGCTACCATGGTGCAGAATCCAAAAGAGAAGTAGTTTTTTGTTTTGTCTTATTTTGGAAGAAAGGAAGTAGTCAAGGAGAAATTATTAAGAAAGGTTCAAGGAGGATGAAGACTGAGAAAAGTCTATTGAATCTGATGATTTCAGTAGTTATCTTTAAAACAGAATGTTCTCTATAATGATGGGGACAGAAGTCAGAATTTTCTCTTCTTCAGGTTAAACATCTTTAGTTGTAACCAATGCTCAAAGTAATATGGTTTTCTGCCCCTCTCCCCCATCACTATGGTTATGTTCTTTTGAATGCCCTTTAATTTTTCAGTGTCCTTTAGACAGGGTATCATTATATACTTCAGATTTTCTCTAATACTCCAGATGTGGTCTGGGCAATACTGAGTAAAAGGGAACTATCATCTTCTTTCATCTGGGGATCCCATACTTCCACTGATTTGGTCTTACTCTATATTAGATTTGTGATTAGTCATAGAGTTGTATCCTAGTGTTAGTTCTTAATGAGCTTGTGGTCAACCAGAACCCTCAGGTCTTTTTCATATGAACTGTTTTCAAGCTGTGTCCTTCCCATTCTCTACTTCTGAAGTTTATATTTTTGAACCTAAATGTAAGTCTTTATATTTATGCTAATTTAATTTCATTTTTCTAGAGCCAAATGTGGCAGGACTTTGGGCAAGTCTGGACAGAGACATAGAGCAAAGGCATCTTCTTTGCTTGTTTTTTTTTTTAAATTTATTTTGTTTTGCCTTGGAAAGAGCTTTTGTTTTTATATCTTTGTTTATTTTGTTGATGATTAAGTTTATAATAACTTTTTTAAAAATAAAACTTTGCATTTAGTTCAGTTAGTTCATATATATTTAGTCCCTATAGACTTACTTTTTTGAGTCCTAATTCCATCCTACGCCACATTAGCTAAGCCTCTCACCCTTTTAGCAGGAGCAGTTTGATAAATAGACATTTTATGTCTTTATCAAAGGTGATTAAGATGTTGAACAGGATAGAACTGAGACAGTCTGCTAGAGACCATCCTCCTTTGTGGCACTGACCTATTATTAATTTTGGAATTCAGTCATTATATCAACCTTGTTGTTATTGATTTGTGTTACTCCTTGTGACTCCGAATGGGTTTTTTTTTGGCAAATATAGTGGAGTGGTTCGCTATTTCCTTCTCCAGTGGCATAAGGCAAACAGAGGCTAAGTGACTTCCTCAGAGTCACACAGCTAGTGAGTATCTGAGACTAGATTCAAACTCAACTCTATCCACTGAGACATCTAGCTACTTCTAAATCTACCCAAATATACTCGTATCTAGCCTACTTTTCTCCTATTCTCCACTGAAAAGAGACTTTTCAGATGCCTTTCTGAAGTTCAGATATAGTTTTCCTGGGTTAACATTCCCTGAAGGGAAATAGAATACAGAGAAAAAAGGAAAGGGGAGATTTTGATTAGCCACATAATTTTCCTGAACCATAAATGGAATGACAATCTCTATGAACTGCAGAATCTTAGATTTGAAAAAAGGATCTTTAATCTAAGGCCCTGCTTTTAAAAAGTGTACCAACAGCATACAGTTGAGACTAGAACCCTGAATTCCTGACTAAAGACTTCCAAAGTGTTCAGGAAAAGCAAAGGTAAATGCTGAAGGGCAAAATATTTTTCCCATTATTGTTACATGTGATGGGATATTTTTGGAGTTACAGCAAGCAGTTATTTTCTATTTATATAGGAGACAGAAGTGGAGAGAATAGAATTATGTCAAAATTGGAGGGACATAGATTAGAGGTTAGGGAGAAATTCCTAATTCAAGACTGGGAGATCTGGAATGTGCTATCCAGACAGCAAAAGGTCTCATTCTCTGAAAATGAAGGAAATCAAAAATAGTACTTTTATTCCTGTGATGGTTGGAGTATCATTTTGCTCATTGGCAAGATGATGGATAAAATCCATAAAATCCCAGAGTTGGAAAGAACTTTAAATGTTACCTAGTGCAACAGCCTGTCTGCAGCAGGCATCCCTCCTACAACACCCTGACAAGTGATTATCCGTCCTCCATTTAAAGATGTCCATTGATGCCTATTCTATTTTTGGACAGATGTTATTATTAGGGAGTTCTATGACAGATTGCCTTCCTTTCTTATTATTACCCCCTGTGGTAGATGGAAGAGAGGTTTAGCTATCATTCTTCCACTTACTAGACATTTTGCAGAATCCCTAATCCAGAAGCGGCCAGACATCATTTAGTGTGATCCTCTTATCCCAAATGTGAATCTTATCCACATCGGTTCTCTGTATCCTCTGCTGGGCCACCAGTGATAGGAAATTCACTGCCTAATAAGACAACCCAAACCATGTTTTGGGGTGGCTTGGTGAGACAGTGGATAGAGTGCCAGCCTGGAGTAAGGAAAACTCATTTTTTGAGTTCACATCTGGCCTTAGATGCTTACTAGCTGTGTGACCCTGGACAAATCACACCTGTTTGCCTCATTTTTCCTCATCTGTAAAATGAAGGAATTGTCAAAATACTCCAGTATCTCTGCCAAGAAAATCCCAAATGGAGTCTCAAAGAGTTGGACACAACTGAACAGCAACAATTAAAAAAGTATTTTAAAATAATCAAACGATTTCTTGTAAATTTGGGAGTTGGCATGTAGTCTGGAGTGGATTGAGAGTAGGCCTTAGAGTGAAGAAGGCCTGGGCTCGAGTTTTGTCGCTACCAAATACTGACTTTGTGATTCCAGGCAAATCACCTAACTATTCTTGTCTAAAAATATGAAGTTTCAGCTGCCAATCCTTACTGGTAAAACGGAGTTTTATACCAAACTTCCTATACGAACCAGAGGCAGAAATTAATTTAAAAGTTAAATATCAATAGAAGTAATTTAATTTGGTTTGTAACTCTATGTAAATTAAGTTCAATGTACAAATTTTCAGTGACTCCCTCTTCCTCCCCATCAGGTTTTTTGGTTTATTCACTTTTTTGTTCTTATAACAAAGTGTACTCTGCTCTTCTAGATCTGACTTTTTTCAGTATTATCTCAGTATTATCAGATACTTTGCAGTATTTGATAAAGTCCTTTCCACATTTCTTTGTATACTTCTTATTTTAACTGTATTTAGTAGGGGACAGAGATCATGCCCTGGAGAATATAACCATTTCAGCTCAATTACCTCTCTCCCCCATTCTCACCTGTCCTCACTGGTGAATGTCTCATATGCCCGCCATATGTAGGCCAGCTCCGGACATGCCTTGCCATTACTTATCTCTCCCCTACCCACTTCCCCTCATCTGGCTTTAAAATCATAAGGAAGTTAATACTGCTATGGCTGCTGGAAAGCGTGTGTAGGTCTACTCTCCTATGCTTCCACTCATCATCCCCTTTACTTTCCAAGCCAAAATATGCTTCCCTGGCCATCACTCCTCTGTATATGTTGTCTCCAACAGTAGAATGTAAGTTCCTTGAGGGTAAGGACTCTGTTGCTTGATTGTATTTGAATTCCCAGCGTTTAGCACAGTGCTTGGCACGTGTTGTTGAGTCATTTCAATTGTATCCAACTCTTTGTAACCCCATTTAGGGTTTTCTTGGCAGAGATGCTGAAGCGGTTTGCTGTTTTCTTCTCCAGCTCATTTTATAGAGGTAGAACTGAGGCACACAGGGTTAAGTGACTTGCCCAGGGTCACACAGCTAGTAAGTATCTGAGGCCAGATTTGAACTAATGAAAATGAGTCTTCCCAATTCCAAGCCTAGTGCCATATAAGCTGCCCCACTGGCATGTAGTAAATGATTTTTAAATGATTTTTCACTCATTCATTCAGGTCAATACTATATTGTCAGATATCTAGGTTGTTTTCCAAGTTTTTTGCAATTTATGCAAATAATGCTGCTATGAAAATCTTTGAATATCAAGTTCTAATTTTTTTTTTCTTTTGACAATCATTTCAGAGCATATGCCCAAAGTAGCCCATTCCATTTTCAGACAGTTCTAATTACTGAACAGTTATTTATGTTGAGTCTTCTTGTAACTTCCTTCCTTGCAGTGACTTCTTTAAAATCCTTCTAGGCTTAAGATGATGGTGGTTAGGAAATTATGGTACTGGATATCTTGTGATTCCGGAAGTCTGGCTAGGAGGAAATAGCTGCCTGAAAATCTTATAGTACATACCTTGGCGTAGCTACTCTATCTTGGCGGGGAGCGGGGGATTGTTGGGGGAATCTGGGAACCAGAAACATCAGGAAATAAGGGAATGTCAAGGGTAGTTTGCCATGATTAGGTAATGAAGATAAACTGCTTTTTCTGTTTATAGTTGTAGATTTGTCTGCATAGATTTGGGAAACAAGGTCAGATTCTGAAGTAGAAGTGGGTGGGACTGCTGGAGAACTGGCAGGTAAGGCGAAGTTCCAAGTTCAGTATTTAATAAGCTGGTTCTGTGCCAGGAGTCTGTCAGTCCTCTCTCTACTCTGAGACTTCCTCTGAGAGAGTGAGGCCTTTGGAATCCTAGCAACTAATGGCTTTCCATAGTAGAGTTCTCCAGAAATTGCCCTAGACCCAGAAAGTTTTCTCTTTTTCAACAAACCCCAACTCTTCCACGCTCATTAGAGAATTCACAGACAGTTGTGACTGAAAGCTCATCACAAACTTCATCAGATTCAGTTGCTTTAACCTAATTCCATACCCCAATTTATGAGGTGGAAAAAGGTATCGGAAAGGTTCTGGAGTCAGAAGAGCTGGGTTTCAATCCCATCTCTGACACTTACTACCTAGGGCCTCTGTTCTAGCCTGAGTCTGACTCAGGTCCAGGACTCCAGTAGTTTGTGTTTAATTAAAAAAAAAAAAAAGAAATTTTTAAGCCTTTCAACAGTTAACAAAAGGAGATTTACTTAGCCATAGGAGGAGATCAATAAGGATAGGCCTTGGGGATACCTTAAATTGCTTCAGCTGATTAAAGTTCTCCTGCCTGTTTATCATGTTCCACCAGTTCCAAGACCTTCCCCTGGTCCTCTGCTTTGTACTGTGACAATGAGGAAGTAAACCTGAACAAACTCAGTATGGAATGTCTCAATGTCCTTTAAGGAAAAAACTAACCTAACTCGGGGGAGAAATGTTAAGATATTGTCCTACCACAGCCTCGTTTTCTTTATTTGTAAAATGAGGATTAGACGGTGGTCTCTGAGGTTCCTTCTACTCCTGAATTTCTGATCTGAGGTTCTAGGCCAGAAGTGCTGATAAGTAGCAAAATTGACTGATTAAAATTTTGCTCATTTTCTCTCTGGCTTGTATTTGGATCCTGATTGGGAGGGAAGAAAAAGCCAGGGCCCCCAAAATGCTTTGTTCAGATGATTGGCATCCAAATAATTGAGAGTAGAGGCATATTATAGAATTTACATTGACTAGAAATGCCCAACTGCCCAGTGTGTCTTCTTCTCACTCATTTCCATTATATCTGTGTGAGATTATGAGGCTGTCAAGGGTGGCAGAGAATTTTCCTTAGAGTCAATTAGGAGATAATGAAACAATTGCCATGTAGCAATGAGGGCTGAGTTGAGGCTAACTAACATAAATTAGTAGACCCACTTTGCGCTGCTGTGTGACTTCCTCTAGTGCCACGGAACAGCATTCAATTAGATGAACTCTCAACCATGGTTGACGTCTGGTTGACTATAAACAGAAGACTGGCAAGAGAAGAGATTAAAAGGTAGAGGACAGGCTATTATTAAAGTTATTAAACTGAGAGTCATGTCTGTGACAGGAGGAAAGTGAGGCCGGAGTACAGATGATGGACTGGAGTATTGGGAGGGGTGGAGTTCCTGGAAGTAATCGAGAGCACAAAGGAGAGTGTGAGGACTGGGGAAAGGGAGAGATGAGAGATAGGAAGTGATGACTACAGAGGGGAATTTAAGAGCTCAGGAGATAGAACAATTATATGCAATGGGAAGATCAAGTGAATAATTTTCCCCAATTTGTGACTTGATATGGACCATAGTTTCCTAGGAGCTGGTCAATTCAATTAATTCAGTTAGCATTTAGTAAATGTCTACTGGGTATCATGCTCTGTGCTTGATTTGTTGTTGTTGTCCAGTTGTTTCAGTTGTGCCTGACTCTTTATGACCCCATTTGGAGTTTCCTTGACAAAGATATTGGAGTGACTTGCCATCTCTTTCTCTAGCTCATTTTAAGATGAGGAAACTGAGGCAAACAGGGTCAAGTGACTTGCTCAGGGTCACACAGCTCATAGATGTCTCATACCAGATTTTAACTCAGTAAGTTGAGTCTTCCTGTCTCCCAGCCTGGCACTCTATCTGCTGTGCTACCCAGCTACCCTTTTGGGTCCTTGGAATAAAGCAAAAAGTTAGTGGGGGAAGGTGACAAGAGAATAGAGCCAGGGCTCCCAAGCTGATTGCCTTGGGACTCATCCCTAGAGTTAGACAGGTTCCCCTGCTTCCCTGAAACACTTCTCTAATTGTAGAATGATAACACCAGGCTGGTTAGCCAGTTGCCTAATGACAGGGATTTGAAGATCAGTAGATACAACATTAAAAGAGCCCAGGGTTGCCTAGAGTAGTTATTATACTGGCACAGATAGCAGCAAGAGCCCCAGGCTGGGCAGGCTTCACTGCTGAGCATCAGATGGGACTTCTTTCTGGGCCCAATGCTGGGCAGCACATGGAAGCAGGTCATAGAACATATGGACATAACAAATACTCCTTGTGCGACTGAATAAGTAACTAGTTTATAGGGCATGGTTGGCCATAGACAAAACTGTGTAGTAGGTGAAACTTCGTACTTGCTTCTTTTTTTTTTTTTAAACACAATGTGGAGTATTTATTGCATAGTCTTTCTTTTATCTCCCAGTTTATTTTCAGTTTTCAACATCTTCCATAGGTTTTAAATTTTCTCTCCCTCCCTCCCCAAGACAGCATACAGTCTGATAGTCTCTACACATACATTCCTATCAAACACGTTTTCACATTAGTCATGTTGCATAGAAGAATTATAACAAAGTGTAGAAACCGTGAGAAAGAAAAAGCAAAACCAAACAAAATAAAACAAAAAAGAAAATAGTCTGCTTCGCTCTGCATTCCAACTCCATAGTTCTTTCTCTGGAAGTGGATGACATTTTCCATCATGAGTCCTTTGGAAATGTTTTAGGTCCTTGCATTGCTGAGAAGGGCTAAGTCTATCAAAGTCAGTCATCACACGCTGTGGCTAACTTTGTCTTCCCTGTCCCCACACTGGCCATCCTTTCTCGTCCTCCCTCACTGACAACCTCTTCCTTAATTTCAGGTGCCCAGGACAAGCTGTATCCTCTTCCTTCCCCACATTAATATGTATTTCCAGAATAGGATCTGAAATAATTTTCCCATCAGGGTATAAATGGCTGATATCTTAAAAATTACACCTGTGTTTGTGACAGACATGCTCCAACTCTATGCAGACATAAGCTTTCTCTATGAGCCAGCGGCCGTGGGAAGTGTTTTGGGCAGCATTCCTTGTATCCCTGAGGTCACAGCACAATGTTATAACCACAGCCCTTTGCACCTTTTTACTCTTCCCTCCTCTCCATAAGGCTAATTCTGCTGGTGATATACTCACCACCACTTGGGGAGGGCAGAGAGTAAGCCTGCAGAGAGAACAATTAGACCTACCAGTGACTCGTACTATGGAGTATCTTCTCCCAGGTGAGAAGGAAAGGAGACAGCGTTTGGATGTGACCACTGCTCTGGTCTTGCTGCAGTTCATCAAAGTTCACACGGGAGAAGAAATAATGGAAAAGGGAGGACGGTGGAATTGAGGAGAGGAGAGAAGTCCTGAGGTGAGGCAAACAGACAAGGAATTTTCTGACTCAACAAAGGAGAACGTCATTTAAAATGCGCAGATTGAGCTCCAAGCCTGGATTTAGGAAGACCTGAGTTCAAATGTGGCTTCAGATACCTACTAGCAATGTGACCTTGGGCAACCTCAATTTGCCTCAATTCCCTGAACTGTAAAATGGGAATAATAGCACTGGTCTCCCAGGGTAGTTGTGAACATCAGTTGAGATAGTATTTTAAAGTGTTTAACATGGCACACATAGTAGGTGCTATATAAATGTGAATTATATTATTATTAAAATGGTGATCCCAGTAAGGCTGAGACAAACAGTTGTCTGAGGAAATAGAAAGTGATGGGTTTCCTTACTATAAAGATGGAGAAGCCAAGAGCCATAGGCCTGAGACAGAATTACTCAGATAGCTAATAGCAGCAAGGTATAGTGCAAAAACAGAGAGAGCACTGGACTGAGATTCTAATCTTGCTTCTGACACTGACTAACTGGGCACACAGTCTCAGTTTCCCCATTTGTAAAATTGAGGGAGTTGGATTAGATGCTCTCTACGGTCCTTTCTGGCCCCAGATTTATGATTCTATGCTTCTTTAACTTGGCATCGAGAGACATAAGATTGAAATTCAGCTTTGATATTCACTAACTGTATGACCAAAGAGAAAGGATTTAACCTCTCTAAGTGTCAGTTTCCCCATCTGCAAAATGGGGATAGTGATACTTAAGCTTCTTTTTCACGTGGTAGATGAGGGAAAAGTCCTTTGTAAACCTTAAAGTGAGTTCAGTTGTTGTTCCAGTTTGTCCATAAGGATGTCCTAAGTAGGTGGAATTGAAAATCATAAAAAAGAAAAATCAAACTTGTTCCTCAACCCCACACCTGAGGAGCTGCCAGTCTTAAAGCTGTTCTTGGGTATCTGCTGCGAGCAGTGCGCATGTAGGCAGGAAGTGATTTGTGTTTTTTCCCTTACCTCTGGCACTAACCCCCAGGGCTCTTGCTTTCAGGCTGCTGCCTTTGAGGACAACTTCGGAGGCTAGTTTATTAGCTTTAAAAGGCAGCCTTTGCAGAAGGAGCCTCCAGTACCTTGCAGAAGTCACCCCATCTCTCACGTTACTCACCCTACTGGGAAGTAAATTAAGGGCTCTTACACAGGGTATTTGCAACGTAACCAGTTTAACAGATGACAGACCAAGAGATCTGAGGAAGAAATTGATGAGAGAGAGAGAGAGAGAGAGAGAGAGAGAGAGAGAGAGAGAGAGAGAGAGAGAGAGAGAGAGAGAGAGAGAGAGGGAGGGAGGGAGAGAGAGAGAGAGGGAGGGAGGGAGAGAGAGAGAGGGGAGAGAGAGAGAGAGGGAGGGGGAGAGAGAGAGACTGAGAGGAAAGGGAGTGAGTGAGAGAGAGAAAAAGAGAGAAAGGGAGAGAGAGAGAGACAGAGAGAGAGACAGAGAGAGAGAGAGACAGAGAGAGAGAGAGAGAGAGGGAGAAAGAGAGAGACAGAGGGAGAGAGAGAGAGAGAGAGGGAGAGAGAGAGAGACAGAGAGACAGAGAGAGAAAGAGAGAGAGACAGAGAGAGAGAGAGAGAGAGAGAGAGGGAGAGGGAGAGGGGAGAGGGAGAGGGGGGGAGGAGAGAGAAAGAGAAAGAGAGTGAGAGGAAAGGGAGTGAGTGAGAGAGAGGGAGAGAGAGAGAGACAGAGAGACAGAGAGAGAAAGAGAGAGAAGGACAGAGAGAGAGAGACAGAGAGAGAGAGAAAGAGAGAGAGGGAGAGGGAGAGGGAGAGGGGGAGAGAGAGAAAGAGAAAGAGAGAGAGAGTGAGAGGAAAGGGAGTGAGTGAGAGAGAGAAAAAGAGAGAAAGGGAGAGAGAAAGAGCTGTTAAAAAGCTAGAAGAGGTCACTGTGAGAGGCTGAGACTCTTCTTTAGAGATTTCCTGGGGTCTAGCTCAAGTCCAGTGTGCTCCTAGAATAAGTTTGTACTTAAATTTGTTAAAGTTGGAGGAAAAGAAGTTATTTTTACTTGGCATCCTAGAAAGGCAAATTATTAGCTGAATGCATAGGACCTTAGTAGCTGATCTGCCCTGTCATTTATATTTGATAAATGGAAAAGCCCTTATTGCTTACTATATAAGTACTGGGACTATATGTATGTATGTATATGTTTGTAATATAGACATGTGATATGTATGTATATATCATGTGTATGTATGATATATGTATAGATTACATATACATACAAAAGTTAGGACAATCTTTGCCCTCAAGGGAGTACATGAAGAGTGGTGGTCATTGAAGAGTGTTTGGGGCTTAGAAGGGATTGTTGAGTGAGAGGAGTCTGGATTATTTCCAAGCCTGAAAATCTTGAAAAGTAGGACAGTGCCCCATCTGTCAGACATGATCCTGTCCAGAAGCAAAGGGCAGAGAAAATGGCCCGGCAAGGTTGTGGCCCTGCTCCACTGACCTCAGGTGTGACTGACTGACTTCTTCATGACCCCCAGGGTGGCTTAGAGCAGCACAGACCTCGTAAGTAAAAGACCTGGTAAGTGCTTGTCTGTCTGAGCTGTGTGATCGCGTAGAGTGGTGAAATAGCCGTGCGCTGGGGGGTGAGCTCTGGGATCTGCTTCCTTCACCTTGTTCATCCTTTTCAGTTCTGTGACCTGGAGCAAGACACATACTTCTTTTGGGTGATAAGTAACTCATCTGTCAGTCAGTCCCTCAACAACGCATATTCAACACTTACTGGGTGCTGAACTTTGGGGACGAAAAGAAAGTCAAAAACACGGTCCCTGACCTCAGAGATCTCACGTTCTAATGGAGGTGATGTCATGCTGAAAAATTACACACATTGGTATTTATAGTGGAAACAATCTCAAAGGAAGGGCAGCTCTGTGGTACGGTGGATAAAGTGCTGGGCCTGGAGTCAAGAAAAACTAAGTTCAAATCCGGCCTCAGACACTTCCTAGCTGTGTGACCCTGGGCAAGTCACTTAACCCTGTTTGCCTCTCTGTAGAACGAATTGGAGAGGGAAATGGCAAACCATACTCCAGCACCTTTGCCAAAAACCCCTAAAGACATGATTGAAAAATGACTGAGCAATAACCATGTCAAAAAGAAGGCACCAGGGGAGAGGTTGTTGCTGCTGTTGTGATTATGGCTGTTTGACCTTTGTTCTTGAAGAGGACCCATGACATCTCAGCAAAAAAGTGGAGAGGTGGAGGAGTGTGATATTGGAAGACTAGCAAGAAAGCTAGTGTCTGCAAAAAGAAGATAAGAAAACCCTACGTGGTTACCGGCTGGTGATGGCATTCAATAACCTGAAATCTTTTCAAGATCTGGGATTTTCTGATAGTTGGTTAATATGTAGAAGGTACCTCAGAGGGTGACAGAGATGGATTCTGACAATAGGATGTGACTGCCTTAAGGGGTCATTTCCATCTTCCCAGGGGCTAAGGCTCTCCCTGCCCCTTTCTCTCTTAGTCTCTTAGACTCTTTGGGTGAGTCACCCTTTTCCACAGTCAAGAAAGAAATGGATTCTGCATTTCCTTCCGTATTCCCCCTCCCTTTCCCATCACAACCATGTCTGGGCCTGATCTGTGACCCTGGTTGTGTTCAGTGATAACAATTTCTCTAACTTTGGGTCTGGCCTGAAAGTGTTTCACTTCTCTCTGGGGCACTTCAGACTTTCACAGAGACTGTGCTGCCAGTGCTTAGAGCCTCCCAGGCTGAATCATGCAGGGACACTCCTTTCCTAAGTCTCCCTCTTGGAAACCCACCCACAACTTCACTAACTCCAGACCATGTGAGCACTGAGTGAGGGAGGGTGGCGAGGCACTATTTTGGGATTTCCTTTCATATTCTCACAGTTTCCCTTTTGGGGATATTGTTTCTCTTTCCTATTGGATAGAAAAGACTCAGCCAAACACACACTTATATAACTTATATATGTATGGATGGATGGATGTTTACCCACTATGCATGTATGTATGTGTACACACACATATCAGGGGCAGCTAGATTGTGCAATGGATAGAGCACTAGGTCAGGAGTCAGGAAGTCACAGGTTCAAATGCAGCCTTAGATACTTCCTAACAGTGTGAGCCTGGGCAAATCACTTCACCTCTGTTTGCCTCAATTCCCTCATCTGTACAATGGGGATAATAATAGCATCTACCTCCCAGGGCTGTTGTGAAGATTAAGTAAGATAGTTATGCTAAAGCACTCGGCACAGTGCCTGAAACATAGCAAGTGCTATATCAGTGTTCGCTATTATCATTGCTGTTATGTACACATGTGTTTGTATGTACAGTCACATTTACATACATGTGTACATACATATATCATGCACACATAATATAACCTGTCCCTTTCATGCTTACTACTTGTAGGACCTTGGTCAAGTCACTTAACTTCTGTGTCTCAGTTTTCTTCATCTAGAACATGAGGAGGTTGGACCAGGATGGTTTTTGGCTCCTTTTCAGCTCTAGAGCTGGTGTGTTATCCTTGAATTCTAGAGTTAGAGGGAACTTTAGACAGAAGCAGACTGGTACTGGAAGGAACACTGGCTCTGACACTGTGTGGCCTTGGACAAGTTCATGTAACCCTCCTTGGGCTTCAGTTCCCTCATCTGCAAAATGACAGACTTGGGTTAGATGGCCGCTGGTCTGCCTCTGGCCAGTCTGGTAGTTCAGGTTTGGGAAGGGAACAAAAGGAGCCATTGGAATGCCATCTAAAAGTTAATTTAGCCATTGCATGAAAAGAATACTTAGGAACATTAGGACTTAGCATCTGCCATGCTAGTCCGACAGTGTAAGTAATAAATAATAAAGAGGAGTCTTTATTTCTCCCACAATAGATTTTGTACTTAAGCCAAGGAAAAGCTATATCAGTGGTCTAACTTATAGTTCCCTGGGCCAATTAAGTTGTGGGGACAGTTTCATTCTCTTTTAAGGAAATCTTAGGCCAGCCTACAAGGGAGGGGCTCTACAGCTCCTCCAGAGTCCCTGAGGTTACTTCCAGCTCTGAATCTTTGTTCCTCTACATATCTACTCAGATGACTCCCAGATCCATACACCTAGCCTCCATCTCTCCCCTAAGCTCCAGACGTGCATCACCAGTCGCCTGTGGGACATTTCAAATTCATTGTCTTTGTGAGATCTCAGACTTCTCCCTACTTCAATATCCCTATTTCCTAAACTTCCCTATTTTAATCAAATGCATCACCACCTTTCCAGTCTCACACGTTTGGCATTATCCCTAAATCTGCACTCTTCATCACTTCTCATATCCAACCAGCTGCCAAATCTTGCACCATATCTCTCACATTGCAGCCTTCATTCAGGCTCTCATCACCTCTTGCTTAGATTATTGCAACTCAGTAAACTCCTGTGGATCCCTGTCTCCAGAATAAAATATCAGTTCCTCCGAGTAGCTTTTAAAGTCCTTCAGAACCACATCTTAACCTATTTTCTATCCTTATTGGCTATTTCTCCCCTTCCCATACTCTGCAATCTAGTCAAATTGGCCTTTCCCTGACTCACCTGGGGTCTTCCTTATCCTAGAACATTGTTCTGCCATGCCGGCCCCTTCTCCCATTGGTGGTTTCCTCCAGGGGGCTGCATTTTGGGGATGGCTCTGGGTCAGCCTTGCTTTCTTCTCCTCCTGGTTGCGCTTCTGACTTTGAGCTTTGCCACCATGCTCCTTGGTGGGATGAAGATTCCGAATGTCTTGCCCTCTCCCAGCTTGTCAGCTCCTTTTTTTTTTTTTTTTTTTTTTTTTTTTTTTTTTTTTTTTATTTATTTATTTATTTATTTATTTATTTATTTATTTTACATTCATTTTCACAAATTTTTGGGTTCCAAATTTTCTCCCTTTTTCTCCCCTCCCCCCACCCCAATACCCCAAGCAATCTAATTTTCCCTATCTCCAATCTGTCCTCTCTTCTGTCATCCCTCCCTTCCCTTGTCTCTATCTTCTCTTTTCTCCTGTAGGGGCCAGATGACTTTCTATTCCTCATTAACTGTATGTCTTCTTTCCTAGTTGCAACAGCAATACTAAACAATTGTTCCTAAAACTTTGAGTTCCAAATTCTCCCCATCCCTCCCTCCCCACCCATTCCCTTTGGTACGGCAGGCAATTCATTATAGGCCATATCTGTGTAGCTTTGCAAATGACCTTCCTGATAGTCGTGTTGTGTAAGACTAACTGAATTGCCATCCCTCCTCACCTGCCCCTCATTGTTTCTCTTTGATCCTGTCCCTCCCCAAGTGTTGACTTTCAATTACTCCCTCCTCCCTTTGCCCTCCCTTCCATCATCCCCCCCCAATATCTCCTTCTCCCCCGCTTTCTTATACTGTAAGATAGGTTTTCATACCAAAATGAGTGTGCATTTCACTCCTTCGTTTAGTCAAATGTGATGAGGGTAAACTTTTGTTTGTTTGTTTGTTTTTGTTTTTGTTTTTTTTTCTTCAGCTCTCCTCTTTTTCCTTCCATTAAAAACATCTCCTACTTGCCTCTTAAATGACATATAGTTACCCCCTTCCATTTCTCCCCTCTTTCCTCTCACTACATTTCTCTCTCATCATTTACCTTAATTCCTTTTAAGGTATGGTCCCATCCTATTCAGTTCAATCTGTGCTCTCTGTCTCTGCATGTGAATGCATGTGTGTATGTGTGTGCATGCGTGTACATGTGTATGTGTGGTCCCACCAACCACCCAGATACTGAAAAGTTTTAAGAGTTAGAAATATTGTCCTTCCATGTATGAATGCAAACAGTTCATTTCTGGTAAGTTCCTTAATACTTCTCCTTGCTATTTACTTTTGCATGCTTCCTCTCAGTCTTGTGTTTGAAAGTCAAATTTTCTTTTCAGCTCTGGTTTTTTCATCAAGAATGATTGAAAGTCCTCTGTTTCATTGAAAGACCATATTTTCCCTTGAAATATTATACTCAGTTTAGCCGGGTAGGTGATTCTTGGTTTGAGTCCTAGTTCCTTTGCCTTCTGGAATATCCTATTCCACGCCCTTCGATCCCTTAATGTAGAAGCTGCTAGATCTTGGGTTATCCTGATTGTATTACCACAGTACTGGAATTGTTTGTTTCTGGCTGCTTGCAAGATTTTTTCCTTGAGCTGGGAGTTCTGGAATTTGGCCACAATGTTCCTAGGAGTTTCTCTTTTTGGATCTCTTTCAGGTGGTGATCGATGGATTCTTTCAATACTTATTTTGCCCTCTGGTTCTAGAATGTCAGGGCAGTTTTCCTTGATAATTTCATGCAAGACGATGTCTAGGCTCTTTTTTTGATCATGGCTTTCAGGTAGTCCCATAATTTTTAAGTTGTCTCTCCTTGATCTATTTTCCAGGTCAGTTGTTTTTTCCCATGAGATATTTCACATTCTCTTCCATTTTATTGTTCTTTTGGTTTTGTTTGGTGATTTCTTGGTTTCTCATAAAATCATTAGACTCCATCTGTTCCATTCTAATTTTGAGAGAACTATTAAATTCAGTGAGCTTTTGAGCCTCTTTTTCCATTTGGCTCATTTTGCTTTTGAATGCATTCTTCTCCTCATTGGCTTTTTGAACCTCTTTTGCCAATTGAGTGAGCCTATTTTTCAAGGTGTTAATTTCCTCAGCATTTTTTTGGGTCTCCTTTACCAAGATATTGACCTTTTTTTTCATACTCTTCTTGCATCTTTGTCATTTCTTTTCCCAGTCTTTCCTCCACCTGTCTAACTTGCTTTTCAAAATCCTTTTTAAGCTCTTCCAAGGCCTGAGCCCACCCAACACCCCCCTGGGGTGTCTGGGGTACTGAGGCCCCGCCCTCCACATCTTTCCCTGATGGGAAAAATACGTTCTCGTCCTCCCCATCAGATCCGAGGGTTGGGATCATTTGCATTTGTTGGAAAAAACTCTCTAAAGTCTTATTTTTCTTCCCCTTTCTAGGCATTTTCCCAGCCAGTTACTTGACTTCTGAGATTCCTTTCCACCCCCGCCTGGATCTAGTGCTTGGCCTCTGAGATTTAAATGGGCTTTCCTCCTGCTGGCTGTCAATCAGTGAGCTTTAGTTCAGGTGCTGGGGCGGGGGCCAGGGCTGTCTCCGAGACTCTGATCCCTCGGGGGGGGGGGGGGGCTTTATGCAGAGACTCTCAAGAATGGAGCGGGTGGGGGGCGGGGTGGGGGGCCCGCCTCCCAATCTCAGCTCCCTTGGGGGTCCCGAGCAGAAGTCTTCAGCAACAGAGCGGGCTGGGGGCAGGGCCGTTTCCCAGGCTCAGCTCCGTCAGGTTTTTATGCGGGAATCTTCCGTAATGAAGATCCCGCCTGCAGCTGGGGGATTCCTGAGTCCCGGGCCGCTGCCCGCCTCAGCCCCAGCCCACGCCTCTGCCGCCACCGCTTCCTGCCCCCGTCCCTGCCGCCGCCCGCTTCCTCCCGAGGGGGCCCGAGTCACAGACACCCTGCTTCCCCTCTCCTTCAGCCCGGCCTCTCTCACTGACCTGCTTCTGTGGGCGGAGGGACTTTCCCGGCTGCTTCAGCTTCCGTCTCTGAAGCCTGCTCCGATCCGCTTCTCTGAGGCCTCGGCCAGGGCAGCGCTGGGGGTCGGGTTTACTCTCCGGGGCGCGCCGGACCCTGGGGACGGGTCTTGAGGGCTCCCTGGGACGGAAATCTCCTCCACTCTGCCTCTGCACACCTTGCACTCACCCAGAATCTATGGGGGACTCTTTCTACACCAATTCCATGGGCTTTGGTTTCGGAGCTCGTAAACGTGCGTCCTTCTACTTCGCCATCTTGGCTCCGCCCCCTGTCAGCTCCTTTTTATGGATTGTTTTCTCCCATTAGAATGTCAGCCCCTTGAGGACAGGGTCCTTCTTTTTGCTTGAATTTGTAACCCCAGCTCTTGACATAGTAAGTGCTTAATATTATTGCCTACCTATTTGACAGCTTCTTCTCTGTTCCTCTTTCATGCTGTTCAGTCTCTCTTTTCACTGATACACTGCTTGTCCCTCATGCCAGGACTGCACTCTCTCATCACTCCTGCTGGACGAATCCCTCTCTTCCTTAAAGATGTGGTTTGTGCATCACCTTCTACAAAAAGTCCTTTCCTGGTCCCTTTCCTCTCAAACCATTTTCTGTTGTTGAGTCATGTCTGCCTCTTCCTGACCCTGTGGGCCATATCATACCAGTACTGTCCATGAGTTTTCTTGGCAAAGATAATGGAGGGGTTTGCCATTTCTCCCTCCAGGGGACTAAGGCAAACAGAAGTTAAGTGACTTGCCCAGGGTCACACTGCAAGTAAGTGTCTGAGTGTCGTGTGTTTAGCGACTTTCTATTCATCCGTATTTATTCTCTCTATGTATTTCTTTTGTCTCCCCTCTAGAGCTTACTATGCTCCTTATGAATAGAGATTGTTGCATTCCTTGTTTTATTCCCATAGCCTGGGGCAGTATGGGACACATGTAGGTCCTTAACACATGCTTGTTATTCATTGATTGGTTGACCTAGAGTTAATCTTGATTTCTGTCCTGAAGTCATGGGAACCTAAGGTCTCAGTGTGGGAATGCTTAGGAAGATGAAAGAGGCAACCCAACAACTCCTAAAAAGCCAACCTATCCCTCCCCCGCCTGCCCCCGCCCCGATCAGGAGGGGGAGAAGTTTTCAGGGTTTTTGCTGAATGAAGAAAGGCTACTTCTAATCCTGGTCATCAGAAAGGCAACGAAAGGGCCAGAGGAGATGGTGGGGTAGACTGGAAGGAAGATTGGCTTTGGGGTTAGGAGACTTGCATCCACATCCTAATGCTCTGTCATTTATTGCTCAGATGACCTTGGAAAAGTCACTTACCTTCCCTGAGTAGAATCACAGATTTGGAGACTCAGAAAGGACCTTAGCAAACCATAGAATTCAATCTATACCTGAAGGAATCCTCCCTAAAACATACCCAGTAGTGATTGTCCTGCCTGTGCTTGAGTGTCTCCCAGAAATGGGGAATTCAGCAACCCTCCAATTAAGCCATTTCACTTTAGGGCAGTTCTACGTCTTAGGGCTGTTCCTGACTTTGATTCTAATTTTATTTCTTGCATGCTGCCCCTGAAGAGGCAGAGGGCCATAGGGATTATCACTTCTGGAACCTAGGCCTCCTCTATTGCATTCATGGCCAAGATGGCTTCAGCTTTTTGAGTGCTGCATCACACTGAAGTCTCATATGGAGTCCTCTGGGACGCCTAGATCCCTTTCAGAACAACTGTTTTCTATCCATGCTGCTCCCAACTTCTGTTTGTAGAGTTGATTTTTTTCTACCCAAGTGCGAATTGAATTTCATTTTATTTCCAGTTGAATTTCACCTAATTAGATCCAAGCCAATAATCTAGCCCGTCAATATCCTTTTGGACCAGAGGGAGCTCTGAACATTTTTTTTGCTTTCATGATTTCGAGATTTTTAGCAGGTTTGTGTTCCATCATACCTAAGATGGGAGGGCTTCTAACATCTTCTTTATTTGGACATTGCTTTTCCCAAGGGAGATATTCTTTTAGATGTCTTGTCGGGCTTAAAATTTATATTTTGGGAAATTTTCTCTCTCTTTTAACCTCTGACTCAGTTTCTTCAGTTTCTAAAATGGGGACAATAATACATCTTCCCAGGATTGTTAGGAGGATCAAATGAAACAGTAATTGTAAAGTGCTTAGTATATAGTACAGTGCCAGACATAGTACATTCTTGTTTCTCTTTTCATCCTTGCTTTTCTCTCCCCCTCTGTTACTGCCTCTTTTTCCCCATTCTTCTCCCCCCATTTCTTCCACCCTTTCTCTCTCTCTCTTTCTCTTTATCCTTCCCCTCTCTCTCTTCCCCTCCTCATCCTCTTCCTCCCTCCTTCCCTCTCTATATCTGTCTGTCTCCCCCAGCTTCAGACCAACAAGATGGCACATGTAGCCCAGCACTCCCCTTCAAAGATGCCAGGCTGCCCACTCTCCTAGATTTCATTATTCATCCTGGATTTCCTTCCCTCTCAGCCTCTCCCTTGTTCAGTCTAAAGTCAAATCTGAAACTGAGAAGGCCTGTTTTCTTTTTAAGTACTTAATTTGGAACCGTGGTTATTTTCCACCACCACCCTCCAAAGGCCATCTAGAGACACACCCACTCAAAACATCTCCTCTGTGGCCTTTCATTAAGAGAGCAGCAGACCAGCAAAGCTAGGTATCTATTACTCTGCTCTCCCATTAACTGTCATTAGCTTGAATGAGTGCTCCACATAGTTTTCCCTTGTATTCACCTCTCCCCCACCCTGGCAATGGTTACCTCCCTTAGAATTTTCTGTACCTAATCTTGGAATGGGAGTGGGTGTCAGCCCAAGGATTAGCTGCTCCCAGTGCAATTCTAGGGGTCTCTGTCTCCTGGAAAGGTAAGAACAAGGACTTGGGACTCTCCTTACCCTTTCACTGTGAGTGACACTGTACCTGAGTCTGGGGAGTTACTATCAGAGTAAAAGTGAAGGTTACACAGTCACTTTTGTATGCTGGAGGGAGAAGAGCCCTGAAGAGGCGTCTAGTCCAGCCTACTTGTTTTACAGATGAGGAATCCAAGACCCAAGTGAAATGACTTGACAGCATCACAGTGAAGAAGCAAGTGGCAGAGGCAAGGCTCCGACCCAGGTCTTCTGCTTCTTCATCTAATGTTTTTCCCATCATGCCATATTCTAGCTCAGGTTGGGGAACCTGAGGCCTCCAGGCCACATGTGGGTGCAGCCTTCTGATGGAGTCCAAGTTTTATAGTACAAATTCTTTTATTAAGGAATTTGTTCTGTGAAGTCTGGAGTCAGACAAAGGGCCACACTTGAGGAGCCCTGTGCTCATTAAATCCTGCTTATTTGCTGTCTTCTTAGCTACAACTTAGATACAACACAAGTATCTGCCAAGATTTCCTTCTTTCTTTAATTTCACAGTGAGCTGTTAACTATATTAAAATCAGGGTTATGGATTCCAAGGATAACATGATGGGTGGGGGGAAGGGAGAAGGTGAGTGTAGACATTTCTAACACTTGGGTCACCAGGTGACATCAACAGTCTTTAGCTTCCTGGTCCCCGCCCTCATTCCTCACACTAAATGGAATCCCATGCTGTTTTGTTCATAAACTTTTCCTCTAAAGTTCTCCCAACATCCATCAAAATTTTATTAAGCACCTACTGTGTGCAAGCACTGGGTTAGAGCATAGGGAAGATACCAAGTCTAATTAAGACATGGTCCCTGCCTAGAGGAAAGGTACAAGAGGGGAATTTAGTAGAATAAAGTGAATGAATGAACAAGTGTTTACTTACTGTTTGCCAAGCACTTTGTAAAGCACTAAACATGCAAATAAAAAAGTAGAGACAGTCTTTGCCCTCAAGGAACTTACATTCTATTTTTATCTTTGATTTAACATATTTTATTTTTCGCTCAATTATGTGCTGAAACAATTTTTAAATATTTCTTTTTGTTTTGATTTTATCTCTCTCTCTACTTTTCCTCCTCTGAGACACTAAGCAATCAGATACAGGCTGTACATATTCCACCATGTAAAATATTTCCGTATTAGTCATTTTGTACAAGAAGACTTGAATAAAAGAAAAAGAATGAAACAAAGTGAAAAATAGCATGCTTCAGTCTGTATTCAGATAATATCAGTTCTTTCTCTGGAGTCAGATGGAATGCTTCATCGTTACTCCTTTAGAATTGTCTTGGGTCGTTGTATTGCTGAGAATGGCTAGGTCATTCACAATTCTTGATCCTATGATATTGCTGTTAGTGTTTACAGCATTCTCATGGTTCTGTTCACTTCACTTTGTATTAGTTCATATAAGTCTTTCTAGATTTTTCTGAAATCCTCCTGCTTGTCATTTCTTATAGCACAATAATATTCCATTACAATCATATACCACAGCTTGTTTAACCATTCCCCAATAGATGGGCATCCCTTTGATTTTCAACTCTTAAGTCACCACAAAAAAGGGCTGCTATAGCTATTTTTGTACAAATAGGTCCCCCCTCCCCCTTTTTTCTGCATGTCTTTGGAATATAGATCTAGAAGTGGTGGTTCTAAATTGCTCTCCAGAATGGTTATATCAGTTCACAGCAAGAAGCTTACATTCTAATAAAAAGGACACAGTTACCTATGATTTACGATGTAATATGATAAGTACATCAGAAATTTTAGTCTTGATTTCTGAGGGTGAGGGGTAGATGATCTTCATGCCATCCCCTTGATACACCAAAGGCAGGCCTACCAAGTTTGTGCCAAAACTAGTTTTTTCTGTTTATGTCATAGGCCAGGTTGGGTGGTCTTTGTTATTTAAAATATATGCCCATTTCTGTGTAAAACTATAGCATATAAAAATAGGGAACTCTGAGCACTTATTGAGACTTTGTGCAGAACATTGCAGTGAGGAGGGTGGGGGTTGGGGTGGGGGATAGATGGCTTCCTGGAGAGCAGGGATCATATTTTGCATTTCTTTGTGTCCCTAGCATATAGCACAGGCTGGGTACCTAGTCAGAGTTTAACACATGCTACTGGATTAACTTGTTGACTTCCTTGAAGAAGCTTTTTTGAGGACTTCTTTGGTGCTCATGTTATCTGAAATGAATGTTTGTTTTTGCTTGTTTGGGTCTGTTTGCTCAATATACAGCTAAATACCTGGAATTGAGTTGATTTCAAAAATGTCCAGTTTTCTGACTGGTTAGGGTAGATGAGGGGTGACAAAACAGAGAGTGATATACCATTGAAAATTCCCCATGATTTATACCCAAATCTTTGAGTTTCCAGCGCTGATTGGACATAAGCTACATAGTTAGCTATACAGATACTACACCATTCTATGGGAGTTTAAAAGAGAGTGTGTGCCCTCAGTGTGTTGGGGGCACATGTTGATACTTTTGTTCTTGTTATATCTTGGAAGTTATCATCCAAGAGGATAACTTTGTGAAAAGCTAATTGCTGTTATTTGGTTGAATGAAGCTGAGGTGCGAGCTAGTCACTGGTAACTGACAGTCAGGGAGAATATCTGCAATGGGGGCTCAAGCCAACAGTATTAGAGAAGAGACATTCCAACCTCTCAGGGGTGCATTTAGAACACTGACAGGGAAATGTCTCAACCTAACCCTGGGATAAAAAACCCACAGCTATATTTCTATGGGTGGAGAGGCAGCCAAGAAGAAAGTCACTCCAGGTAGGAGGTCAAATAGTAAGCAAAGTATAGGAGCAGTGAGAGAGGGTAGACCTGTGTGACTAGATCAGATGGTTCCTCTAAGAATGGAGTAGGAAATCAAACTAGAAAGGTAAACTAGTGCCAAAGTGTGCAGGGCCTCTAATAGCCCCATTTGTACGTCACTTTAATGTTTGTAGAACACTCAATATATTGCCTCATTTGATCCTTACAACAGCTCTGTGAATTAGGTGCTATTATTATCCCTATTTCACAGATGAGGAAACTGAGGCACAGAGGTCAAATGACTTGCCCAGAGTCACATACCTAGTAAGTGTCTGAGATAGGGATTGGAACTTAAATTCCCCTCACTCTAAATCCAGCACTGTATATACTGTACCACCTAGCTTCTTCCAATGCTAGTTTAAGTTACAAGGCAGATTTTAGTTTTTGGATAGAATCAGAGGATCCAGTCAAGATCACCTCACATGGGCAGGATGAACAAATTTTCCTATATCTTGCTCCTCAAAGGTAAAACAAGGAGAGCAAGCTGGATTCAGTGAAAAATCTGAGTTTTGGAGTGTGACCATCAAGCCATTTTTAACCCAAAATAACCACTTCCTCCTGGGCCCCAGGGCTGCCAAGAAGAGGGCTGTGGACAGTCAAGTCCCGGTTGGGCTGGGAGCCTTTCCTGAGGCTGTTTAGGGCAGGTACTTCCTAATCTGGGAGGCGTCACCCTGAGGCCGCAGGGAAAGCCCAGTTCTGAGAAAAGCTTTGGGAATCCCCTGTGGAAAGGGAAGAAGAAATGAAAAAGTGTGAGTTCAGTTTCGCATTGATCTCTCACATTTTGGACATTCAGTAAGGAAACCACCCTATACATGAGGAAAAAAAGTGTGCATTTTCTGTATCCATATTTGCATCTATACCTATATGTGTATGTGACATTTACATCTTTACCTGTATGTGTTTGTGTGTATTAGCTCATTTATATATATATATATATATATATGCATACATGTATATATCTCTTTATTTGAGTTGCTAAGGAGATCAGGATGCTAGAGGTGGATGCCTGTTGGTTGGGGGCAGAAATAACCCCAGTCTCCCCTCCTTGACCCAGGAATTATCCCATAGTCTGGACACTAGTGGAAAGGGGCTGATTTGATTCATAGACTTGCCCCATGAGATAATATGGGTAAAGCCCTTCGTATAGTGCCTAGCACATAATCAGTTCTCTCATCTTCCCCCCCCCCCCACACACATTCACCTACTAGTTTAATGGATCATGGGCAGGTGAACATCCTTCCATCCCTATAGCCCCTCCTCTGATTGGTGAATTCCTATTGAAACCTCCATAGATTCTTAATGCAGGATACCAGATTTTTCTGGAGAAAATGATTTAATAACTGAGGAAAACAGGATAGGCTTTTTTTAAATTTAATTTTATTATTTTTGAATTAACAAGATGCTATAATTATTTTTGTACAAATAGAGCCTTTCCTCTTTCTTTGACCTATTCATTGTATGTGTGTGTGTGTGTGTGTGTGTGTATATATATATATATATATATATATATATATATATATATACATATATTATATAATATGTGTATATATGTACTTAATAGTATTTCTGGGTCCAAGAATATGCACATTTTAGTAACTTTGGGGGGCAAAGTTCCAAATTGCCATCCAGAATGGTTGGACCATTTATAGCTCAATATTGGTCCAATTGGTTGTCTAATATTTGTCATTTTACTTTTTCATCTTTGCCAATCTGATAAATGTGAGGTAGAACTATGGAGTTTATTCTGCATTTCTCTGATTCGTTGGTTTTCAAACGTTTTGGTCTCGGGACCCCTTATATTCTTACAATTATTCAATATGCCCCAAATGAGCTTTATTTATGTCAGTTACGTGTACTGATATGTGTCATATTAGAAATTGAAAACATTTTGCTATTTCTATGAAAATAGTTTACCAGAACTCCCTGAGAGGATCTTGGAAACCTTCAGGGGTATCCAGGACACAGTTTGAAAATCCTTACTCAAATTAATAATGATTTAGACCTTGTTTTTATATTTCTGCTGATGACTTGGATTTCTTCCTTTGAAAACTGCCTGTTCGTATTCTTTGACCATTTATCTCTTGGGGAAATGGCTCTTGTTCTTACAAATTTGACTTAGGTTCCTTACAGGATAGGCTTTCTATAGGAGGTAACACCTGAGCTGACTCTTAAACGAAGCTTGGGATTCTGTAGGGCAAAGGGGAGAAGGGAGCCCATGCCCAGCAGAGAGGATAGCTGATATAAAAACATGAAGATGGAAATGTCATTTATGGGGAACAGCAAGCAGAAGCAGTATAATTTGTGGGACATGTGGAAAAAATTATGGAGGATATGCGATAAGCCTGCAAAATTAGGTTGGATTGTGAAGAACTTGAAGAGCCAAACAAATGAATTAGTTTTGTTGTTACCTTGTTGGTAATAGATGTAGCTGTATATGTGTGTATATATAAAAATATATATATATATAATGTATATGTCACACTTATTCAAATATATGTATGTATGTATGTGAATATACACATATTGTATACATATGTATATATATAGATACAGAAGGCAATGTATTTATGTGAATACAGAACCAACCTCAGTACTGGGAATACTACTGGGAAGATTCATAATGACACATTAATTTTGTGACCCCAGGTTAAAGTCACTTAACCTATTAATGCTCCAGGGTGTTTTAAGCTTTTTCCACTTGAGATCCTTTCCACACTTCTTAAATTTTGGGTCTTAAGAAGTGCTGCCAAGGTGTCAAACACACTGCCAAAGACACTCCCAAGTATGACCTGAACCAAGTTAAAATGTACCTGGGAAATATTAAAAAAATAAATAAAACAGATGATGTTAATTTGAGGTTTTCCAAGTCAATGTGCAACCTGCTGAGATCTTTTTTTTTTATTTAACTTTTTACATTCATTTTCACAAAATTTTGAGTTTCAAATTTTCTCCCCTTTTATCCCCTCCCCCCACCCCAATACCCCAAGCAATCTAATTTTCCCTATTTCCAATCTGCCTTCTCTTCTGTCATCCCTCCCTTCTCTTGTCTCCATCTTCTCTTTTCTCCTGTAGGACCAGATGACTTTCTATTCCTCATTAACTGTATGTCTTCTTTCCTAGTAGCAACAGCAATACTAGACAGTTGTTCCTAAAACTTTGAGTTCCAAATTCTCCCCATCCCTCCCTCCCCACCCATTCCCTTTGGGAAGGGGGGCAATTCAATATAGGCCATCTCTGTGTAACTTTGCAAATGACTTCCCTGATAGTCGTGTTGTGTAAGACTAACTGAATTACCCTCCATCCTATTCTGCCCCTCATTGTTTCTCTTCTGTCTTTGATCCTGTCCCCTCCCCAAGTGTTGACTTCAAATTGCTCCCTCCTCCCTTTGCCCTCCCTTCCATCATCCCCCCCCCCTTGCTTATCTCCTTCTCCCCCACTTTCCTATACTGTAAGATAGGTTTTCATACCAAAATGAGTGTGCATTTTATTCCTTCCTTTAGTCAAATGTGATGAGGGTAAACTTCTTGTTTTTTTTTTTCTCAGCTCTCCTCTTTATCCCTCCACTAAAAAGTCTCGTACTTGCCTCTTAAATGACATATAATTACCCCATTCCATTTCACCCTCTTTCCTCCCACTACATTTCTCTCTCACCATTTACCTTAATTTCTTTTAAGCTATGGTCCCATCCTATTCAATTCACTCTGTGCTCTCTGTCTCTGTGTGTGTGTGCATGTGTGTATGTGTGTGTGCGTGCATGCGTGTACATGTGTGTGTGTGGTCCCACCAACTACCCAGATACTGAAAAGTTTTAAGAGTTACAAATATTGTCTTTCCATGTAGAAATGTAAACAGTTCACTTCTGGTAAGTCGCTTAAGACTTCTCTTTGCTGTTTACTTTTTCATGCTTCTTCTCATTCTTGTGTTTGGAAGTCAAATTTTCTTTTCAGCTCTGGTCTTTTCATCAAGAATGATTGAAAGTCCTCTGTTTCATTGAAAGACCATATTTTCCCCTGAAGTATTATACTCAGTTTAGCTGGGTAGGTGATTCTTGGTTTGAGTCCTAGTTCCTTTGACTTCTGGAATATCCTATTCCACGCCCTTCGATCTCTTAATGTAGAAGCTGCTAGATCTTGAGTTATCCTGATTGTATTTCCACAGTACTGAAATTGTTTCTTTCTAGCTGCTTGCAAGATTTTCTCCTTGAGCTGGGAGTTCTGGAATTTGGCCACAATGTTCCTAGGAGTTTCTCTTTTTGGATCTCTTTCAGGTGGTGATCGATGGATTCTTTCAATACTTATTTTGCCCTCTGGTTCTAGAATGTCAGGGCAGTTTTCCTTGATAATTTCATGGAAGATGATGTCTAGGCTCTTTTTTTGATCATGACTTTCAGGTAGTCCCATAATTTTTAAATTGTCCCTCCTGGATCTATTTTCCAGGTCAGTTGTTTTTCCCATGAGATATTTCACATTCTCTTCCATTTTTTCATTCTTTTGGTTTTGTTTGGTGATTTCTTGGTTTCTCGTAAAGTCATTAGCCTCCATCTGTTCCATTCTAATTTTGAGAGAACTATTAAATTCAGTGAGCTTTTGAACCTCTTTTTCCATTTGGCTCATTCTGCTTTTGAAAGCATTTTTCTCCTCATTGGCTTTTTGAACCTCTTTTGCCAATTGAGTGAGCCTATTCTTCAAGGTGTTATTTTCTTCAGCATTTTTTTGTGTCTCCTTAACCAAGGTATTGACCTGTTTTTCATACTTTTCTTGCATCTCTCTCATTTCTCTTCCCAGCTTTTCCTCCACCTGTCTAACTTGCTTTTCAAAATCCTTTTTTAGCTCTTCCAAGGCCTGAGCCCACCTGACATCTCCCTGGGGTGTCTGGGGTACTGAGGCCCTACCCTCCACATCTTTCCCCGACGGCAAGAATACGTCCTCGTCCTCGTCATCAGATCCAAATGTTGGGATCATTTGCATTTGTTGGAAAAAACTCTCTATAGTCTTATTTTTCTTCCCTTTTCTAGGCATTTTCCCAGCCAGTTACTTGACTTCTGAGATTCCTGTCTACCCCCGCCTAGATCCGCCCAGCTAGTGCTTGGGGTCTGAGGTTCAAATGGGCTTTCTGCAGCAAGCTTTAGTTCTGGTGCTGGGGTGGGGGCAGGGCCGCCTCCCAGGCTCAGCCTCCTCGGGGGCTTTATGCAGAGGCCTTGAGTAATAAGAGTGGAGTGGGGCAGGGCCGTCTCGCAGGCTCAGCTCCCTCAGGTTGTTTATGCAGAGACCTTCCGTAATGAAGATCCTGCCTGCTGCTGAGGGAGTCCGGGCGACCGCAGCTGCTGCCTCCACTGCCGCCCACGCCTCTGCCTCTGCCGCTTCCTGCCCCCGTCTCTGCCACCGCCACTTCCTCCCGAGGGGGCCCACGTCACGGAGACACCCCGCTCCCCTCCTCCAGCCAGCCGTCTCTCTCACTGACCTGTAGCTTCTGTGGGCGGAGGAACTTTCCCGGCTGCCAGAGCTTCCGTCCCTGAAGCCTGCTCGGGTCAGCTTCTCTGGGGCCGCGGCCAGGGCAGCGCTGGGGGTGGGGTCCGCTTTCCGGGGCGCGATGGACCCTGGGGACGGGTCTCCAGGGCTCTCTGGCACGGAAATCTCTTCCACTCTGGTTCTACACACCTTTCAGTGGTCCAGAAGTTATGTGGATCTCTTTTTACATTAATTCTATGGGCTGTGGGTTGGAGCTCGTAAATGTGCTTCCTTCTACTCCGCCATCTTGGCTCCACCCCGCCTGCTGAGATCTTTCTATGCAATTTGACACCACTGTTCTGGATGAATTTTTAAGCATGTAGGTTGTAGAGACGATGTTGACCTATACTGGTAAAGGTGTTTTTTCTCATCTGGGACTTTCGTACACTAGTGAAATATCAGGTTAAGGAAAACTGTAGGCACAGAAATTCATAGTTTCTTTTGCTCTTCTTTTTATATTGAAATATGTGTGTTGATAATTGTTAAGTTTAAAGTAAAAAAGAACATTTAATTAAAAAATTAAAGAAGCTAGATGGAGGATTTTGTATTACATCCAAGAAACAAGCAAGAAAGAGGGTCGGGAGTTTCTTGAGCCAGGAAACTGATCAGATGTTTCTTAGAAATGTCACTTTAGCAGTCATGTAGAGGATGAAGAGGGGAAGGGGATAGTTAGAGGTAAGGAAACCAGCTGGGAAGATTTTGTCAAAGGTTAATCAAGAGGTGATGAAGGCCTGACTTAGGGGGGTAGTATACATGAAAGAAGTGGAAGGGTGTAAGATATATCGTGAATGTAAAATCAGCAAGGCTAGGCAAGTTAGTGGGTCGGCAACTGAGAGACAGGGAAGAGTGGAAGATGATTTTGAGGATATGAAGCTAGATAACTAAAAAGTATGATGGTATCCTCAAGAGAAAGAGGGAAGCTTGGAGGAAGGAAGTGTGATGAGAGAAAGATAATGAGTTCTGTTTTTGGATATGTAAAGTCTGAGATGATAGTAGGACATCCACTTGGAGACAAAGAGTAGAACTTTAGTAATGTGGAACTGGTATTCAGGAAAGAGAGTGGGGCTATAGATCACAACTGTATAGCTACATCTGTACTTGTATCTTTATCTGCATCTGTAGCCATATCTATAGCTATGTCTATAGCATCATCTGTATAGAGGTGATGCCTAAGTCCATGGGAGTTGATAATATCACCAAAAGAGAAAGAATAGAAGGAAAAGAGAACCCAGGACAGAGCCCAGGGGGGCACCCATACAAGTGATTATTTGCATCTATTGCAATGATTGAAAGTGGCAGAATGGATTCTAAAATTTCAGCATTGTAAGTTAAGGCATTTTTGGAAAATAATACAAACATTTCAGAGGTGTTAGAGATACAAAGACATGCAGTTAAAATGGAAGCAATGACTTCTGTCAACATTTCTAGATTTTGTGATGTCTGAGTTATTCAGATACTTTTTTCATAGAAAAGTTTAGTATAAAGATGCACAAAAATATGTGCATCTATGTATATCTATTTTTGCTGTTCTCAAAACAGCATACATTAATGAAAAAGAATTCAGTACTGCCATTATATTGCCATATGTAGTATATGAGCAAATATGAACGTTTTGCAAAACCATGGAAAGCCTATGATAAAGGAGGCAGTGATACAGTGGAGAGAGCCCTGACTGTCAGTGCAATTAGAATTCAAAGGGATAAACTTAACTGGGGGAAAAAATCTTTGCAGCAAGTGTATCTGATAAAGTTCTGAGATCCAACCTATGTGGAGAACTGATTTAAATACATAAGAACAAGAGCCATTTCCCAATAGATATATCTTCAAAGGATATGAACAGATGGTTTTCAAATAAAAAAAATGTAAGGCATCAGCAGTCAAATGAAAAAATACTTCATCATTTATAATAAGAGAAATGCAAACTAAAACAACTAGGTTCTACATCACACCTACCAGATTTATAACAATGATGAAAAAGAAAAATGGCAATTTTTGGTGGGACTTTGGGACAACAGGCACATGAATGCACCATCAGCATGACTGAGAACTGACCCAACCATTCAGGAAATCAATTTGTAACTATAACTATACAAACTCTTTGACCAAGTAATAACACTACTACGCACAAACCCAAAAGAGAGGTCAAAGACAGAATACTCATGTGAAAAACAATTTATAGAACACTTGTCAGTCAGTCAACAAACATTCATTAAGTGCTTATTATGTGGAGTTCCTGTCCTCAAGCAGCTCACATTCTAATAAGGGAAGACAACATGCAAGCAGCTATCTACATAACAGATACATACAGGGGAGGTGGAAGGTAATCTGAGAGGAAAGGCATAATAATAACAGCTGGCATTTATATAGCACTTACTGTGTGCTGGGTACTGCGCTAAGTGCTTTACAATGATCTCATTCGATCCTCACAACAACTCTGGGGGTGGGGGTGGGGTGGGTGCTGGATTATCTTCATTTTATAGATGATGAAAATGAAGCATACAGAGGCTAAATGACTTGTCTAGGGTCACACAGATAGGAAGCAGACCAGGAAAGGCCTCTAGCAGAAGGTAAGCCAGTCAGTCAATAAACATTTATTAAGCTCTTACAATAAGCCAGGCAGTAGAGACTGAAAAAGAGACAAAAACATGGTTCTTGCCCTCAAGATGCTCACATTCTAATGGAGGAGACAACATGTGAATAATTAGAACCATACAAGGTATATACAGAGCAAATAATAATCATACCTCAAATTTACATAGTTAGGATGGCTACATGGCACAGTGGATGGAGTGCCAGCCTTGGAGTCTAGAAGACTCATCTTCCTTAGTTCAACTCTGGCCTCAGATATTTACTAGCTGTGTGATATTGAGCAAGTCATTTAACTCTGTTTGCCTTAGTTTTTCATCTATAAAATGAGCTGGAGAAGTAAATGAAAAATCATTTCAGTATCTTTGCCAAGAAAACCCCAGATGGGGTCATGAAGAGTTGAATATGACTGAAACGCCTGAACAACAAAAATATAACACTTTCTATGTGCCAGTATAGCACCAATGCAATTGCTATGAATATGCCAGCACAATTCTGAATCACAAAATGTAACAGATTCTCTACATGGAAGGCAGAAACAAAACATTTATTCAAACACCAGAAAACCAAATCCATCCTAGCAACAAAGAAATCTATACACTGTAACAATGCAGAGGGCACCACTATCCCCAAGGCATCCCTCTGTTAGACTTCCCACAAACAACCTCGCTTAAACAAATCACAAATAGACTGCTTTAAACAAAATCACAAACAAGATCTCCCACTCATGCTAATTGCTGCCTGCTCTCTCTTTCTCTGCTCTGATTGCTTTGACTCCCTTCCTGCTTCACCCCTTCGTGCTCCATCTGTTCAGCAGACTCCTCTTACCACAGGGTTCATATCACTCAGACTTCCATGTGACCCATGCAGGTCACATGGGCCTATTAATGGATGGGAAAGACCTTCCTATTTAAACTACCATTACATTCAGCCCCAAGATCTTTCATATTCATTACGTAGGTTGATGGGGCAACAGGTATCAACAGAACTTTAACAGGGATAACAAAAGAAGCATATAGAACAATATCTCAGGGTGGGGCTTGAGCAGAAGCACCCCATCACTCTCCCCTCGAACAAATGGACCCCAAATACCTTTCTGCTAAAATTAGATGTAAAGCTGCCCTTGCCCCAAGAGATCCCATTCAAGGGGTCAGTTCCTCAGTCGGCATCTGGAACCTGGTGAATGCCAAGTCCAGGAGTAACATAGCACATTGGACAGGGGGTGACATTTGACTTAAGTAAGCAGGCATTTACAGATAGAGGGTAACCTGCAGAAAACAAATCTGAACATACAAAACAAAACAAAGTGAACATACAAAAAAACCGAAAAGAAACAAGAAGACAGTAACCAGAAGCAAGATAGATATAGGGACAATCATGCTTCTGGAGTCCATGAACCCACTGTCACAGACTTATTCATTTTTTGTTTACTGTTTTCTAATTTGCAGATTTGGGGTCATTGTTCTGGCTAGATGGGTACTTTCTTTAATCTGAGCTGGGGCCTAGCCTATTTCCTATTCTCCCTGCAGGTGTGACAAACTTGAATATGATGTTTCGGGAGGATCTGTAGGGGCAGTTCTTATTTCCCTGGTCAGTCTAATATAATTGTGTAGTTCATTAGTAGGAATGCCATCTATTCTTCCAAAATCTACCCCTGCTCTCAGTAGAGGAGTAAACAAATTCTCTTCTTGTCAGTCTATTCTGACTTTAATCTGCTGGCTATTTACTCTTCCCTCTTGAGGAAATTTATCTTTTTCACTGATTCTCACCATCTAAGATACCAACAATTCTTCCAGCCTTTGGGTGAACCAACTCAAAACATCTGTGACCTCCTGCTGAGTAAGATCCTCAATTATTTTCCCAAACACTGTGTGACCCCCAATTCTCCTGCTTTCTTCTTAGTACTGGACAAACGTCAGTCTCCTCATCTAACTTTGTTTCAATCTTCCATGCATTCTTTTGGGAGAATGGGCAGCTAGGTCCAGACTGTGCAAGGCTGCATGCACATTCCTTTTGTTAGTTTTTTTTCTTCTTTTTGAAAGCTAAATTAATAGCAGTGTGTTCTTCTACGACCTGAGACCCCTTGCTTCCTCTTCTAAAGGTGAGCCTGAACACTGTGGCACAGAAAGATTCCCACACAAACCAACCAACTCCCTTTCCATTTGAGCTTTCTCTTCCAGCAGCTTGTCTCCGCTTTAGCACATAGGTGATAACTTGTTCAGTCTTTCCCACACTGCCCCGCCAGTTCTTTCCCCAGTTCTATTGGTGTTCCTTGCAAACATCTTTCCAGATCTCTAGGTTCTCCTTTCTGTAGCCTCGATTCCCAGTTTTCAGAGTCTGGTGCTTTTAGCCCATTCTCTTGCTATCCTGGGATATTCATTTCTTGCTCTAAAATCCTTCTGCTTCCAAATAGAGGTCTGATATTTCACTATCCCATCCTTGTTGCTAAATGTAGCACCAATGTGATGTTCACAGTGTCTATGGTGGCTATGAATATGCCAGCACAGTTCTGAATCACAAAATATAACAGATTCTCTACATGGAAGACAGAACCAAAACATTTATTCAAACACCAGAAAGCCAAATCCATCATAGCAACAAAGAAATCTATATACAATAACAATGCAGGGGGCACTGCCATTCCTAAGGCTTCCTTCTGTTAGGCTTCCCACAAACCAGCTCCCTTAAACAAATCACAAACAAGCTCTCCCACTCATGCTCGGTGCTGCCTGCTCTTTCTCTTCCCTAGCTCTGACTACCCTGACTCCCTTGCTGCTCTACCTCTTCCTCCTCCACCTGTTCAGCAAATTCCTCCCACCACAGGCTCCGTGTGACTCATGCAGGTCACATGGGCCTATTAATGGATGGAAAAGATCTTCCCATTTAAATTACTATTACAGCCAGGTACATAGCTAAGCATTTTTCAAATGTCAACATATTTCAATCCTCATAACAACCCTGGGAAGTGGGTGCTGTTATTATCCTCATTTTACTGTTTAGGAAACTGAGGCAGACAGAGGTTTAGCTAGTGTCTGAGGTCAAATGGTTCTACATAGCAAGTGGGAAATAACCTCAAACAGAAGGTGCTAGCAGTCATGGACAGGCCGGAGAGGTGGAGTTGAGTTGAACCTTGCTGGAATCCAAGGAGGCCAAGAGGTAGAGGGGAGGAAGGACAATATTGCGAGCATGGAGGATGGCAAGTGGGAAGGAATAGTCAAAAGATAGGCTGTCCTGTATGAAGAATAAATAGCAAGCGGACCATGGGCTTGCATAATACCAATAACAATAATGAAGAATGTCCAAAGAGCCTACTGTGCACCAGAGCTTATGCTAAGGGCTTTACAATGATTATCTTGTTGGATCCTCACAACAGCCCTGGGAAGTAGGTGCTCTTATTATCCCCGTTTACTTGCCCAGGGTCACACAGTCAGTATGTGTTTGAGGGAGAATTGGAACTCAGGTGTTCCTGATTCGAGGCACCTCTCCTCACCCCCTGTATCCACAATGCCACCTAGAGCGTATAGAGGAATGTTTGAGAAACCTAGAAGATGGGAAGAGGCCAAGGCTTTACATGCCAAATCATGGATTTTATATTTGATCCTAGAGATCGCAGGGAACCGTTGGGGTTTATCAAGTAGCTTTGACTGGGGATGGAGGTAACAGGATTGCCTTTAGGCAGTTTAAATCACTCTGGCAGTTGATCAGAAGAGATTGTAGTGAGGAGACGCTTGAGGAAGTTAGACTGGCCAGGACATTATTGCAGGAGCCCAGGTGTAAGGTGATGAGGGCATGGACCAGCATGGCAGCTAGGGGGTAGAGAAGAGCAGAAAGGGAAGGGCAGATATTGGGAAGGGAGAGCAGCAAGACTTGGCAGCAGATCAGAAATGTGGGATGAAGGCAAGAGAGGAGCTGAGGATGACACTGAAGATCCAAGCCTGGGTGACTACTAGGAAGAGGTTGACAACTTCAACACTATGGAATTTCTTCGAATCTCAGTTTCTTTGACTGTAAAATGAATAGGATCATGTAGGTAGCTTCTGATATCCCTTGTAGTTCTCTATCTCTGGTCCTAGGATCATAAAATCTCACCATCTTTGCTTTAATAGGGACAGGTAGCACAGTGGATCAAGTGCCAGGCCTGGATTCAGGAAGACTCATCTTTAAGTTCAAATCCATTGTCAGACTAGCTGTGTGACCTTGGGCAAGTCACTTTATTTACCTCAGTTTCCTAATCTGTGAAATGAGCTGGAGAAATAAATGGCAAACCACCCTATTATTTTTGCCAAATGGAATCTTGAAGAGCTGGACATGAGTGAAACAACTGAACAACAGAAATGCTTTTTATTTGGGTCATTGACTTTAATAAAGGTCTAGGGCACCCTCATCAAATCTGCAGATGACACAAAACTCCAAGCGAGAGTTAACACACTGGATCACTAAGTCAGGATTCAAAAAGATCTCATCAGACGAGAATGTAGGACAAAAGTAAAATTTAATGTCAGTAAATAGAAAGTCTCATGCTTAGGATAAAAAAACCAATCAACTTTATAGTATATGATGAAAAAGGTTTGGCCAGATAATAGTTTACCTGAAAATTATCTAGGCGTTTTAGCAGACTATAAATGCAGTGTGAACCCACAATTTATTATTATGGAAGCAAAAAAAAAAGCTAATTTGATTTTAGGCTGCATTGAGAGGGTAAAGCATCCAGAGAGAGGAAAATAATAAATAGAGCTACAGCAGACCTTACAGATCATCTAGTCCAACAAAATATAGGTTAGGAAACTAGTTTTAGTGACTTGCTGAAGGTAACAGATTAGCTATGTGTCCAAGGTAGAAGAATTTGAATCTACATTCTCTAAGACTCTTTCCATGGTACCAAGGCCCAATTCAGGTGCTACCTCTTTCCTGCTGTTACTAGAAAATAATTTCTCCCTATTCAAATTCTCCAGCATTTTATCTGTATTTCTCCTTTGCCTTTATTACATTTGTTCTTGTATCATACCTTTTTGTTTATACACTCTATCCCATTTGTTAATCTATAAAATTAAGGGCAGGGACTTTGCCATTTCATTATCTCGTATTCTTGGACATTATTGACATACAGGCCAACCCTAAGTAATGCCATTAAATGGTTTAGATAAAGCACTCAGACAAAACAACGTAATCATAGACAGTTGATTCCATAGAATCAGTGTTATAAATATTTAAATGGATGCTTTCATGATGGTGTATTTTGGAGGAACATTACAGGAGGCTTTCATCATGCTATTGTAGTGTCTCTTCTGGGCTCGGGATATTCTGGAATATCTGGAATATCCCCTAAATGCCAAGCATTCTAATTTCCCCTATCACCAATCTGTCCTTCCTTCTAACATCCCTCCCTTGCCTTATCCCCATCTTCTCTTTTGTCTTGTAGGGCAAGATAAATTTCTATTTCCCATTACCTGTATTTCTTATTTCCTAGTTGCAAGAACAATACTCAACAGTTGTTCCTAAAACTTTTGAATTCCAACTTACTTTCATCCCTCCCTCCTCACCCTTTCCCTTTGAGAAGGCAAGCAATTCAATATGGGCATATCTGTGTAATTTTGAAAATGACTTCCATAACAGTCGTGTTGTGTAAGACTAACTATATTTCCCTCCATCCTATCCTGCCCCCTGTTTCTTCTATTTTCTCCTATCCCTCCCCAAGAGTGCTCCCTCCTCCCATTTCCCTCCCTTCCATTATCCCCCCACACTGCTTATCCCTTTCTTTTTTTTTTCCTGGTGGTAATTCATTTATTTTTTTTAACTTTAATATAAATTTATTTATTTAACTTTTTACATCCATTTTCACAAAATTTTGGGTTCCAAATTTTCTCCCCATTTGTCCCCTCCCCCCACCCCAATACACCAAGCATTCTAATTTCCCCTATCACCAATCTGCCTTCTCTTCTATCCTCCCTCCCTTCTCTTGTCCCCATCTTCTCTTTTGTCCTGTAGGGCCAGATGATTTTCTATTCCCCATTAACTGTATTTCTTATTTCCTAGTAGCAAGAACAATACTCAACAGTTGTTCCTAAAACTTTGAGTTCCAACTTCTCCCCATCCCTCCCTCCCCACCCATTCCCTTTGGGAAGGCCGGCAATTCAATATAGGCCATATCTGTGTAGTTTTGCAAATGACTTTGATAATAGTCGTGTTGTGTGAGACTAACTGTATTTCCCTCCATCCTATCCTGCCCCCCATTGTTTCTATTCTGTCTTTTGATCCTGTCCCTTCCTGAGTGTTGACTTCAAATTGCTCCCTCCTCCCATTGCCCTCCCTTGCATCATCCCCCCTACCCTGGTTATCTCCTTCTCCCCCACTTTCCTGTATTGTAAGATAGGTTTTCATACCAAAATGAGTGTGCATTTTATTCCTTCCTTTAGTCGAATGTGATAAGAGTAAACTTCATGTTTTTTTCTCAGCTCTCCTCTTTTTCCCTCCACTAAAAATCTCCTGCTTGCCTCTTGAATGAGATATAAATTACCCCATTCCATTTCACCCTCTCCTCCCACTACATTTCTCTCTCACCATTTACCTTAATTTCTTTTAAGATATGATCCCATCCTATTCACTTCACTCTGTGCTCTCTGTCTTTGTGTGTGCATGCATGTGTGTGTGTGTGTGTGTGTGTGTGTGTGTGTGTGTGTGTGTAGTCCCACCAACTACCCAGATACTGAAAAGTTTTAAGAGTTACAAATATTGTCTTTCCATGTAAAAATGTAAACAGTTCACCTTTGGTAAGTCCCTTATGATTTCCCTTGGCTGTTTGCTTTTTCATGCTTCTTCTCATTCTTGTGTTTGAAGGTCAAATTTTCTTTTCAGCTCTGGTCTTTTCATCAGGAATGCTTGAAAGTCTTCTATTTCATTGAAAGACCATATTTTCCCCTGAAGTATTATGCTCAGTTTTTCTGGGTAGGTGATTCTTGATTTGAGTCCTAGTTCCTTTGACTTCTGGAATATCCTATTCCATGCCCTTCGATCCCTTAATGTAGAAGCTGCTAGATCTTGTGTTATCCTGATTTTATTTCCACAATACTGGAATTGTTTCTTTCTAGCTGCTTGCAATATTTTCTCCTTGACCTGGGAATTCTGGAATTTGGCCACAACGTTCCTAGGAATTTCTCTTTTTGGATCTCTTTCAGGCGGTGATTGATGGATTCTTTGAATACTTATTTTGCCCTCTGGTTCTAGAATCTCAAGGCAGTTTTCCTTAATAATTTCATGAAAGATGATGCCTAGGCTCTTTTTTTGATCATGGCTTTCAGGTAGTCCCATAATTTTTAACTTGTCTCTCCTGGATCTATTTTCCAGGTCAGTTGTTTTTCCAATGAGATATTTCACATTGTCTTTCAATTTTTCATTCTTTTGGTTTTGTTTTGTGATTTCTTGGTTTCTCAGAAAGTCATTAGCCTCCATCTGTTCCATCCTAATTTTGAAAGAACTATTTTCTTCAGTGAGCTTTTGGACCTCCTTTTCCATTTGGCTAATTCTGCTTTTGAAAGCATTCTTCTCCTCATTGGCTTTTTGCACCTCTTTTGCCAATTGAGTTAGTCTATTTTTCAAGGTGTTATTTTCTTCAGCATTTTTTTGGGTCTCCTTTAGCAAGGTGTTGACCTGCTTTTTATGCTTTTCTTGCATCTCTCTCATTTCTCCTCCCAGTTTTTCCTCCACTTCTCTTACTTGATTTTCAAAATCTTTTTTGAGCCCTTTCATGGCCTGAGACCATTGAATATTTATTTTGTATATTTGGGATACAGAAGCCTTGTCTTTTGTGTCTTTCCCTGATGGTAAGCATTGTTCTTCCTCATCAGAAAGGAGGGGAGAAGATATCTGTTCACCCAGAAAGTAACCTTCTATAGTCTTATTTTTTCCCCCTTTTTGGAGCATTTTTCCCAACCATTTACTTGACTTTTGGGTCCTTTGTCAAGAGTAGGGTATACTCTGGGAATCTGTAAGATCTCAGTTCCTCCAAGGTGGCACAATCATGTGTGTACTAGTCTGGGTGCAGAGAGGAACTTTTGTGCCCAGAATCTTAGCAGAATTTCCTCTCCACAGTCACCTGGCCTCCAGTTCCACTAAGTCAGCATTGGGGGCTGATTTTTAGATAAGCTGGATGGGCAGGGCCGCCATTCAGTGTGAAACAAAGACCAGCTGCCTCAGGGCCTCTACTCAGGACTGAGGTAAGACTTAGCTCTTCAGTGCCCCCAGGGGTTTTTACACTGCAACAATGGAGCAGTCTGTACGGGCTGCTATGCAGCCTCTGTGGCCGCCGCTTGCTGTTGGAGGTATGGGAAGGCCCTTCTCCCTTTCTGGCCAGCTGAGAAAACTCTGTCACTGACCTTTGGCACCTGTGGGTTAAGGGATCTGGGAAACACTGCTACTGGGACTAGAGATTCCACAACTGGAGATTCCGCCCCCAAGGGCCATTCAAGAATGTGCTACTTGGCCAAGGTTGGACTGGGCTGGGCTCCACATCCCATGCAACGGACGTTTCCCGTGGGCCTCTCAGGTCACCCTGGGCTGGAAATATCTTCCACTCTGTTGTTCTCCACTTCTGCTGCTCCACAATTTGTTGAGAGTCCCTTTTTACAGGTTTTTTATGGGCTGTGTGGGGAGAGCCTCGGTATCTATGTCTTTCTACTCCGCCATCTTGGCTCCGCCCCCCCTATATAATTTTTTTAAATTTATTTATTTATTTAACTTTTTACATTCATTTTCACAAATTTTTGGGTTCCAAATTTTCTCCCCTTTTATCCCCTCCCCCACCCCAATACCCCAAGCAATCTAATTTTCCCTATCTCCAATCTGCCCTCTCTTCTGTCATCCCTCCCTTCTCTTGTCTCCATCTTCTCTTTTCTCCTGTAGGGCCAGATGACTTTCTATTCCTCCTTAACTGTATGTCTTCTTTCCTAGTTGCAACAACAATACTAAACAGTTGTTCCTAAAACTTTGAGTTCCAAATTCTCCCCATCCCTCCCTCCCCCCTTTGGGACAGCAGGCAATTCAATATAGGCCATATCTGTGTAGTTTTGCAAATGACTTCCCTGATAGTCGTGTTGTGTAAGACTAACTGGATTACCATCCCTCCTAACCTGCCCCTCATTGTTTCTCTTCTGTCTTTTGATCCTGTCCCTCCCCAAGTATTGACTTCAAATTGCTCCCTCCTCCCTTTGCCCTCCCTTCCATCATTCCCCCCCTTGCAATATCTCCTTCTCCCTATAGGTTTTCATACCAAAATGAGTGTGCATTTCACTCCGTTTAGTCATATGTGATGAGGGTAAACTTCTTGTTTTTTGTTTTTTTTTTTCCTCAGCTCTCCTCTTTTTCCCTCCACTAAAAAAAACTCCTACCTGCCTCTTAAATGACATATAGTTACCCCCTTCCATTTCCCCCTCTTTCCTCCCACTACATTTCTCTCTCACCATTTACCTTAATTTCTTTTAAGCTATGGTCCCATCCTATTCAGTTCAACCTGTGCTCTCTATCTCTGTATGTGTGTGCATGTGTGTATGTGTGTGCATGCGTGTACATGTGTATGTGTGGTCCCACCAACTACCCAGATACTGAAAAGTTTTAAGAGTTACAAATATTGTCTTTCCCTGTATGAATGTAAACAGTTCACTTCTGGTAAGTCCCTTAAGACTTCTCTTTGCTGTTTCCTTTTTCATGCTTCTTCTCATTCTTGTGTTTGAAAGTTAAATTTTCTTTTCAGCTCTGGTCTTTTCATTAAGAATGATTGAAAGTCCTCTGTTTCATTGAAAGACCATATTTTCCCTTGAAGTATTATACTCAGTTTAGCTGGGTAGGTGATTCTTGGTTTGAGTCCTAGTTCCTTTGCCTTCTGGAATATCCTATTCCACGCCCTTCGATCCCTTAATGTAGAAGCTGCTAGATCTTGGGTTATCCTGATTGTATTTCCACAGTACTGAAATTGTTTCTTTCTAGCTGCTTGCAAGATTTTTTCCTTGAGCTGGGAGTTCTGGAATTTGGCCACAATGTTCCTAGGAGTTTCTCTTTTTGGATCTCTTTCAGGTGGTGATCGATGGATTCTTTCAATACTTATTTTGCCCTCTGGTTCTAGAATGTCAGGGCAGTTTTCCTTAATAATTTCATGGAAGATGATGTCTAGGCTCTTTTTTTGATCATGACTTTCAGGTAGTCCCATAATTTTTAAATTGTCCCTCCTGGATCTATTTTCCAGGTCAGTTGTTTTTCCCATGAGATATTTCACATTCTCTTCCATTTTTTAGTTCTTTTGGTTTTGTTTGGTGATTTCTTGGTTTCTCGTAAAGTCATTAGACTCCATCTGTTCCATTCTAATTTTGAGAGAACTATTAAATTCAGTGAGCTTTTGAGCCTCTTTTTCCATTTGGCTCATTCTGCTTTTGAAAGCATTCTTCTCCTCATTGGCTTTTTGAACCTCTTTTACCAATTGAGTGAGCCTATTTTTCAAGATGTTAATTTCCTCAGCATTTTTTTGGGTCTCCTTTACCAAGGTATTGACCCATTTTTCATACTTTTCTTGCATCTCTGTCATTTCTCTTCCCAGTTTTTCCTCCACCTAACTTGCTTTTCAAAATCCTTTTTTAGCTCTTCCAAGGCCTGAGCCCACCCGCCACCCCCCTGGGGTGTCTGGGGTACTGAGGCCCCGCCCTCCACGTCTTTCCCTGATGGCAAGGATACGTCCTCGTCATCAGATCCGAAGGTCGGGATCATTTGCATTTGTTGGAAAAAACTTGTCTTATTTTTCTTCCCTTTTCTAGGCATTTTCCCAGCCAGTTACTTGACTTCTGAGATTCCTTTCCACCCCCGCCTGGATCCGCCCAGCTAGTGCTTGGCCTCTGAGATTCAAATGTGCTTTCCACAGCAAGCTTTAATTCTGGCGCTGGGGTGGAGGCAGGGCCGCCTCCCAGGCTCAGTTCCCTCAGGGGCTTTATGCAGAGACTTTCAGGAATGGAGCAGGTGGGGGCGGGGTGGGTGCCTCCTAAGTTCAGTTCCCTCAGGGGCTTTATGCAGAAGCCTTCAGTAATCGAGCAGGGTGGGGGCAGGGCCGTCTCCCAGGCTCAGCTCCCTCAGGTTTTATGCAGAAAACTTCCATAATGAGGATCCTGCCTGCTGCTGGGGGATTCCTGAGTCCCGGGCCGCTGCCGCCTCAGCCGCCGCCCACCCCTCTGCCTCCACAACTTCCTGCCCCCGTCTCTGCCGCTGCCGCTTCCTCCCGAGGGGGCCCGAGTCACGGAGACGCTCTGCTCCCCTCCTCTAGCACAGCCTTCTTTCTCACTGACCTGTAGCTTCTGTGGGCGGAGGGACTTTCCTGGCTGCCGGAGCTTCCGTCCCTGAAGCCTGCTCAGGTCAGCTTCTCTGGGGCTGCGGCCAGGGCAGCGTTGGGGTGGGGTCCGCTTTCCGGGGCGTCACGGACCCCGGGGACGGCTCTTCAGGGCTCTCTGGCATGGAAATCTCTTCCACTGCGTTTCTGCACACCTTGTATTGACCCAGAAGTTATGGGGGTCTCTTTTTACATTAATTCTATGGGCTTTGGTTTCGGAGTTCGTAAATGTGCGTCCTTCTACTCCGCCATCTTGGCTCCGCCCCTATATTTTTTTTAAGAGGAAAAATGCTTATTTTCTCTAAGGCATGCTGAAAACTAGGGTATGCAATAATGAAAGTCCCAGATGCGGCGTTTCTCCACAGGTTCCTCACAAATACAAAGGGCTCAAGATTTATCTGAGATGAACCCTCTACATGTAGCACTTCATCTGGTCTACTTCTCCAGTTTCTACTCTGAAATTCAGTTACTTCTCTCATCAGGGTTCTTTGATTGGGTAACCCTGAAGTTCAGAGATTTCTAACTCAGTTGGCAACCTCTGATAAAAATTGAAAAATGCTTTTTGTGTTTTGAATCTGCATAAATCTAGATTTGGGGAGCAATTACAATTTCTATCTATGTATGAGGTACTACATAAAATCTATATTAAGTTGACTGTTTTGATGCTTTTTGTCTATATGTGGCGGTAAGGGAAGCAATCAAAAGAAAATTCTTAAGCTTTTCTAGGACCTCATAGAACTATTCTTTATTGGAGTTATAGAAAATGAGTTTAAAATGTACTGCAGCTAATTTGTTGAAAGCAATTTTGGGGGGTTGGTGAGGGGATTGGGAGAAAGAGTGTAATGGGTGATGTCCCAGTTCTTAGAACATACTTAGATTAACCCTTATATGTGGATTATACAGAGCATATACTATATTCTTTGCCTACTGTTAATTCAGTAAAGGTTATAAGATAATCCTTATCCTTATCCTATGGGCTGGCAGTCCATAAGGATCTCACAGAAAGGAAACAGTCTTTGTTGGTTTGAAAGCAGAAAAGGGGAGAGAAGAACATTTGTGAGCTATATGCAGCGAAATAGTTGAATGGTCTTGAACAAATGGACAGAATAATACAAGATCTTCCAGCCATTAGTGATTGAAGAACTGATGCTATATAGTGAAAAGTCTTTGGGTTGGATAAGAAGCTGGAAGTACTAATTCAGTAGAGGCTGAGCTAGAAATGCATGTGCATAAAAAAGGTTTGAACAATCTCACTCCTTCCTCCCTCCCTCCCTGCATCCTTCCTTCCTTCCTTCCCTCCTTTCCTCCTTTCCTCCTTCCTTCCTTCCTTCCTTCCTTCCTTCCTTCCTTCCTTCCTTCCTTCCTTCCTTCCTTCCTTCCTTCCTTTCTTCCTTCCTTCCTTCCTTCCTTCCTTCCTTCCTTCCTTCCTTCCTTCCTTCCCACTTTTCAAGTGAGAGGACTGCCATGAGCTCCCAGGTAGGAATGGAGCAGAAGATCTTACCTCCTACCCAGTCACCATGTGTCCTTGACTACTTGGCACTTCCATTCTATTGTGTTTCTTCCTTCCTGATCTTAGGTGAATGATTATCCAAAGTCAGAATGGACCAGGTTACAAGAGCTTCACAAGGCTGGAAGAGCTACAAAAGGTCCCCTCAGCAACCAGAGTCGATAATAGAGATCACCAGAGGCCAATAGCAGCACTAGATGAGTCCAGTGAGGAGCCCTCAAAGCAGCCAAATGACCTGCTTGACCCAGCCCAGAAGTGGATTGACCTATCAGCCAAGACACTGAGTCATAACAGAAGCTATTCCAGCTACGCAATGGAGTGACTTGTCCATTGGTGATACCTCACCCCAAAGAAAACTTGGTGGGGATTCCTAGAAGAGAGAAAAGGACTCCCAGGGGCAGGAGTTGAGAGGTACTCCTTGGCACCATGTCTTCTCTAAGTTATGTTTGTACTTTCCATTTTAGTTCATTCTTCCCAGAGAACTTGTGCATAGACAAGAGGAGAATGTTGTCTCCTGGTTTGGGGATTGTTTTATAACCATTGTTCTTGCTATACCTTCTCAGTAAATACCCTTTTGTAAAAGAGTACTTTGATATCAGCTGTTTGATGGATACTGGGGAGAAGTTAGCTGGCTAATTGATACTGAGGGAGTATACCAGATATAAGCAACAGTAATAGAAACGCCAGCCCCTTAGGGTTACTCAGCAGTAGAACCCCGAGGGGGGAAGTGGTTCACAGTCCTCTGTGGACCCAAACTGCCAGTGTGAATGGGGGTTGGGAGAATGTTCCTAAAGGAAGAGCTACCATTTATTAGCAGTGATTGCTCCCATTATGTGGGGCTAACCTATAATGCAAAGTTTGGGAGAAAAGTAGAATGACAAATGATATGTAAATGCTGATGGTAACTATAGAAAAAGTACATGTGTAAAGTTATAAGAACTAAGGGAGGTTACAGAAACTTTATTGTTCTTTTGATGTAGTTTACTAGTGTAAACTTGATTACATACACAATAAAAAAGGAAAAAAATATACAGAGGGTGATGGTGAAATGTTACACCCTTAAATCATGTGCTAGGCTATTCCAGCATTATTTTTATTACAAAATAAATATTGGTTACTAAAACATATGCATGTTATTGAAATAGCATCGATTATTTGCTTTATATCCATCATGACACCAAAACATGGCTGTCCAGAGGGGGCGTTGAGACTGGGAAAAGTGCCAAACTCTGTGCACAGCCCATCTCTTCCCTTATTCCTTATCTTATTCCCTTAGGTGTGTGTATCTGTGTTTTCTTAGACATAGACCTGTTTCACTTTCTTTTTTAGCACTAGCTAGCAAGCCATCTTTTCCCATATTCCCTTTCTCTCAAAATCAGCAACCTTAGTTATTCCCTGTCCTCAAAGGAAGACTGCCAGCTGATGCTAGGCACATAGTAGCCAGCCAATGCACTCCCTGCACGAGTGACTGTTGGGAGGGTTGTCTTAAGTATGCCTGTGATCACGATCATATAGTTAACTATAAAGATTATTACAGGTAAAAATTTCATTATAAAGGAGATTTCTACACAACATAGCTATTAACTGTGACCTGATAGCTTGCTATAGAGGCAGCCAGCTGGTGCAATGGATAGGGTGTTGGTCTTAGAATCAGGAAGACTTGAGTTCAAATCTTGTCTTAAACATTTACTGAAGGTTTGACCTGCACAAGTTATTTATATTTTCTCAGCCTCAGTTTCCTCATCTATAAAATGGAATAATAGCACCTACCTCACTGGATTGTAGTGAGAATCAAATGAGCTTTACATCAATGGTAGCCATCATTTTTATTATGATAATAATGCTATAGAAAGGTAGCAAGCCAGAAAATGTAGTTTTTGCCACATACATAGTCTTGTTGCTAAAGGAGAGGCAACATGGCATAATGTATTAGTCTCCAGATTGGGACTATGGCCTATCTATAAGGTGTATATGATAAGCCAGCTGGAGAAAAGGAAGACAGAGTGGGAAGATGATCCTGTCCTACTCTCCCTTCCATAGCCAATTGAAGGATTTGTCTCTCATACAACCACACATCCCCCAGCACTATCCCAATCTGATATTTCCTTCCTTGTTCAAGTTTCCCACTTTCTTTACTCTGAGGCTCCCTCAGGGCTTCAGGGCAATTATAATCTAGCTTCTCCCAGGGATCCACAACAGCAACTGTGTAGGTACCACTGACTGGGAAGATTCACACCCATCCCTTGATGCCCACATCACCTTACTTCCAGGAGGCTCTTTGGCACTCTGAGGGCTGCCTCTATGCCCGGGGTTAGTGACCAGTGAATAAAAACCCACTCTCCTTTTTGTTTTGGATGGAACTGAGTTGCATAGTATCACCAGGCATGGATGGGTTGTGTTCTGTATTGTGGATCTCATTATGTTATCCAAGTTTGGACACCAAGTACTGGATAGATTCAGGAAGACCAGGGTTCACATCCCATCTCCTATACTTGCAAGCTAGAACTGCACACAAGTTACTTATCTTCTCAAGTTACTCCTTAAGACATTCCCCAAGTTGTCCATCTGTGTGTCTGGACAGCATTCCTGCACCTATGGAATCACAGAGTTTTGACTCATTCATCATAACAAAAATGTATGACAACACAAAAAGATTTGTGTATTCCATGGATGTCAAAATCACATCTCTTATATTTCTGTATTATCTTCCTGGGACCTTACTCCTAGCTCTCTTAACCCAATAAGACATTGTCCTGGTACTTAGCTCCGAGAGCTCTGAGTCTTGGTATATCTCTTCTCAAACACTACTACTCAGTTTTATCCAGGGTCGTGTACTTTCCATTAGGTCCTGGTTGGTTTGCCAGTAATAAGCATGACTTCAGGAAGACAGCTAGGAAACCTCATGGGCAGTTTCCTTTCAAACATTTAAGACGTATGGGAGATCTTCTGAAGGGATGCTGTGAATTAAGAATGGACAATTTTTGAATCTCAGACTAAAAGTCTAAAGGAAGGGGAGAGGAAAGGCCAAGTGAACCACCTGTTATTATCCTCCCTGGACCCCATCCTTATGGTACAAAACTGTAGCTGGACTCCAGAAGTGACCAAGTGTATAATGTGCTGGCAATACTAAACCACATCCCTCCCCATTTTTAACCATACTCTATACTGCCCAGACATGGCATGCTTACGCTGGATACCACAGTCCCTTTGTCTTCATGGGCAGCTAGTTGGCACAGTTATAGAGTACTGGACTTAGAGTCAGGAAGACCTGAGTTAGAGTCCTGTCTCAGACACCCACCTACTTATTCTGACTCCAAGCAAGTCATTTAACTTCTCTCAGCCACACACACACACATATGCACACATACACACACACACACTCGTATATATACATGATCACACATATATGAAAGTACCTATTTCCTAGTTATTGTGAGTTAACATATGTAAAGTACTTTGTAAAACTTAAAGCCCTATATAAATACTATTATTGTCACTCAGATGCCATAGAAGGAGAAGAGAGGGCTTCTCCAGCCTGCAGTAGGCAGGCAGTTGGATGAGTAGCACAGAGAAAACTGGCCTGGAGTCAGGAAGACTTGATTCATATTTGACCTTTGACACTGACTAGCAATATGACCTTGGGCAAGTCACTAATAATCTCTATTTTGCCAGAGTTTCTCCAGTCGTAAAGTAGGGGTAATATCAGAACCTACATTCCAGGGTTGTTAGGAGAAACAAATGAGATAATATTTATCAAGTGTTTGATCGTGCCTGGCACATTTTAGGCACAGTATAAATGCTTGCCCTTTTGCCCAGTAGGTGATAGGTGCAGTCTGACTCCCTCTAGCCCTGGTTGCAACCCAATTGAATTCGATGTATATTTATTAAGCATTTACTGTTGTCCTGATGCTGGAAGAGATAAAACATTTAAATAAGATGTGACCCTTGCTGTCATGGAATTCAAACTCTAGTAAAGGAATAAGACATATACAGATAATTAACATAAAATAATCGAATAGAAAGGTGTTAAAAGAAAGTGCCCTATTAGGCCCGAGGAGGAAGATGATTAGGAAAGGCTTTATTTTGTGTAAGAGGTAGTAGGTTTGCAGGAATCAACTGGACCCCAAAAGCGACAACATAAAGTGTTGGCCATGCTAAACAACCATTCTTCTATTTTTAAACACTCCTTCCTCTTACCTCACCAGCATCATGCATGACATTTGGGCCAAGAAAACGTTGATGCCATAAGGTCAAGACTCCCTCCCTTCTTGGTTTATACACTCCCATATATAGCGCTATGCCTGGCAAACTTAGTAAATGCATGTTGACTGACTGAATCCAACTAAGATTGTCAGTGTACTTAGCCCAATATTGCCTGGCCCTTTTCTCAAATACCAATTATATCAAAGAAGAAAAAAAATCAAAACTATAACAAGCTTTTATACTTTCTAATCTTTTATGTTTTGAAAAACATTTTTTAATTCTTCTTTCATATTTCTTTGTTTTTATTAATTAATTAATTTTTAGTTTTCAACATTTACTTCCATAAGATTTTGAGTTCCAAGTTTTCTCTTGCTCCCTCCCCTCACCCCACTTCAAGACAACATGCAATCTTATTTAGACTCTATGTATACACTCATATTAAATATATTTTCACATTAATCATGTTGTAAAGAAGCATTAGAACCAATGTGAGGAACCATGAAGAAAGAGGAAACAACAAAAAAAAGAGAGCAAATAGTATGCTTTGATCTGCATCCAGACTCCATAGTTCTTTTTGTGGATGTAAATATATTTTCCATCATGAGTCTTTTATTGTTGTCTTAGATCTTGGCATTGCAAAGTTAGTCATCTCACAGTGTTGCTATTACTGTGTACAATGTTCTCCTGGTTCTGCTCACTTCACTCAGCATCAGTTCATGTAAGTCTTTTCAAGCTTTTCTGAAGTCCCCCTGCTCACCATTTCCTATGGAACAATAATATTCCATTACATTCATATACCACAACTTGTTAGCCAATTGATGAGGATCCCCTTAATTTCCAGTTCTTGGCCACTGAAAAAGAGTTGCTATAAATATTTTTGTGCATGTAGGTCCTTTCCCCATTTTTATGATCTCTTTGGGATAAAGAGGTGGCATTACTGGGTCAAAGGGTATGCCCATTTTTATAGCCCTAAGGGCATAGTTCCAAATTGTTCTCCAAAATGGTTGAATTCATTCACAACTCCACCAACAATACATTAGTGTTCCAGTTTTCTCACATCTTCTCCAACATTTATCATCTTCCTGTTTTGTCATGTTAACCAATCTGATAGGTGTGATAAGGTACCTCAGAGTTGTTTTGATTTCCGTTTCTCTAATCAATAGTGATTTAGAGAATTTTTATATGCCTATAGATAGTTTTATTTTCTTCATCTGAAAACTGCCTGTTCATATCTTTTTGACCATTTTTCTATTGGGGAATGAATGGTTTTCTTATAAATTTGATTCAGTTCTCTATATATTTTAGAAACGAGACCTTTTTCAGAGATACTGGTTAAAAAATTGCTTCCCAACTGAAAAACTGATTTTTTTCAGTTATACTAAAAAATAAAAGACCACAGCAGAAAGGATCTTCCATGGAGATCGTTAATACTTCAAAAAATCTATGCTTTCATCAGTGAAGGCATGCCTCCATGCTTACTAAGATCATAACCCCTCCCTGCCTTAATAAATGTTTTCATGAAGTTCTGTGGCAGAAGAAAGAAAAGAAGAAAGGAAGGAAGAAAGAAAAAGAAAGGAAAAAAGGACAAAAAAGTTACCTTGTTACCTACTGTCTGGTAAAGAGCCTTAGTTAGATATGTCTTTGCATTATAGACTTTATCAGGCCCACACCCAAGCCCATTTCAGCTTGGCATGATCAGAATCAATCAATCAATCAATCATCAACAAGGACTTATTAAGCAAACATTTCTCATATACCAGGTGTTGTGCTAAGGGCTGGGAATAACAAAGAAAGGCAAAAAAACAATCCTTGCCCTCAAGAAACTTACATTCCATTGAAGGAGATAATGTATATAAATGGGTACATATGAGACAGACATAGAACAGAGGCAGAGGGAAGGAAAGGCCTTGAGGAAAGGCTTGAATAGCTTGAGGGGACAAGAAAAAGCCTCCTAAATAAGGTGGCACTTAAGCCTGAGTGTTAAGGGAAGCCAAGTACATCCAGAAGTGGAGGAGAGAAAGGAAGAATATTCCAAGTGTGGGGGACAATCAGTACAAAGACCCAGAGACTGAGGATGGAGTACCTTGAGTGAAGAACAACAAATAGGCCAGTGTAATGGGGTCATTGAGTAGAGAGTAGTAGTATGTAAAAGTTGGAAAGGGAAGGAATTCTAGGAACCAGGATGGCAGAGTAAACAGGAAATCACCATAACTCTCCCATATTCACCTTCAAACTACCATAAAATAGAGCTTCTAAACAAATTCTGAAATGTAGAACCAGCAAAAAGATGGTGTGAAATAATCTTTTAGCCCAAGAAACCTGGAAGATCAGCAGGGAAGTTCTGTCTCACTAGGGTAAAGGGAGAGCTCAGTCCAGGACAGGAAATAAACAGTTATCATAACTGTGAATAGGAAGAACTCTCCCATAAAACAGAAGCAGATAGCAGAGTGGATTAAAAACATAGTATGTAGCTTGCAAGAAACACACTAGAAACACAAAGACACACAGAGTAAAGGTAAGGGGCTGGAGTGGAATCTATTAAGCTTCATCTGAAGTAAAAAAAGAGCAGAAGTAGCAATCGTGATCTCAGACAAAGTAGAAGCAAAAATAGACCTAATTAAAAGAGATAAGGAAGGAAACTATTTCATGCTAAAAGGTGCCATAGACAATGAAACTTGTTGCTTGTTGTGTTTGTCCTTCATTCTTGAAGAGGACCATGACATCAAGATGATGACATGACTTGCAGTTGATTTTGATTTGAGTGAAGGAGGGCTGTGCAAGGTCACCAGCCTCACTTTCTTCTCCAGAGCCATCTGAGTCCAGACAGTGAAGCAATATCAATACTAAACATACATGTAGCAAGTGATATAGACCAAATTCTTAAAGGAGAAGTGAGTTATAGAAAGAGACAGCAAAATTATACTAGTGGGGAACCTCAATCTCCTCCTCTCAGCACTAGATAAATCCAACCAAAAATAAATAAGAAAGAAGTCGAGGAGGTGAATAGAATTTTAGAAAAGTTAGATATGGTAGACCTCTGGAGACAGTTGAATGGGAGTGGAAAAGAATATACCTTTTCTTCATCACACATGGCACCTACACAAAAATTGACCAAGTATTAGAGCATAAACCCCTAAAAAATATAGAAATGCAGAAATATTAAATATATTCTTTTCAGATTATAATTTAATAAAAATTACTTTCAACAAAGGGCAGTGTAAAAATAGATTAAAAATTAATTGGAACTAAATAATCTAATTCTAAAGAATAAGTGGGTCAAAGAAGAAGTCATAGAAACAATCAATAATTTCATTAAAGAGAATGATAACAATGAGACAACATACCAAAATATATGAGATACAGCCAAAGCAGTACTTAAGGAAAAATCTAGTTCTCTAAATGCTTACATCAACAAAATAAAGAAAGAACAGATGAATAAATTGGACATGTAACTAAAAAAAATTAGAAAAAGACCAAATTAAAAATCCCTAATTGAGCAACAAATTGGAAATCCTGAAAATCAAAGGAGAGATCAAAATCAATAAAATTGAAAGTAAAGAAACTATTGAGTTAACAAGTGAAACTGGGAGCTGGTTTTATGAAAAAAAAAAAAACAAAACCAAAAGATAGATAAGCCATTGATTAATTTAATTTTAAAAAAGAAAGAAGAAAACCAAATAACAACTACCAAAAATGAAAAAGGTGAAATCACTACTAATGAAAAAGAAATTAAAATAATCATTAGGAAAGTTTTTGCCCAATTATATGTCAATAAATCTGACAGTCTGAGCAAAAGTGATGAATATTTGTGAACACATAAATTGCCCAGATTAACAAGTCAGGAAATAGATTGTCTAAATAACCTATCTTAGAACAAGAAATTGAATGAACCATTAATGAACTCCCTAGGAAAAAATCCCCAGGGCTGGATAGGTTCGCAAGTGAATTCTACCAAACATTTAAAGAACAGTTAATTCCAGTACTATATAAACTATTTGGAAAAATAGGTGAACGAAACTCCTTTTATGACATGAATATGTTACTAATACCTGAACAAGGAAGAGCTAAAACAGAAGAAAAAAATTATAGAACAATTTCCCTAATGAATATTGATGCAAAAAAATTGAACAAAATACTAGCAAGGCAATTATAGTGATACATCACAAGGACTATACACTGTGACCAACTGGGATTTATACTAGTAATGCAAGGTTGGTTCAATATTAGGAACACTGTCAATGTAATTGAACATATCAATAACAAAATCAAAAGAAGTCATGAATATCTCAATAGGTGCTGAAAAAGCTTTTGACAAAATGCAGCACCTATTCCTATTAAAAACACTAGGACACATAGGAAGAAAAGGAATATTCCTTAAAATGAAAAGCAGTATCTAAAACAACAAGTAAGCATTATATGCAATGGGGATGAGCTAGAAGCCTTCGCAATGAGATCGGGGTGAAGTAAGGATGCCCATTATCACCACTATTATTCAATATAGTACTAGAAATGTTAGCTATAGCAATAAGAGAAAAAAAAAAGAAATTGAAGGAATTAGAATAGACAATGAGGAAACAAAACTATCACTCTTTGCAGATGATATGATGTTATACTTAGAGAACCCTAGAGAATGAACTAATAAATTACTTGAAATAATTAACAACTTTGGCCACGTTGCAGAACATAAATTGAACCCATATAAATCATCAGCATTTCTTATTATATATAATCAACGAAGCCCAGCAGCAAGAGATAGAAAAGTTACATTTAAAATAAATATAAATAATATGAAACATTTGGGAGTCTACCTGCCAAGACAAACCCAGAAACTATATGAAAACAGTTAGAAAACATTTTTCACACAAATAGAGCTAAACAACTGGAAAAATATCTTGAGTAGGCTGAGCCAATATAATAAAAATGACAATTCTGCCTAAACTCATTTACTTATTCAGTGCCATACCAAGCAAAGTACCAAAAGATTATTTAATAGAGCTAGAAGAAATAACAACAAAATTCGTCTGGAAGAACAAAAGGTTAAGAATATCAAGGCAATTAATGAAAAAAAAATGTAAAGGAACATGGCCTAGCAATAGCAGATCTCAAACTGTATTATAAAGCAGTTATCATCAAAACTATCTGGCACTGGTTAAGAAATAGAGTGGTGGGTCAGTGAAATAGATTGGGTATGCAAGACACAGTCATCAACGATCATAGTCACCTAGGGTTTGATAAATACAAAGACCCCAGTCTTTGGGATAAGAACTCAATTATTTGACAAAACCTGCTGGGAGAACTAGAAATCAGTAGGGCACAAACTAGGTATAGACCAGCATCTTACACCATATACCAAGACAAGGTCAAAATGGTTCATGATTCAGGCATAAAGGGTGACACCATAAGGAAATTAGAAGGCAAGGAATGGTCTACTTGTCAGATCTATGGAGAAGGGAAGAATTCATGATCCAACAAGAGATAGAGAGCATTACAAAATGTAAAGCAGGTAATTTTGATTATGTTAAAAAGCTTTTGCACAAACAAAACCTACTCAATCAAGATTAGAAGAAAAGCAGAAAGCTGAGAAACAATTTTTTTACAGCAAGTTTCTCTGATAAAGACCTCATTTCTCAAATATATGGAGAAATGAGTCAAATTTAAAGAATACAAGCCATTCCTCAATTGATAGTGGTCAAAGCATGTGAACAGGCAATTTTCAGAGGAAGAAATCATAGTTATCGATAGGCATATGAAGAAATGCTCTAAATCACTTTGGATTAGAGAAATACAAATGAAAAGAAGTCTGAGGTGCCATTTCATACTTATCAGATTGGCTAATAAGGTAAAAAAAAGGAAAGGGATAAATGTTGGAGAGGATGTGGGAAAATTGGGACACTAATGTATTGTTGGTTGAGTTGTGAACTGATCCAACCATTCTGGAGAGTAATTTGGAACTATGCCCAAAGGGCAACCAAATTGTGCATGCCTTTTGATCCAGCAATACTACCACTAGGTCTGTATCCCAAAGAGATCATTTAAAAGGGGAAAGGACTTACATGTGCAAAAATATTTATAGTAGCCCTTTTTGTGGTAGTAAAATATTGGAAATTGAGGGGATGCCCATCAATTGAGGAATGTCTGAACAAGCTGTGGAATATGAATATAATGGAATATGACTGTGCAATAAGAAATGATGAACAGGCAGATTTCAGAAAAACCTAGAAAGACTTGTACATATTGATGCAAAATGAAATGAGCAGAACCAGGAAAACATTGTACACAGTATCTGCAGCATTGTCTGATGATCAACTATGAATGACCCAGCAAGACAAAGATCCAAGAAAACTGTAAAAAACTCATGATGGAAAATGTTATCCATATCCAGATAAAGAACTGATGAACTCTGAATGAATGCAGATCGGAGCATACTTTTTTTCACTTACTTTATCTTTTTTACAGTTTTTTCTTTTGATCTGTTTCTTCTTTCACAAATGTTATTAATATGGAAATATGTTTTGCATTATTGCCTGTATGTAACCTATAGCAAATTTCTTACCATTTCGGGAAGAGGAGAGGGGAAGGAACTCAAAATCTTGTAAAAATGAGTGCCCAAAATAGTCTTGACATAAAATTGGGGAAAAAATAAAATAATACTAAAAAAGAAGAGTGGAAAGTTGTGAAGAGCTTTGACTGCCAAGCAAAGAACTTCATTTTTGATCCTGAGTTAATATTTTATTTACTGGAATTTATTAAATAAGGAGAAGATATGGTTACACCTATGCTTTAAGAAAATCATTTTGGCAGCTCTGTGGAGAATAGACTGGAGTGAAGAGAGACTTGAGGTAGGGAGACCAGTTAGAAACCTACTGTAATAGTCCAGGGGAGAGGTGAAGAATGCCTGAGGTGGGGGGGTGGCGGTGAGTGGAGAAAAGGGGGATTCTGTGAGAGATGTGAAAGTAGAAATGACGAGATTCAGCAACTGAGTGAACACATATAACGAGAGCAAGTAAGGAATGAGGGCTGCCACTGACGTTGTGAGCCTGGGTGAGTTGGAGGAGGGTGATGCCCTTTGTGAGAGGGCCAAGGTGCCTTCAGCTTTCCCAATCTTCAGCCTGGCGATTGACCTCTGGCTCCCTCCATGCAGCTTTCTGGTCACCTGCGGGTATAAAAAGGCCCATGTCACTTGAGGGCATAAAAAGTGGCATCAGGGCCTCTTCAGCTTGGTGAATGTCTAAACTAGTCACGTATCCTGCCATCCTAACTAGACTTGTTTCCATAGAGAGATGAGTTGTAGGCTGGGGTGGGGAGTGTGTCTATAGAAATAGGGTCCGCTGCATCCTTGTTGCATGTCCTTACTGAGTTAGGGTGAACCAAACCTCCTTTTGTTAGATGTTTAAAACTGTAAGAGAGCCTCATTTCATCCCAAAACTGAACTTGAACTAACACAGTATTGGTGTTAGGCACACTCTCAATACCCCTGGCAATAATAGGAAAATCTAAAGGAAAGGGAGGTCTAGAGGGAAAGATAATACATTTTGTTTGGAATGTGTTGAATGTGAGATGCTCACAAAGCATCTACTTTGCATTGTTCAATAGGCAATTCATGGTAGAGGACGAACTCAGGAGAGAGACTAGGGCTGGAGATAGATCTTGAAGTCATCTATGTGGACATGATCATTGAATCCTTGGGAGCTGATGAGATCTCAAATGAGATAACATAGAGGGAAAATTGAAGTGATAGAGTTTTGGGGGACCTGTGACATGAACAAAGACTTAGGAAAAGAGACTGAGGAAGAGCAGTCAGAGGAGGAGGAGGAGGGGTAGGAGGGGGGGGAGAGAGAGAGAGAAAGAGAGAGAGAGGTGTCACAAAAACCTAGAGAGAAGAGAGTCTCAGAGGAGGTGGTTAATATTGTCATATGCTTCACAGAGGTCAAGAAGGGTGAGGATGGAGAAAAGGTCATTAGATTTATCAACTTAAAAGATTATCAGTAACTTTGAAAAAAGCTGTTTCAGTTGATTGGTGAGGTCCAAAGGCAGATGGCAGAAGGTTTTGAAGTGTGAGAGGAGAGGAAGTAGCTCCTGATTTACTAAAATATCTTTGACAACACAGAATCATCTCCAAGTCATGTTAAGGCATCAGAAGAAGATTTTGCTGGAAGACAGTCATTTATGAGGAAAATCTCCCTGAGTATATTGCCTGTTTAGAACCTAAGATCCTACAGGTTGGGTGGCAGAGAGAAGATTTTCTTATTTTAACTTCACAGTGTTATTATAGTACTTAGCCTACACTATGGATCAGAGGGTACTTAGTAACTTTCTGAGTATAACAATTGTCTTCCAAAGCTGGGGTGGTATCCCTTAAGAACCATATGAAGGAATCAAGTAAAAATGAGCCCTCTATCCCATTTTATGATGTGGCAATCCATTGTATGCTACAGGAGAAGGACAAGTTGGAGCCAGAGGAGGGTTGGGTTCTCTCACCACCAGCACAATGACTTACCCGTAACTGTGACGAAGGAAATGATGTAATTCAGTGAAAGGCTATGGAAACCAAAAGGTTCCATTAGTCATGAAAATGAGCCACAAAGAGGGCCTGTCACTGCCAAGATGAATGTGAACATTTCTCAATGCCCCTGGTGATAGATAGGCCCACTGTTGATTAGCACAATGGAAAATAAAACAACCTGATGATGGCCAGATAGAATCAGAGAGGACAAATGGTTGGATTCAAGCTAGTTGGTTGGGGGTAGATTCCAGGCAGTGCTTTTTATCTATCTAATCCCACTCCTTGCAGCTGCTAACAGTTTTTAGACTGTGTAAGGAAAGTCTATAAGGGTGATCATTTTGAACACACTTTTTTCTTTATGGAGTATAGATATAATGATTGCTGATGTAAGGACCCCAAAGCACCTCCAGGTATTGGAGGGTGACCTATCCACATATGGAAGGGCAAAGATGTAATTAAGAACATGGAAGAAACAGTGACCTTGCCTTTGGGCTGAACTTGGCTTTGCTTCACTCTCTTTTCCTCCCCTATCTTTTCCTTTCTGATACAAAGAGTTTGAAAACTGGTGAACCTCAAATTCCAGAGCTATTTGGTAGTTTCCAAGTTGCTTATTGTTTAGCTTTAAGATGAAAATTTGGGAGGGATATGGAATGCTGACCGTAAGTGAGGGTAAGGTCTCTGAAAACCCAAACTCTTGGACTAGTCAAGCAATCAGTAAGCATTTATTAAGCACCAACTATGTGCCAGGCACACTGCTAAGCAGTGGGGATACAAAAGAGGCAAAAGACCATCCCTGTCCTTAAGGAGCATACAGGAAGAGGAGTACAAAGGAAAGATAAAGTCTAAGGGCATTGGCTAGAGGGCTGATCTTTTGTTCCTGAGAGCTTGGTACCCAAGACTGAGAAGATCTTATTGGGGAGACGACAGGACCTAGTGACCAAGGTTCTTGGAGAAAAAGACATTTAGAACCCAAGAAGAGGCTTTGGGGTGATTCCTCTACAAGGGCTTCTGCCTTTCATAAAAGAAGTTAAGATGGCTATGGACTTTAAATGAATAAATCATGGCACTATCTGCTATTTCCTCAAGGATGACATAGATAAGCATTTTAGCTGAGTCAGAAACTGAGGAGGGAAGGATAGGAAGAAAGGTAATAAGCATTTATTAAGCATCATACTATGTGCCAAGCTCAGGATCACACAGCTGTTAAATGTCTGAGCACAGATTTGAACTCAGATCTTCCTAACTCCAAACTCAGAATTCTATCACTGTACCAATGCTTATGGTAAAGCTGAGTCTCTAGGGGATTTTTCCCAGTAGAGCAGCGTATGATCAAGCAGTGTTCAGCAGAGACTATGAATGTAACACAGCAGTGTCTGGGGGAGCAGGGTCTTACAACCATGCGGTAAAGATCAATAAGTTTAGATTGGGGAGCATGCCTGGCAGGACCTGGGAAATAGAAGACATCAGACAGTCCTGCAGTGTTGTGGGCATGAGTTGCTCTCCTAAGTATATACCCTGGTCACACTGGCTGCTTTCTAAAATGTATCTAGTCTGTTTGCCTCAGTTTCCTCAACTGTAAAATGGGGATACTATATAGCAGCATCCACCTCAAAGTGTCATTGTGGGGATCAAAGGAGATAATATTTGTAAAATACTTAGCATGGAGCCTGGCACATAGTAGGCACTATATAAATGCTTATTTTCTTCCCTTTCTTCCACCTTCCCTTCTTGCTCCCTGATGCTGTATTTATTTGAGGGAAAGTACACTCAACATTTATGGGGGAAGTTTTTGTTGCAACTTTTCTTGCTATGGTACTTCATTAAATGCCTCTGCTTTGAACAAATCATATCCCTTGACTGACTGATAAAGGGGAACACTTCAGGGGGGCTTGTGACCTATGATTTGAGATGCTAAAAAGATCCACTGGATAATAATAATGGCTAGAATTTTCATAGTACTTTAAAGTTGCAAGGGGCTTTACAAATATGTCATTTTATACTTCCAACAACCCTGGTCCTATTATTTTCCCTTTTAAAAGATGAAGAAACTGGGGCACAGAGAAGTTAAGTGATTTTTCCAGAGTCAAACAGCTCATAAGTTTCTGAAGTTAGATTTCATCTCGAGTCTTCCTGAGTTCAGGTCCAGCACTCTCTCCACTGTACCGCCATTCATTGAGAGACAGTTGGGGTGTTCCCTCAAGGATTACTTAGACATGGATACTGGGACCTTGTTTAGAGGAGTCAGACACTTTCTTATTGATTTTTAGTGACTAGTATGGCACCCCAGATGGTTGGCTAGCTGGGACTTAGGAGTACAGGCTTTTAAAAAAAATTATTTATTTTTAGTTTTCAACATTCACTTTTACAAGATTCTGAGTATAAAATTTTGCCCCTCCCTTCCCTCCCTCCTTCCCAAGACGGCATGCAATCTGATATAGGCTCTACATATACATTCATGTTAAACATATTTTCACATTAGTCATGTTGTAAAGAAGAATTAGGACCAATGAGAAGAAACATGAGAAAGAAGAAACAAAAGAAAAGAAAAAATAGTCTGCTTCCATGTGCCTTCAGACTCCAAAATTCTTTCTCTGGATGTGGATGGCATTTTCCATCATGAGTCGAGCCCAGGCTTTTGTTGGAGGAACTGGCCATCTCCATCTATGGTCTATAAAAATGTACTGGCTGATTGGCTGTTCCCTTTCTAACCTATTGCCTTTTTCTGTGTTTCAGAGACAGATTAATCAGAGTGAATTTGCATCCATGGGGGATGAAGGTTGGGGAGAGCTTAACATGGTATCTGGTATATAGTAGGTGCTTAATAAATATATATTGATTGATTTATTGATGGATACCTGTGCATTCACAGTTTCCTCCTCCCCCAGGAGCTGCTATGGCTTCCTTGGAGAAGGAACACATACATGGGAGTTACTTGTGTCCTCTCAGATCATAGCCCAGACACCTGGGAGACAAGACATGGCAGGAACAGAGAGGCTCTCACTCGCGTTGCCCTCGAGGGTAGTTGATGGATAATGCTGCTGGATTCCAACTTCCTGTGTAGAGGAGGGAGAGTTTTGAATTCTGAGGCAGCCTGACTAGGCCTGGGGGTAAAAGGCAGCTCCATTCTGTTTTCCCTTCCAGAGCAGTCCAAGACCTCAGAAGGTCTTTGTGGTATTAAATAGGAACTCACTGAAATGTGGGAACTACTATTTACTGCATGTTTGCTGTATCTGTTTATATTCACTGTATCTGTTTATGAATTCCTGTGAGTCCTTTCCTCTTCTGCATTTTCTCTGGGCTGAAATAAAGGCTGTCATCCATGACACTCACTGATGACTTTGCATGTTTATATATAGGTGCTGAAGACTCAGTTACTCCCATATGAGAAAGCCTACAAATGAGTTATGCCTAAGCTTTATTTTGGAGGTTTCCCTAGAGTAATCTCAGGGTGGGAACATAATGTGCAAAAAGAGAAATTGATCGTTGTGGGTAAGGACCCCAGGATTGGACCCGGGTCATGGAAGGCCAGCATCTTTGGGGTTTTTTGGGATTAGTCATTTTTCAGTCATGTCTGACTCTTTGTGACCCCTTTTGGGGTTTTCTTGGCAGAGATACTGGACTGGTTTGCCATTTCATTCTCCAGGAGCAATGGGGATGAGGAACTGAGGCAAACAGGGTTAAGTGACTTACCCAGGGTCACATAGCTAGTAAATATCTGTAGCCAGATCTGAACTCAGGAAGATAAGTCTTCCTTATTCTTGGTCTGGTACTCTATCCACCTAGCTACCCTAATCTTTGAGGTTATAACAGCATTAAAATGACTGTTGACTCAAGGTTTCATGTGTTAATATTTTGAGGCTAAGGTTTAATTAAGTGTGATCCATTTATCAATAACCAAGTCCTTCCCTTTAGTTCTGAAGTACCATGTCCATCCAAGCAGCCAGGGTCAGAACTGCCGGCAATGAGAGCAGTGACTGTTTAACCCTCCTGAAGGGAGAGGGCAAGAGAAATTCTTCACCAAACTCATTACTTAGAAATAGCTACACTTTCCAGTTCTCACTCTCCTGACATATTCCAGGTGAAGCAGGCTAGGAACCCAATGGCCCTGGGTCAGGTCCAGTAGGCATTCTGCCATCAGGTAAGACAGACAAAGCCTCCACCCTCCCAAGTGTTCCCATTACTGTAGTACCAACGTGCCCTCCTGTAGACCTGCGTGTGGGACAGAGGCAGCAGACAGACTCCAGGCATTAGCAGAAGCACAATTAAGAAGTGGCAGAGCCTAGAGTTGCCCTCAATCAATGAGATGAAAGAATGTTTTACTTGGTGAAGTGAAGTTGAGGGACTCTGAGAAGCACAGATGTATATTAGGATAGAAAGACTCAATTACAACTGAAAGTTACAATAATGGTTGCCATTACCTTTTCCCCTAAACCTCCTCTTACCTCTCCTGTTGCTAATCCCATTATGTTCATAATCCTCAAGTTTTTCCTTTTCCCTTATCTAATTAATAACTAGAAATTGTCAATTCTTCTTCCTCCCAATCTTATCTGTTCCTTTTTTATTCTTCTGTCTTTACCTTGGTTCAGGCCTCCTTTGCTATCTTCCTGACTCCTGGGCTGCTAAGTGGTATAATGAATAAAATATTTGGAATAGAATATTTGGAGTTCAAATTCTGCCCTAGACATTTATTAGCTGTGTGATCCTGTGCAAGTCACTTAACTTCTCTCTGCCTCAGTTTCCCCATAAAATGGGGAAAATAATAGCACTCTCCCAGTATTCTTGTGAGGATCAAATGAAATAATGGTAAGGAACCCAGCGTGTATTAAGCACCTCCTATATGCCAGGCAGTGGGAGCTAGGTGGCACAGGTGACAGAGTACCTGCCTGGAGTCAGGAAGACTCATCTTCCTGAGTTAAAATCTGGCCTCAGACACTTAGTAGCTGTGTAATCCTGGGCAAGTCATTTAAACCTATTTGCCTCAGTTTCCACATCTGTAAAATGAAATGGAGAAGGAAATGGCAAACCACTGCAGTGTCCTTGCCAAGAAAACCCTAAATGAGGTCATGAAGAGTCTGAGGTGACTAAATACAACTAGCCAACAAAAACATGCTACGCTGCTGTGCTAAGTGTTTTACAAATGTTATCTCATTTGGTCCTTAAAACAACACTGCAAGGTAGGAGCCATTATTATCCCCATTTTACAGGTGGTGAAACTGATGTAGACAGATTAAGTAACTTGCCCATGTTCATATAGCTAGTAAGTGTCTGAGGCTGCACCTGAGCTTGTCTTCCTGATTCCAGGCCCAGAGCTCTATCCACTGAGCTACCGAGCTACCTCATAACATAGGTAAAGTATTTTGAAAACCTTGAAGTGTTATTTTTATCTTTACTGCACTAGCCTCCTACACTATTTCTCTCTTCTAATTTGTCCTTTCTAAACTTCAGTCTCTAAAAATTAAGTCCATGGTCTTGTCAATGTTGCTGTGACCCTAAAGATGTTGGGCTCCCATGGATGGAGTCCCATTCTGGAGTCCTCCCTCATAAGGGCCATTTCCTTTTTTGGTGCATCCTGAGGTTACTCCGGAGAAACCTCCAAAGCGTTGTCCATCCGAATCATCTTTCTTACCTGGAGAGCTAGTCTACAATCTCTTAAAGGTCAGCGTTCATGCTTCTTCCTGAATATGAAGGTGATCCTGGTTCTTGAAGGTTATGCCAACAGAATGTAAGTTTTGGCCACCAAAATCCACCAAGGAAAGTCTTCAAGTGTGAGCTCAGTGACTGTGTCTGTCATCTAGGATTGGTTAAATTCAGGGAGGCTCATCCTCGGGTTAACTGTGGGCTGATTTGATTTTAGGACCATCGTAATTCCCCAAGATGTTCTCTACTAAGTTATGGTGAAATTGCAATCCATGTTGGTGGGGGTGGGGTGGGGTCTGTACGGACAAAAAATCACAAATACTTGGAGTATTGAAATGTAGGTTGTCCTGAAAGTCTCAATTAAGTTTTAAGCTTTAGTAAGTTGAAAGCTGCACTAAGATATTTGGGACAACCTGTGTCATATATATGTCACATTGTTTATCAGAAAATTTTAGGGGCTCTCTGTTGCTTTTGATGAGGCAGCTAGATGGCTCAGTGGATAGAGCTCTAGGCCTGAACTCAGGAAGGCCTGAACTCAGGAAGACCTGAGTTCAAATCCAGCCTCAGATATTTAATAGCTATGTAACCCTGGGCAAGTCACTTAATCTCTGTCTGCCCCTGAGGCAGTTAGATGGCTCAGTGGACAGAGCTCTGGTCCTGAAGTCAAGGAATGTGTGAGTTCAAATCCAGCCTCAGACACTTAATAGCTATGTAACCCTAGGCACATCACTTAACCTCTGTTTACCTTAATCCACTGGAGAAGGAAATGCTAAACCCATCCAGTATCTTTGCCAAGAAAACCCCATAGACAGTATTGATGTGCTATGGTCCACAGGGTCATGAAAAGTCAAACATAATTGAACAACAGTTGCTTCTGAGGTAGACTGCTTAAGCTATGTGCCATATTTGCTTAGAGGAAGAGACCTGTGTAAATAGACACAATTTTCCCCCACATTAATCATGTTGTGAAAGACACAGACTGAAAGAAAAAAATAAAGTGAAAATAGCATGCTTTAGTCTGCATTCAGACTCCATCAGTTCTTCCTCCGGATGTGGATGGTATTTTACACCCTGAGAGAGACAACAGAGTTAACTAACACATTATCATGAGTATAACCCTTGCCTCCAAAGCAGTTCTGCAGACCTTGTGTTTGGCTTTATCTCACCTGACTTAGATTTGGCATCGGCAAGTGATTCCAGAGACACATTCTCTTGTGTCCCTCAGTGTAACACCTCTCAGCCCCTGAAATCTGTGGTCAGTCATGGCTGGGTATTATCCAGGGGCCTTAAGGCCACATGTGGCCCTCTAGGTCCTCAAGTGTGGCTGTTTAACTGAATCCAAACTTCACAGAACAACTCCAGCCCTGGTCTACATGGAGCTGACCCTCTGAGCATAAATGTATTTTCTCTGGGCCAAAGAGAGGCATTCAAACAAGGTAGACCAAGGAATGACTGTCTTGTTTGCTACCCTCCCTGAACACAGGAGTATTTTCCCATGGGGTTTATCACTCCTTCAATAAACACCACTATTAGCTTATGGTGAGTATAGCTACCTCTGTCTCTTGAAACCCTGAGCTGATGAGCACAGCCACCAAGCAGGAATTCCTTTGCCCCACATCAAGGTCTTCCCCTATTTGGAACATTCTTATCTTTCCAGCTACATTGCCAAACTTGATGTACTCTGTGCTTTGGCCAAACTGATCTAGTCTGTGTTTCCTGTGACGAATGTTCTCTAGTCTTTGTGTCTGTTTACATTGTGCCTAGAACACCCTTTGTTCCATTATTGCCTAAAGTCTTGCCCATCTTAAATGCCTCCTTCATGAAGGCTTCCCTGATACATCTGGGTGGTTACAGAGTTTCTCCTCAGACCTGGAATAACACTCTTTTGTTAGGATACTTCACCATGATACATATTCCTTGAGAGCTATGTAGAGATATCAAGGGAAGTAGTGGATAGAATGCTAGACTTAGAGTCAGGAAGACCTGAGTTCAAATCTTACCTCAGACACTTACTAGCTGTGTAACCTGGGGTGACAACTTCTCTGAACCTGTTTCTTCCTGTGCAAATGGGGATAATAACACCTGTATCTGAGGGCTTCTGTGAAGACTAAATGAGATAATATACATAAAGCTCTTTGCAAACTTTAAAGCATATGTGTGTGTGTGTGTGTGTGTGTGTGTGTGTGTGTATGCTTTATATATAAATATATAGTCTTTGTTGTTAAGTCATTTTTCAGTCATGTCCTTCTCTCTGTGACCCCATTTGGGGTTTTCTTGGCAAATATTCTGGAATGGTTAGCCATTTCCTTTTCCAGCTCATTTTATAGATGAGGAAACTGAGGCAAACAGGCTTAAGTGATTTACCCAGGGTCACACAAATATTAAGTGTCTGAGGCTGGATTTAAACTCAGAGACTCCTTGTCTGGTGTCACTAGCTGTCTCATATATAAATGTTAGCTATTATTATACCCCTATTAGTTTATAAGCTCCATGAGGACAGATAACCCATCGTATCTAAACTTTGTATTTACTTCAGCACTCAGCACTGTGATCCATATGTTATGCATTTGAGAAAAAAAATTGATGTTATATTATGAATGGAACCTGTGATAGCTCGTATTTCCATCCTACTTAACAAAGCATTTTTTTCTCACTCTACCAATAGTTTGCCACAAGACCTTGGGCAAGTCACCTCTCCAGACCTCTGTTCTTAACTTGCAAGGGGAGAAGTTTGGATTCAATGACTTCTAAGGTGCCTGTCAATTCTAAAATTCTGTGATTCTAAGTATCAGACCTTAGACTTGAACCCAGGTCTTCTGATTACAAAATCCAAGCCAAGGAATACTTTCCTACTTTGAATAAATCATTGAAACAATGCAAGCTGAAAAGGGCTACTGAATTACACAGACATCTACACCTACAGAGGTAGTGAGACACATACTGCTTCTACTCAGGTGTTTTCAGGGAGGGGCTCCTATTGAATTTTAATTCACCCAGTTCTTGGGAATTGTCAAGTCACTTCGCATTAGTAGTGAAAAGTGAGAACTGGGTCTATATCCTGGTAAGCCTGGGGCTATGGGCTCAAGTATGCTGCCCAAGGTAGACTTAATGTTGAGTATTGAATGATCTTGGATATGGCATGTGCTGCTAAGGGGAACATGGGAGTGAAGTGGAGAAAGTGCTGAAGAGGAGGTACAAGCTCTGAGTTCAAATCCCAAATCTGCCACTTATCTCTGTGACCCTGAACAAATCACTTTGCCTCTGGTCCTCAGTTTCCTCATCTGTAAAATTAGGGGATTGGACTAGATGACCTTTCAAGTCTCTTGCAACTCTAGATCCATGATTTTTTTTCTTTTTGGTAATATGGAAAAGCATTTGAAAGCTGAAAGCTACTATCTTGAAAGGGAAAGAAAAGCATACTATTGTTCAGTTCTCTCATTTTGAGAAACATCTAGAATTATTTTGTAGAGATTCTTCTTTTTGAAAAGGAATATTTAAAAAAAGTAGTCTACTTTGTTCAAAATGAGAAAAAATGAGGTATAAGACATCTGATGGGCCGTTGAGTAATGGGCATGATATGACTTCTAAAAATGTTACTTCTTTTTAAAGTCTATTCCCAGAGGGGACAGCTAGGTGGTGCAGTGGATAAAGTACCAGCCCTGGAGTCAGCAGGACCTGAGTTCAAATGCAGCATCATATACCTAGCTGCGTGATCCTAGGCAAGTCACCTAACCCCAACTGCCTTAAAAAAAAAAAAGGCTGGTTCAATTTGAATTTCAAAGCACTTCCAGCTTTCCTGGGAATGATAATTTACATCCCCATCTCCTTTTTCTGACTTTTGAAATAAGGGCTCAACTGACAGAGATTAATAATGGAGATGCAGAACTGCTGCCTCTGCTTTGAAGTGGGAAAAAAGAAAAACAAAGACAACTTGGTGAAGATGCCCAAAACACATTGGGTAATTTGCTGGTTTGGTTAAAGACATGAGCCCTTCACATCTGAACTCTCCTTCTCCTACTTTTATACCAACTCCCAGCAGACAGTGGAGAAGAGGAAAAGGGTAGAAAAAGGTGGATGCTATTTCAATGGTACAATTTACAACTATGATTCTTGGCAAAATTTTAGGAATACAAGAAGTCCTTTAGGAAAAGAAATGTTTATTAAACTTGTTATATAAATAACACACATCATACTTCTACTGGGAAAACATTTACATGAGAATGACAAGGTCTGACAAGGGTAAATAACACAGAGCTAGGTCTCCTAGGCCTGACCCACCCCACCCTCTATCCCCTGCTCTTCCTCACCAACCATCCTAAAACTGAGAAGAGGCATCTTACAACACTGAGCCTCTTTGTGCTCTCTTAGCAAAGAGCTTCACTCATAAGGAATTTATTTTTAAAATCATGGAAAAGACGGATCTCTCCTTTTTAAAAAAATGCAAGTCTTTCAGTTCCATTGGGCATCACTCAAGTACAGCCACATTCTTCATGCCAGCTACTTTCAAGTGGATAACATCAGCCAAAGACCTTTCTATCAGGACATTCCAGAATGAAGGATCCACATCCAGGCTACTAAACACAACCAGTCTACTAAAAAAAGTCAGTTGATTCAGGAGAAGGCAACAAAACCATGATTAGACATAAAGCCCTTTCCTTTTCTGATTTCATCTGACTGGATTCAAGGTAGCTTAAAGGAGAAGAGCCAAAGATTCCTAAACTTGGAGAGCTTCCTACACTCTGGTTTCTGACCTACCTTTCCAGACTTATTTTACATCATTCCCTTTCAAGTACTCGACAGTCCGGCCAAACTGGCTCCTATTAGCTATTCCTCCAACTCACATTCTTTCTATTCTTGTAAATAAAAAAGTAAAACTCTTCTAAAATGTTCTATAATAGAAACTGAGTGTGTAAGTATGCTCATCCCCACAGGGAGGACATAGCTAAAGGGAAAGGAGAAGGAATAAGGATGTGTGTGTTAAATATAATCATTCTGCCACCTGTAATTTTTAAGACTCTCACTGGGGAAGATGGTACATCCCTCTGGGAAAACCAAGTAAAGCTATACTTAATCTTAAATTTCCAGTGCTTGAAGACATGGGCTTGGATGCAAGACATCTGTTAGGAGCTGTCTCAAAGGTGACATGGGACTGGATCAGGAAAACTGGGTGTTTTAAGTGTGCCCCCTTTTTGCTGTTTTGCTTTGGAATGAAGTCCCAACTAAATAACTAGCATTTATATCGCATTTTACAGTTTCCAAAATGCTTCGCAAATTCTGTCTTATTTTGTCCTCATAATAACCCTGGGAAGTAGGTGCTAGCATTATCCTCATTTTAGAGACGAGGAACCTGAGGCCAGATTTGAACTCTGCTCTGATTTCTATATACTGTGACACCTAGAGGCTTCTAATTTGAACTGAAGCAGACAGGTCAAGTGATTTGCCCAGCGTCACACAACCAATATAAGTGTCTGAGTCCTCCTGACTCCAGGCACAACCCTCTATCCACTCCACCACTGAGCTTGCCTTATTTTGATTCTTAAATGGTCAGAAATATAACCTATAATAAAATAAGGTTCATCAGAAGGTATAATTTGAATTTGACATATAACATACAGCTTTGATTGCTACATTTTGAGACATATAGAAAAAGCAGGATTTCAAGCTAACAGAGTAAGAGTGGGTATAATTACAAACCAAAATAAATAAGTTAAAAGAAAAAAAAGAGGATCTGATATAGCAGTAAAATGACTAGATTTTAACCTTAATAAACATTTGAGTGCCTACTTTGTGTAAGGCACTTTCAAAGCCCTGGTTTAAAAAAAGCAAAACACCCTCTTGGACTTAAGAAAATCTCCAACTTTATTTTTCAAGAAACATCATAAAGATTAATATACTAAAATAGCAAAACTCATCTCAAACTCAGTGAAATTACTGAATGACAACCAAAGACAAAGCAACCTCACCAAGAGGTTATGTTATAAATATAGATTATTTTAAAGTTTCAGCAATGTCACGACCCTCAGATTCAAATGATGGAATGTTTTTCAACTCCTTGCTTCTGAATGATTAAACAGAGTGCATCTTGTTCTATTAGCAGAAATATGGCTCTGACGAATCACTTAGACATTCGCTGCCAACAAAGCTAACTTTAAAATAAACTATTAAAAAGGCTATGAAAATTAAATGCTTATTTTAAATAGTGTCCAGATTCCATAACAAATGAGATTAATTCATGGGGGATGGGTGGGGTGAGGTATTAAATACTGGTGGTTTTAAGTACAATCTTTTTATATAATTTACGAGGCAAGTTGAATACTATGGAAAATTTCATTCACAGCACATTTAAAAGTTTGAATTTAAGCAACATTTACAGGAAAGACATAGCTGTGCTACCATGATGGCTAAGAGAATAATAAAAGGCTGTGCCTGGGTCTTCTAGTCCAGCCCCTCCCAATCTATTTTTAAAGGTTTAAAATTCCATCCATGAATAGTATTAATAAACTTGTTCTTGGCTACAACTTGGCATACAAGACATACATCAGGGAGAGTCAGTTCCTTTTCCTCACCCTTCTTGTTACATAACTGCTCACAAAATTCGGAGATTTCTGGGAATACAATCAGCCAGTGGTCTTTGCGTCCCCTTTTGTCCCCAAAACACCCCGGTTCTTTGGTCGGGGGAGGGGTTTGTGGAGGGGAACATTTTAATTGGGGAGAAGTAGAACATAGTATGAAAAGAAGAGCCACTTTTGAGCTGCAGAAATATCACAGGAATTGGACATATCAAAATTAGAAACTGGCTATGCATTCAAATAGCCTTTGAGTTTCTTCTGTGTCATTCATTCCCAACAGAACACAGCTAAAAGTGCATCAAGGCTATGGGAAAAAGAGGCTGTATCCTGTAGATACTGAACAGAGACTCCATCAAACGTTATGAAGCGGCGTTCAACTGTGGGTGTGTGGGTGTTCTCAGTCTGACGAGACTTGTTTTCTTGAAAACCACCATTCTTATCAAAGTCCTCGCCATCTTCTCTCCACTCTTCAAACTGAAATTATAGTAATACAACTATAAAGCCTTCACTTAAATCTTAAAAAAAATTCTCATGCAACCCAGAGGGTACATTCATTTGCAGGGGGTGGGGAGTAAGTACATGTTTTGTGCTAAAACAAGCCTCCCCTTCCAAAACAGATCTACCAGGCACAATAAAGATCAGAAATATGAACAGAAGGCCTTACTTAAAAAAAAAAAAAGATAGAAGGAAAAACACAGATGGTATAGTCGGAACTAGTATTTCAATCCAGGTGCTTCAGGACAGAAGATGATTATAAGAGGCCAGGAAGAGAGTGGCTCAAGAACGCCAAATAAAAACAACCAAAAAAAAAAAAAGGTTATGGCATTTACAATCCATGAAGTCAATATGTTTTAAAGGTCTATTGTTTGTTCTCTACGTCCTTCCTCCTCTCCATTTCTTGGATTTTGCCTGTGTGTGGAAAAAGGAAGACTTAGAAGTGTGGCAGGATGCATATCTTCTACAGGGAGATACCAATGTTCAAATAGGGGATTGTGGGACAGCAATGTCAAAGCTTGATGACAGCTAGAACCAGTTTTCCTGGAACCTCCAACCCCACAAATGGCACAGCAATGGGGAGTTGTGTATTGGCCTTTAAGTGTTTATATTTGTTATGGACCAAGTATCTCCCAGACATCTTCGGTGAGGTAAAGGATCTCTGTGTTACCCCTGACATTTCTTCCCCCTCCTGCCTCTGCCTCATCAAGGGCGAGAGGAGTGTTGTGAGTATTATCACCATCCTGCCAGACTGGGCCAGTCCATCAGAACCCTCTCCTCTTGCAGTATCCCTCTCTGCATCATCCATCACAAAGTTTCCTTTAGTAGCCCTAGCTTCCTCAGAGCCTCTCGTCGAGCTTCTTCTGTGGAACCCCGGCCAGCAAATTGCACAGTGATGCCTTGGGGGCGGAATCCTACAGCTCTTGGGAGGGAACCTGACCGTCTCCTGACATCTTGGCTGACGGCTGGCTGCCGATGTTCATAGAAACTCTTGGCAGCATTCTGCCGCGTGACCTTGTTGGGAAAAGCCGAATCTGGGCGGAATGTTATTGTCTTGCCAGTGGACACAAAAGGGCTGGGCTCACTCTTCAAAGCCTCATGGATATTCTGGTAGCCATTGGGTAGAGTTGTGGACTGTTCTGTTTGTACAGCCTTGGAACACTGGTCAATGCTTGGTTGTTTTCCTTTTCCTAGACCTGGGGCTTCCCTGATGATGCTCAACTTGCTCAGGGCATCACACGTGGCCTGCTCAGGGAGGAGACTTCTTTTTTGGTCAGTTGGCTCATTCTTCTGTAATCGGTCTTCCATTTCCCCTGGGGCCAGGAAGGCCACCCCATTGATATTGGCCAGAACCTGGGCCTTGCGTTCTTGGACGTTGACCGCTGCTTTGGAGATGGTCTTGTTGAAATCCTTCCCAGCACTGTTAGTGACATTGATGTTGCTTGGGAAGCGATGAATCTTTGGGACGGTCTGGGAAGCCAGGGCATGCCGGTGCCATGGGGAGTGCTCGCCATTTTGAGCAGATGGTGAGGCAAAGGTCCTAGTCTTCCATCCATTGAACCTCCCTTCCACTGAAGTAGATGTAGGGGATGCGCCCTCATTTCCTGCCCATCTCTCAGAGATCCTCTGAGCAATAACAAGTGGAGTGGGTACAGAGTGCAGGAGTTTTGGGTGCTCTGCTGGAGGAGAGGATGAAAGAAGCTCCTTCCTGGGAGATGCTGGGGCTGAGACAGGAAGGGGAGGGGCTGGAGGAGGGTTGTTTTCAGGAATGGTGGAGGCTGGCAATGAAATGCTATCAGCTGCTTCCGTTTTGTCTTCCGGGGCAGGCAATTTATCTTTCTCTATGCTTTCTGATTCTGAAAAATGAGAGAAGAGAAAACCATCATAATTTATTTTCCTAAGTGAAAGTAAATTCACTGATTCCTTTACATGGAATTTTAAATGGTCTTAAGGGTTATTTTTTAAAGCACTTCTGTTCCCTGAGTGCCCTTGGCCTCTGCTTTTATTAAAGAGTGGCTGGGATCAGTACATTAGTGACAGTAAAGTGAACAAAAAGACAGAATTTCAAGTCAGAACACTTGGCCTGAGTCCTGGCTTTGCCACTCACTTTGTAGGCCTTGTTACTCTCCCAGTCTCCACTCTTGATTGTGAAGCATTTTGTATGATACAGATAGAAACTATTATACCAGCAAGTTTTGAAATTGTCCGTTAATAGGAGACTCAGAACCTATGTCTGCCATTTTAATAGAGGGAGGAAATAGACACTAAAAGGTTAAATGGCTTATTTAAAAACAACTTCAGTTATACAGTTCATTGTAGACTCTAGCTGGTTCTAGATGAGGTAACCTTGAGTGCTTAAGCTAAAGATTTCAATAACAGAGCAAGTCTGTTTGTAGTCATCAGAAGTACATTTCTGAGAAGACCCAGATAGTGGTTTCTTACTTGATAATGGGCCTAAGTTGCTATCAAAGAACTTTTGGGCACTCCCTTTTGCAAAAGGCACCTTTCCTCTGTTGCTAAATACAGCATGTTCCCTTCTTGATTACTAGGGTAAGGAAATAAACTGTTTGCTTGAAACATGTCCCACATAGACACAACAGTATTTATGTAAAAATAGCTCACAAAAGGTCACTTTAAAATACTGTGGCAAATCAAAGTTTGAAGAAATAACCATGAAGTTAAAGCAGTAACTCCTTGGGAGATTATCTGCCACCATCCTTCAAAAACTTTCTTCCAGAATTCTTGAGGTTCTACAACTGGAGGAGGGAGGGAATAATGACAGAGAATAGAAAGGATGCCTCATCTGATGCCTCATCATGGCATGCTAGGGCACATGGTCTGATAGGACCTACCAAGATAGACAGCCTTTGAGTACATTATGGTGACAGGCGTCTGTTGTTCACGGACTGGTCCTGCTAAGTGCAAAGAAGTCCATTTTTCTACTCTTGGAGACCATATACTAAGTTGTAGAGGAATGGTGATCTGTATCTATGAGGCAATACCTATAGCAATGAAATGACAGAACCTGGATATATTGAAGGATATATTGAAAGAAGACCTTTCTCTTTCTGATACTCTAAAATGGCAATGGCCTCTCTCAGCCAATAGGAAAAAGGCATATATAGTTCCTTGTCCATATGCTTCTTCTTGTTCCCCACCTCAAAGAAGAGAAATGGTATTCTCCATACAGGGTAAACAATTCCATTTCTTAAAAGCCCAGTTTCCTTTAAGAAGAAAAAGTGTGAAGAGTTATCTTCAAAATTGTGGCAACCAATCAAGAGAACTTTGGGTAGGCTCTCTGGGATGAAAGCATGGAAAGAAGCACAGCATCCTGGGAGCATTGGATCACAGAATGAGAGCTGAAAGGAACCTCAGAAGACATCTAGTACAAACCCTTCACATTACAGATTTCAAAACTGAGGTGCAGGGAGATTACATAATTGGCCCAAGGTCAAATAGACAGCATCAGAGAGAACATTCAAACCTGGGTCCTTCTGATTCCAGAGCTAAAGCTTTTTTCAATTATTCCTCATGATAAATTTGGTATAAGTTGGAAGGTGCTGTGTGGTAGGTATGTGCTGGGCCAATCCTTAACAAAAATTTAGAAACTCTCATGAAAAAGTTATAATTTTTTAAATTTTTAAAATAAATAAAAAATATTTATATTTTTTATTTTAATTTTTATGATATAATGTATTATAATTTCGAAAGTCATTTGTACACCTCCTTATTCTGTTTGTGACTTCAGCTCCTTTAGGGACTTTCTTACGTGTATATCTCTTTAATCATAGAGGGCAAGACAAGATGCTGGCTTGTCTTGACAATCCAATTACCATATACATGTTTCATCCATACAAAAAGATAAATTTAAAACTCGAAAAGCCTCAATAAGTTTCTGCACTGACTAGCCTTGGTGTGTGTGTGGGGAGGATTGGCGGGAACAGTCCTCAGGAATATTAACTGAGTCAACAGGAACCTGGAAACAGCCTTGTTAGTTTGTATTTCATGCTGCACATCACCTGCTACTTGGGCCACGTGCCGAAGGCATTTCCCTTCTTGGTCCTCAGGTTTCGGCTTCACCAAGTCAATGATATCTTCTGGCTCAGAGTGACTGGAGGCACTCTCTTCCAGTGACCTTGGAGAGTGACAGTGGATACCACTATCATAAAGGGCTTCTTCCTCCAAGTCATCTTCTAGGGAGTCAATGGTCTCTTCAAAAAACAGGATGACGTCCTTCTCTTCATGGGTAAGGTGCTTCAGGCTTTCATCATCCTACATGTTGGGTGGGGTAGGAGAATGGAGAAGAAGAAAAGACAGAGCAGTGGTTTTAATGAAGTGGAAACCATACCATAAAAGAGGGGTCGATATACAACGGAGACAGGAGTCCACTACTGTCTGAAACTTCTTGCTTAGGGAGAGGATGGTAATCAGTTTGCCTGACCCACAGTGTAGATCAATCAATAACCTTAACCTGCTTGCCATTTTACTTGCCTGAAACAAATATTATTCAGATAAAGTCATCAGAGGCCTATAGGAGTAGAGGCTTATTTTCTAGTCTTTATTGCTGTAATCTCCAAGCTTTATCAGAGAAAAAGAAAGGCAGGGAGGGAAAGGGGGGAAAGAGAAAGAAGAAGGAGAGAGAGAGAGAGAGAGAGAGAGAGAGAGAGAGAGAGAGAGAGAGAGAGAGAGAGAGACAGACTAATAATAAAATACTTGTTATTCCTGCTTCAAACATGGATAAAAACTAAGGGAGATTAAAGTTGGGTGGGGCCTGCCTACAGATAGGGCCGTGATCTGTGGTCTGCAAGGCTTCAGAAGGACTGTCTGAACTGAAATACCTCTTCAGTGAGTCTGCCATGGTGTAAGGACACACAATGACACTGCTTCAGAATAATGTCTTGGATTCTTTATAGCCAAAACCTAATATACTACAATTTCATATTATAATAGCCTTCTTCCTCTGCTGCTGGCAGCCCCTGCCCAATGACCTCGCTTTGATTTTGTCTATACTTTAACATGAACGTATTTCCTTCAATAGAATGGAAGCTCCTTCAGGGCAGGGGCTTGCTTCGCTTTTGTTTTTGAAGCCCCAGTGCCAGAACACCGTAGGTGCTTAGGCACATTTAAAGCATGTTAAACACTTGTTGATTAACTGATAAATCCCCAAGTAATGTGGTCTAGCTGATTGGCTAAGAGGCCAGTCAGATTGCTAGTGATGATTAATTAGTATCTGAGCTCCTGCAGCATCAATTTCCGTGAGTATCTACCTGCTTGTCGTCATCATATTGCTTAGAAGTGCACCTTCTCCCCCCCAGCAGATGTAACTAGAACGACTCTGATGGATAATTGGTAATAGTGACATTTGATGAGAAGTTATGAGGGATTGAAAAGTCTGGGGCATGAAGCAAAATTTTAATTAAACTCCTGGTTAAAACTCTGACCTGGGGCAGATGGATACTAAAAGAGGTTAAGGAAGAAGTAATGAATTGTTTTGTTTAGGGATGCCCCCCCCACCAAATTAAATTAACACTGGCCATTTTCTACCAGCCTCCATTTTCCAGGTTAGCATGATTTAACATCCTTCTGATTTGAGATCTCCAGTGCTGACAAGCCTACTTTGACAACACAAACAATTTGAAAGTATTCCTCTGCCACAGCCCCCACTTACTAAGCAACTCCATTAACTCTCACCTTGACAATTAAAAATTTTTTCAGTGAAGAAGCATTTGTTTTCTCTCTCTCCCACCTACTTCCCTTCCCCACTGAAAAAAGAAAACAAAGTTCTTACAATAAATAAGCATAGTCAAGCAAAATAAAATCCCATATTGGAATCTCATTGTGCATATATTTAGTTGAATATTTAGACGTTCAGTCAGAAGGTCTCACCTTAGTTATTGTAACAGCCCCCATCCGCCTGTTGGCCTCTGACCTCTTCTGTATCCAACCCAACCTACTGCTTATTGAACAAAATACCAACTTGTAGGCCTGGTGTTTAAACTTCTTCAGTTTGGTTCCAACCATACTTTCTAGTCTTATCTGACATGACTTCTGTTCACATAGTCTTCCCATATTCTAAGTTCCAGCCAACCGGTCTACTAGCTGTTCCCTGAATTTAATATGCCACTCTCCTCTGACCTTATACTTCTCCCTTAACAATACTGTTTGATAATAATGTGGTGAAAAAAATTATAACCAAAACTGGATATTATAATATCTAATATTAGATCCCACCACTATTCCTCATGCCATTTCTGTTTTTCAAAATCATGCTTACTTCATGATTCAATGCAGAGGCCTCCTCCATGAAGCTTTGCCTGATGTCTGCAGCTAAAAGGGACTTCTCCTTTGTCCCCATCACACCCTACCTTGTATAGTTAGTTATATGTGGAAAAAGATTAAATCCCCCCTGTTCCCCCACTCAGTAGAATATAAGCAACTTAATCTTTGTACCTCCAGGGTCCAGCATTGAGCCTTGTACATAATAGGTACTTGAAAAATGTTTATTAATTTAGAATTACTTAATGAAAAAAATGGTATAACTGTTGGTCAGATTCCATAAAAACCAATTTAACCCACAATGTAGCTGAAATATGTGCATTTAGATTTACACAGAAACATAAAAACGAGATTAGGAGTAGACTCTCTTAGGAAAAGTATATTTTATATATGGATATATGTATACATATGTGTATATATCAATACCCATATATAAATCCATAATGCTCAATTGTAGCCTTGGGGTGGTGGGTAGGGGGAAGAAAGAATAAAGTATAAAGTGTACAGCAGAGAACAAAAGAAAACCTACAAGGAAGCAAAGAAAAGATGGACAACTTTTCAACATAACACACAGTATTTAATATATAGGCTTTCTTGAAATGATGTTAATGCTGTATATTCTGAATCCTCTCCTATGTTCTGCTGTACACATGACATTTTTTTCTTTTCTTATCTTATATTTAAGTTTATAATGTTTCCTTTTCTTTTCCTATCATGTATTTAAGTTTTAGTATTTGTCTATAATAAAATTTTTAAAAAATAGATTTACAAAACAAAAACAATATAGTAGCAAACCACCTGCCATGTAGAACAAAATATTTCAACAAGGAGTCTCATGCTTGTTAAGACCAGTAGAATGTAAGCTTCTTACATCATATAAGGCAGCTGGATGGTGCAATGATGCAGAGTGCTAGGTCTGGAGTAGGAAGACCTGAGTTCAAATCTGACCTGAGATACTTACTAGCTGTGTGACCCTGAACAAGTCATATAACCTCTGTTTGCCTCAGTTTCCTCAACTGTAAAATGATGATAATAATAGCACCTATCTCTCAGCATTATTGAGAGGATCAAATGAATATTTATAAAAACACTTAATGTAGTACCCAACATATAGTAGGTGCTCTATAAATGCTTATTCCATTCTTGAAGCCTGGAATGTTTTTCATCTTTGTCTTTTCATGCCCAGTACCTAGCACTGCTCCTCTGAGGTTCCATCTCACATTCATCAGATTGGTAAAGATTACAAAAATGGAAAGTGATCATTGTTGGTGGGGCTGCTAGAAAACAGGCACACTAAAGCAATGTTGGTGGGACTGTGGATTGATCCAGTGTTCCTGGAAAGCAATTCAGAACTCTGCCTCCAAAATGATTAAAACATTCATACCCTTTGATCCAGAAATATCACTACTAGGTTATACCCCAAGGAGATCAAAGAAAAAAGAAAAAAGACCTATATGTACAAAATGTTTATAGTAGCTCTTTTTTGTAGTAGCAAAAACAAAAACCAAAACCCTGTCAATTAAGGAGGTATCCATTTATTAGAGAATGGCTAAGAAATTATAGTATGTGAATATTATTAGGGTATGGAATATTACCATGCCACAAGAAATGACAACACCATTTCAGAGAAAATTGGGAAGACCCATATGAAAAGAATCAATGCAATTGATGATGAGAGAAGTGATTAGAAGCAGTAAAACAATTTATGCATTATAAAAAATAAAACCTCGTATTTACATAGCATTTAAGGGTTGCAAAGCACTTTACAAATCTCATCCAACTTTTTCTCAATCTTCATTCTCCTTGACTTATTTTCAGCCATGGATACTGTTGTTCATTCTCTCCTCTGTGATGCTGTCTACTCTCTAGGCTTTTGGGATACTGCTCACTCCTGGTTCTCCTCTTACCTACCTGACGACTCCTTCTCTACATCCTTTACCAGATGTAACCTTAAAAAAAATGTTAGTCTCTGACCTGGATGATGTCTTACACAGAGTCCAAGTGAAAAAAAAACAGGTCCTTTAGATAGATACCCCTGTTTACACATGATATTGTGCTGACTGCATCAAACCCCAAGGCACTGGAGGGCTTTTTCTGTGATATTGAGGATTCTTCAAATAAGATTGACCTAACAATCTGTACAGGAAAATTACATAGATGAAAAATGCTTCATGTCCACACAAGGTCATATAGTTGCAAAGCCAGTCTATTAACTTATTGTAGCGGTACTTATATCTAGTACAGGGACTATTGATAAGCAATGAGTTATGCCAGAGTTGAAGAGGAAGAATTTGGAAAAGAGCACAATTCTTCTGATGATCCAAAGCTGCTTCCTTGGAGCAAACCTGCACCTTTTTAATACAAAGGTTCTCCAGGTGATGCTATATAGTTGCTTATTTCAAAACTTCAACCACTAAAGAATCAAAGTTGTGAGTGACCTCAATGTCACTGGAGCTAAAGTTGTTGAGATTAAGGACCATTGGCATATTTCTGTTCCTGATCAATGAGGAAGAAAGAATGTAAGGTATATCACCAAAGAAATAGGAAAGCAGAAAAGGTAGCAAGTTGGTCAGGTAGTAAGAGTGAAGGACAGCAGATGTTCCAACAAGGTGTCTTCTACATACTGTAGAATGGGAGTTTCTTGAAGGTGGTGGTAGCCATGAATTAAAAAACTATGTAGAGGACAGGCTCCAGAATATGGGATGGACCTTAGGTGGGGGACCTATGGAGCACGGGGACAAGAACTTCACAGCAATAAGGTGGATGGGTGGTGAAGTGATGGAGGCAACAGGCACATGACTGAGATCTCAGAGGCATTGAAACACACAGGTATGCACACAGAACACAATACCTTTGTCTTTTAGGCATCCTAGCATAAGGGTAGGGACTGGATCTAGGATTTCATTGTTATGGAGAACTCCTGGAAAAGAGAACTCTCTCTACTAATGCAGATCTAAACTCTTTTTTCAACTATGTCCTAGAGCAGCAGTTCTTGAGTGTTTTGTGTTTTTGTGACTCCTTTGGCACTCTGTAAAGCCTATGACCCCCTTCTCGGAATCATGCTTTAAAAATACACAAGATTACAAAGTAAATATATTATGTTGACTCACAAATACCAAAATTAAGAAAAAAACACCATCAAATTCATAGAGCCCTTCCTCAGCGAGTTGCCTAGGACAATGGGAGGTTAACAGACAATAGATCCAATATGAGTTGGAGGCAAGACTTGAACCCAGACCTGCCTGGCCAGTCAACTTTCTATCCACCATGCTCTACTGTGTCTTATGAACAAAACATATGTTTTCTAAAAAAGTTTCTCTAAATATTTTCTGAAAAGTTTTTCTTAAGGGCACATGCAAAACACATAAAACACATTTAGTCACAAGTCCTTGTACTAGTAATTTTTTCAAATCTGGAAAACCTTTAAGACAAGGAACCCACACATTCACCTTGAATGCATTAGGAAAAAACAGGTGAATGGAGAGGTGGATGGTGGTTTTTATGGAGCTTCAGGCCCTTTCAGTGATTGATGGCAATGGTATTTTAACATGTCCAGTTTCTCTTAGGACCGGCTTTCCTGTTCTCTCATGCAGATGGGTCACGAGCCCTCTCTTAGCTAAGGTTAGGCTCACTGGTTCACAAATGTAACAGACGCCTGATGATTCCACTCAAGGTTTCCCAATTTCTCAGTCTCACTTAAGCTCCTGAGACATTCACTTCCTTTTATTTTAATGTCTCTAGCCGTCACAGGCAGGAATAAGGCTTTAACCAAATCTGGCCACTATTCAGAAAATATTGACTTTCCTCCCCTCTGTGTCTCCCTCCTCCCCCCACCTCCATCCCATCCCAATCTCCTCCATCTGGCAGTACTCATATGGGTACTCTGACCTTGGGCAAATTCTTTGGCCTCTCTTCAGCCTCAGTTTCTTCATTTGGGAAGACGGGAGGGACAGAGAGATGAAGAGGAAAGAGAGAAAGAGAGAGAGAATGAGAGAGGGGAGGAGAGAATAAAAAAGAGAGAGAGTGTCTGACCTGAGCAACATGGTCTCTGTTCTGATTATGAAAGGGGCTTGTATAAACCTGTTTCTTCTAAGGATAGTCACTGAAATCTTTGGTGAACACCTGTGATATACCATTGCTTTTTGCTCTTAGAAGTTTCTTAAATAATCAACAAATGAGAAAGGACAACTTGACTTTTAACACAGAGCAGAAAGACAAAGAGGGAAAAAATAAAATAGAAAATATGGCCACAAAGTTTCTTAGGATAGGATGGAGCTTGAGGGGGAAAAAAACAATCTGTTTCCATTCATTCAGAATTCAGTGTGTCTGCTTTGCAAAAGTAAGTACAAATGATAGAAAACAAACTCTCTATTTCATTTTAATTGAATTCCCTTCCTACAAATATGGATTTTTACATATAGATCTGGGCCATAAAGCAAAAGAAAATGCTTTAGAATTCCAAATAATCACATACTCAACATGGTAAACAAAGTCTTTCCCACATGTCCACACTTGCTCACATCCCTCTCACCCACTTGTTGGAATACCTCCAATATGTATGGGAAACTATACTTTCCTTCTGAGGTATGGGGTGTGTGTGTGTATGTGTGAGCATGTGAATATATGTGTGTGTATGTTTTGGGAGTTGTACACTGGGAGACAGTACATACAGGAATACTAGGAAAACTGCTAACATATTTTAGGCAGAAGAGTTTCAAAATGCTAAATATATTAAATTGGTTATGATAGAACTCCCTGAGTCAACCTGCTCCTTCAGTAAAAGAGGAACACTAAGTGGTGGGCTCTCCTTGCCATTCTAAGGGAGAACGAAGTATATATTTCTGAACTTACTTCTAATTACCGTGACCTAAGAACAGTCTGGCCAGTGAAAGCTAAATATACCTGTGCAAAATTGCTAGACTCCACCTATAGATCCATAACAGCTCAGAGTCACAGAGAAGCCAAGAAATCCACTAGATTAGAGTTTTAGTTTTAGGTCTTATTTAAATGAAAGATGCAGCACTGGCACTCTTGGAATCTGTATATCTATAGTACAAGTTTATGGATGGAATTATCATCATTGTCATCATTATTATATCATTAGCTTTAGGTAGATGGGGAGAGACAGCTATTGTCATTAAAAAAATCATGAAAAGTACTGCATATACTAAAAGACAAAATCAGTACTCTACCTGATTATTATTACCTACAAAATATCGAGCTAACCATCCTACAAGTGGCTATTTGATATGTATAGACTTTTATTACATGCCTCTATTCAAAGAAAATACACTTAACAAAACTCAGTTTTTTCCTAAAAAGAGATGTGATGGTTAGAATACTTCCATATATAAACCATGTAATCCATCAGCCACCATCCGACAGGCAGCCTGCTTTCTTTTTTTATTGTTTTTGTTCTGTTTTGTTTTTGGCTAGGGGCAGTGTGATATGGTAGCATCAATTGTGAGAACATGCTACCTTTTAGCCAGCTAAGCATTTCTTTATCATTGCTGTATCATTCATTTGGCAAAGCAAATTGATAAGATAAAAGATGACTGCAGAAGAGGTAGAGAAAGTAAGTGAAAGAATGAGGGTTCTCTGACTTGTTGATATTCAGTCTTTTTCTGTCCCGTTCAACTCTTCATGACCCCATTTGGGATTTTCTTGGCAAAAATATTGGAGTGTTTTGCCATTTCCTTCTTTAGCTCATTTTACAGATGAGGAAACTGAGGCAGACAGGGTTAAATGACTTGCCCCACGTCACACAGCTAGTAAGTGTCTGAGGCCAAACTGAAACTCAGGAAGAAGAGTCTTCCTGCCTCTAGGCCTGTAACTCTATCCATGTCACCTCTTAGCAGTCTTACTACTTGTCTTTAAATTGGTCATGCAGTTCCTTTTGGAACAAGACTACAAATACCACTCTAAACTGCTGATTCAGATATTCCCTGATGTCTGCATAAAATTTCTGAGTCCATAGTGATCATCTTAGGATGTAGAGTGCAGCAACTATTGGTACGCATTTTAAGAACTCTATGTCTATTTATGGGGCATCAAGGTGGTATAGTGGTAAGAGTTCCAGGCCTGGAATCAGGAAGACTCATCTTCCTGAGTTCAAATCTGGCCTCAGACACTTACTAGCTGTGTGACCCTGGGCAAGTCACTTAACCCTGTTTCCTTCAGTTTCCTCATCTGTAGAATGAGCTGGAGAAGGAAGGGGCAAACCACTCCAGTATCTTTGCCAAGAAAACTCCAAATGGGGCCATGAAGAGCCAGGCAGGACTGGAATGACCAAAAAACAAAACATGTTCATTCCATAGACAGGCTATGGGGGAAAGAGACAGGATGGGAAAGGGAAGAAAAAAGTACACGAGTACAAAAGTACATGAAATATAGAAATGGTGTGTGAATTACTTGGGACAAGCAATAATTTTATAATTTCAATATGATTTCATTTTGTTAATGGTCATACATTCGTGCTTTTACTGATGCTAGGCTGACTCATAATGTCTGACCTTGACCACATGAAACCAGATTCAGCTGGTTTCCCCTTTGTTAATTCTAAGTTGAACATTGGGTTTCATGCCATTCACACATATCTCATTGCTTTCTTTTGTTGTTTTTAATTCTGTGGTTAAGTGCATGTTATTCCAAGGAAATATTTAAAAGTGGTAGCTATTAAAGAGAGCACTTTAATGATAATGATGGAGAAATCACTGTTTATGTGGCAAAATCAAGCAGTTCATGGATCATTGAAGCCCACAATGAAACATTCGTCACACCAAAGAGGAAAGGAGAATACAGTAGAAAATGAAAAACAGCTCCCCAAACTGACAAATTATTGATATAAAACTGCCTACTTAATCTATAAAAAACAGGAGGAACCTGAGAGTAGAAGTATTGTTATTGGTTACTCTACAGGGCAGTCAGTGTAGGCTTCTTAAAGTTTGGAAGAACAATGAGAAGATCAGGGTGTTTTTTTGTTTTGTTTTGGTTCTCATTTTAAAGCTCCTAAACACTGCTCTGAAGAAAAAAAATGTCCAGGCATGATAACAAAAAGACTAGACTATGAATGGAAAATATGAAACTTCTTCATTCAAGGTTATACCAAAACCACTGTCAAAAGTCTAGGTAAGCTTGAAATATTATGAGCATTGTCATCAGACTATAAAGCATCCACCTGAAAAAAAAATAAATGTCTAAGAAACTTTTAAAAGACTGGAGGGAATGCTTGAGGAGCATGGTAAAGTGAAATGAAGTCAGGACAATCTGGGATCAAATCTCACCTCAGATTTTACTAGCTGTGTCACCCTGGGCAAATCACTTAATCTCTCTGGGCCTCAGTTTTTTCATCTGTAAAATGATGGGGTTGGATTAGATATCCTCTGACATCACTTTCAGTTCTATAACTATCAATTCTGACATATACATAGATAGAATGAGAAGCAGAATTGTTCTGAATAAATTCCCAGTCAGAGACAGAATACTGAAGCAAGACCTTATATCATGCCACATGTAATGAAAGGTTAAGAAATTTATCCATTACATGGAGATAATCATTCATTCAATAAATAAATATTTATTAAAAACCTACTATTAGCCAGGCCCTGTGCTAAGAGCTAGGGATTAAAAAAAAAAAAAAAGCAAAAGACAGTCTCTGTCTTCAAGGAATTTACAATCTAATGGGGGATTATGCTTTAATCATGCTGCAATGGCCTGGATATTTATAGATTTTCAAAACTTCTGAACTAAAACACCAAATAATGGGCATTTCTATGAGCAAAAAAAAGAGAAAAAGATTACCAGTGAAGCTGAATATCTATATTACAAAAAGCTTGCTTTTCCTTTAAAGCATATGGATTTGACATGTTATCTTCAAAGCTATCCTTTTTATTTGTGTTGCCTACTGACCTTTTTTCTGTTCTCTTCTGTGCATATAAAAATGCTTCAAATACCATCTTTTCTTATCTTACCTTTTCTCCCCATTTTGGTAACCCTTCAATACTCCAAACTATAACTCTTTCCTCTAAATTGATAGAAAAACAAAACTTTATTTCATACATCAAAAAAATCCCTACATTGACTGGCCTTATCCTAAAAAATATACATCTGTACTTTGAATTCGTTACCTCACTGACAAGAGACGGGTAATATATTTTATCACTGGTCCTCTGGAATTGTGGCTGATCATGTATTGACCTTAATTAAGTCTTTGGTTTTCTTTACAGTGTTATTGTTACTGTATAAATTGTTTTCTACTCATTTCATTCTGTGTCAGTTCAAACACATCTTTGCAGGTTTCTCTGAAAATGTCTCTTTTGTTCTTTCTTATGGTACAATAATATTCCACTACATTCACAAACTGTAACTTGTTCAGTTGTTCCCCTAATGATGAGCACTTTCTTAAATTTCCAGGTCATTGCTACTATGTTAAAAGGACTGCTACAAATACTTTTGTATGTATCATCTTTTTACTCTTTCCTTGATTTCATTATTGTACAACTCTAGTGGTGTTACCACTGGGTAAGTGGATATATACAGTTTAAATATTTTTCAGTATGATTTCAAATTGTATTCCAGATTCTGAGCCAGTTCACAGCTTCAACAGTGTATTAATGTGACTTTCCCCCTGAAAACGCTCCAAGAATTGTCGTTTTAGGGGATCTTCTTTGCCATTTTGGTGAGAATGAAGTAGAACTTCAGAATTGTGTCTAATGATTATTAGTGGGTCAAACTTTGTTTTTCATGTCTACTGAGGGCTTGAATTTCTTCTTCTGACAACTGTCTGTTCATTTCCTTTCACCATTTATCTACTGGGGAATGACTCTTGATTTTGGATATTTGAAGCAGTTTTTTAAAGTTCTTGAATACCAAACCTTTATGAGAGGAACTTGGCTCAAATTGTTTTCTTTCCTTAGCTAACTTTAATTTTAATTACAATAATTTTATATAAAAAATTTCATGTAATCAAAATTGTCCATTTAATCTCCTGTGATTCTCTGTATAGTTTTTTGGCCATGAACTTACTTTATCTGTAGCTGCCGTAGGTATTTCCTTTCTTGCTCTCTAATTTGCTTATGACCTTTTATATCTGAATCATAGGTGTGTGTATATACTTGGAACTTATCTTGGTATGATGAAACCTAATTTCTGCCACATTACTTTATAGTTTTCCCTGAATAAGGAGTTCATGTTTTAGGATCTGGGGTCTTTGATCTCACCCAATTTAAACCTTTATTGAAATTCCATGGGCTATATGAAAGGTTAGACTTGGAAAAATGAACTGTTTAAATGTATATTTAACATCCATTGTGATAAAAGAATGCCTTTAAAATGATAAATTAAAGAATGTGTCAAAATCTTGTGAGCTCAATCCCAAATTGTGCAAAAGCAACTGATCACAGCAAAAGGAGAACATATTGGATGTTAAAAGGTTCCCCTCTCCCCAAGGAGAAAAAAATAAATAGGAGGGCAACATGCTTCCTTGAGGGCATGGAACCACTTACTTGCTGTGTGACCCTGAGCAAATCACTTTCTTTTCCCCTCAGTTTCCACATCTATAAAATGGGGATTTAAATAGCACTTACCTCATAAGATTGTTGTGAGTGAGGTTCAAGTAAAATAAGCTATGTAAAGCACTTTATAGATCATACTAAATCACAGTATAAAGGTTAGTTATTCTTGTTTTTGTTTTTGTATGGCTTACATATTGCCCCTTTTTTATTTTGTTTTCTTTGTCATTCAATGTCATATTTATACTTGATTCTCATACATCCTTGCAGGTTGTGCTAATTCCACTTTTGCTGAAAGGGGACTCCCCAGACACAAAGCTAATAGAGACAAGGAATAATAAGCTAAATGTGTCCAAAGCCAAATATTCATCCATCCATCCATCCATCCATCCATCCATCCATCCATCCATCCATCCATCCATTTTAAGAAAGAATTTTAAATCTGGATTTCTGTTCCACTCCTCAAAATATAGGCATGCCTTAGACCTGGCTAGAGACAAAGGGCGACAAATAAGTCTAGTAAAAATGTATTTGCCTGATGTCTTGAAAAAGTAATGAAAGGGGATTTAAGTGAAAAAGGAAGAAAGACAGGTTAGAAAAAAAAACCTGACTACAATATTCACCAAGCTAGATACCATAGAGGATAACTGAAATATAGAAGGAAGACGAGCTGTAGCTGCTAGCCAGAAATTTGCAGGAGACAAAATTCAAGAGAGCATTTGATTTCTAAACACAAATATTCCAAGTTGAATATATGTAACAAAAAGGTAGACTAAGTTGCTTAATGTAAGGAGGCAAATCTGACCTCATGAATGGTGCTGGAGGACAGATTTGGTGAGGCTGGAATGTACTCTCTAGAACTAATTGTCAAATTTTAAGTGTGAGCATGTACACCTTGGAATTCTTCAAACTCTTGTTTGTTAAACATTTACCAGCACATTCAAAATAAACAGCATAGGTCAGAGGGGAGTAGGGTAGTATATATAAAATAGAACACAGTAAATTATGAACTCCTTGAGGACAGGGAATGTCTTTTGTCTCTTTCGGTTTGGTTAACTGTTAGCAATATGCCTAGCACTTAAGAGGTATTGATTGATTGACTGAAGGACCAGAACTGTTTTCAATATGTCACATGCAGTCTTAGAACTGCAGGATATAATGGGGCTTTATATCAGGCATTGAAGTAGAGAGGAGAACAAGGAAACGACAAGTAGTCAGTGCCAGCTGCTAGTTCTAAGACCTGTGACCGCAGACAACTGACACAACAGGGAAAGAACTCATGTAATCCAAACCTCTTAGATTAGCCCCTCGGGAACAAGCATGCAGAGGCTGATGGGTAGAGTGTAGACCCTGGAATCTGACACTCCAGGACATTTATACAGGAAGGGACTCAGAAGGGACTCTGAACTGAGTTCCAGGACCCAGTGAATCCCAGTTTACCTCTCTTGTGACTATGGATATTGGCAGGTAACCTAGGCCTCACAGGCCTCAGGCATTTTACCTGTAAGAATGAAGGGGTGGGGCTGGGCATGGTGGTGCACTTTTGTAATTCCTGTTACCCAGGAGGCTGAGGCGCTAGTGGATCTTTTGAGTCCAGGCATTCCAAACTTTACTAAGTCTAGTACCAATATGGTTAATCTCTGGGAAGGAAGGGAGGGAACCATGCTGCTTAAGGAGGGGTGACCTGACCTAGGTTGGAAATAGAGTAGGTGAAAATTCCTGTGCCAACCCGTGAATGCCTGTGGTGCCTGTGAGTGACCTTTGAACTTCCAGCATAGGCAGGATCGGGAGACTCATTATCAATACCAAAGAAACAAACAAATGAAGGGGGTTGACCTCTATGGGCCCTTCCAGTGCTAAATCTACGATTGTATGCTCCTAGTTCTCAGCTTCTGTTTCCTGACCTGTAAAATCAGATTAATAGTATCTGTAGCACTTACCTTACAGTATTGCTGTGAGACCCAAATGAAATAGTGGCTGCCAAGCACTCGGCAAACCTTAAAGTGCTTTTTAAATTATCATCCTCATTTTTAGACAAGAAAACCCAGGAGAGGTGAAGAGATTTTTCTAAGGTCACAAAAGGTTGTAAGTGCCAGAGAAGGGACTACAAATCAGGTCTTCTGACTTTAAGGCAGCTAAGACATATAGGGATAGGGTGCTGGACCCAAGTTCCAGTTTGGTCTCAGACATTGAGTAGTCACCGTGACCTTGGGCAAGTTACTTCACCTCGATTTTCCTCGGTTTTCACAAGTGTAAAATGGTGATCATTATAGCACTCACCTCCCTGAGTTGTTGTGAAGATTAAGTGAGATTTGTAAAGCGCTTAACCTGGAACATAGTAGGCACTAAATAAACCCTCCCTCCCTCCCTCCCTCCCTCCCTCCCTCCCTCCCTCCCTCCCTCCCTTCCTCCCTTCCTCCCTTCCTTCCTTCCTTCCTTCCTTCCTTCCTTCCTTCCTTCCTTCCTTCCTTCCTTCCTTCCTTCCTTCCTTCCTTCCTTTCTTCCTTCCTTCCTCTCTGTCTCTTTTTTTTCTTCCTTCCTTCCTCCTTTCTTTCCTTCCTCTCTCCCTCCCTTTCTTCAAGTCCAGGGATTTCCCCCCCCCATACTACATCATATCACCTCTCATTCCACTTCTCTGACCCTCAGTTTCCTCATCCGTTAATTATAATTTCCATGATGACCTTACAGGATTGTTGTGTTGCAAGGATCATGAATACAAGGATTATGTATACAATTCATAAACTATTAAGCATTATATAAAAATACATATTAATAAAGGCTAAAATTGCATCAGCTTTTTTTGGCTACTAGGTCATATCACTTACAAACTGATAATGGGGTGAGGGAAGGAGAAAACTGCCCAAATACATCTAACTCAACAAGATACCACAGGCTGTTGACTTAACCATTAGGTAGAGAATACCATAAATTCTTGGGAGAGTAGGAAAGAATCTCAGAGTTTTACAATTAAGGAAACTGAAGCCCATGGAGATGAAAAGACTTGTCTAAGCTCACACAGATTGTAAGCGTCAGAGATGGGATTTGAACCCTGAACAGGGAGGACAGCGATAGATCTCATGGACTCAGATGTTCATATCCAAATGCACAAAGCTCATCTCTCCCTGTACCCCGTTCCTCCTAAGCCTAGGTTTAGGTTGTTAGATCATTGCAGGCTCCACACTGATTCCCCCCATCAAAGAGTTCAGCACCTGGTGCAGTTTTCCTTTCCATCCTAATCCCTCCCTTTACATTTGGGATGGCATCCTTTCCGATCTTTGTCCTCACTTCAACCTCCTATCACTCCATCCCTCCCTCCTGCCCCAGTCTGTCATTCTTGGCTTCTCTTTCATCCCTTTCAAAATTTCCACCCTGTAGTTAAAGCCATTCAGCTCGCCACTGTTGTCTACTTTTGAATTCCTTGACTCTGTCCTACTGCTGATCCTTCCAGTGACAAACCACAATCATAGGTTACTCCTACCATCTATCTGCATTGGGTTCCCCCCCATATTTTTTTTAAATTATCGACTTAACAAACATGACCATCCCGTTATGCAAACTTTCAGTATACAGAAAACAGAAAAAGGGATTGTACGTGAAAGAGTGAGCTTTTGTTATAAAGTTTTAAATTATGTATATGTTAAAGTGTTTATTTAAACTAATATGGTAGAAACAAAATGGCTCTATGTCCCTTTTGTCTATCACTTCCCATACCTCCTTATCCCCATAGGAGTTCTTTTTGTAACAAATATTCACAGTAACGTAAAATGAATCTACATAATGCCCATGTCTGAAAAATCCATCTCCTTTCCCACTTCTGGTTTCATGTTTCATTAGTAATCCTATGAAATCATAATTGGTGACTGTATTGATTAGAATTCTGTTGTCTTTCAGAACTGTTTTGCTCAGTTTACTGTGACTGTGTTTCTGATTTTCTAGACTTCAATCTCATTCGTCCACGGCAAATCTGTCCCACTGCCACGCCAACACCCATCTGTCATTGCTGAGTTCATTCCCAGTAAAGGAACCCAGGCCAGGCCAGCCAACATTCATTCTCCTCCTGATTGTCCTTCTGATTTTTTGGATTTCTAGACTATGCCTCAATACAGATAGCTTCATCAGTGACCCCTTATCCCTGCCCATTATCTCTTTGGTTTTCTTTTGTCTTCTTTTTCAATTGTTTCAGTCATGTCTGACCCTTTGTGACCCCTTTGGGGTTTTCTTGGCAAAGATACTGGAGTGGTTTGCCATTTCCTTCTGCAGCTCATTTTATAGATGAGGAACTGAGGCAAACAGGATTAGGTGACTTACCCAAGGTCACACAGCTAGTAAGTGTCTAAGGCCAGTTTTGTGTATTATCTTCCTCCATCAGAGTATAAATTACTTGAAAGCAAAATTGGTTTTCTTTTTGTTTATATTTGTATCTCTAGCACTTAGCACAGTTCCTAGCACATATATATTATCTACTCATTTTGTAAATTGTTATTATACTGCTTATTTCACTCTCTATCAGTTTATACATGTCTTCCCAGGTGTCTCTGAATTAGTCATATTTGTCATGTCATGTCAAACAGCAATATTCGTTTGCCTTTTCTGAGCCTCTCCCTTTCTCTCAGTTCATGCACAGCCTCCACCCTAGAAGAAATGCTCAACACTTCTCACATGGGATATTGCAGTCCTCCTAATTTTTAGTCTGCCTGACCCAAGACTCTTCCTTCCTTCCTGACCTAATAGCTACTAAAGCAATTTTCTTAAAATGTGAGTCTGACCATGTGACTCCCCTACTCATTTACCTCCTATGGCTCCCTATTATCTATAAGATCATATATAAATTCCTCTGCTTAAAGCCTTTCTCAACTTGGTTCCAATGCACCCAAATACAATACTCTCCTTCACATACAGACTACAGTCTAGCCAAAATGGCCTTCTTGTTTCTCACATATCTATTTCTTCATCTCCTGCCTTTCCCTTATATTTGGAATGTACTCCTCCTTCTTTACTTTCACCTCTTAGAATTTCTAGTTTCCTTCAGCATGAAGTCTTTCTTGATCTCCTCCCAGCCCCTCCATCCTCAGTTAGGGCCTTTCCTTAGTGCCACAAAACCCCAAAGCCTTTACTTTTTACATACTCTTGTATGTCAATGCTTCCCTTCCTCCCCTGTCCTTCCTAATCCCCAACAGACCAAAATAAGGTCTTGGAGAGCTAGGACTATTTCAGTTTTTGTCTTTGCATCTCTACCAGCTACCACAGTGCCTGACACACAGTAGTAATACTTAATAAATGCATGTTGATTGATCACCATTCTCCTGCTGTTGAAATCTGTCAAGGAAGTCACCAAACCATGCCAAATGGGTCCACTCCAAATCTGTGTTGTCTCCACTGGTCCCTCACTGCTCCACAGCAAGTATTCTATTTCCTGACTGATTCTTTCCTGTACTCTACAAGAGCCATATCTGAAAACTTTTCTTCTCTCAAACCTCCTATTCCACAATTTTCTCCTTCTCAGAAGGGCATCTTGGGTAACATTTTAATAAGAAAATGCAGTCTAGGCCTCAGGCTCATTCCTCTGGATGTTCTCCTTGGGGCTTCACTTGCAGCCCCTGAAGGGAAAGGGTCACGCCCACTCCCCCATAGTAGCCAGGGCCCAGCGCACCCTCCTCCAAACTCCCTTCCGGTTCTCCACCAGCAGCAGCATCCCAACAGAGAGTGTATCATCTCTGGAATGGGTCCAGCCGGTGAGAAGAGAAGTGCCAGTAGAGGAGACCACAAAGCCCTGACTGAGAGGCAAACTCCATCACCTTCTCAAATTGGAGCTCAGAATTTATGGTGTTGGCACTGGACACTACAGGACAATGGCTGCTGCCCAGGTAGAAATTGAACTGTCCCCTGAGGTCTCCATGATGACAGTTTCAAAACAACAAGTATCCCGAGTTGTTCCAAGTCCCCTCTAGCATCGGAAACCTAAATTGACTCTTCCAATCTAGAGCAGGAGTCCTGACCCCAGTCTGGGCTGGCATCCGTGGGTCAGTCCTATCTAATCTTGAACAGACTTTGACCAGGGCCTTCTTCCCTGGTTAGCTCTTTCCATATGCTTGCTGTCCCCAGACCTGTTGCCCATCCAGAACCTGAACTGTCCCCTGAAGTCCTATGATGTCAGTTTCAAAGTACATAATGCTAGACTGTGCTTCACCTTACATGTGGAGTTGGGATATGGAAGCTTGCCTCCTTTCCTTTGGCTGCTTTCACAGCCTGACTCCTTATATCTCCTCTGAACCCTCTGAAAATAAGAGATACAAATAAAGAATTCCTCCTTAAAAAAAAAAAAAGAAGAAAGGAAGAAAATGTAGTCTATCCCCCTCATCACGAGCTTCTTTTTCTTTTCTATTCTAGACCTTAAAACCCCTGCACGTTACCTCCCTTCCCCCTGTCATTCTTTGCTGTAATCTCTGACTCAGAGGGTTTTCTCCTCACTTGTCTTCTCTTTGTGTCCTTGGATTTGGTTCCTCCCACTCTTCTCCAAACACTTGTCTCTTTGGTCCCTTCCCCCTGCCCCCCCCCCCCCCCCCCCCCCCGCCCCCCAGTCTCCAGTTCTTCTGAGTTCACTGGCTGCAATCTACAAATCCAATCAGTTCTCCCCATCACTAAAACTAACAAACAAAAATGCTTCACTTGATCCGATCACCTCCTTAAGCAATTACACCACCTCTCTCCTCCTGTTCAGGGCCACATTCCTGGGCAAATCTGCCCTTTGTGCTCCCACTCATTTCTCAGCCCCTTGCAACATGGCTAACAGGAATCTTAACTCTCAATTGAAAGCGCTTTCTCCAAAGGGACCAGGGTCCTCTTGACAGTTACATTTGCACCTCAGTCTTCATACTTCTTACTTCGTTACTGACCTCTCTGGAGCAGCTGACTGCTAATAATCTCCCCCTTGCTGGACCCCCAGCTATCACCACATTGCCCTCTCTGACTGACCCTTCTGAATGTGCTTTGCTGATGGTAAATCATCTCTGATGTACTATCCTGTAACCTTTGGTGCTCCTAATGCTCTACCCTGGGCCTTCTATCATCAGATCCTTGGGGCTCAACTACATGCTGATAACTACCAAATATCTATCTGTTGATCAATTGATTATCGCACTGTTTGATCTCTTCAATCTCTAAGTAGACATCCAACAGGAAACACAAACACACCAAGTCCAAAATGTAAATTATTATCCTACATGCCTTCCCCCAGCATGCCCCTTCTATCCCCCCTCAATGGAAAATGCAAACATAAGGAAAACATGTGGGTAAGAATTAATAAAAGGAGAAATAAACAATATTGTGGCAGCGGTTCAGAACACTTGGCAAGAAAGAAGTAGTTCAGAAAACAGACCAAATTGGACATAGTAGTGATGAGGGACTTCTGTACATCTACTGGAGCATTCTGTCTGCAGAGCAACTGTTAGGCCACTAAGTGGAGCTGAGGATCCTGGAGCCAAGAAGACTCAAATCCAGCTTCAGACATCTACTGTGATCCTGGGCAAGTCATTTAACCTCTGTTGGCTTCCTAATCTATAAAATGGGTATAATAATCTCACCTCCCTAGGTTATTATGAGAATTAAATGAGTAATATGGATAAGTGCTCTTCAAACTTTAAAACACTAGCTTTAAATACTAATTATTGTTATTTCTTGATTCTAGTATCTTCCTTCTATTATTTCCTGTTTGTCATATATATACATATATGTGTGTATATGTATGTATATGCATATATATGTATGTAGGTATATATATGCACACACACATACACACACATACATGCACCCAGCTTGTTTGTACATAGTGTTTTACATGTTGTCCCCTCAGATCATGAGCTCCCCAGGGCTCTTCCTTTTATCCCCAGCACTTAGCATAATACCTGACACACAGTAAGTGCTTAATAAATGTTTACTGACTGATTGATTGATATTCGACCTTCATATGTCAAAGTGATGAGAGAAACCATTATGTCAGACCTGATGCTGACCAGTCTGGAAGAAGTTACCGGTGAAGTAGAAAGAATGAAAACATTGAAAGGGAATGACCATGTCACCTTAAAACTCATGATAAAGAAGGAGAAGAAATTCAGACAAGGCTGGACATATATTTAGATTTTGGGAAAGCAGGTTTCAGAGTTCAGAAGGACAGTTATATTCCCAAGGACTGAAATTATACAAGGGAAGTTAGTTCAAGAAGCAAATGACATGCTTCGGGATGAAATTCTGATGACACAAATAAAAATCATTGTGAGGGGAAAGAAAAGGAGTAAGCTATTCAAAGAAACTGAAGCAGATCCATCATGAACTCATTCATCAACAAAGATTTTTCTTTTTAAATGCAAAAGTTGAAAACCAGGGTGTCTCAGTTGAGATGAATACCACGAATATAGGACGGTCCTCAAAGAATGGTGTCAGATTATTAAAAGCCCAGAATGAGTTCATACTGGTGAAGGATGCCAAGGTCAACAAAAAAGGGATTTTAAAAAACGACATTGGGAGCAAATATTACTTAGTATTAATTACATAGCTTTGTTGAGGCAAAGCCTACAACAAAAGTCCTTCTCTAATGACTCATCATGACATGGAAGTGACCCTGATAAGACCACCAGTACTGCACAAGCTGGAGCAGCCTCAAGTACAATCCCAGAGATAGGCTGTCTCTGCTATCTTAAACACAGAGGGGCTCGCCACCACTAGCTTGGTTACGTTCTTTGGCTACAACAATCCATCCAACAGAAAAAGGCAAAATAACCTCCAATGTTGTGTTATTTTCTTCCTCAGTAATATTGACACAGTAGTTTAAAAAAGGTCAGAGAGTACTAAGAATCATAGTTTTTGGGCTGTCTATGTTAACAGTAATTTGACTGACAGTATTCTAAATCTGAGATTTTTATCCAATGATTATGGAATTGACAAAATATTGAAAGAACTAAATCAACATATACCTTAATAAACAATGACTTTTAAAAGGGAATAGGGAAAACTGGTGGAAAATGCTGGGAAATATAGCTTGAGGAGATAGAACAGAGTTAACTCAAAGGCTCTTAAACTAAATCTGAGTAGAAGTCCTAATATTTTTGAGAGATGAACATGCCATACATAGTGCACATTGAGCAAACGAAATCGAATGCTTTACTGTAAAGGGAATAACTGGGTACTAATGTGAGAATCATTTCTAAATAATCTGTTAGGTCAGACCATAAACTAGTTGGAGCAAAGATCTGAAGCAATCAACACTGCACCACAAACTAGAAAGGCAAAGATTAGAACAAGATGCTGCATGCATTTACAACTATCCTCATTTCACTGCCAAACTCCTAGAAAGGATCTCCTAGTCTCACTACCTCTGATAGTCTTACCACCCACTCACTTCTCCACCCCTTAGAGTTTGGCTTCCAATGGACCTCTTTACTGAAACTGTTTTCTCAAAAGCTACTGATGATTTCTTTTTTTTTTATTAAAGTAAGTTTTTATTGATGTCTTTTTTGGTCTTATGTCATCATAGTTTTCCCCAGGATCCCACCCAAAGAGCCATCTCATATCACAAATAGCATTTTTTAAAGACAAAAAAATAAAAAGAAGTAAAAGGGGGGAAAAATCAACACAATTGATTAATATATTCAAAGAGTCTGAAAACATGTGCACTGTGTAATACCTGTGAACCTCCCACTTTCACAAAGATGTAGGTTAGAAGAGCCCTCTCAGAATGGGTGAATTCTTAATGGCTAAATCTGGAATATACTCCCATCTCATCTCCACCTTTCGGAAGTCATACTTTTTTAAATGCTAAACTCAGGTGCCATTACTGCCATAAAGCCTTCTCTTAATCCTCCCTAGTTTAGAATAATCTCTCTTGTCTCAATTTTTCTTATATTAGATTTGTGTGCATGTTGTATTGCTCTCCCCTACACTTCCAATGAAAAAGTAAACTCCTTGGAGGCAAGAATAATTTCATTTTTTCCCTTTTATATCCCCCAAGGACCTTGTTAGCCTTGAACTAGTAAGAATTTGATAAATGCTGAAACAAAATAGTTCCAACGAGATCAATTCAAACAAGCTGTTAATGTAGGAATTCTTAATCTTTTTTTAAAAATTTTCTGAACCCACTTGGCAGTCTGGTGAAACTGAGGACCCTATTCTAAGATCTATTTTTAAAATATTTGCAAAAGTATATTTCAATATAATTAGTGTCCTTTGTAATCCTCGTATTTTATGCATTTAAAATATTATTTTGAGATGGCATCCATAGACTTCAGTAGACAGAAAAAGGGATCCATGTTACAAAAAATATTAAGAACCCCCTGATCTAAAAGAAATTACACAAATCTGGAATAATAACAGATGACTAGAACCTATCTGTCAACTTTCAGTTGAGCAAGTCAAAGATCTTTGCAAATAGCTAGCAAGACTAAACAGCAGATATGTAGCAAGAGTGGCAACACTTGAACTAGAATTCAAGTCCCCTTTCTGTCCTGTACTACCTGGGTGACCTCAGACATGTTGCTTCACCTCTCTCTACTTCAACAGTGGCACTAAATTTCAAAGGCTGCTTACTGGTCTTATGGTGCCCTGCACAAAGTAGATCCTTGATAAATGTTTGATGAATTGAAATACCAAAGACTTGCTCAATGAACAACTCAGTAAAGACTCAATCTCAAGCAAGGCAAGGCAGCTTACTGGTACGCACCTGAGATTTATGGAGTTAAAGGGTTGTCTCAACTCTTTTTTTCCTAATTTTATTTATTTGTAGAATGAGAATAATGACACTAGATCTTCATTTACTTCACAATTGTAAAGCGGTAAATCTGTGAAGGGTCTTAGCTTTAAGGGAAGGAATTACATACAAACTATTAATTTTATTTCATACTTCAGAGTGATGCCCTACATGAAAATTAGTTGCAGAAGGATCACTGTTCAAATTAAGGAGAACTGAGTTTGAATTTTGCCTTGCTAGAATTCACTTGCTAACCATATGACTTACTTCCCTAAGCCTCAGTTTCTTCATCTGTACTGAGGATAACACATTACCTACTCCACCAAGTTGTTACAAAGAAAATGCTTCTCTCCCAAGACAGGGGGGAGAAGGAAGAGGAAACAACTTGACATTGTTCAAAGGAAGAAGCTACAACCTAAAGAACAGTGGATGAGCAAAAAGGAAGAGGGAAAGACCAAATCTCAAAGGGATTAATAAGAAGCAAAAAAAAAATAGTTTTATTTGATGTCAATAAAGCTTTAGGAGCCTCTATGATTAGCAGAGAAGACCAAAATATTTCTTTTCTGAGCTTTAGAAACGTTAAGATTTATGCTTGGTATAGGATTATATATACATTTTAGGAATGTATTAACCTTTGTGTTTCCTACATTTACTACAAAATTTATATGGGGTTAGGGATTATGAGCTACAAAGGAACTCCAGAGATCCATCCCCTCCTTCATTTAAGAGAGGAGGAAACTGAAGCCCACAGAGGTTAAATGATTTGCCGAAGGTCATACAAGCATTAAGGGTCAAAGATACTTTGAACCTAGGCTTTAAAAATCAATCAATAAGCATTTATTAATCTCTAGCACTATGATAAGTGCTGAGGACATGAAAGAAAGAAAGAGAGAGAGAGAGAGAGAGAGAGAGAGAGAGAGAGAGAGAGAGAGAGAGAGAGAGAGAATCCCTGAGCTTACACTTTAAGGCAGGAGACATGTAAACAAATATCTACACCACAAACTATATACAGGATAAATAGGAAATTAGTAGCAGAGGGAAGGCAACAGAATTAAGAGGGTTTGGGGAAGGCTTCCTGTACAAGGTGGGATTTTAATTGGGACTTAAAGGAAGCCAGAGAGGTCAGTAGTCAGAGTGGAGGAGGGAGAACATTTCAAGTTTGGGTGACAGCTAGAGAAAATGCTAAGAGATGTAGTGTCCTGTTCATGGGATTGTCAGGAAGCCAGGGTCACTGAATTAAAGAGTCCATGGTGGAGAGTAAAGTATAAAAAGAATGATAAGGTAAGAGGTTATGAAGGACTTTGAATGGCAAACAGAGCATTTTGAATTAAATCCTGGAAGCAATAGGGAGCCAATGGAGTGTGTTGATTATGGGGATGATGCAGTCAGACGAGTGCTATAGGGAAAATCACTTTAGTGGCTAAATGGAGGATGAGTCGAAGCTGGAGACACCTGAGGCAGGTAGACCCACCAGCAGCCTATTGCAATAATCCAGGTGTGAGGAGATGAGAGCCATGACAGTGTCAGAGGAGAGAAGATAGAGTATTTGAGAGATGTTAGAAGGTGAAATTGACAGGTCTTGGTAACAGATTGGATATGGGGCTAGTGAGAAGTCTAGTATGATAGTTATATTGAAGACCTGAGGGACTGGGAGGATGGTGCTTCCCTCTACAGTAATAGAGAAGGTGGAGTGTGTGTTGGGGGAGGGAGGAGAAGGGTTTGGGAGAAAGATCATGAGTTCCATTTTGGACATATTAAGTTTAAGATGTCTGCTGTACAAATTTAGCTTGAAATGTCTGATAAGCAAGTAGAGATGAGAGACTGGAGGTCAAGTAGAGAGAAGTGGCAGGATAGATAGATTTGAGAATCATCAGCAGAGAACTGGTAACTACAAGTATGGGAACTGATGAGTTCACCAAGGAAAGCAGTATAGAAGGAGAAGGCCCAGGATAGAACCCTGAGAGTCAACTACAATTAGGGGGCATGATCTGGAGGAGGGTCCAACAAAGGAGAAAGAGAAGGATAGGTCAGATATTTAGCAGCATTGCCACTCTACCCTTCTCTGTGAAACACAGCATATGGAACTCAAGACAGGGAATCTTCAATAACCAGTTACAAAAAAGAGTATTCTCTTCTCTTAAACCCAAGCTATGATTTTTCAGTCTTGTAAATTAAGAGACTTGACTTGGTATCTATATGTAGAACTTAGGTCTCTGGGGGTGCATCTCTACATTTCTTATATGGCCTAACAGGTGTGAAATTTAACATCCTCCACGTTTGCAAAACTGGTCTGAAGACAGAATTTTGTATTTAACCCAGGCCCAGAAATAGAAACCATACATTCTCAGGGTGGTGTCCAGAACGTTAAATTCCATTCTAACCTGCCTTCGCTCTGTACCTTGGTCGTTTCATTTTCTCTGAAAGAGATTGATTTCATTCTCTTTAATTTCTCCTGAATTTATGCCATCATCGTCATGAAATCAGGGATACAACAGCAAATAAAGAGCTTAAAAGATGGCAGGTGACATGTAGAGTCATAGAGAAAACAAGGGGGGAAACAGTTGTAGTGTGAAGCTCTCAATCCAAATCCTGGCTCTGCTCTTTACATCCCCCTAGGCAAATCACTTCACTCCCTTGTACCTCGGTTTCCTCAACTATAAAAGGAGGCTAATCTTTCTGTACCTAACTCAAAGGATTGTTGTGAAGATCAAACACATGTAAAACACTTTTAAACCATAGCAGAGCATATGAGTTTCATTTACCATTATAATATATAAAAAGTTAGTATTGTATTTATGTTTAAGGCATGCATTCAAATCCTCAGTATTTTTGGAAGTTTTCTGTTAACTGCTTCTATTCTAAAGAGTTAGTAGGTGCTTAACTATAAACTGGATGATTTGATAAAACCATAGAATTTGACTACTAATTTTGAAATTACTACCTGTCTATGAAAGACCTCGAAAGCACACCATGTATATAGTCTCTTACCTTTACAACATGCATATGAAGGAATAAAGTAGCAGATACATTGTTTAAATCTGGAAAGGCAGAAACTGAGGTATTAAAAGTGTCCTATTATATGTTCAAATTTCACCTCAAATAAACTAAATAAAATAAGTTCATTCCCCAAACAAAAGCTCCTTGAGGACCATCTCAATAATTTGTAAAAGGTAAGAAGAGATGGGATCTAAGCCTTCAAGTTGATAGCTGGTCAATGAACGTTTCTTGAGGACCTACAATGTGCCAGGCACTATGCTAAGCACTGGGGATACAAGCAAAAGCAAAAAAAAAAAAGTTCCTGCTTTCCAGAAGCTCACAATTTAATAAGAGAGACAACAAGCAAACAGTTATGTATCCTATCTATATAGGATGAATAGAAGTAATCAACAGAGGGAAGGAACTAGAATTAAGGGAGACTAGGAAAAGTTCCCTAACAAGATGGGATTTTAGCTGGGACTTGAAGGAATGCAGAAGGCAGAGATGAAGAGTGAGAGCATTCTAGGTATGAGGGACAGCCAGTGCAAATGCTTGGAGTCAGGAAATGAGTATCTTGTTGAGGGAATATTAAGGAAATCAATGTCAATAGATTGAAGAGTCTCGGAATAGGATGAGAAATAGGTGTAAAAATACTACAAAGATAGGGTGAACAGATTATGAAGAGCTGTTGCCCTTTACTAATTAAATGAGTTAATGAAAAATCTTAATATATCCCATCTCCGTTATGTAATTTCAAGAATGTCCACAATGTGATCTACACAGCTAGTAAGTGTTGGAGGTCAGATCTGAACTCACAAAGTTGAGTCTTGCCAACTCCAAGCCTGGCACTTTATGCACTGTGCTACCTACCTGCCCTGCAGGCTATATCATCATCTTTCAATTTGCAGCAAAATCTGAGAATCATAAAACTAGAAGGCATTTTGCCCATTGTGACCTCTGAGATCAAAACAGAATTTTCAGGTCAGCTGGGTGGGCTGTCTCATACATCTCAGAAATACATCTTCTCACAGTCTGTCTCCCATGGGTTCTATCAGTTTGGCAGCAAGGCTATATCACCAGGAATGACCACTCTCTGGTGATAACAGACAGAATGCTGCCACATTGAAAGCTCAGCAGAACCCTGCCTGCCAACTAACAAGCAGAAATGCATCTTGGAAAGCAGGAATTTAATTCTGATACTCTGCTTTATACAATAGACTCTAGTTTATCGCCCCCATCTCCCCAGACCCCAGGATTAGGGTGAGGTAGAATCTACACTTCCCTGACAGACCTTTCTCCTTCTCATCTCTCTGCTCACACATAAACACAGCACCAGCTATCTGGTCTGACTAACTGGAAAGCTGCCATCCAAGAAAAACGAGGAAGCCTGCAACACAAGTCACTGATAATATGTTAATAGGAAAACCCAACTCTAATCTTACCAGAAACTTGACTTTGCTTCATGAATCATCTGAAAACATTCTTACTCTCAACTATATCCCACACCATAAAGTTGACTGTGATCTTAAGGTCAGGAAGTATTTTGACTATAAAATGAATTTAGGAATAGGGATTAAGATTGGATCTCTAAAGTCACTGACAGGGAACTCTCAGATGAGGAAACGCCTTGTATCAAAGTAGGTTAGTATCTTCTCTGCAACTTACTGTTTTAGAGAGTTGCCTACAAAAAGTATGTGTCAGTGGCAGGACACACATATGTGTGTCTTCCTGGCTTTCTGCTTACAGCCAGTTCTCTATTCACTGTATCTATATATGATTTCTTTCAAAAATGTAAAACACATTTTTAAAGAAGTTTTTAAAAAATTTGATGATTTTTAATTTTAACATGTTCTGAACTCATTAAAAATGTGTACTTAGTAGTTTTTTTAAGACTTTTAAAAAATTTGATAATTTTTAATTTTAATGTTTACCCAGCTTTTCTTTGCACATTAAAAATATCTACTTAGTAGTAGTTTCCTGGGCACATTAAAATACTGGTAATTTTTTAAAATGAAGAAAACCAATGAGAAACAGGTACTTATTCAACTTGAATCCTGATACTAAAAAAGAAAAAAAATAGGTTAAAATTAGGAAAATCAGGAAGACTGAGAGATAGATGGCACCTTTGGCTGAACTCTCTCTTCTTCTCTTGTATTCTCCCCTCCCTGGCAGAGCCCATGACAGATGGATCACACCTTTACTTTGGGCAAGTAGCTTAGCCTCTCTTGAGCCCTATTTCTTCACTTGTAGAGAAAGAATTGGTGGGACTTGGCAACTAATTCTCAACCGGGATAATATGAAGAATGAAACATGGAAACTGCAAAGTAAAGGCACATTAAGGAGGGAAAGATGCTGAGTTCAACTTTGGACACACTGACTTTTGGATTTCAGGTAGAGATTTAGCAGGCAGTTTGAGATGTAGGATTGTAGGATAAAAGGATTATTGACACTTTTGTAGGTTCTTAAGTACAGCTCTGGTAGTCCCTTCATTTTACAAAGGAGGAACTTCTGGCCCAGACAGGCTAATAGACATGGGAGTCCAGGAGAGAGATTACACTTAGAGAAATAATTTTGGGATCCTTTTGAGGTTATACATCTGTATGACTGTAGGTGGTAGCTCCAGAGAAAGAGATGACAAGTGGGGATATGCATAGTATGATTTTGTGTATATGTGTATAGATGTGTATGTTTATCGATATCTATGTCTATATATGTCTCCATGTGTATGTGTATATACACACACTTATACACATGCACATATATACATTTAATTGTAGCCTTCTTTAGGGGACAGGAGGCAGGGCAAAAAATAAAGTTGAAAAGTACACCGCAGAGAACAAAAGAAAACCTACAAGGAAGGAAAGAAAAGCTGGGAGGCTTTGAAAACAGTGTGCAATATTTTCTTATATAGGTTTTCTTGAAGTGGAAATTTATTGTTTTATATTGAATCCTCTCATTTTCTGCTGTGTACCATGGAAATGTTCTTTTTTTTTCTTTTCTCATTTTGTATTTAAGTTGGAAATGAATAAAAAATTTACGAAAAAAAATGAAATAAAGGAGAGTATAGCAGTATCACAGATCATGAGAAAATGTATTTCCAAGGTGTGTGTCAGAGCCTACCAGGCTGACCTGACAACTGTAAGTTTTGAGCACAGAATGACAGGGCAAAGTTGTTCCAACTTTATGATTCTCAGATTTTACTGTTGAAGGTGAGGTGACAGTAAAAACCATATTGTGGATGTCCTTAAGATCACTGAGAAGAGAGGCTGGTCTGCTCATCAGCTCAATGAGTTATTGGGTAGCAACGGGGATAGGTCCATTCTCTTCTTGCCTTTTGCAATGACCTTTTGAGTGAGCTTGGAACAAATCATGTTGTACTTCAGTATCTCAGTTTCTGCCTCTTTTGATTTAAACAGCCTCTGCTACCAAATTTTCTTCCTTCACATAGATGTTGTAAAACTGTTTTTCAAAATGTGATCCAGGGATTCATTCCTAAGACCCAGGGGTCCAAAAGTTCAAAACAATTTTCATATTTACACTAAGATGCTTTCATTTTTAATATGGTAAATATTAACAGATATAACTTACACAAAAGCCTTTGGAGAGGGTGGTGTCCTCAGTAATTTTTAAGAATGTAAAAGGGTCCTGAGATTAAAAAGTCTGAGAATTGCTGCTGTAAAATTAAATATTTGGGGCTTATCCGCTGCTATAAAGTTAAATGTTCTGGGCTTATCCACTGCTATAAAGTTAATGTTCTGGGCTTGTTCGCAGCAGAGGAAGGATAATCAGTAAGCATAGGCCCTGAGTATACCTCAGATTGGTTCAGCTAAGCCAAGCTCCCTTACCTGAGTTACCCATAGTGATCCGGCAGTGAAACCCCAGGAAGTAACGTTAACAGTCTGAGTTCTTTGTTTTGAGGAATGTCTCGATTCCTTTTTTTTCTTAAGATTCATAAAGATTTTATTCAAAGGAATATTTCAAGGTACATAAAGGAGGCTACAAATTAATGTGATTAAAAGTGAAAGAACCAGGTGATATGTGTGGCTGTATGACCACCAAAAACCAGGGCAAAAATCATCTATTTGGTCAATAAGGATCATCTAAGGCAGAATTAAAGCAGAAAGAAACTCTGACAACCACTAAGACCAACGACAGTCTTCCATTCATAGCATGCACCTGGCAACCGAGGCCTTTGGTTGAAGGAGGAAGATGCCACTCAGAGCATGGACAGATACAGGAACAGGGAGAGGGGGTTAGGGTTGAGAGTGGTCACACCAAATGTTAGACAGGAATATCAGATTCACAATAAGGCCCTTAAAGTTCAAAAGCTGGAGATTTAATATCTCCTAACTAACAGGTCAACATTTATTAAGCACCTACTATATGCCAGGCATTGTGCTGAGCAATACAGATTAAAAAAAAAAAGGCCTAAGACAGTCCCTTCCATCAAAGAGTTTACAATCAAATGGAAGAGACAAAATGCAAATGGATACAAAGCAAATTATATACAGGATAAATAGGAAAGAATTAAAAGAGGAAAAACACTGGAGTTAAGAAGGGTTAGGAAAGGCTTCCTGTAGATGGTAAGAGTTTAGCTGGACTTAAAAGAAGTCAGAAGGGTCATGAGTCAGAGCAGAGAAGAGGAGAAAGTTATGCCATCCGGATCACTAATTGACCCAATGCCAAATTTTTAGACATCTGTGAATAGCCTCTTCTCAGGCTGGCTTCCTCTTGAACCCTCCCCTGTACCACCCTGCAGAGAATGCTCAGGACAGTCCCACTTTTCACATCTGTGTAGTGAGTAGTTAAAACAACTCTTGGTCTTCCAGTGAACTGAGTCCTAGAGGCATTAAAGCAGCTGTAAATTCTTTTCTTCTCATGTCCCTGAGCTACTTGCAGGTTGCATCTTTGCTCAGTGACCTCTCTTCTCATTTCCGTTCCCCTTCATCTTGAGCCAGACATATTGACACTGTATAATTCATTAGCTTACGCTATCTAACAACATGGTCAGATGCCACAGAGTATGTGGCAACAACTTACCTGTATACATGTTGTTAAGGCCACTAGGCCCTCTTTCACCCTTACCAAGGGGAGCACTAACTTCTTTCAAACAACGCCTCAATACCTTTTTAGGAAAAACTAACCTAACCTGCATGGGGGTGGGGGGAGGTTAAGATATTGCTTCTACCATAGTAAGAGACATCTTTGAAGTCCATCATTTTAGTCCTCTGGCAGAAAAGTAGTCATTTCAAAATTTTAAGTCAAACTATGTATCTTTATCAGATTATTGAGTTATATACAAGTACCTACTAATTTAAGAACAGTGCCAATAAACAGATAACCTCCAAAAATATCATGACCTTAAATGCTTGCCTTAAACCTAATTATCTCCATGTAGATGATTCTCAGATATAATCTATGTATCCAGCTCTCACCTCTCTCCTGACTCTCAGTAACTTACTATTGCACACTTAAACTGGATGTCCTATAAACATCTCAAACTCAACCTGTACAAAACAGAACCCAAACCCTGTCTTCTCCCCAGTTTCCTGATTACTGTCCATGATTCCATCACCTTCCCAGTCACCTAAGCTCATAGCTTGTGTCATCCTTAAGTCTTCGTTAGCACTCACTGCAAATATCCAATCTTGCCAAGTGTCAGCAGCTCTCACATAGGTTTTCCTTCTCTCCCCTTATGAAGCCAGCAGCTCAGAGCAAACTCTTATTACATCTCACCTGGGCTAATACAGTGGCTTTCTGGTTAATATCCTTGCATTAAGTCTCTCTTTAGTTAGTCTATCTTCTATCTAGTTGCCAAGTGATCTTTCTAAAGCGCGGGTCTGACCAAGTCAACTCTCTGCTCAATAAATTCCAATGGTTCCCTAATTCTGCTACCATTCAACATAAAATCCTTTAGTAGACTCTTAAAGACTTTCCCAACTTAAAGCCTTTCACTACCTACCTATTTAGTCTTCTTACACTTTACTGTCCTCAATATACTATACTCATTGTCATTCCTTGAATAAATGACCCCTATCTTCCAGCTCTGTGCCTTTTCTATCACTCCTTCCTGGAATGCTCTTCCTCCTCCAAAACATCTCAGATCTCACCTGGTACAAGAGGCCATTCCTAGCTCTATCCCTCTGAGATGACCTCCCATTTACAATGTATACATCATATATATGTACACAGTCACTGATAGGTTGCTTGACATGTTAGAATGTTTTTACTTTTAGGGCAGGGAGCATGTTTTAGGGTTTCTGTGAATCATCAGCACTTAGTACAATGCCTGACCCATAATAAGCACTCACCAAATTCTTGTTGACTAGCTAAAAATCGTGATATCACCAAGGGACAGATTCTGAAGAGAAAAGAGGCTAAGAAAAAAACCTTGGATTTAACCACTAAAAAAGTTACCAGTGACTTTGAAAGGAGAAGTTCATGCAGAAATCAAATTATATGGGTTTGAGGAGATAGTGACTTATCAAGAGGTGGGAACAGTGAGTATAGATTCTTGAAGGTGGGCAGAGACCAGGTAAAATATAGCTACTACTTCTAGAGGCCCCCATCTGTCCATGGAGCCAAAATAACTTCTTTAATTAAAAGAAAGTTTTATTGGTGACTTTATAATATGAATAATTTCCCCAACATACCCCCCATTAAACCCTTTCTTGTAATAAAGAGAAACAAACTGAATCACAAAACTAAATCTGATGATGTAAGCAATACTGCTTCCATAGTATCCCTCACCTCTATCCTAAAAAGAGAAGATGATGTTTCATTATCTCTTCTCTAGGGCTGAGAAGAAGGACTTACTTTCCAAAAGGTAAGGCCCAAAACACTTCTACCAGTGAGTAACCCGGGAGTCACTAAGCCAAGGTTTGCCAGGAAAGTAGAAAGAGTATTTTTTTTCCCCAAGAAACTGCTTCTAGTCACTCCCAAATTTTCAGTGGTTTCTATCCCAAGGCCTAGAGCATAAAGTCCAAACTTCTAAATCTGTTTTTTGCAATCCTTCCCCAATTTATCTTTCAAACATTCTTTCCTATCACTGCCTCCCTGACAGACACTCTTAATTGGCTGGGACACACGCCCTTTGGCTTCTACAGACTAGCTCCTGTTGACAGCCCTACCTAAAAGCCTTGTCTGGGCCTCTCTGTCTGTGCAGAGCCTGTGTATCCCCAAGAAAGGCAGTTCAGAGTCCACCTACTCAATGAAGTCTTCCCATATCATTCCAGTCCATAATATAGAAAGGGATTTGGAACTTATCCAATGCCAAGTCCTTGGTCTAAAGATAGAAAATGGAGTCCCAGGGTTTAAGCAAATTTGTCCAGGAATACAAAACAAGCTAATGGCAGGTTAAAACCAGAAGCCTGGTGTTTTGCTACCTGGTCAACTGCTCTGCTACTCCACCCTCTTCCTTTCTGTCCTCTGAACTCTAGTGGCATTTAAACCTTGGACCACTGATCAGGTCTCAGGGTGTCTTGCTTTGTTTTGTGTTTTGGTAGAACTGTTTGGTTGCAGCTAGGAGGCACATAGGATAAGAGTGCTGGACCCCAAATCCTCATCTTTCTGAGTTCCAAGCTGGCCTCCGACACTTACTAGGTGTGTGACCCTGGGCAAATCATTAATCCTGTTTGCCCCAGTTTTTTCATCTGTCAAATGAACTGGAGAGGGAAATGGCAAACCACCCTGGTGTCTGACAAAAAAACCCAAATGGGGTCATGAAGGGTCAGATGTGTCTGAAATCAATTGAACAACAACAAAAATTCTGTGAGTTTCTTGAGGGCAGAAACATATGTCCTTTATATCGTCCATCAATACAGTATTGGGCACATCATGGGAAGTTCTTTTCTGCCTCTGCTCATAGACATAATTCAGGGGGATATCTTTATTACTTTTTTCCAGCAGGATGACAGAATTATATCTCCAATGTATCTGCCAATAGTTTTTAGGAGATTATCCTTTTATCTGAACTCGATCTTCTCTAGAGTTTAGTACATAACAAACACTTGAGAAATTTTTTAAAAATTCAATTATCTATGCTGGTCTGGTAGTGCTCTTTAGGGATAAGGATAGGGATTGGGTCGGTGAATTTCATTGTTATCAGGAACTCCCAGGTGAAGAAACTCCTTCTACTCAAGGAACATCCACAGCTCTCTGAAATCTATTATCTCAGAGAGTGGCCTAGAGTAAAGAGGTTAAAGATGCTACCCATATGCCCAAGTGGAGCCTGAACCAGATTAAAATGTAACTGGGAATATGTAATAAAATTAATAAAAATATAATAAAACACAGATAGTGTTAATTTGAGGTTTTCTAAGTCAATAGGTGACCTTCAAGGATCCTTAGGTACCATTTAGTTGCTTCCTCTTTCTATTTGAGTTTGACCCCACTGGCCAATAGAAATGAGAGGCTAGAGGATTTGCCCAGGGTCACACAGCTAGTATCTATCTATCTATCTATCTATCTATCTATCTATCTATCTATCTATCTATCTATCTATCTATCTATCTATCTCTAGATATAGATATATATAGATACCTATATCTATATCTATATATCTGTATATATCTCCAAGGCAGAACTAGAACCCAGGTTATCCTGACTGTGAGATCAGCTCTCCATCTGCTATACCATGCTACCTCTCATGAAATGAAATCTACAAGAGTTTTGAGGGTCACTACACTCAATTAAAGGCAAGGCATGCTCAATCATCTTCACCTAAATTTAAAATGTCTGTGTCTTTCACACCGCCTGGAGAGTCTTATTGATAAAAGAAAAGGATAAAGTTATTAGTTTTTCATACTTTCATTCTGATTTGTTTTTCAAATCTAGATGAGAAGTAGAGGGGGGAATTGAAGGTGATTTACTCTACTTTCTATCTTCAAGAGATTCTTTGTCATATCCTAGAAACTAATATATAGTTAATTTCAATCATTCATCCTTTTTGAGAGGGTTGAGGGAAAGCATTTAGGGTTAAGTGCCTTGCACAGGGTAACATAGCTAATAAGTGTCTGAGGCTGGATTTGAACTCAGATGCTCCAGGCTCTAGGGCCAGTGCTCCATCCTCTACATTACCTAGCTGCCCTCAAATCATTCCAGGGAATTAATTTCTACAGAGACTGATTTTTATCAGTTCATCTTAAGTTTTTCTCTTCTAGTGAATTAACAAATATTCTTTTTTTCCCTTTTTTTGTGTGAAGTAGTACTAAAAAGGAAATATGAAAAGAGTTTTACCATAATGTAGCAGTCCTATTGAAAATTTCCAGTGACTCTATATTTCTATGGAGACTTGAAACAGACTAAAATTTCCTCTCTATATGTACTCTAGACTTCCTATATACAATTATCTGCTCTGCAGTATAACAGGTTAAATCCAGGCCTCAGAATTTCTGGAAAGAAAGAATTGGGACTCCTACTAGGGTAGAAACAGGAAGATGCAGGCAGCATAAGCTTCAAAGACCTATTGATGCTATGCGGCTAATTTCATGAATGTAGAACCTTATCCTTCCAAGAAGAGTAAAATTCAATTCAGCAACTATTAAAATAAGAAAATTTGGTTTAATAACTATTAAATCTCTACTAAATACTAGTTTCTGTATAGGTACACATTTGCTGCTTTCCTAAAATTTTTTGACTTGTGAGGGAGAAGACATTTACACTCTATTTTGTCTATGCAAATGCAATAAGAGATATACAAAGCAATAAGGGAATTCGGAGGAAGATAAACCACATTTCTAAAACTAAAATTTACCTTTTCAAAGTTTCAGAAGCTGGTTAATGAAGTCCCTGCTTGTTTGGTTTAAGGGGGTAGGCCTTGTTTGCAAGAAGGAGTGATTATCTATCTTGGTGGTGTTAGTGTAACCCTGAGTAGCTAAGATCTAGGATCAGAGAGATCATGGGTGACCTTCCAGGGTCCAGAGACTTTGGAGGACTTTGTCTGGGCAAGAGAGAATCCTCAGACTTCTCTGTTAATATCCATTCTGAGGAGACCTCGATATGTTTGGGGGTACTAGTGACCTTGATAAAGGACTTCCCTCACCTAAGTTTTAGTGTACCAGACAGGGAAGGCAGAGGGGGTGAAAATGGGACATAAGATCAGCATTAGGACCAGAGAGTTAAAGGAGAAAAGAAAAGTATGTGGCAGGTACAAACTGGAGTTGAGACCAGATTAAACCAGCAGATATGACAGCTAGTGACAATGAATGCCAATCCATTAACTCTTTTTACCCCTGTTCTCTCAGAGCAAAAAGCTGACTCCGTCTGTGAGCTCCAATACAGAATTTACTGTATTACTTGATACTTCTAATAAATTACATGACCATTGCAGAGTTTTGACTAAGCCTATAATTTGTGGTTTGAGATTGAGAGAGGGTAAACTAATCCATGGGAAAGGAGTTTTACCTGCTTTCCTCTAGAGTAGATGCTCAGTTAGTTAGAGACAAAGTTTTTGTAATTTTTGGAAATTTGCAGACATAATCCAAAACATACCTATTAGAAAAAACTGATAAGGAGACAAGCCAGTAGCACATTGAGGCATAGTTGGATTCATGTGTTGTCCCCAAGTATACATATCTTTGATATCCTGTGTCACACACCCACTTTTATAAGTTTGGCCTTGTTTGAAATATATTTTAATATGAATTCACATCTATCTAAATTATGTTTAAGAGTCAAAAGAATTTGAATGTCTAATCATACCAAACATTGAGTTTGGTATCTTTTACCAATTGTAGCTGAGAAAACATTTTTGTGTGTGTTTTTTTTAATATCCCAGGTCTTAAAATAGAAGTTAGGATTTTTTCAAGAGACTGTCACATCTTCTCTGGGTGCTAGTAACTGTGAGTGGATGGGCAGCAGCTTTGGGTTAACTGTACCATTTTATTTAAGGAAATTGTACTTAGCAGCATATCACATGCCGATTCTATCCAGTGACCCAGGAGGGAACCCACAAACCATCCTCTTTTCTGCTCCACTCTTGCCCTAAGGCTGGGCCCAGTACAGTAGAAAAGTTCAACAAGAAAAAAAAACTCCAACTACATAGATTCTAAGAAACCCAAAGAAAAAGCTTCTTAATTTAAAAAAAAATTTATGTTAGGATTTGCACCCATATGCACATACTTGTACATACATATGTGCACACGCATACACATTCGGTATTGCCATCACTCACCAAGGTAAAACTTCTGGACCGAGAACTGCTCCTTCTGCTGTCCAGACTCCCATCTCTGCTTAAGTCGCTGTGCCTGTAACTGGGTGACATGTCAGAGTCCATTTCTAAACAATCTGATGTCAGATGATTTCTGGGCATCCCCAGAGGAAGCTCAGCAATCTGCTTGGTCAAACAATGGGAAAAGAGGCCAGCACTGAATCCTGGAGTGGAGGATCATTTCTGGAAGAAAAAAAAAATTACATGCAATGTAAGTGTGATCTCGATCTTAAATTGACTTTTGACCCACAAAATGAAAGTGCCAGCACGAGATCAACTTATTCAGGAAGTATACTTGAATTAAGTTGACCATTAGATCAAAACAAGTAAATGAGAAACCTGAGTCCTAGCTCTGTCAACAATGTGCACGATGACTTAGTAACCCAAAGTACACATGGGGGCTGATTAAGTAGATATGATGAGGGCTCTTTTAGTGCTGGAAATGCGGCGGTATCGAATTAGGCGCCCTCTTCTGCTGCCACAGTACTGCAGTTTCTTTTCTTTCACTGTTCCCTCAATTACATGAATCTAAACCAAGATTTCTTCTCAGAATAAGACTTCTAAATACATAAAATCAAATGCAGAGGCTTACCAAGGAAAACAACTAAGATGAAATACAGTTAATAAAATAATAAGATAACAAATTCATGGACCCCAGCCTAAGAACCCTCCCAATCTAAATAATGAGATCTAGGCAGGCTTATTCTTAGCTCCAAAGCTGCTACATTAATCAGAACTGGTAATCCTGATATCATCTTTACTTGTCCCACCATTCTCTTCTATGAGTTTAATTCCAAAGGTATTAAGTCTAGCATAGTATTATGTACTATGTCTAAGTCTAGCATAGTATGAAAAAACTGCCTGTGTTAAGTAAAAATAAAATGAGATGTTAGTTTCTTTAAAATGACAGCCCCTCTCTAACTCTCTCCCCTCAAGCTTTTCCAATTCCACCCTAAATCTCCACTGTTTTCCTACTAAACTAAGAGAACCTAATTCAGAGATTTTTTTCTACCTGGAAAGTGCTTGAGCACATCTAGTTGAACCCAACAGAAACAGAGTTGTCTAGACTCCAGCCCAAGATCACATGGTAAACTGGTACCAGAGCCTAGTCAAGAAACTGAGTCTCCTGGTTCTCAGTGTGTTTTTGTTACTTGGGGTCACCTGGTGCTTGAATCCTTCCCCTACCCCCCCGTGGGTAATTACGTTCCACCTTGTTTTTTATTAAGTCATTTTTCAGTCATTTCCAACTCTCCATAATTCCATTTGGGGTTATCTTGGTAGAGATATAGAAGTGGCTTGCCATTTCCTTCTCCAACTCATTTTACAGATGAGGAAACTGAGGTAAACAGGATTAAGTGACTTGCCCAGGGTTACACAACTAGTATCTGAGGCTAGATTTGTATTCTCACAGATGAGTCTTCCTAACTCCAGGTCCAGCACTCTAGCTACTGTACCACCTAGCTGCCCACCATGTTTTACATCTCTTTAATGCACTTACTGTGCACACTATATAGTATAGTTGCTTTGTTTGTCTTATTTATATACTAGACTAAATTCCAGGAGAATGGGAGCTAGGTCTTATCTAAACTTTAAAAAAAAAATCTCTCCTAGTGATAACACAATCACTTTAGCACAATGCTCTGCACAGAATTGGAGCTAATGCTTGAAGGATGAATTGAATTTGCTTTCTGTTCCAACTCCCGGCAGGCAGCCAGCAGGGGGTCCACTCAGGATCTTCCAGACAGAATAGTCCTAGGAGCCCTTGAAGTTAAGCAGAAAAGGTGTCCAGAAGCCAGGGCTACTGAACAGATCCATTTCAAACAGAAGAGATAGGATTGCAAGTGCTAAATCTACAAGTGAGAGCCCAGTTTTGCAATCAAACCTTCAGATTTTTTTTTTCAAAACCCAGTAACCCCTCAAACGTAAAGATCATTTATACCACTTCTCTGTTCTCCTCAAGAGCAACTCTTGGCTACCTCTTTTGCAAAGGTAGTGTTTTAATCGAAGGTGGTCTCAGGTTTTCTATACCCATTATTTAATAAACAATCTTCTTTCCTTCAGCCTCAGACACTGAAGCACCATGAAAAATTCCTCCCTCTGTCCATTTATATGCCCAAACTCACGTCAGCCGGCAAAAGCTTGTGGCTACCAACTGACGCTTACCAGCCAAACGTGGAATTTCAGAATCCTTCAGAGATCTGAGTGTTATCTTTTTTAGGATAATACCAAATTCTTGGGGATGGGGAGGGGGAAGGGGAAAGGGAAGGGAGGTGCCTCAACAAGGAATTCAAAGAACAAGGCAACTGAATTATCCATGTAAACTCACTTATTCTTGTGTATTCTTCTGACTATTTTGGCGGATAGCCCAGCCTAGCTCCTGAGCAACAGGAAATCAAGTGCCCTTAGCAAATCCGATTCCAACATTAGAGGAGGTAACAAAACACTGGGCAAAAAAGGCTACGATCCTATGGAAATTTACTCTGTATTTGCTCCATGAGGAAAGTCCTGCTAATCACCTACTTGTTGCTAGGATTCTGTGCGGAGCAGCCTATAGTGCCTTCTCTGAGGCTCTTGAGATCAGATGAACCCACATAACCCTAACAACAACTTACCTAAAGAACAGCCTATCACAGAGAAGCAGTGTGGAGCTGTGGCTAGAGAGTTAGTAAGGCCTAGGTCTGAATTCTGTGAAATCACCTTCTGATTGTCTAACCCTGGCCAAGTATCTTAACACCTTGTACTTTTTCTCTCCCCTCGTCCGCCACTTGTAAAACAGTTCCTACCTCACAGATAGTTGTGAAGGTCAAAAGAATGACTGTATGTAAAACACTCTGTGAGGCAGCTAGTTCAGTGTATAAAGTTCAGTGGATAAAACCCTGGGCCTGCAGTCAGGAACATTTGACTTCAAAATCCGTCCTTAGACATTTACTAGCTGTGTGACCCTGGGAAGTCTCTTAACCTCTGAGAAGCAAATGGCAAACCATTCCAGTATCTTTGACAAGAAAACCCTGTGGACAATATTCACTTTCTGTGGTCCATGGGGTCAAGAAAAGTAACACCTGACTAAACAACTTCAAAAGCACTTTGTCTTCCCTTTTTGTATTCTCAGCGCTTAGCACAGAGCCTGGCACATAGTAGGTGCTCAACCAATGTTTACTGATTGATTTGTAAACCTTAAAGTCCTAGATAAATATGAACTCTCATTATGAAATAGGAATCATAGAGATACTTTCTGAAGTATCACTTCATAAGTAGGCAAAGGAATTATAGCTACATACTTCCCTCCCCACTTAGGACAGTGGCAGAGAATATTCAGAGAAAAGACCATGCTCCTAGGTACTGTCTCTTAATCAGGATCATCCATCTTCAACTGAGTGACTTTAGAAACTCTAAGATAGTCTTTCTATTTAAAGCAACAGCGAGGAATCTCTGGATCAAAGAACACGTCTACTTCAAGGTAAGGCAGGGATGGGAGGGATGTCAATTTCATTCAGGGGTGGGTAGGTAACTTGTGGCCTGGAAGCCACATGTGGCTCTCTAGGTCTTCAAGTGCATCCCTTTGACTGATTCACTAGGTCCTCACCTGAGAACCTAGAGGGTCACATGTAGCCTCAAGGCCGCAAGTTCCCCACCCTGATTTGGCTGATCTGGACCAGTTTTATACACAGGAGTACTCCACTGCTAATCCTCAGTCTAGGGGAAGGATTTACAGTTTGTTACAGCTGTACACAATGGTCAAGAGTGATATCCTCAGGTTCTCCTTTTCTCGGCTTCATCTGGAAGATACTGTTGGTCTTTTCATGCTTTGACCTCCTCAGCCCCAAATTCCAGCTCAGGGCTTAGGGAAGCCCTGACTGTTTGCCCGGAGGCTCTCTCAGTTTGTAGGTAAGTCCTTCTCTGATATGGAAAGTAGCCACAAAGTTCAGATGCCTCCTCTGATCATTTGACTCAGGCCATCTCATTACTTATCTGTTTGCCATCCCTGGCCTCCTCTTATCCATTTAGACTCTCCTCTACACCAGACCTAATACTTAGACCTTTTCACCGGACCTTCTAGAATCCAGACCCCAGTAACTTAAGAGTTCATCTACTCCTCTTTGGAGCAACACCCTAGGGCCCAGTTGACTGGTAATTGAGTATGTCCAAAGTAGCCCATATAGACAGCTACTGGCTAACATCATTCTATGCTTCATTTTCACATCCCATTCAGCCATCCATCATGGGTCACCTGCCTGCCATTGAGCGGGGACCTTCTCCTTCCACTTCCTCAGAACAAATACCACCAGTCTAGGCACCACTCTTGTTAGGATGTAAACTTCTTGAGGACAAGGACTATAAAAAAAAAATCTGTATCTTCAGCATTAAGCAGAATGCTGGACAACTAGTAGCAAGTGCTTAATACATGTGTTTAAAAATACATTAGACCATGTGAAGGAAAAATTTTTTGCTTTACCAAATCCCTAAAGCTACATCTGTTTTTGCCAAAGATATGCCCATGCACAGTGATTTCTTCATATAGAAAAAAAATTGCACTTTTAGATTCCTTCTCTCACTTCACTATCACATTGAGAAGTCTTGATTCATCCTTTCCAGTATCTCTCCCAGTAGCTGTTTTCATTCTATTCCATATGGGATTCTCAACTTTTTGTGTGTGTCCTGGACAGTCTGGTGAAGCCTATGAACTCTTTCTCAGAATGTTTTTAAATAACAGAAGAAAACAGCAAATTTCAGTTAGAGGTTAACAAAAATAATGATGTAATTTTCCCTCATCCAAGTTCCCAGTTCCCCTGAAACACATGAAATTGATACATTTAGTATAGAACCTCTATAAATGCTTACAGACTGACTGATTGAGCCCTCATCACCTCTGTCATCCCAGCTAGGCTCTCATCCTCTGTGTAAACAGCTACAGATGCAGCTTCCTAAAATACCACTTGGATCATTTTCCCCTGATCAAAAACCTCCACAGGCTCTTCACTGCCCAGAGTAAAACTTCTGAAACTGGCTTTCAAGGCCCTCCACATCCACCCTCATCTTCTGCTATTTTTTACATAAAATTTCTGCTTATATCAATCTGCTCTATTTACTGTATCCCTAAGGTACAACTTCAAGACTTTGCTTGTTGTGAACCTTGCTTCTGAAATATCTTCCCTACTCTTTTCAGTTCACCTAAACCCTATCTTTCCTTTGTATCTCTCAGCATAATATTATTATAACTAACATTTATACAGCATTTTAAGGTTTGCAAAATGACATACATATTATCTCATCTGAACATCACAACAGCTCTGGCAGGTAGGTAATCTTATTATCCCCATTTTACAGATAGGAAAACTGAGGCTGGAAGAGATTAAGTGACTTGCCCAGGGCTACACAACTAGTAAGTGTGTCAAAGGCAGGAGTGGACCTCAGGTCCTCCTGGTTCCAGACCAAAGTTCCATTTATTGTACAACCCAGCTGCATCCTCCATGAGTTCTTTTCTAACTACCTCAGACCACTGTTACCAATTCTTCCTAAGAGTACCAATAGCATTTGATAATCATTTAGCACCTATATGTTTCTTAGTTATCCCTTTATACATTATTTGTTTAGCATATTTAAAAATTTAAATATATATTATTTTAACACCCTTTTGTGATTGGCCCTTGGGGCAATATAATGGCCCCAAAAGTTCACTTATTTCTCTTCTCCTTTACTTTAGGGAATCTAATTTAGATTTTAAAAAGTTCTGAATTCAGACACAATTGCTCTGAGTCCCCTGGTTAGGAAAAATCCCAACGTCTAGGCAGAGAGAGTGGTCTTTTGCTATCCTTACATTCATATCTACCTTTAGTTAACCTATGATTTCTTATATACTAGGCAGTTAGGTAGCACAATAGACAGAACAGTGGACTGGAATCAAATGACATGAATTTAAATCCCACCTCAAACACTCATTAGCTATATGACCCTGAGCAAGTCACTCAACTTATGTCTTCTTCGGTTTCCCCATCTATAAAATAGGGATAATAACAGTATTCACCTTCCAGGGTTGTTGTGAGGACCACATGAGATTAGGTTTGTAAACAGCCCAGCACAGTGCCTTTGAAATTTAAATGGCATTTAAAAATGTGTCAGTCCTTCCTTCCTTCCTTCCTTCCTTCCTTCCTTCCTTCCTTCCTTCCTTCCTTCTCTACAAAGGTGGCTTGGTGTCAAGATCAGAGTCACTTGAATGTCAGACTACTCACGTGCACTCCTCAATAGGTAATGTGAAACCACTGAAGGTTTTTGGGTTGTAGAGGGTTAAAATCAGACTTCTACATAATGTAAATTAGTCACACTGTTTCGTGAAGGCTGACCTAGAAGGAAATGAGACTAGAGATAGCTGGCTATTTTAGGAGACAATTGTAGGAGTCCAGGCAAGAGATAAAACCAGCCTCAACTAGAGTGATGGCAAAAGAAATGGATGAGTGATTGTAACGATAGGACTTGGCAAGTTGAAGGGAAAGGAGTATTCAAAGGAGGCTGGGATTTCAAGTAATAGGTGACTAGAAAGACTGTGAATTACAGCATTTCAGTCATAGAGATATGGAAACCAGAAGGAGAAACAGGTTCAGAAGGAAAGATAAGGGGGATGGACAGGACAGGTTGGCATGCTAACGGGATATCCAAGTACTGTCTAGTAAGCAATTACCAATGTGGTTCTGGAGCTTAGGAAAGAAGGCAAGAGTTGAAAGAGATATACATTTATGAGTCTACCATATAAAAGTAACAGTTAAAAACAGGGACCAGATAAGATGGAAGATGATGAAGACTTTTGGAAAAATGTCTTCTTTTTGAGTGAGAAGAAGAAGAGGCAGAAGGAACAAATGGTATGAGAGGGAGAGCCATGAAAGAAACGGGGCAAAGAGTATTCAATATTACAGAGAGGTCAAAGGTATGCGAACTGAGAAGAGGCCTTTGAATCTTGCAATTAAGAGGTCACTGGAAAAAGCAATTTCAGTAAAGTGGCCCACATGGAAGCCAGTTTACAAGATGAAACAATGAAAGTGAATTACTATTTCTATTAGTTTTGTCAAGGGGAGTAAGGAAAGGATAAAGGATGTGAGGGGTTAGTAGGCTCAGGAAGGTCTTTTTAGGATGGGGAGATCTGAACATATTTGTAGACAAAGGGGAAGGAGAGGCTGAAGATAATTCTGATAGTGGAAATGATTTGAAGCAAGGAGAAGGCAGGAGGGGATGGGATCAAAGGCACACTGGAGGGGAGGGGTCAGCCCTAGCAAGGGGGAGGGCCATTTCTTCCTCTAATATAGAAAGATAAGTGGGAAAATAGAAATTTGAAGTGTGGAAGAAGGGAACTGATAAAGCTCAGATCAGATGGTTCCAACTCCTTCCCCTAGAGTCCTGCACTCTGAAAGGTGACCTTTCCTGATATTTCTCCCCAGAATCAGGCCACTACCTTCCTGACCAGCTCCAAACTATGCCCTGGCCTCCATCTCCTTCTTCATTCCCTGTTCCCCACAATGTGAGCTCCCCTATTGGCATGATCTGCCCATATCAGAATGAAAGCTCCTTTTAGGTAGTTGTGGGGATGTAGGGGTGTGGGGTGGGGAGATCCCATCTTAGCTGATTTTATTTTTATCCTCAGCGCTTAAAACAGTACCTAGCACATAGTAAGTGCATAATAAATGCACTTTTTTCATTCATACTTCTCATTCAAGTGGGAGGCAAGGTGATTTTTTTTAATGAGAACACAATGTGAGGCTTGAAGATACCAGAGGAGATTTGGTACTATCATCATAGGGAATTTAATAACTAGCATTTATACGGCACCTATCACAGTCTTCCATTTCTCACCCAGCACCATGACTTCTCTCCAGTGTTCTCGGTAGCTCATTATTGGGAAGCTCCCACCAGCCTCATCACTCCTGCCTGCCCCTCTGATTGGAGAGTGAGGCCATGAACTCCCAAAGCTCCATGGAGGAGGGAGCCCAGCTCAGGCATCTTACCTCTTACCTAGCTGCACTATTCTGTCTTTCCTCTAACATCTCATCATGTCCCCCTTCCTCCTCCCCGTTTTTTCAGCCTTCCTCCTATTACTGTCCTCCTCCATCATCCCATGTACCCCTAGAGGGCAGGGACTGTCTTCCTTCTTTCATATTATATCCCCAAGAGCTCAGCACAGTGTCTGACACATGTAGTCTTAATCAGCATTTACTGATTATTATTGACGAATGCTGTACCAGACACTGTGCTAAGTGCTTTACAAATATTATCTCACTTGACCTTCACAATGACCCTGGCAGGGCTGTCATCATCTTCATTCTACAAGTAGAGGCATCTAGGTGGCACAGTGGGTAGAGCTCTGGGTCTGGAATCAGGAAGACCAGAGTTCAAATCCAGACTCAGACACTTCCTAGATGTGTGACCCTGGGTAAGTCACCTAATCCTGTTTGCCTCAGTTCCTCATCTGTAAAATGAGCTGGAGAAGGAAATACAGACCCACTCCAGTATCTCTGCCAAGAAAAAACCCCAGAAGAGTAGAACACAACTGAAACAACTGACCAACAAAAACACAGGTCCGGAAAGTGACTTGCACAAGGTCAGACAAGCTAGTAAATGTTTGCGGCTGGATTTGAATTCAGGTCTTCCCAACTCCAGGCCAAGCACTCTATCCAATAGGCCACCTAACTGGAATCAACAAGACTTAAACAAAAGATTGTGGAATAGTAGTGCAGGCAAGCAAAATGACACAGCTTCCCAATTTTCTTCAGCACCACATGTCTTAAAGTGGGAAAAGAAAAATTCCATGTGTTGGTAATCTAAGGGGCCGAAGTATCTCTCTTTCTGGTTCTGTTAGTAGAGAGCAGTTTGGGAGGAAGGGGAGTGGTTTCTATTAAAGATGGAAAGGGGAAGGAGAACAACTTTGGGAAAGTAATCAATCAAGATCCTTCTTTCCACTGATGCTCCAACAAGGACATGTTGTTCAGTCAAGTCTAATTCTCCATGACCCTATTTGGGGTTTTCTTGGCAAAGATACTGGAGTGGTTTGTCATTTCCTTCTTCAGCTCATTTTACAGATGAAGAAACTGGGCAAACAGGGTTAAGTGACTTGCCCAGGATCACACAGTAAGTGTCCAAGGACAGATGTGAAATCAGGAAGAAGAGTCCTTCTGTCTGACTGCAGGCCTGCCATTCTGTCCACTTTGCCACCTAGCTGTCCCCAACAAGGGGCATGGTGGAAAGTTATTTAGTAGATTAACCATTTGGTACCTTGGATACTTTGAAAGGCACAGAAATCCTAACTTGAGATACAGCCCACAGGAATTTCAGCTTTTGGGGAGGAGGAAAGCATAGCGTTTCTAAATCCTGCCTGTCTAGAATAGGGAGGGCAGGACCAGAGGATGGAAGAATCCAGGGCAGATGCCTTAAAAGGGAGTAAAAACAATGAAGGCAAATGTCCACTGATTTACAATTTTGCCTAGTCAGTCCTAGGATGACTTGACCCAGTCTATGTAGAAATTTGAGGTGGAGTGAGAGGAAAGAAACTGGTACTTTAGACCTTTTTATTTCTTAATAGTATTTTATTTTTTTTCCAATTACATGTAAAGATAATTTTCAACAATCATTTTTGTAAGATTTTGAGTTCTAAATTTTTCTTCCTCCTTCTTTTCCCTCCCTCCTCCCCAAGGCAGCAAGCAATCTGATATAGGTTATCATGTACAATCATATTAAACATATTAGTCATGCTGTGAAAGAAGAATCAAGACAGAAGGGAAAAAAACCACAAGAAAGAAAAAACAAAAAACAAAAGTGAAAATAACATGCTTCACTCTGCAATCAGACTCCATAGTTTTTTCTCTAGATGTGGATAGCATTTTCCATCCTGAGTCTTTTGGAATTGTCTTAGATCATTGTACTGCTGAGAAGAGCTAAGTCATTCACAATTGATCGTCTTACAGTATTGCTGTTACTATGTACAGTGTTCTCCTGGTTCTGCTCATTTCACTCGGCATCAGTTCATATAAGTCCAGGTTTTTCTGAAATCTGCCTGCTCATTGTTTTTTATTCATATACAGCAACTTGTTCAGACATTCACCAATTGACGGGCATTCCCTTAGTTTTTAATTCTTTGCCACCACAAAAAGAGCTGCTATGGATAATTTTGTGTATATGAGTCCTTTTCCATTTTTTATAATCTTTTTGGGATACAAACCTAGTAGTGGTATTGCTGGGTCAAAGGGTATGCACAGTTTTATAGCCCTTTGGGTATAGTTCCAAATTGCTCTCTGCAACACTAATTGCATTAGTGTTCCCATTTTCCCACATTTTCTCCAATATTTATCATTTTTCTGTTTTGTCATATTAGTCAATCTGATAGGTGTAAAGTGGTATCTAAGAGTTGTTTTGGTTTACATTTTTCTAATCAATAGTGATTTAGAGCATCTTTTCATATGACCATAAATAGCTTTAGTTTCTTCATCTGAAAACTGCCTGTTCATATCCTTTGACCATGCATCAATTGGAGAATGACTTGTGATAAATTAAATCTTTCAAAAAAAATAGGATCAACGATTTAGGGGCTAGAGAAGATAGGATATAACAAAGAACACTCTGGCCCCAATTTTTAGAGATGAGGAAATTAGAGCCACAGAGATTAAATGACTTACTCAGAGATAATGAATGGCAGGGCTAGGAGTCCTCTGACTCTAAAATCCAGATGCTCTTTTCATTGCATCATGCTGCAGTGAGATCCAACAATGACTTTTTGAATAGTAATCATTTTAATTCAACACACTACAGACCTCTCCCCATTGTCCACTGAGTTACATGCAATTTAGATTCTTTAGACATTGTACGATTTATATTCGGATCACATCACCAGAAGAAGAATTGTGTGAAAAAAGATGGATTTCTCTTTCAGGATGCAGCTTGCATTATATATGCTGTACTTTTAGTCCTTGTGCAGTCAGCAAGACCTACCTTGAGTTTATCCACAGACTAGCTAAACAAAGTCACAGCCTCTTTCACAGAATCACAGGTACAAGGAACTTAGGCAGCATCTATGCCAAGGGTTCTTCGCCATTTTTGTGTCTTGAGCCCTTCTGAGAGTCTGCTAAAGCTATAGACCCTTTTCAGAATAATATTTATTGATTAAATTCATAACTGCAGGAAATGCTATATGTCAGTAAGAGGTTAGTAAAAATGAAGATGTAATTTTTTTCCCATCTAAGCCTATGGGCCCCTTGAAATCTAAAACCTATAGACTTCCAATTAAGAACCTTTGATCTATCAAAAAAAATAAAAGCGGAGGAAAGAACCTATCTGTTCAAAAATATTTATAGCAGCCCTTTTTTGTAGTGTCAAAGACTTGGAAATGGAGGGGATGATCATCAATTGGGGTATGGCTGAACGAGTTGTGGTGTATGATTGTAAAGGAATATTACTGAGCTGTAAGAAAGAGGAGGAGAATTTTAGAAAAACCAGGAAATATTTATAAGAACAGATGCAAAATGAAGTAAGCAGAACCAGGAGAATACTGTACACAGTAACAGCAATATTGTAAGATGATCAACTGTGAATGACTTAGCTATTCTCAGCAATGTCTGAGACAATTCCAAAGGTCTCATGTTGGAAAATGCTATCTTCATTGGGATATATTTTGCATGATTGAACATGTATAACCTATATCAAATTGCTACCACTTCAGCGACGGAGGAGGTGAGAAAGAGGGGGAGAAAAATTTTTTTAATGAATGTTAAATTTTGAAATTAAATTTTAATGAAGGTTGAAATTTTTTAAAATAAATGTTAAAAATTGTCTTTACATATAACTGTGGGAAAAAATAAATTATTTTAAAAGAAAGAACCCCTGATCTAGTCCATCCTGCACCTGAACAAATAATTCCCAAATTCCCATTGTATCAAAAATGAGGTCATGTGGCCTTTGTTAGTAGATCTCCAATTAGAGGGAACCCATGAATTCCTCATGCAGCTCATTCCATTTCCAGACAGCTCTAATCATTAGGAATTTCCCCCTTAAATGAAGCCTAAATCTGCCCCTTTGCAGACACTTTTGCTCTAATTCTGCTCTCTGAAGCCAAGAAGAACAAATCGAATCCTTCTTTCATGTGACAGTCACTTCAGACACTTGAAGACAGCTATCATGGTCTCCATAAATTTGTCTTCAGTTGGACTGACTGATAGAAAAGATAACTAGTCTTAATTCAGGTGACTTGGAATTAAGTAGGCCCCAGGTGTCTAGGCTAGCACTTAGAAAAGAGAATGTAATTTAACCATGGTCAGTGTTTATTCTCTGCCAGAGAACTGCAGAAATGTAGGTACAGGTCAGGGTTTAGGGATTCCAACTCTTAGTCTCTTCTGTTAGCAGTCCAGCATTTGCCACATAGCCTTATGCCCTCAGTCTTGGCACACGGCATAAAGAAAGTAATAATGTTTGCTCTCAAGGCAGAGGCAGCCCAACTAAAGAAGGAATGGAAATTTGAACAGTTTCTGGAAAAGCTTCCCCTTTTCCATTTCAAGCTATAAATTATAGAAACCAACGTGGTACAGTGGAAAAAGTATTGGAACTGAAATCAGAGGTTCAATGTCAGACTGCCCTTTAGTAGCCGGGTAATTTGTCCAAAGACAAATTTCTCTGAGTTTCTCTTATTATCTGAGATATGGGGATAATAATATGCACTATCTACTTTACAGGGTTTTTGTAAGAATCTCATAAAAAACCGTGAAATGACTTTACAACTATAAGAGTATTACATAAATGTGGCCAGTGAACTGGAATTGAGAGAATGTCTGTAATGAAAAGAATATTGTCTGGGTGGTACCGTTCCGAGTTAGAGTACTGGCTCTGCCTTTAAATCATTTTATGACTTGGAGTTACTGTTGTGTAAGTTTCTTCATTTGTAGAGGTAAGGGGCTCAGGTGAGTTGGTTTCTAAGATCCTTTTCTGGCTGTAAAGTTTTATAACTGTCTTCATCTACTCTCTGTAGTTTTTGTCCATCTCCCCCTTTCATCTTTATAGGGATTTTAGGAAAGATTTCACCCAAGAACATTAATGATAATCAATATTAATTAATTATTATAAATAAAACATGAAAGTCCTTTACAGTGAGGATGGTTTCTGTGTTGTTATAACACTTAATCATCAGTGTTTTTTTCCTAAGCCATGGGGGTGGGGGTGGCAGGGAGGGGAAACAGTGAAATAACTTTCTTTAATGTTAACTTTTGCTCATGTGACAGCTTCAGTAGTAGGGAAACAAGAGCGGACTTAAGGTAGGGCTCTCGCTTTCTTACACTATGCTTTTGTTATGGTTCTAACTGTGGCGCATTCTCCTCTTAGGAGACACTGCACTTTTAACAGAAATATCAAGTTTGTAAAATGAAAGCTAATCGAAGAATTGTTCTTACGAACCCTTTGTGTTTTCAGGTAGGGCATATCCTAATTCATTGATTAAAAAAAGCAGTGGGGGGTGGGGTGGAAAGGGGAAACAATGATGTGCTTATTGTCTGTTATTTGACTACAGTAAAACATCACAAAAATTCAAGGTGAATTTTCATTTTTTCTAGAAAATAATTTTTATAAAGGAATTAGATTTTACTTTATCCCACCTATTTATTTGCAAGTCGAACTTGTCCCTACCACCATTCTCACTTGAGATCAAATTCCTCATTTTGTCCAGGCTTTCTCTGATAAAATGTACAGAGTTGACACAGCAAAGAAGCCACAAAAATCGCTACTATTGTTACCACCCATTTTCTTCAAAGACTTTTGTCTCAATTCAAGAAAAGGAAAACTACTAGCACTTTGTAACTATGGAACTGGAAATTATTCAAAACTCTTTCTGAAATTTCAGCTTACCTGTAGTGTCATGATCACGTCACAGCTGACACATTTTCCATTTTCCAAAATTATACTGTCAAGGAAAGTATCCAACAGAAGAGAAAAAACAAAATACCTTCAATGGTACCTTTTCTCACCAGGCCTATATATACAATGGTTTGCTCTAAGAGGACCATTCAGGCTGAGAATTCTTACTACATTGTCCCATTGGTCAATGAATGAGTTAGCTCATCGATTTAAATGCTGCCTCCATTGGTGCAAATTTCAGCCCAATCACACCTTTTCAAAAAGCAGTAGTGACGAGAACAAGTCATGGGAAGCTTGACTTAGGATCCAACAAAGCCAGATCCTCATGAGAGTATTTAGAAATGAAACCAGAAGGGCAGCAAAAAATATACACAAAAATAGAACAGGTTTTCCAGCATTTCTCTGGTGACCTATTCTCATGACCGATGACAATGAATAGCACATTTGAACTCCGACACCTCAGTCAGTACCTCAAGTGCTACATAAGGAAGAGGAAATGGCATATTAAAATGAGATTGGATGTATACCCTATGTCAGATTCCATGCCATCTTGGGGAGGAGGGAAGGAAGGGAGGGGGAAAATTTAAAACTTGAAATTTTATAAAAGTGAATGTTGAAAACTAATGGTAAAAAACTTAGAGATAAAGGGTTTTGGATTACTGAGAAGCCTCTACCTGTGTATCATAAAGACCTTCTTTAAGAAGAGTTGGGGGGGCCAGTGTGTTACTTTGTTGGCTGTACTTATTTCACAGATTCAGAGCTGGAAGGCATCACAGAGGCCAAAACCCTCACTGTAGAGATGTAGAGTCTGAGGTTACATGAATTTCCTCACGGAGTCATAGGTCATAAACATCAAGATGTATACCCACATCTTCTGAAGTCAGAGTGGGTGCTCTTTCTGCTATTATAGGGAGGGCATTAATGAATCAGTTAACAAGCATTTATTAATCGCCTACTATCCATCAGGCACTGTTCTGTAAGCTGGGAATGTGAAGACAAAAATGAAACAGGCCCTCCTCTTAAGGAGATTACATTCTATCATCTTTGGGAAGGGATGGTGATTTTTTTTAAGTCTCAACAAAACATTTAAAAAGAATCAACAGATGCCAGCCACAGGAAACACTGATCACATAAGGTGAAATTGTCCATATTAACAAATGTAAGCTGGCAAGTAGGAGTCATGTCAGAATGAGTTTCCTGCATTCAGACTGGCTAAAAGCAAAGACCAGTCATTATCAAATTAGAAGATGAGAGGTGGGAAGATGCTCTTGTAATTTCACTGCTTTGAAATTACAAATTCACCCTGACCTATTTAAAATGCCAAGAACAGTTCAAGTCAAAGGAAAGGTGACCACAATAAAAGGTCCCAAGAACCTAGAGAACACCTCAGCCACCAAACCCTGGATCCTACATTCAAACTGACACAAATGGCCAATCTAATGTTGGGTGAGTCTTAAATTCATTTGGAAAACATTACAGAGCAGCATGGCTGATATTCAATATCAATCACAAAACAAAAGGGGTTTTGGAGAGGAAACAAGAGTGTAGTAAAGCATGGTGCTCAACCCAACCAAATGAGGTCATTCCAAGAACATTTACAGATGAAAGTAGTAGGAGGAGGATTAACAAACTGACACAAAATGGAACAGATTTGGTTTGTGAATGGATAGTGCTTGTAATCTTTAGCCATGCTCCTCTGTAACATTTTCTGAATGTCCTTCTGTTAGTCGACTGATTAAAGAAACAAAGGCCAGGTATCTGATTTTAACAGTCTTTTATAACACTGTTCCAACTTATCTCTGTAGACTCATATCATTTCATTATTACTCCCTTTCATGAACTCTCCCTTCCACCCAAATCAGCTTACTTATCATTTCGGCATATGACAATCTCCCACCTCTATTCCTTTGCCTAGGCTGTCCCATAGGCATAGAATAGTCTTTCTTCTAACCTCCCTGAAATCTCTCTTTCTCAAGACTTAGTTCTAATAGGGGGTGGGGGTGGGGAGAGGGATAGGGATGAGACAGTGAGGGGCAAGGGTAGAAGTGAGATTTAGCAGCATCAGAGCGCTCTAGGCGTCCAAAACTAAACGCAATGTTTCCCCCAAACCCTCCCCATTTTCTACCTTCCCTGTGCCTGCAGAGAGTCACAGCATCCTTGCAGCTCCTTAGGCTGACAATTTAGGACTCATCCTCAACTCCTGGCTATCTCACACTCCCCACATCTAATCTATCACCAATGTCTATTGATCTCACCCTGGAAAAATCTCTTACCCACTCCGCCCTTCTCTCCTCTGATACTGCCACCACTTTAGCGCAGCCCCTCATGACCTCACTTCTGGCCTATTTCCATACCCTACTGGGGAGTTTGCTTACCTCTTCTCCCCACTCCAATATACCCTACAGACACCGATGCCATTTTCCTAAAGTACAAGTCTGAACGTATCAACCTCCACACCCCACCCCACTCAATGAACTAATGGCTCCCCACAGCCTCGAGGATCAAATAAAAACCTATGTTTGGCTTTATAGATGTGCCGCCCCCTGAAAACCCCCAGCTCATCTTACACCTTATTTCTCACCATATATTCTTCCATCTAGTGACACTGGCCTCCAACACACACTCTATCTCTCAACTCCTGACATTTTCTCTGGCTGTCCAATATGCCTGGCATGCTCTCCTTCCTTCTTCACCTCTCTCTTTTAGCTTTCTTGGCTTCCTTTAAGTCCCAGGTAAAAATCCCATCTTTTACAGGAGGCCCAATCCCACTTAATTCTAGTTTCTTCCCTCTGTCACTATTTCCTATGTATCCTGTATATAGCTTGTTTGTACATTTTAAAATTTTTTTGTTTTTTAAATTTATTTTTAGTTTTCAACATTCACTTTTATAAGAGTTTTTTCCCCTTCCCTTCATTCCCCCCACCCCAAGATGGCATGCAATCTGATATAGGCCATACATGTATGACCATATTAAATATTTCCACATTAGTCATGTAATGAAAGAAGAATCAAAAGGAAAAACCACAAGAAAGGAAAAACAACAAAAGAGAGAAAATGGTATACTTCAATCGGCATTCAGAATCCATAGTTCTTTCTCTGGATGTAGATAGCATTTTCCATCATGAGTACTTTGGAATTATCTTAGATCACTGCATTGTTCAGAAGAGCTAAGTCTAACAAAGTCAGTCAAAACGTAATGTTGCTATTACTATGTACAAAGTTCTCCTGGTTCTGCTCACTTCACCCAGCATCAGTTCATGCAAGTCTTTCCAGGTTTTTCTGAAGTCTGCCTGCTCACCATTTCTTCTGGAATAATAAATAGCATTCCATTACTTTCATATACAGCAACTTGTTCAGTCATTCCCCAGTTGATGGGCATCCCTTCAGCTTCCAATTCTTGGCCACCACAAAAACAGCTGCTATAAATATTTTTGTACATGGGGGTTCTTTTCCCTTTGTTTGCATATTTTTGTTATTAGACTATAAGTTCCTTGAGGGGAGGTACTGTCTTTTGCCTCTTTTTTTATCTCTAGTGCTTAGCACAATGCCTGGCACACCTGTTGTTCAGTCATTTTGGTCATGTGTGACTCTTCATGACCTCATTTGGGGTTTTCTTGAGAAAGATACTGGTGTGGTTCACCATTTCCTTCTCTAGCTCATTTTACACATGAGTAACTGAGGCAAACAGGTTAAGTGACTTGCTCAGGTCACACAACTAGTAAGTATCTGAGGCCAGATTTTAATCTAGGAGGATGAGTTTTCCTGACTTTAGGCCCAGCCCTCTATCTACTGCCCCACTTAGCTGCCTCAACAATCTTCCATTTAGGGTACCAACAGTTAAGTTTTAAAGATGGCCTAAAAACTGTAATTCTTATCACTCTTTGTCTCCCCGTTTTGCCATTCCACAACTATCACTGCAGAAAACAAAGAAGGTCCCACCAGATTAAATCCATTTTGTTTTCATCAGTTTCATAGGTTACCATGGTCAAATCTTTCATTGCCTAGTGGGCAAGCTACTAGTGATAAGGCTCCCTGTACTAAGCTAAGCTGGTCATCACACAGAAGAAACAAGGAAGGGGGTGAGGAAAGTACCTTGGTAAATACCTGTGTGTGTACACACACGTACACACACACACACACACACACACACACACACACACCCCTTCACATTTTCTGTATGTGTATAAATGTCACATCAACTTTGTTTTTGGTGTATATATATATATATGCATATATGTATGTATACACATACTATATGTGTGTGAGTATATATATGTATGTATATGTGTGTATATATATATACACATATATAAATATACAAAACTCTTCCAAAGTTGACAGATGCTAAATTTAAAAGTATGCATAATAAACATGAATGTTTATCTTTGTATCAACAATACTCATTATTAGTCAACAGACATAAAGCACCTACTGTGTGTGTGTGCCAGGCACTGTGCTAGTGAATGGAAATACAAATACAAAAGCACTTGAGAAGTCCTGGCCCTCAATAACTAAGTGCACTTCTTTACATATAACAAATTCTCGATAAACATTTGTGGAATTAAATGTTTATGTGCCTATGCATGTATCCACATTTAGGCAGGCATATGCACTTTATATATACTAGTTATATTATAATTAATCAAAATGGCAAAAGGTTAAGCTAAAAGTTGGCATGGGAGCAAATGAACGAGTTTTATGTAAAATGAGAATACTGATACTCTTGGGTTTCTATTCCTTGTGTTGGATTTCTTGATATTCAAGAAAAGTAAACTTTGAAAAGAAAAGAACAGCTCCAGAAATACCTCCTAAGTATGCCAGGACTCTATTCCAGTACTGTGGGGATCAAGCAAGTAAAAATTCTGCTGAGTTGCTTTTTGTTTGTTTTTAATCTTGGTAGAACCAATATAAATTCATAAGACTTTACATTTTCCCCTTGGAATTTCTTCAGTAAAAACCCTTGTTCTTTGAAGTGCAAGAACCCAGTTGAGAGTATTGAACAAACATTTTCTAAAAGACTGGCAAATGTATTGGCTCCAAACAATACCAAGCTTTCATTTAGATAGAAAAAGAGGTTTACTGAAAAGAGATCTCTAAACAATGTAGAGAAACGAGTTTGCTTTTAGATTGGCCCTCTATTGTGAAAAGCTCCAGCTGTTAACGTGGGGCCGGTAATTTACTTTGGACCACACCACATAAAAGTAATTGATTTGCTTAATGCAAACAGATCACTACAAAGGCTTTAACTAAGTAGTCTGGGCTGTTAACAGACCCATAGGGAAGAGGTCTTTTTATAAGACAATACTGTCAGCTAAGAGAAAGATCTAGACATACAATTGTTCCTAAAGTTAAACCTCATCCCCCAAACGGGTGGGATAGACTTCAGAAGATTAAGCCTCTTAGCTTAAAGCATGACCTAATAGAAAGCAATGTGAAAGGCACCAAGAGGAACTGTGCTGACTTCAGAGTTCAATTTCATAAAAGCTTCGCAAGGTACCCATCTCAAATTTTTCTTGTTTATCATTTTAATTCATTTTACATTTTGTTTGTGATAACAAATTCACAGACTACTTAGAACATCAAAGTAGTTTATTTATGGGGAGGTAAATCTGTCAGTGTAAGTTTGGAGGGGTTTTTTTGTGCATTAGAAGAAGCATAAAGTTAAGAACTCTTCTCATACTATGATAATATTAACAGGAGGGAGACAAAAGTAGCCATTCTGATTGGGAGTGATAATTACACTATCTTAGGTTTGTTTGTTCTTTTCTTCACAGTAATTTATATTTTATTCATTTTTCAGTCTTATTCATTTTGCCATCTACTAAACTTCATTTGGGAGGAACGCAAGGGACTCTTCAAAAAAGCTATTTTCTATCTTGACTTTTATAGTCCTTTTCATCGACACTAAAAAGCACAAATAGGCAAAACCTGGCTTTGATAATTCACTTAGCAATGGTATTTATAGAATTTAATAAAGTTAGGGGCATTGGTGTATAATGGGTATGTCTCAGCCTTTGGCCAACACAGAGACCTATGTCCAAGCAGAACTCAACAAATGCCATTGCTTGTTAAGAACTTCTCCGGACCTTTTTTTTTTTTTCTTTTTTTTTTACAAATCAGCAAGTGTCTATTAGGCCTATGTTTTAGGCTTGGTGCTAAGCACGAAGGATACAAAGAAAGGCAAAAGACAGTCCCTGCACTCAAGGAGGAGTCTCTGCTCTCACAGGGAGACAACATGCAAACAGCCATGTACAGACAAGATATGGACAGGATAAACTGGAGATAGTCACCCCAAGGAAAGTATTAATATCAAGGAAGTATCAGAAAGGCATCTTGTAGGTGAGATTTTTTAGCTGGCACTTGAAGGGGGCCAGGGAAGTAAGGAGGCAGAAAAGAGGAGAGAGTTCCAGGCCTGGGATCAGCCAATGAAAATACTCAGTATTGGGAGAATGGAGTGGTTTGTTCCAAGAAGAGCAAGGGGGTTTTATCCCATCCACTCTACACTCTATAAGGACAGAGGCTTGGCTTCATTTTGTGTGTCCCCCTCTAGTACCCAGTTCAAGATGATTAGTAAGTACTTGTTGAGTTAGATTTGCTTGACTGTTGTTCTCTTCCAGCTTTACTACCTGGACTTACAACCTTCAAGGAAACTTAACCTTTGTCTCAGTTTCCCCATCTGTAAAATGAGAAAAGTTGAACTCATGGCCTCAAAGGTAGCTTCCAACCCGAAAGCTATGAACCTATCACATGGTTTTAAAAAACTCAACAAAATCAGAATATAGCATTAAAACAGTTAATGCACATGCATTTATTAAGCACTTACCATAAGCTGAGTACTATGCTAAGCACTGGAGGTACAAAGGAAGCAAAATCCTGGTCCCTACCCTCAAGGAGCTCATACTGCAGGAGTTTAAATGAGCCTGTAAGATTAGATTAAATTTTCCATTTGACTAACCTTGCAGTGCCTTTATGGAAGAATTAGATACACAATTCAGGTTTCTACCTGAAGTGGAAATCAAGCTTTTTTTTTTTTAAATTAGATATCTCTTTCTAATTCTTTTCCATGGGAATATAACTAAAACCCTAATGGAAGTAAAAAACAAACAAACAAAAACAGCACAACCACAATAAAAAACAATTACAGTTCAGCACACAAATATTCATATTATAATTATCTTTTCCATGTTTAAGTCAGTGAGGTCAGCCTGCATTATAGAAAACTGGATCCACGATGCAATATTTCTTGAAGACCTATTATGTTTAGGAGGTAATATTACTATGCCTACTTTGGATATCAGAAAGTTGAGGTACAGAGCAGTGAACCTGGAAAGTGGGGCAAGAGGTGGGAATGAGGTTCTAGATCCAGGAGCCAGGGATCTTTTTAAATGTCTGACATTCTCAGGGGTTTCCTTCTAATGTCTGTATTTATGTCTTTCCTTTGCTAACATCTCAGTAAAAGTATTTACAATATTTGCAGATCTCTAGACTTTCTTCTTGATCCAGTATAGAAGAGACAAGAACTAATTTCCTGATCTCTACCCCATTCTATAGTGTAGACTCTTCAACCTCTCCAAATCTTGATTTGGTAAGAAAATCAGTAGGGGGTTATAGAAAGAACACAAAACAGTTAGTGCACATGCATTTATTAAGCATTTACTATATGATGGGTACTATGCTAAGCATTGGGAATACAAAGAAAAGAAAAAGAACATATAGAAAGGTACAAGTTCTGCTTGTTATGCATATGACCTTGGGCAAGTCACACTCTTAAGTGTGTCAGATCCTGCTGTAAAATATAGGTAGAAATACTGTAAAATATAGATAGAAAAAAGATAAATACTTATATCCATGTGGTATATAGCAAATGAGAATGTATGAAAGCACTAAGGAAAGGCGAGTTATTACCATAACAAAAGTTAGAAGACAATGGTAGGAGGTATATTGCACAACTTTTGATAAGGCAAGAAATCATAACCAGACTGAGGATAGAAGAGACTATAGGAGAAAAAAATAGACCAATTTAGTTCTATGAAATGAAAGTTTTTATACAAATAAAATTCCTGTAGTTAAAGTCAGAAGAAAATATACATATTGGGCAAAAAATTATTTGCATTTCCTCTCCCTCATAAAAGTCTGATATCTGAAGGGAAAAAGACTAAGAACTAGTCTTAAAATAAAACGGTTATGGGATAGTGACAGTTTTCAAAAGAAGAAACAAGAACTTTCAACCACTATGGGAAAAAATTCTTCAAAAACCACTAATAAAAAAATAAATACAAATTAAACTAATTGAGGCATCACACACATCAAAATTTCAAGGACTGGAAATGGTAGGAACAAGTAATGTTGGAGCAGTTATAATTCAGTCCAACTGCTGGGTTAAGCAATTTGGATTATGCAAGAAAAGTTGTTAAGTTGTTCCTTATTCCCCCTAAACCCCTTCCCCTTCTTCCTAACTTTCCTAGTGCTGCAGAAGGAAACATCATCCTTCTACTCACTCAGACTTGAAACCTAGGTATCATCCTTGTCTCTTCATTCTTCCTTACCCCACCTCCCCTCCCCCATATTAAATCAGGAATCAGGTCCTGTGCATTGGCCTTTGTAACATCTCTCCTCAGACTGGGCCATCACCTTGGTGCAGGCCACACCTGCACCACTGAAGGACTCAGCTGGTTAGTCTCTCTGCCTCAAGTTTCATTGCACTCCAATCCTCTCTCCACTCAGCTGTCAGATTGATCTTTCTAAAGCACAAGTCTGATCATCTCACCCACTGATTCCCTATACCTGTAGGATCAAATATAAAATCCTCTGCTTCGCTCTGTAACCCAGCCTACCTTTCTAGTCTCCTTTCTTGCTTCTGTTGACTCTGATCCATTGACACTGGTCTCCTTGGGCATTTTTATTGGCTGTCTCTCAGGCTTGGAATTCTCTCCTTCTTCATGTCTGCTCCCTGGTTTCTTTCAAGTCTCTCACTGAAAGTCCACCCTCTGCAAGAAGCCTTTTTCATTCCTTCTTAATCTGAGTGCCTTCCCTCTGAGAAATTTATCATGCCCATATCTTGTTTGTACATAGTTTGCATGTTGTCTCCGCCATTAGACTGTAAACTCCTTGAGAGCAGAGACTCCCTCTACCCCCCACCTTTCTTTGCCTAGCTCTTAGCTAGCCTGGTACATAGTAGGCACTTAATAAAGGCTTGCTGACTCTCATCTGGTGATGCCATTTCTGAGACTATATGGCAAGGTGATTACTGACAGCAAGAAGACACAAATGTACAAAAACATTTATAGTAGCAAGATCTGGGATAACAAAAAGATAGAAACTCACTATGTGCCCAATGAGGAAGGAACAGCTGAACACATGAAAAATTCAGAACATGGGAAGACTTGTATGGTGATATAGGGTGAAGAAGGCATAATAACCAAAGGAATAATGTAGATGTTAACTAAAACTATATAAGAGAACAAAAATAGGCAACAAAAATCAAGTCAAATATCACAATGTTGATACTAGACCAGCACACATCATGCATCACTTCCTTGATGTTGAAGAGACAAATGACGATGCAATCACATTAACAGATGACTTAGCTTAACTGGGGGAAATGGTTTTGTGCGTGCGCACGTGCGTGCGTGCATGTGTGTGTGTGTATGTATATACACACGCACACATATATGTATCCTTGAGACATGGGGAGAAGCCTAGGAGAAAAGGCAAAAAAGATACAGTAGGTGACAAAGAGAAAGAGAGATCTGATCAACAGCCTTGTAAATGAAAACAATACTGAAAGAAGTAACATCTCTGATCAATACATTGAATAATCTTGAAGGCTGATGCCTCCCACCCTCCCCTTGGTGGAGAAGTAATCATGATTTGGCCATTGGGGGAGACTGAGAAATACATTTTCAGACAAGTCTAATACATTTTTTTTTTTGCTTGAGTATACTTATTTTGTTACAAGGGAAGCTTGTGATAGTGATGTAAAAAAAAAAAGAAAAAGTGTCTGAAAAACTTTTAAAAATACACAGAAGGAAGTTCAGAATGGGACATAGATAAGCTAGTTAATGTTGATAGTACCACATTAAACTTACTATATTAAAAAAACAGCACCCCCAAACCCAAGCTCTCCATAATTGGTTCATGATTTCATATTCAATTCTCTTTGTTTCAGGCTTTCTTTGTACATGGAAATACTTGTTGATGATTTTCTAGTTTATAATAACTTTTAAAATGGTGATCCAGAAGGCAACACTATAACACATAAATTAAAAAAAAATAAGTAGCCTATAATAATGACCACTTTTACTCTACATATGAAAAAGTTTTGGTGGCTGCTGATATAAATCTAATACAAAGGAAGTACATATATAAACAGAGTAAAAGCAAAGCATAACTAGGCAAACAATATAGAAAATTATTTTGCTAAATATTTTTAAAATCCTACTATAAGGCAGTTGGATGCAGATTAAATGCATTGATCAATCTTAAATTCATTCAATAACCATTTAAGAGCCAGGTATAGAAGACAAAAATCAAACAATTCCTGCCCTCAGAGAATAAATGATGACAAATTTCTCTATTTTCAATATTGTGGTGGGAGACCATGGATACTGCCTGCTGCCTGTGCCATCAGTCAGCAACTGGGTGGCATGGTTCTGATGAACTTTTTCCCTCTTTTACTGGGAAGGGTTCTATGTGAGAGGGAGGGGATGTGGAGAGTAGAGGATTGTATTGGAAAATGACTAGGATGGAAGAAAAAAACAAAAAGTATTTTTAAAAAACCCTTAAAATAAATTCAGTGAAAAAAGGAAATCAGTTCTTCACAGAACCTGGAGTCATTCTGTAAAGACTGAATGGTCAACTGTTCTCTCTGAATTATATGTTCCTCAGCATCAACCTTTATGACACAGATGACAAATCCCAATGCTTTCCTGAAACATACTGAATCACAATATCTTTAGGATGAAGGCAGTAAGTTTGAGAAAGTGAGAAAAGCAGCATTAATAGCTTATATATAATAGCAGTCCAGTTTTCCTTGAACCTGCATTTCTTGGCTAGAGAATCAGGATATAAGATACCCAGATTCTGTCTTTCTTTGCTCTTATTCTGAGAAGAACAACACATGTACAAGTGCCTCAGCTACTACTTATGGATAGTGGGTGCTTTTCTGTAGGAGTAACCAAAGAAATGCTTCCTAGACTCCAAGAGGAGGGACCATTCAGATGGGGTAGAGCTGCTGCCTCACTTCTGGGAGGCAACAAGGTCCTAAGGCAGCTAGCTGCCACCAGAACTTTCAATGTCTATCAAAAGAAACTGAGACCTAGTTCCTTATCATCTTGGAAGCCTCACTCAAGTCCTTGGCAGATATCTCAACATAGCAGGATTCCTTCTTGAAATAATGAAAGGGTACCTAAAGGATGGCTTTCACCTTTAAAGTAATTGAAGGACTTGGTAATGAGGTACTACAATGGTATTAGTATAATGCCTAGCATGATGCTGTCCACACAGTAGGGGCTCACTGTATAGGATGCATTTGCACCTTTAGTTCAAAAATACCTTCCCGTGACCTCTCTCTCTTCCCTCTATTTCTCTCCATTTCTGCTCATCTTAATCTTTTGATGTTTCCTAGAGATGATCAGCTACCTTTAGAGTAAATATCAGGTACCAACTTCAGATTGTCTGTGAGAATTCAGCAGCTGGTGCCAGGTGCCTCCAGCACCTGATAAAGGCTCTATGAATTTGACTCATACAGACTGATTGTCTAGACACCCACATGGAAGAGCGCCAGACACATGTAGTACTCCTTTGACAGTTTAGTTGTATCCAGCAATTCAGGCATCCCTATCAGCAAGAGAGTTAATGTATCTCCCCCACCTCCCCATATGCCCCCAAAGTTTTTTTTTTCTTCTTACCTTATTCCCGCCCCCCTTACTCATTTTGGACACAGGAAAGGGGTGGGAGGCAACAAACATACACACATCAATGTATCTCTAAAGAAAGTACATTTTTGGAGCTGTTAATAGGAACTCATTTAATTCCAAGGGGTTAATCTATTGTAGCCTTAGTAATAAACACACAAACTTTCATACTCTCCATTCCAGCAAGACCATTTCAATCCTTCCCATTCTATCTCAAATAAGAAGGGAGATGGTTTGTATTTGTACAATGACTTCACAAATTAAAGACCCCTTTCCTCTTAGAGAACAAACTAGCTATTTGCAAACAGCAGACAGATTTCCAGGGCAGAAACTTGCTTATTGCACTATGGCACAAAGTACAGAGATTACACTCTTTAAAAAGTAGGGGAAAACACTAAGAAAAGTTTCCCCTTTGAGAACTTTTCTCCATGTTTCCCCTTAGTACTGGTGTATCCACTACCCTAAATTGTTTTTCAAATAAAGATTTTTTTCCCTTTTTTACAACATTAAAAAATGGAGGGGGGAGTAGTGTAGTGCAGGTTATAAGGTAAATAAATGCAGTCACCAAAACCAACTTGAACCCATAATAAAACATGAATCCCATCTACTGATAAAAGTTTTCTTCAGCTCATGTTAGTTTTCTATTTCTGAATACCACTTTTGGCAGACAGTTAAAGCTTTCTGAGGGTGGTTCTTGGAGAGGGGAAAAAAGCGAGACAAAATTCGGGCTCAAACAATACTGGGAAAGTTTGAAAAACCAGTGAGCTGAGAAACTGAGTTTATTTTATTGCCTTTTGTTAAGCTGTCCCACAATAGCCACATTTTTTTTTTCCTTTTTAATCCTTCCCATACTGGCTCAATAGCAAATCCGAAACATTTGGGTATGATTCAATTACTAGCTGGGGGGAGGAGAAGGAAAACTTCTCATCATCTAGTTTTGGAGTTAGGTTTAATAGGTGATAAAGGCTGGTGTCTCAGCTTCCAGGTAAAGTGGAATCCTACAATCCCCACATGAAGTTTAGAGAACAGTTTAGAGTTTGCGAACAGTTTAGAGGCAGAGGTCAGAGACGGATTCTGAAGACTACGAAGGGGAGAGGGCATATCAGGCACTGGGAGGTGAGCACGTAAGACGAATTGCCAAGGTGAAGGGGGCAAAATAATGGGTGAAAAGCAACGGCGAAAGTATAGGTAGGTAAACTCGGGGATGAGGAGTGATTATTAGTAAGAGCCACCTTCTCCTAGTTACAGGTGCTTCACCCTCCCCCCCGCCCCGCCTGCGTCCCCAACTAGTTGCCACGAACCCCTGAAATCCCGAAGGACAAACAAGGTTCCTTGTTTGGACTGGAAAATGCCACCTCAGTCCCCTTCACACACCGATTCAATTCAACTCAGCAAACACTTTCCCCCGATTTGGGGGGAGGGGCGGGAGGAGTAGTCAGTCACACTCAGAACTTCTGAAAAGAAGGGAGGGAAAAGGGTAGAGAAGAGAAGAGCTGAAAGGGGGAAGATCGCGGTGAGAGCGGGGAAATGAAGGGAAAGGAAGAAAGGGGGTGGGGGGAGAACGGAACAGACCTTGGGTCCGATTCTTCGCCCATCAGCTGGGGGAAAGTCGTTTCTCCCAAGGCAAACCTTAAACGCAGTTCCTAGTACCGAAGTCTCGGACAGAGGCGACCGGGGCCAACCCCCCTCGTCCCCCCACGCAGATGGCGCCACCCCTCCAGCTCCCCCAGCCCCGTCCTCGCTCACCTAGCCGCTGCGCTGGCCGTGCGAAGCCCCGCCGTCAGAGGGGCAGCAGGTGCCGGGCGGGGAGGTCGGGCCGTCCCTCCTGCCTCTCCGGACTGTCCCCGAGCCGCAGCCGCGGCGCACAGGCCGGCGCTCACCCATGCGCACTGCATGGCACGGAGGAGCGGGCGGGCTGGCCGCCCGGCTTAGCCTCCACCTCCCACCTGCCCCGTCCGGGAGCCCGGGATTTAAAGGAACAGGCCCCGGGGCTGCCCCCGCCGCCTTCCCCGGGCGGCTGGGGGCAGGGGGGCTTCCCGGCCCGCGGCCGGCTGTCTCGAGAGCCGCTACTTGGAGGAGAGCTGCCCTGGCCCGAGAGCTGCACACACTCGGACTGCAGACGTGGGGGCTGACAATGACTGAAGCTCGGACACACGTCCCGGGCTGGACGGGACCCGGACATTCTGGCTTGTTTTATCCGACCCCTGCGTGGAGGATGGGGAAGGGGGCTGAGGAAGGAAGAGCACCCAGTGGGCAAAGTACGGAATATAGAGTCAGGAAAGCGGAGTCTCAGATCTCACCTCTGAGCGTGTGACCACGGGCAAGTCCGCCTGAGACTCGTTTATCCGTCCGTGAAAAGGAGTATAGTAACAGCTGTCATACCTACTTCAGTAGTTTTTTTGTGAGGCTCGAGAGATCATATGAGTAAAACGTTATGTAAATGTTAGGCGGTACTGTGTTTAAATAGCACTGCTTGACAAATGAAAATGCCTCGTGGCGCAAGACCTTCAAATTTTATATCTGCCACGATGAAAATAACTTCCTAAGAAGTTGTACAGCAAGTCATGAACTCAGATCAGCTAGACTGAGGATGACACTTCTTTCATAGGCTGAGAGAGGAGGAAGAACGTAGAATGATTGGTGGGGTAGAAGGAGCATCATTTGAACGATCAGTTTTTATTCAATCCCTGAACATAAAGTCATTATGAACAATCTTCTGTACCAGAATTGTAGTCTTGAGTGAGATGATAGGGTTTTTCTTATCCACATTTTACAGATGGTCAAAGGGGAAGTAGTTGGTTTCCTACAGTGGTCCAGTCATGGGCTGAGCCCTGGTCTAACCTTTCTTATTTTTCAACTCTCTCAAGGGAAGGAGTAAATGCTTGATCAGAGGGAAGAGAACTACTATCCTTTGTCTGATATTTAATAACACATAGCTCTCCCCTAACCCTGCATCTTTAATTAATGTTTACAAAATACTTTAATCTGCCCAATATGCTAGTAAACTAGGCAAGGTTACAACTTGTCAAAGAGGTACAGTAGACTGGTCATTTGACCCCAATCTTCGAGAAAATTATTCTGTCTGAGAGCCAAGATAAGTCAGTCAGTCAAGAAGCATTTATTAAGCACTTGCTGAGTGCCAGACTCAGCTAGGAACTAGAGAAAGGCAAAACTAGAGTCCCTGCTCTCAAGGAACTCACCTTTTAAGGGGAGAGAAAATATAGGACAACAAAAAAATTACTTACAGTCTATGTACAAAGTAAAAGTAAGGTAATCTCAGATGGAAGACATGGGGGAGGGGCACAAGGAAATAATAAAAGCCTCTTGCAGAAGATGGGATTTGAGATGATGTCAGTGAGTTTCAGGGGCTACATGTCTCCACTGTACTCTTTTCTTCCTCCTTTGTGTCCCATATTATGTTGTTACAAGAAATTTGACATTATAATGGATTAATATTTTTTAGTATTTATTTAACACATATAGTGTGGCAGGCAGTATTTGCAACCTATATGAAAGAATAACTTCTAAAGGAATTCACAGTCTGAAAAAAAAAACACATGGCTGCAACGGTAAAAGGTATTTTGAGAAAGGCTCTCAAAGGTTTTTGAAGTTATTATTATTGTTATTTTTGGCTAGGAAGGCTCTGCCATCCTTCCCTTTCTAACACCCCTTCTGAACTTTGGGTAAACAGTGAACTCCTTGTTTTAAGTCTGTGAGAGAGAGGGCAGGTGTGGATAAATCCCATCAGAATTGCTCAAGCTAGTCATCCTCCGTAGAGGGACGCTGTTTCTGGTACCTTTCCTTTTTCTCTATAGTGGTTCTTTTCTTTTGAGGAAGACTGGTTGGAGGATTAAAGAGGAATGAGGACAAAGTAGAAGAAAACAAACTAAAAAGGGGTAAGAAGAGAAGTGGGCATCCTGAGAAACACTAAGAAGGTAAAAACTTAGTTTAGGTACAATTTCTTCTTGAAAATATGAGAGAGAAGGGAGAGAGAAAATCAAAAAAGCATCTTGAGTCTGATTAACATCATAGAATTACTGCACACTGCTTCCTTCACAGTCACTTTTTCCAGTACAACTTGTGGTTGTCCTGTATTAAAAAGTGTTATTTATAAATGTTCCCCTCCCCCAATATAAAATGTTGCTTAGAAATTCTATTCATGAATTAAACATTTTTATTTGAAGCAAGGTAGTCTTCAATCAATCCATCAATAAGCCTTTATTAAACTATGTGCTAGGTCCCAGGGACATAATGACAGAGAATGAAACAACTCTTCTCAAAGAGCTTACATTTTTCAAGCTAAACATTTATTTTGTTTTAACAGAGTTACCTTGGAGAATTGGTTGGAATAAATGCTGGTGGCCACTAGAGGGAGTAGGAAAATAAACTGTGAAATAATGCTAGCCAGTCACTAGGATGTTTCTCTCACGTTTCTTGCCTAAAATCTTTAGGATTGGAGAGGGTCTAAGAAATCACTTAGTACAATCTGCTTATTTTCAGATGGCTAATAAAAGAGAAATCAAAGACTTAGGCTCCTCAAAATCATAACAAGGTGGCTTCAGGTGTTCTAGAAATCTGGATACTTATTTTTCTTAAAAGAAATATTGCTTAGTTGCTTATATGGGTATTTAGCTTGAAAAAATATTTATAGAAGAAATATTAATGATTGATGGAAGCTATAATTCCTTGGGTTCTAAAGCATAAACATTATGTATAGCTATAAAGATGACTTACTTCTTTGTAAGTAGAATGCCAGTGGACTCCTAGGAAAGCAAGTACTAAGGATGATGGGTTAAAAGGTACAGCATGTGATGAAGAATGAATTGGGAGAAATAATAGTTTGGCAGTTTATTATTTATTGTAATTATCACATTGATTGTAAGTACTGAAAGTTGTTCTAAGTAAGTGATTCTCTGTATAAGAACATATACAAATTAGGAAAGGATTAGCAACCAGAATATTGAATACACTATTTGATGTGTATATTCTGTTTCATTCTTTATTTTTTATTTGTTAATGTTTTATTGATGACTTTTGTTTTTTGTAAAACTGACATTTCCTGATATTACTTACATAGCTATATATAAAATACCTGTATTACAATGTACACATACCATACCTTTAAATCCGTTCTTGTAAGAGAAAAAAATTAAGCAAAAAATACCAACACTGTAGCTCTACTGACAACATGTAACATTCCCCACCCAGAATCCTCTGTTTCTCTACCAAGAGATGGAAAGTGAATTTCATTATCTGGTCTCTAAATTAGGATGTGACATTTTACTATTCCACCGAGCAATTGATTTGTACTGCTACAAAGGCATTTCCCTGTGAAAGGAGTTAGTTCACCAGAATGCCTATGTTTAGGCTATGGATTTTTAATAATACTCAAATGTGTCAAATGTTTCCCTTTTCTCTGGGCCTAGGAATTTAGGCATCAATCTAGGGGATTAATTTCCTATGTCACTTGCCAGATTAAATTTTTTTCAGTATTTGCTTTGAATTTAAAGAAAATATTGGAAGGGATCTAAGAAACTTTTTGGGCTTTTGTCCCTCTAACACTTAAAAGAAAAATGGTTCACATGAGAATATAGTAAATCAAAGAAAATATGTAATTTATATTCTGTCATATTTTTTCTGATTTTTAGTAGATGTATTTTGAAAGTCAGGGACTCACAATTAGACAGTGATTAAGTGACAGGTCAGCATGATTTATGAAACTAGGATCTTTTGTCTTGGCTTTTAGACCCCAGAATTCAAGGAATTTTTATGAGAAGAAATATGGTCAGAAGCCAGTTCTAATGGATTTGGAGAATTGTCTGGTGACAAGTTTCCTGTTATCTCAGACTATTTATGATCCTCCCTTTCCATCTAGATCTCCAAGCAGGATGTTCTAAAAATTAGATGCCCTCATAAGAGGGTTGGGTGTCATTAGTATAAGTGATGAAGACTGGGTTTCAAAATTAAGACTTCTGGTAGAATCACTAGTGACTACCTCTTAGCAAAAGGAGATAAACTATTCTAAACTTGTGACCACTGGTCATTTAATATCTTACTTCTGCTCTGGTAACTCAGTTTAATGAGAAAGAAAGAAGGAAAGAAAAAGAAAGAAAGAAAGAAAGAAAGAAGGAAGGAAGGAAGGAAGGAAGGAAGGAAGGAAAAAAAGAAAGAAGAAAGAAAGAAAGGAAGAAAGAAAGAAAAAGGAAGGAAGGAAGGAAGAAAGAAAGGAAAGAAGGAAGGAAGAAAGAAATCCCTTATTTTCTTCTCTGATTTATTGGACTGCAAAGATGACTCTAACCTTCATAATAAGGTGTCAACATATTTTATACACAAGTATAATGACTACATGAGTGCATTAAATGTTCATAGGGTCAACTCTACACACCAGAATTAAAGGAGAGTTTGTACATTCTACCAGTAAGTCTTCATCCTCCACTCTTGGGTTACCCTATTTTGGGTCTATTGTCTCTCACAAAGTTCACTTTCTTTCTATCTTAGGCCTTTAGACAAGTGTTAACCCCTTTTTTTCTCCCCTACTCGATCTCTAAGTATCCAAACTAGGTCTGTATCTGTTATCCTAACATGGAAGCACTGATTTTAAGAGGTAGAAGGGACCCCAGGCATCAAATTCAACCTATTCATTTTATACATGTCTCAGGACCGACCACTCCCTTCCCCCCTAGCTGTAGGCTACTTGGCCCAGCATCCACTCAAAACTGCAACTCATGGGCTCTTCACTAATATTTTTTTTAGTCATAACAATAGCTGGTATTTACATGGTGCTTTAGGTTTTGAAAAGAGTTTTACAAACATGAATATATTTTATCCTCATATCCATCTGAACAACAGATAGATGCTATTATTAACCCCACTGTAGAGATGAGAAAACTGAAGGAAGCGGAGGGAAAATGACTTGCTCAGGCAAACAGGGAACATCCTGTTCTTACCCCATACATGCAGGTGCTCACTATCCCAGGTATTCTTGTACCACTGGGGGAAGAGGGGGTATGTGTGGGCACAAGAGTGGCCAGCAAACACATGCAGGAGAGGAATTCATGAAGCCAGGCTGCTCGTTCTTCTGGATTGGCATCCTAGCTGTATCTCCTCTCTAATGCTGCCCTCCTGCAGAGTCACTGAAGCCATCCGTTTGTCTGCTAATGTTATCAAGCTGTGGGGTGCTGAGCCTCGAGCTGCTCTTGTGTACTACTGGGCTGTGCGCAGCCTGCTGTTGCTCACTGGCACAGCCCTTTTATTGAGCGGCTCTCTCTGGGTCCTCTGTTGCTCTGTACTGCCATCTGCTGACCTGATGAATCAAATCTGTCACGCAGGCCTGCTCTGCATTTTTAGTTTTAGCTTCCAGGGCTATTTCAGTTCACTCCAGCTCCCTGTCTCTGTCTCTCCTTAAAATTATAATTGTGTCCTAGTTGTTACTTGGGTCTGTGCAAATCCAGGCTAATAACAGCTAACATTTCGTTTCAGCTCATTTTACAAATGAAGAAACGGAGGTCAACACGATTAAGTGACTTGCCCAGGGTCACGTAGCTACTAAGTATCTGAGGTCAAATTTGAATTCAGGTCCTCCTGATTCCAGGCTCAGCAATCTATCCATTGTGCCCTTAGCTGCCTGTGTTTGTGATACACACACACACATGGTGTAGTAGATGGGCTTCATGCATGAGTCTCTTATAGAGAGACCCTTAAGACCACAAGAGTGGTCTTAATAACCTTCTCAAATTAATGAAAAACTACATCATTACAGAATTAGTATGGTCGGGGTGGTATGCAATTCTGAGGGAGTTAAAAGAATTATAGAATAAATACAAGAAATATAAAAGTTTCATAACTCTTGTTCAGTCTAGAATTACGCTACCAACTACTCATCTGAGTATTGAGCTGAGGAGATGTTAAACAGGGGATAATACAAAATACAAGCTTCATTTCCAAGCTAAATGCTGGGAACAATATAAAAAGCCATTATGATTTCAGATGAAAATCATACAGCCATTTTTCTTAAATGCTTCATAAAACCTACTTGACACAACACAAGCATTGTTAGGCATTTGTTAAATATTCAGTTCTTTCATAAATCAACTGAGCATAAACCATAATGATGCCATGAGGGAATCTGACATACATTAACCACCATCTGTGATACTAGGAAAGATTAAGCCCTAAATGAAAACTAACCATAAGAGGCATCACTGTTGCATGATTCACTATCTGTAGACATAATCATTCTTGTTTCTTTCCATTGAGTTTTATTTTCAAGTACTTAGTCGTACCTGAACTGAAGTGAAATACTCTGGAGCTAAAGAAATCCTTCACTAACTGACTCACCCGAGGCTAAGCAAGCCAGAGACAAACTTGGCAACTGAACACAAGTTTTTCTCATTCCTAGACTGATGCTCTACTCAACAGAACAGGCTGCCTTTGTAAAAAGTGTGCTACAGTTGGTAAATATATATGTAGTGGAGGTTGAATTGGCCTGTAGGGCTCATCCCAGGGAACATGTGCTCAGGACTCCCTTAGAAACTTCTGGTGGCTCCAAGGCTGTGGTGATTCAGAGCTTTAGCCTTTGGGGAATGACAGACTTCCTTGATGCTTTCAGCCATGTGGGGCCCCATGCTGAAAAGACTTATTGATTTGATGTGAAGCAAAAAATTCTGAGAGGTTCCTTGGTCCTCCATTGCCCTGTGGCAATATCATCGAGTGGGATGTTATATCATTTTAAAGAACAGACGGGTTCTGGCTGACATTCTCTTTGTTTGCCCCTCCAGATAGTATCCCATCTATGCATTATGGCAGTTACATATTACAGAGTAAGGAAACTCCACTGAGGGAATTTGTGTCTGAATCCCTGGCTACCTATTCTACTTTGTACTTCCCTTCCTAACTAGGTGAGCAAACATCAACCTTAAGTTGGATGGATACAGGATTGGAGGTGACCTTATGAGTTCATATGGTTCAAAGGTCTTGAGTCCATTGAATGAAGTAACAAGGGGAGTTTCTTCATCAGAGGTGACCCCTGATCAAAGTAGTAGGGCAAGTCACTGACCTGGCTTGTCAACAGGCATGGACTTTGAGGGAAAGAGGGTAAAGCAGAGGTGATGCGTAAAATGACTCATCGTCAGTCCCAGAGAACTTTCTGTTCTGAAGATATATATTCTGTTATTCTGGCAATGCAAGCTAGGAGTCTTCCATGTTTAGCATTTCCTTTGGGTGCTTCATATTATATTCATATTGATATATTTATATTACATCCTCTTAGTAAAAATTATACAAATACAATTTTACCCAGAAAATGTGATATGAAAGATCTATATTTATAAAACAAGCAAGTTAGGATGTGATTGTTCATGTCACTAAAGGATTGTTTGTTATCTTCTCCTATTTTTGCCATCTAAAAACCCCATGACATCAATTCCAGGATGGAAAGAGATGGCCCTTCTTTCCATGTGCATCTGGTCCTATTCCTTCCTGTTTTCTTTAGCGGATTGAATCCTTAATCACCCTCCCCGCTTCTCTCACATCTTCACTCTCCCTATCTACTGTGTTCCTTCCCTACAAACATTCCTAAGGCTCTACCACCATCCTTTAAAAACCCTCTGTTGACCCTCTCATCTCCTCAAGTTAACATCCTATATATTCTCTTTCTTAGTGGAACTCCCCAAAGCTGTCTGCACTCTCTGTCTCTACGCCCTCTCCTCTCACTACCGCCTTAATTCTTATGACCCCATACTTCAACTGAAACGAGCTTCTCCAGAATTATCAATAGCCTCTTAGTTGCCAATTATGTTGGTCTTTTCTCAAAACTTATCTTGATCTATGAACTGCATTTGATACTGTTGCTCAGTATCTATCTATCTATCTATCTATCTATCTATCTATCTATCTATCTATCTATATATATATATTCATTTTATTTATTTTTAATGTTCTACAATCACTACCATAAAACCTAGATTTTTCCCCCCATTTGCTCCCCTCTTCCCTCCTCCCTCCCCAAGACGGCATACAATTCTATATAGGATCTACACATACATTCCCACTGAATACATTTTCACTATAGTCATGCTATGTAGAAGAACTAAGATAAATGGGAGAAATCCTATAACAAACCAAAACATAATACACACATACACACACACACACACACACACATACACAAATGATCTGCTACATTCTGCAATTGAATTCCATAGTTCTTTCTCTGGATGTGGAAGGCATTTTGCCTTAGAAGACCATTGTGAATTTTTTTTTTTTATGTCCTTGCATTGCTATGAAGATCCAAGTCTACCAGAAAAAACTCTTGCACACTGTGGTCGTTGCTGTGCACAAAGTTCTCCTGGTTCTGCTCCTTTCGCTCAGCATCAGATCATATAAGTCTTTCCAGGCCTCCCTGAAGTCTTCTTGTTCATCATTTCTTATGGCGCAATAGTACTCCATTACATTCATACACCATAATATATTCAGCCATTCCCCAATTGATGGGCATCCCCTTGACTTCCAGTTTTTGGCTACCACAAAGAGTGCTGCTATAAATATTTTTGTACCTATGGGACCCTTTCCCATTTTTATGATCTCTTGGGAATACAATCCTAGAAGCGATATTGCTGGGTCAAAGGGTATACATATTTTTGTAGCCCTTTGGGCATAGTTCCAAACTGCTCTCCAGAATGGCTGGATTCCTCTTTGGATTTTTGTGACACTACTCTCTCTTTATTCTCCTCCTACTTGTATGACTGTTTCTTCTCAATTTCTTTTTCTGAATTGTTATTCTTTTAGCTGTGAGTGTATCCATAAGATTCTGTCCTAGGCCCTCTTCATTCTATCTCTTGGTAGCTACATCCCATAGATTTAATTATCATTTCTATGTTGATGATTCTTCCAAAACTTACATATCTATCCCAGTCTCTCCACTGAGCTTCAGTCCCACATTATTAATTGACTGTAGGACATCTCAAAATGAATATCTTGGAGACATCTTAAATTCAATATGTCTAAAATTGAACTAATTATCTTTCTACCCAAATCTTACCCTCTTCCAAACTTCCCCATTTCTATCAAAAGCATTACCATCCTCCCAGTTACTTGTCATTATCCTTAACTCTCTTCTCCACCTCACTTCACAAAGCCAGTCACCAAAGACTGCTGTTTGTACCCACTGCCCACAAACATCTCTTGTATCCAGTCCCTACTCTCTACTTACACAGCTATCACCTTAGTTCAGAACATCATCATCTCTTATTGTAACAGCTTCCTAATCGATCTTCTTGCCTTAAGTCTTTCCCCACTCCAGTGCAATCTTCTTATTGCTGCCAACATCATCATTTTCCTTAAGTACACTTAAGTGACTCCCTATTGCATCTAGTGACTTCCTAGTGCCTCTAGGATAAAATAGAAATTTCCCTGTTAAACTTTTAAACTTTCAACATACACATATATGCTATGTACATATACAGGTATATATGTATGTATATATGTACTTGTCTCTACCAATGGAATATAAGCACCTTATGGAATGTATTTTTTTTATACACATACACACTATATATATATATATATATAAAATTAGCTTTAATTCATCAAGATCTGTCTCCTCCCACAATTGAGAACACAAGACAAAACCCATTACAAATCTATAGAGTCAATCATAACAGATTTCCACGTTGTCCATATCCAGAAGTATATCTGTCTCATTCTGCATTCTGACCCTTTAACTTCTCTATCAAGAGGTGGGTAGCATCTGTTTCTTCATTAGTCCTCTGGAAGCCTGTTTGATCATTATGCTGATAAGTTTAGCACAATTAGTATTCTGTCACATTTATATACTATGACATTGATTCCCCAATTTGTGGAACCTTCTCAGATTCCCATTCTTTGCTACTGTAAATATTTTTGTACATCCTTCGAGTTTGTTTTGCTTGGGATGAGTCCCTCTCTTAATCTATTCTTCTTCCAATTTCACCAGGTAAGGAAGGTGAGACCCTAGGTTCTTACTAAACCTTTCTAAAACTTTCTTCATGAAGTACCAGGTAGATGAAAGAGTTCTCGGATTCACCAAATGCTTTGTCACTAATGTAGGATTTCTATTAAAACAGCACCTATTAATAATTGCTTTTATTTTTTTGGTCTAGACTTATGATTTCATGAGTAGCGAACTTCCCGTGTAGAAATTTACTGATACAGATTAGAAAATAGTATGGTACTGAGGAAATAATACTGGATTTGGAGTCAAAGAACTTGAATTAAAATTCCACCTATGTCATTTACAATTTGTGACTTTAGGCAAGTCATTCAGCCTCTCTGGAACTCATAAAATGAGGGAATTGGACTAGATGCCCTCTATGCCCCTTTCTAGGTTTAAATGCTTGTTGTTGCTGCTGTCATCTGTTTCAGTCATGTCCAACTCTCCCGTGACCCCATTTGGGGTTTTCTTGGCAAATACACTGGAGTGGTTTGCCATTTCCTTCTCCAGCTCATTTGACAAATGAGGAAACTTGAGGCAAACAGGGTTAAGTGACTTGCCCAGGATCACACTGCTAATAAGTGTCTGAGGTTGGATTTGAACCCAGGAGGATGACTCTTCCTGACTCCAAGCCTAGACCTCTATCTACTGTGCCACATAACCACCCCTACTTCTAAATCTAGGATCCCATAAACTTCTCTGTAACTTAAAGACTCAGGAAAGTACAGTGATATTAAATGACTTGCCTATGATCACACAGCTAGTATGTATAAGAGGCAGGGCATGAACTTATTCTCTCTGAGACTGGCCCTTTATCTACTACACCACTTCTAGACACACATAGTAAAAGTATTACAAGAAAGTAATTCAATGCAATATGTTGGCAAAATGGTAATAATTGATGGAAACATCTCTGAAGACAATTTGGGTATAAAGTCCTACCCATGATGTATGTTACTTCTGGGTACGTAAATAAAGATGAACTTGATTCTCTGTTCTTACCCAGCAAAGAGAGTGTTGGATGGTGGCATTGCCTTGTGATCTTTAAATAAATGAAAAAGTATCTTGTAACTGAAACATGAGTATCAGCATGTGCCAGGATGACATTTCAGCACTAGCTTGTGGGCTGACTAGTCCTTCTGAGTTCTGATCACTATCCCAGGATGGCATTGTTTACACGCTTACCATTTGAGCTTGCCTCCTTGAATCAGCACGTTGTCAGGCTAAGAAGCCTGATTGGCTGCAATTCCAAGATAGCTAAGAGATGGCCCAGTTCTCTTAAAAGTCAAACTGAGGGAACAAGTGCATATAACCAGTTAATGGAGATGGGGTGGGATGGCACAGGGCGCCATAAATACATTCTTGCCCATGCCTACATTTGAAGATAGAATGGGACAGGGGCGGGGGTAGAACAGAAAAGTGTTATAGGGGATAAGGATGGTGAAAGAGGGTTGTAGGAGAGTCAACTTCTCCACTGGAAATCTATTTATTTTGACATTTTAACAGGTAAAGAATATCCTAGTGGTCAGATTTGTACCTTACTAGATTTGGCCTAAGATTCTAACAGGACAAGATCATGGAGGCAAGAACATAGTAGAAAAAGGGCTTGTCTCAATTTGGGTTTAGAGAATCTGAATTTGAATTCGAGTTCTGTCACTTTGACAGAACATTGGAAAAGTCACTAAGTTTCTCCTGTCCTCAATTTCCTCATCTTTTAACTGAGGAGATTGGGCCAGATGATCTCTCGGTTTTTTTCCTGTCATAGATTTAAGTTTATTTTGGATTTTCTCTCATCTGGGTGTTAACTCTCTATCCTAGCTTGGCTTTATGTATAGATTTGATAAACACACACTCACACACCACCTCCACCTTTTTTTTCTAAGTCATTCACAAAACTGTTAAGCAACCGAGGATCAAGCAGAAATTGATCCCTGGGGCTCTCCACCAGACCTCCTTCAAAGTGAATCATGAAGAACCATTTTACCAGTTCTGTATCCTCTCAATAGGACTGTATCCTCTAGTTTATGTTTATCCATCTTGTCCAAAGAACAATAGGAGAGACTTTTATTAAGTGCTTATTTGCAATCTAAGTGAGTCTATCTATATAGCATTCTCAGGCCAGAAACTATGTCAAAGAAAGAAATTACCTGTTCTGGATGAGGCCATTCTGGCCCTTTGTAGTCACTATGTCTTTTCCTGGATGTTCACTAACCATCCTTTAAGTAATGAAAATTCAGATGATGAATCCAAATCCCTTTATTGCTGATGAGTTTGACAAGTCAAGATGAAAAACCTCACCTCATCATGGTTTTCTTTAAATTTATTTTTTGTTATTTTTATTCTAAACCAGTGATTTTATTATTCTTGAGAATTCTAGTAAGGAAAACACCCTCTGCCACTGCATATCAACAGCCCTTCTGTATTTTATAGATATCTTAAGATAGCTTATACATCTTTTTTATTTATTTATCGATTGATTACAACATGCGTTTCCACAAAATTTTGAGTTCCAATTTTTCTCCCCATCTCTCCCCTTCCCCCACCCCATAACACCTTGCATTCTCATTACCCCTTCCCTCAATGTGCCCTCCCTTCTATCACACCCCTCCTTTCCCTTATCCCCATCTTCTCTCTTTTCTTGTAGGGCAAGATAGATTTCTATACCCCATTAACTGTATTTCTTATTTCCCAGTTATATGCAATAACAATTCTCAACATTTGCTTCTAATACTTTGAATTCCAACTTCTCTCCCTTCTTCCCTCCCCACCCATCCCCACTGAGAAGGCAAGCAATTCAATACAGGCTATATATGTGTTATTTTTCAAAAGACATCCATAGTAGTCATGTTGTATAAGACTAGCTATATTTCCCTCCATCCTACCCTGTCTCTCCTTTATTCTATTCTCTCATTTGATCTTGTCCCTTCCCAAAAATGTTTACTTCTAGTTACTCCTTTCTCCCATTTGCCCTCCCTTCTATCATCACCCTCCTCTCACTTATCCCCTTCTCCCCTACTTTCCTATAGCGTAAGATAGATTTTCATACCAAAATTAGTGAGTATGTTATTCCCTCAAGTCATATGTGAAGAGAGTAAGCTTCACTTTTCCCCTCTTACCTCCACCCTTTTCTCCTCCATGGAAAAAGATATTTCTTATCTCTTTTATGAGTGATAATTTGCCCCATTCCATTTCTGCCTTTCTCCTCCCAATATATTCCTCTCTCACCTCTTTATTTTTTTTATAGATATCATCCCTTCTGATTCAACTCCACCTGTGCTCTCTGTCTACGTGTGTGTGTGTGTGTGTGTGTGTGTGTGTGTGTATAATCCCTCCACCTACCCAAATACTGAGGAAAGTCTCAAGAGTTAGAAATATTATCTTTCTATGTAGTAATGTAAACAGTTCAGCTTTAGAAAGTCCTTTATGATTTCTCTTTCCTGTTTACCTTTTCATGCTTCTTTTGATTCTTGTGTTTGAGAGTCAAATTTTCTCTTCAGTTCTGGTCTTTTCATCGAGAATGCTTCAAAGTCCTCTATATTGTTGAATGACCATTTTTTCCCTTGAAGTATTATACTCAGTTTTCCTGGATAGGTGATTCTTGGTTTTAATCCCAGTTCTTTTGACTTCTGGAATATCCTATTCTAAACCCTTCAATCCCTTAATGTAGGAGCTGCCAGATCCTATGTTATCCTGATTGTATTTCCACAGTACTCAAATTGTTTCTTTCTAGCTGCTTGCAATATTTTTTCCTTGACCTGGGAACTCTGAAATTTGGCCACAATATTCCTAGGAGTTTCTCTTTTGGAGTCTCTTTCAGTAGGTGATCAGTGAATTCTTTCAATATTTATGTTGTCCTCTGGTTCTAGAACATCAGGGCACTTTTCCTTGATAATTTCATGAAAGATAATGTCTAGGCTCTTTTTCTTGTCATGGCTTTCAGGTAGTCTCATAATTTTTAAATATTCTCTCCTGAATCTATTTTCCAGGTCAATTGTTTTTCCAAAGATATATTTCACATTACCTTCTATTTTTTCATTCTTTTGGTTTTGTTTTGTAATTTCTTGGTTTATCATAAAGTCATTAACTTCCCTCAGGTCCACTCTCATTTTTAAAGAACTATTTTCTTCAGTGAGCTTTTGAACCTCCTTTTCCCTTTGGCTAATTCTGCTTTTTAAAGCCTTCTTCTCCTCGTTGACTTTTTGGACCTCTTTTTCTAATTGAGTTAGCCTATTTCTAAAGGTGTTATTTTCTTCAGCATTTTTTTGGGTCTCCTTTAGCAAGCTGTTGACTTGCTTTTCAAGCTCTTCCATGGCCTGAGCCCATTGCATATTCATTTTGGATGCAGAAGCCTTGACTTCCTCTGACAGTATGCATTGTTCTTCCTTATCCAAAAGGATAGAAGGAAATACCTGTTCATTAAGAAAGTAACCTTCTTTGGTCTTTTTTCCCCTTTTTTGGGCATTTTCCCAGCCAGTTACTTGACTTCTGAATCCTTTGTCAAGAGGAGGGTCCTAGTGTTCCTCCTCACCCCAGGACTGTGTTTAGGGCTGAGGTTCAGATCAGCTGCTCAATTCCCCCAGGAGCTTTAGGCTGTGTGCTTCACAGATGGATGCTACTGTTGCCACCACCTGGGGCCAGTGCTAGGGGGGACCCTGCTCCCCTCTTACCCAGTTGGAAAAGCCCTCTCACTGATCTTTGAAGCTCTCTTTGGTGCTTGTGAGTTGAGGAATCTGAGACCCTCCCTGTTGGGGATTTTGCCCCAGAGTCCTGTTCCAGTCCTGTTCCTCCCCATGCAGCACAGCCAGGACTGAGCTCTGCTCTACTCAGCATCCTGTGGGATAGACCTTTCCTGTTGCCTTCCAGGTTACCTTTGGCTGGAAAACTCTTTCACTCTGTTGTTCTGTGGCTTCTGATGCTCTAGAATTTGTTGAGAGTCATTTTTTACAGGTATTTTATGGGCTGTGGGGGAAGAGCTAGAGTATGTATATCTTTCTACTCCACCATCTTGGCTCTGCCCCCTCTCCTCAATTTCTATCTTATATGTATCTTTTTAAAAATTTTAAAAATTCATTTTATTTTTAATTTATGGAATAAGACAAACATTTCCATAACATAGTATAATAAGAATAGATTGTACATGAAACTACAAATCTATTATGTACAACTTGCTATTCCTTTTAAATATATAATGAAATTATTATGTAAATTTCTTTTTTCCCTTTTTTCTTCCCTCCCCCTCCCCCAGCAGAGATGACTACCATTAGACATAAATAGTATAATTTTTGTCTAACATAAAATTATTCTATATATACTTTTGTCAGTGCTTTCTCTGAATGCATAGAACTCTAGTAGGCTTTTCATTTTTCTCTAAGTTTGTGAACACATACTGCTAATTTTATTTTCAGATTGTTATGTTATTATAAATGTATTTTTAAGTTACTCAGTTAACCTTTGTGTCAGAGTTTATTTTATTTCCCTCAGAGATCTATCTTCCCTAAAACATGGAAAATGCCCCCTAACTTAAAGTGGAGCCTGCAAGGTGGCCAGCAGCTGCAGCCAGCTGCCTCAATCTTTCTGCTCTCAGGTCTGACCTTTTTTTGATAGTTAGCACTCTACTGTATTGGTCTGCCTGGGAATGTCCCAGCTAAGTTATCTACACCATTCTGGATGTTATCAGAAAGGAGCTGGCTTCTTGTCACCTCATGTTTACACTGAGGCCACTCATCCCTGCTGGGCACAGAGTGTCCCAGGGAGCAGGTTTGTGGTATCTCTTTCAAAGATGGGCATAGACTTATCCTTTAGACCTCAGGAGTTCTTAACCATTTGTGTGTGTGTGTGTGTGTGTGTGTGTGTGTGTGTGTGTGTCCTGGACCTTCCTTGTCAGATGTGCCTTTGGCCCCTTCTCAGAATAATGCTTTTAGATGCATAAAATAAAACACAGAAGATTGCAAAGGAAATTGATTACACTGAAATGCAGTTTTCAATATACTTAAAAAGCTAGTTCCTATACCCCAAGCTGTGAACCCCTCTTCTAGAGCCTCTCCAGCCTGGTTCTGAGGTATTGTTGTTTATAATCAAGCAAGGACAAGACATTTGAGTACTGCACATAAAGTTTGATGATTATGTAACTGGGCTCCTATCTATTGGGAACCTTGAGTCCTCACTTTTACATAGGCGATTCAACTCACAAAATAAGCACCAGCCACCATGGAAAAGAACTAAATTCAAGGCATTAAAGTTATGTGTGCTTATGAAAAATATATGAAAATTCCTCTGTTATTCCCTACTATATCATATGGCTGCCTACCTTGCATAGGCCTGGTCTTGACTAACCCTATATTTGGTTATGGTGATCTATGCCCTAACTCAGCCAGGGAGTCTTTTTAAAGTTACTTTGGAAGGATATAATGTGTACCTCCTCAAAAGCCCCCATTTTAGCTCCCTGGGGATTATTAGGCCACCTTAACTGTCCTCAGCTCATTCTCATACAGGATATTACACAAATCAAACATCTGTACTCCAGAGACCACCATAGGTTATACACAAAAGGGCTATATACTCCTAACACAGAATGCATATTATTCTAAATCCCAATGTATGTACTCACATAAGCAACTGCTTTAAAGGTAGTAGGGTGGAGACAGCTAGGTAGCTCAGTGGGTAGAGTGCTGTGCCTGGAGTCAGGAAGACTCATCTTACCTGGCCTCAGATACTTATTAGTGGTGTGACCCTGGGCAAGTCACTTAACCCTAAACAGGCTCAGTTTTCTTCATTTGTAAAATGAGCTGGAGAAAGGAATGGCAAACTATCCTGGTATCTTTGCCAAGAAAACCCAAAATGGTGTCATGAAGAGTCAGAAGTGACTAAAGTGACTAAAAACTAAACAAAATAACAGTGGAGCAAAGAGATTCAGGAGAGACCTGGGGTTTAAGACTGTCTCTGGGAGTAGCTATGTAATCCGGGGTAAATCACTTTTTCTCTGTAAGCCTCTGTTTCTTCATCTGTAAAATGGGGCTAATTAATCTTTTACTATCTATTTCACAGGGATGTGAAATCCCCGTGAAAAGGGGCAATGAGGTAGTGCAGTGGATAGAGCACCAGTGCAGGAGTCAGGAGGACCTGAGTTCGAATCTCACCTCAGATACTTGACACTCACTAGCTATGTGACCTTGGGCAAGTCACTTAACCCCAATTGCCTCATCCTGGGTCATTTCCAGTCATCCTGATGAATATCTGGTCACTGGATTTAGATGGCTCTGGAGGAAAAGTGGGGCTGGTGACCTGCACAGCCCTCCTTCACTCAAAATAAAGTCAAATGCAAGTAACATTGTCATTTCCTTGGTGGCATGGTCTTCTTTGGCAATGAGGGATGAACACACACAGGGATGTTGGGAGGAAAGCACTTTGTAAACCTAGGAATACCACAGAAATGTGACTTGTTGTGAATTATTAATTATAATTATATTCATGCTCAGTATTCATGAATTGTGAAAGCAGTCAAGCTTCTTTGAGTGGGAGGGGGTCAGATTCTTTGAGTTGTTTATAGAAATCTGGAATGGTTCTAGGGTACAGAGAGACTAAAGAGCAATAACTAGAAACATATATAATATGATATAATGCAATGTTATATGATACAACACAATATAATATAATATAGTTATAATACCAGCTTCTCTCTTGAAATCTCAGGCACTGTGAATTTTTGATTTGGCATTAATGGCTTTAAGGAAGAAATGATTTGGAGGGCAAATGGAGCTTGTGCAGGGCATTTCTGACTTTGTAAGAAAAGTTTGACTGTCTCTTAGGACAAGTGGCTTGCTTTGGGTCATATGCCCTGTGGCAGACCTAGGATTTGGTCCCAGGATGTACACTTCCAGTCCAGCACCTGATTTCTCTGCAGTTCCGATGTACACTTCCAGTCCAGCACTGATTTCTCTGCAGTTCCCAGTCTCTCTCTCCCTCTCCCTCTCCCTCTCCCTCCCTCTCTCTCTCTCTCTCTCCCTTCTTTGTATCCTGAGGAATATTTTCCTCCCCAAACTCACAATTGTTTTCAGCCTGGTCTCATCTTTGCCCTGCCCCTCATTAAAATTCGCTTTCAAGGGAAGAATCTGAAACTCATTTACACTAAGGTGGAAATAATCAATGATTTAAAGAGTTGCTCAAATAAATTCCCAGAGAAATTTCTGTTTTAACAGAGGACAAAGCTCCTGTTGAATTTCATATGAAGGAATGAAGCCAAAACGAAGGAATTTTTTGACATTGGCAAATACAGAGAAACAGGGAGCTCTTGCAGTCACACCACACAGACAACCACCTATTCATCAGGTCAGTTCTGGGCCATTGAGCCCTATCTATGGGACCCACAAAGCTGTTTTCCTGATGTGGCTGCTTCAAGCCTGGTCTCCACTGAAGGAATTTGTAGTTAGGTATAGTGTTAACGTGGCTGCACAGGTCATGAGAGCGGAAAGGAACTCAGTCCCACTTCTATAAGCCTTCCTACAGTCTTCTAGACTTTCCTTTTTTGGTTTCTTACCAAGCAGGCCCTGGTGGATAGCAGAGACTTTTCTCTCATACAAGAAACTGGCATAGAGGAGAGGCCGGGAGAAACGTTGACTTTTTCTTTGTATCCCCAGTGCCTAGGACGGTGCCTGTCACCGAATAAATGCTTATTCAGTAATTGTAATCTTGTTTTTCATCTTAAAAAAAGGAAAAACAAAATCTTGGTAAAAGCATGCATAATGTAGCAAAACAAATTCTACATTAGCCATGTCTAAAAACGTTTAACTCATTCTACAACTGGAGCCTATCATCTCCCTCTCAGGCGATGGGCAGCATATTTCATCACTGGTCCTCGGGAATCATGGTTGATCAGTGCATTGATCCAAATTCTTAAGTTTTTCAAAGTTTTATCTTTCCACTGTGAAGCTCTGCTCACGTTATCCTGCATCAGTTCGTGTAAGTCTTTATAGTTTCCACTGAAATCATCCCTTTCATCATTTCTTGTGGTACAACAGGATTTTCTCACATTCATCTACCATCATTGTTCAAGCATTCCGCAGTTGGGGAGCATGCCCTCCCTTATTTTCCACAGCTCTTTGCCACTATAAAAAGAGGCTCCATAAACATTTTTGTGCATATGGGTTCTTTTCTTCTTTCTTTGATCTCTTTGTGAATATAAGCCTTAGAGTAGGGTGGCTTGACAAGGGGACAACCTCTCACTGTCCACATAGTACACCCTAGTGTTCCAAACCAAATCTTGCTTATGGATCACTTGCTAATCTTGGAAGAGTAATTTTTTTCTTTTGAAAAAACACACTTCCCAATAGATCTCTAGCTCTTCCCACTGCCAGAGAACCATCTCTTATAATAAAAAATAAAGAAGATGAAAGCAAAACTAACCAAACTGAAAATTCACATGATCACAGAATTAGACTTGTAAGAGAACTTTGAGATTATGCGGTCAGATCCTTCCCCCATCATTTTACATATGAAGAAACTGGGGTCCAGAAAGGTTAAGTGTTGTATCTAGAGTCACACAGCCAGTAAGTGTCTAAGGTGGAGCTGAATAAGTATTTGGAGAATTTGATGAGAAGAAGAATGTAGGTAAATTTGGAGTATTTATTTAGAAGGATGAATTAACCCTGTTTTAAAACTTTATTCTATGGTTAAATCTATATGGGAAGAGTCTAGGGGAAGGGAATAAGCATTTATAGAGTACCTCCTATGCGCCAAGTACTAGGCTACGTGCTTTATAAATTTTATTTCATTTGTTTCTCACAACAACCTTGTGAAGTAGATGTTATTGTTATCCCCTTTTTACAGATGGGGAAACTGAGGCAAACAGAGGTCTAGTGACTTGCCTAGCTAGGGTCATACAGCTAAAAAGTGTGTGAAGCCGGATTTGAACTTTGTTTTTCCTGATTCCAGGTCCAGTGCTCTATGCATTGTACCCTCCTCTCTCCTGTCCCTCCTTGCCTGGAATGCTCTACTCATACACTTCCACAGTCAAAAGCTGCCTTTTCTCCTTGGAGTTTACTGACCAGATTTTTTCCTCAAAGACCAAGCCTTAAGTCCAATTCACTCTGGAGCTTATAGATTGGACCACAGGTCCCCACCCACCTAGCACGGAGTGAATATAAGTACTAACAAATAGAAACTGTTTCTCTTTTACCCAGGAACCCTGAGGGTCTTCCCCTCCCAGTTTGATTTTTTTTTGCTATTTATTTTCTTTATTAAAAGGGGCCATCCCATGAGTAACTACTTAAAGAGGCCTATTCAGTGTATCTCACTGAAAGTGAGCATGTGGTGAGACCTTAGCCAGAAAAGGTCAGGGTCTCCCATTGCATCCTGGGTCACTCATCCTGATGAATATCAGGCCACTGGACCCAGATGACTCTGGAGGAGAAAGTAAAGTCGATGACTTTGCATCGTCCACCCTCACTCAAATCAAAGTCAACTGCAAGTCATCTCATCATCGTGATGTCATGGTCCTCTTTGAGAAGGAAGGACAAACACAACCACATACCTGACTCATAAGAGGCTGACTTGTTTCCAACTCTGTCAGCCAGTTGTTTATCCACTCATCTCAATGTCTTTCTGAGCCACACATCTCAGATTTCTTTAAGGGAAGAATAAATTCTAGTTGCCTGCCAAATGATAGGGAAGGAATTAATGTTTGATAAAGCATTTTGAGATTACAAAAATTATAGGTCAAACTCAAGTTATGCTTAACTCTAGAAACTACCAAGGAGTTAGCTGTGGTCACACACTTCACCTGAAGTTGGAGGATCAAGATGCTGAGCCCATTCGTTCCATATTGATTACTGCTTAGAGAGAAGCAAGTAGTCCAGTGACCCCTTTATCTTTCCTATCTTTCAGAGACACATGAGGCCATAATACAATACTTTTCTGTTGTTTTTGTAGAGACAGATTGCCAGTTACGGCAAATAGATGGTTCAATAGAGTAGACTGAGGGCATAAGAGCTGAACTACCATCCTATCAGCTGCCAGCACTTCATGGCCTCCTATAACTTCTCCACTCTTCTTTCATCCTCTGGCTCACCACAATCTAAAAACCAGATTTGGAAAAAAAAATGAAAGAATCAAGGTAAAACCTTCTTGAGGATTTAAAGGAGGATATGGGCAAGAATGATAAGATATGGATGGGTTATGATCTGAATCAGCCTAAGGGGTACAGAGAATTATAATTAGAATGAGCAAGCAGGGCTTTGTCCCAGAACATTGGTAATATACACGCCTCTTCAATATCTAGAAACAACTGGGCTTAGCAATTAGTTAGCAAAGATGATTAGTTAAAATTGGAAGTTACCAGACAGTTGATTTCCTCCTCCCAATCCATGTTACACTCCACAGGAGTTCCATGTTGGCTCTCTTCTGGGCAACTGGCCTTCCTAACAGCAGCCTTGCAAGGTTCTGCAGTCTGTCTCTCCCTCCTCTCCCCCCCGTAGAAATATCTTCCTCCTTTGTATCCTGGGGTCTCTTTCCCTGCATCTAAACTAGAATAAAAAAATTTATTTATGGGAGACATTTCTTACTGCTTTTCCTAGGCACCAAAATGGGTAGCTATGGCTTTGGGAATTATAACAAGGTCACAGATTTATTATGATGTAGCAATGCTGGAGTAGGGTAGTGATCAGGATTTTTCAACCCTTCCTATTTTCATGTTACTGACTGACTTGTTGCCCCAAAGAGTTTCTCAGTATAAATACTCTTTTCGCGCTCTGGGAAGTAGTATCAAAGAATTTGTGATTCTCTTTATCCTTCACAAGCTCCAAGCCCTCAGCTGGAGACAGTGCTTCTGGTAAAACATCTGAGTGTTAGATCTACTTTGTAAACTTCATAGACCCTTTTTCTGTGATTAAGTTTGTGAAAGACCAAAACCATTAATGAAAGGATCAAAGGATAAGGAACAAATAAATGGTCAAACAATATGGACAGGAAGTTTTATTTTCTTCCTTTGTCTAAAAACAATTTCAACAAAGTTATTTAGGCAAACCATTATCCCTCCCCGCCAAATGTAGAGTATAATGATGTTTTTTCATTTATTACTAAACATGTTCCTCTTATTTACTTACATGTAAATGGTACCAAACTATATTTTGTCATGTTTTATAATCCGGAGAGGAGTTGCCATCACTATTTTGTAGCTCAAGGTACAATAAAAAAACCCAGAAGTATCCAACTAGAGAGGAAAGTTGATATTACAGACATATAGAACCTTACCTCCCAATTCTCAAGGTAGCTCTTTATACAGTAAGGCACTGACTATGGGTACTGTCGGAGCCCATTTCTGGCTAACCACATGGAACTTTCCTCATGGGGACAAAGTTACCAACTTTCAAAAATTACCACTTAACTAAGACTAAGTACTTAGGAGAAAAAGGAAAAGGAAACAGAGAGAAATGATTCTTAATAACCAATAACTTGGGAAGATCCAGAGTTCTCCCCTTTTTCTAAAGTCCTGATTTCTGAAAGTAAAAGAATGAATTAACTCTCCTCAGTCTTAACCAGACACTACCCACCTTTACAAGGAATTTAATTTAAGATGGGGAAACCCATTGTGCTTTACTTGGTTTGGGTAGGCGTAAATTCTTTGATTAGATTGCCCAAAGCTGGGAGTAGTCTGGGTATAGAGATAAGTTTCTCGTCCAAGGGTTACATGATGTCATCCCAAGCTCTTAGTTTTAATATAACCAACCTCTTATTGTGTTAACCAATCAGAATTGATTGCCACTCCTCTTCCAAAAGAACCTGAGGCTGGGCTGCCATGACTGCCTGGTCGAAGAGAGATGGCCAAATGACCTTCATTTTATTAATAACTTGCTGATCTTATTAATAATATGATTAAATTACCCAGAAACTATGTCTCTCCAACGTTTTTAGTCACCACAAAGACTGACAAAACATGAAGGTCCCAATCAAAGTCACCTTAGAAGTAGTCAAAAGGGGAAAGTGGTTTATTAGAATTAATTTCCTGAGCATTACTATATTTCACTTAAAAGTATCCTATCAAGTTGTCTTTCAGAGATGAAAGTAAGAAATATGAGCTTGGGGAAAAAAATGTTACCTTTCTAAAGTTAGTCAGGATCAAAGATCACAGATTAATAAAGGATAGTCTCAAGACAGTGAACATGTAATGCCTGGAAGAAATGAGTTTTGGAATGTGTCATTTGTTAAATAAAAAAGGCCAAGTGCCTAAAGGATGGGATACCTGTGAGGTTTCTTAAAAATGGAACAATAAAAAGACTATGAAGACTAGAAAGCCTGTTTTTCATAGGTTTGTATTTAGCAGTCAAGGGAAAGGGAAGAGAGTTTTGAGGTGAAATGCTTGCTTTATGGCAGACCCAACACTACTAATGATATTGTAAGTACAAGCTTCAAAAGAGAAGCAGTGATAAGCCAGGGTAGAATAGGAACCAAGCCCCCAAATTCAGCAGAGGGAGTATAAGTTACAAGTGAAAGGAAGTACAATCATGCTGAAAGTTACAATAGGCTCATTGTTTATCCCAACCCCTCTGGTAAGTACTCCCATAAAATAGTAAATTAGAATAGAAATTCAAAATGCCTCAATCATTCTCTTAATAAGCTACATCCAAAATATCACAGGCTATTGGTGGTCAGAGTCCAACCCTCTCCAGCTTTCAGTGGCCTCTGTGGCTCCAAATGATAGACATTATGGAGCTTAGGTCACAAGATATGGATCTGCAGAATAAATGGCAGTTCCTCACCCACCTTGAGAAAAGGTCATCATTTAGAGGTCGATTATGCAAACGGTGATCAGATAGCTCTCTTTCAGGGAAAACTCCAGTTCAAGGATTATTCTGAGCATTTTACTTAGGTCTTTGTATATGGACACTCTTAGGAATAGGGAAAAAGGAGTGAAGTGGAAGAAAGAATTCTCTGTCAAATAGTACGATGGAGAGAATGGAACTGAACCCTAAGCATCTCGTTTTCTGAACTGCCATGGTCTCCATGCAGCCAATTATCAAACTCTTCATTATTCTTTTCCTCCCCTTGCAGTCTTTCATGGTCTTCCCTGTTACCTTCTTTCTGCTCCCCAGCATCTTTCTTTTAGTCTTTTTTTCTTTTGCTCTGAATCTTCCTTTTTAACCTTTCTGTTCAGACCTATGTGTTTCTAATGCTGCACGTCTCAAACGTTTTGGCCATAAGACCCCTTTTAACTCTTAAAAAATTATTGAGGATTCCAAAGAGTTTCGTTTATGTAGGTTAAAGCTATAAATATTGGCCCTATTAGAAATTAGGATTGATCAGTTTTAAAATTAATTAAAAGTTAATTCACTTGAAATAACAAAAACTTACTGCATGTTAACATAAGTAATATGTCTTATAAAATAGCCACATTTTCTAAAATGAAATAAAATACTGAGAAGAATGACATTGTCTCACATATTTTTGCAAATCTCTTTAGTGTCTGGCTTAATAGGTAATGCTTCTGCATTACCTGTTGTGATATATTGTTTTTGTTGCAGTATATAAATAAAATCTGGCCTCTCACAGTTTGTAGGTGGAAAAAGGAGTATTTTAATGGGCAAATAACATCTAGTATTACTTACAGACAGATAACTTGCAGATATCTTGAAAGGGTCCATCAGGGGACCACACTTTTAGCACAAGTGTTCTAGTGCATCTTTCAAAGGTGAAATGAAAGACTGAAACCATGCCTCTTCTATGTCTGTTAGTACATCAACAGCATTTGTGGTCTTCCATTTCCTTTCTATTGAAAAGTTGCTGACATCAGACATGGGGTACATGTATAGCACTAACCCACTCTGGTCATCTGAGAGCTGGTGCTTCAAGTCATTTTGGAGATGGTTAATCTGTCAGGAAGGGTCTCCTTGATGATTCCAGTGAGGACACAATTGGGTAGGTTCAAGTCCTCTGTTTTTTTTGCAGGGGTACCCCCACTCAACAGTGCCCTCCCTGGGTTCTAGGACAGGGGAGGCACCCTCAGAGATATAACTGATTGCTCCAACCTCCCTACCCTAAACCAGTGTTTTTCCTGCCTGGGCATCATTACTACACCACCCTACCCCAACCATCGTCAGATTTCACACTGCTAAGGATCTGTGGGCATTCTATGAGTCATAACCTCTCCCATCAGAAAGCAGATTTCAAAGGGAGAAATCTAAGCTATCAAGAAGTGTGTGAAAAAAAAGTTTCGAATCACTAATCATTGGAGAAATGCAAATTAAAACAATCTTGATGTTCTACCTCACAAACATCATGTTGGCAAAGATGAACCCCGCCCCCCCAAAAAAGAAAAAGTAGCAAATGTTGGAGGGGCTGTGAGCAAGAAGATCAAATTATCTATAAAAGGAACTCTCTGCTTGAGTTGCCACAGAGGTTACAAGGCTTTTTGCATGTTGTCTAAAGAACTCTCCTTCCTGGTAAGGAAATAGGATGATACCTACTTGTGAGGCATTAGGGGATTTTCCACTCCTGCATTTCAGTTCTGCTTGCCTTATTTAATAAACCAATTCTCAAATTTCAGCTCTGTGGCATGCAGTTAAGGACAAAGCATTAGGAGGGAATGATGACTGAGTGAAACGTTTGAGATGAAGGAGTTGGGATTATTTTTGTGTTCCATCCTCTGTACGATTTTTAAAGATTTACATCTTTGAAAGTTTCGGAGGTTTTAGAATTTCTCTTCTGGGCAGCCTCATCCCTTTAGTCAGTTAGTCAGTCAAGAAGCATTTATTAGACACTTAGGACATGCCAAGCACTGTGTTAAATGCTAAAGGGAAAGGAACAAGTGTTTGTTAAATGCCTACTATGTTCCAGGCACTGTGCTAAAAACACTTTACAAATATTATCTGGGCACATAAAAAAGGCAAAAGACAGCCCTTGTTCTCAAGAAGGTCCCAGTCAATAGGGGAGAAAACATGCCAACAGTGGGATCCAAACAAGACATATACAAGATAAACCGGAGAAAACCAGCTGAGGGAAGGGACAACATTAAGAGGATCATGAAAGTTTCTTATAGAAGGTCGGATTTCAGCTGAGACTTGAGGAAAGCCAGGGAAGCCAGAAGGCAGAGATGAAGGCATGGGGTGGGGGGCGGCATTTTATCGTTGCTGTTGAGTCATTTCAGTCGTGTCTGACTCTATGACCCCATTTGGAGTTTTCTTGGCAAAGATACTGGAATAGCTTGCCATTTCCTTCTCCAGCTCATTTTACAGATGAGGAAATGGAGGCAAACAGGATGAAATGACTTACCCAGGGTCACACAACTAGTTGTATCTGAAGTCAGATTTGAACTCATGAAGATGTCTTCTTGATTCCGAGTCAAATGCTCTGTTCACTGAGTCACCTAGTGATGTCCCTTTAAAAAAAATCATTGATTTCAGATGGATTCTTGTGTTTTCTAACAAAATAGTAAAAAAAAAATCTCTAAGTAGTCAATTCTCTCCATTCCTAACATGCAACTTCATTCCAGTTCTGAGTACTATGTAAGCTACTCCACATACATTTTGTGAAGAGGATATTTTAGTTTCATAGGACAAATGTTCACTTAGGAAGTAAAAACCAAGGACTCTAACTTTTCACTTGCAAGTCAATCCCATATTTTCACTTGCCTGCAGTATATCTCAAGTTGGATGGCCTATGGTTATCAGATTCAGCATGTCCAAAATCACCACACACCCTTCCTTGTCCATTATCAATGACACAATCATCCTTGTTAAATTAGAAGGAGCCCAGTTTAATGCTCTCTTTTCTACCTGGGGCATTAGTGTAAAGATTGGATAGCTCCACTGTCAGCCACCCTCCTCTGACACTCGCTAGCTGTGTGACTTTGGGCAATTTCCTTTCATTCATCTATAAAATGAAGGAAGTGGAGATGATCTCTGAGATCTTTCCCAGTTCTAAGTCTACGATCTGTGCTAGGGACTGAGGATACATTAAAAAAGTTTATATTCTATTGGAGGTAACAAGATGAACACAGATAAGTATATACAAAATAAACACAATGTAATTGAGGGGTGCAGAGGAAGCACTGTTAAATCATCTCTAGTAGTGGGTTCAAACTGAGGGGATGAGAACAACAATCTGTAAATAAGGATCCCTGAAAGTGGCCTATTTAACTTACTTTTAAAGTATATTGTTTCCTATTTGGTGGTGGTTGTTAACTTTGGTAAATATTTCCCTATTCCCTTTTAAACTTGTTCAGGCTGCATTGAGGAGCACTGTGAACTACATGAGGTCCTTCTTCTGTGTTTGACACCTCAGATTTTGGGTACTTAGCAAAATTCCTTGTTTATTGAGTTGAGCTGAATACAGATCCAGAATGTCATGTGGTTGAAGCCCTGCCTCTGTATTTCCATTGCTACTGTGGTTATTTGCTTTTGAAGAGGACCAATGATATCTGAGGATGATGTCTTGACTCGTGTGAATTGGATGTAAGTGAGGCAGAGTTGCTCAGAGTCATCAGCCTCACTACATTCTCTTTCAGAGTCACTGAAGTCCAGTGGCAAGATGAAAGTCGAGATTTTGGGTGATGGCCTGGGATCCAGTGGATGATCTTGGTGTTTTCAATGTCTGACCAAACTTTTATGTCCCACAGTGTCTACTTCAGTCGTCTTCATGGTCATTGGGACAAAGTGTTCTCATACACCCATTCTGCCAGGGCAACGTCTTCACATACTTGGGGTAAAGGTCCCCCAGACTGACCGATGGCTTTGAAATCCATTGGTTACCCTCCACCTGGTTTAACCTATCTGCCAAGATGGTTTGGATAGTTTTATCAGGGTGTGACCAATGTGCATGCTACAGCCTCTTGCAGGCACAATTCTCATTGCAATATTTCCATTCCAATGATCTGGGTAAAGACCTTCTGCACCTTAGACCTGGATTATTTCAACTTCAACTAACTTCTCTCTATAATTCCTAAATGCTCCCTCTTCCTGATCCAATCCATCCTGTGCACTATTGCTAAACAGTCATAGTAGTAATAATAGCTAACATTTATATAGTGCTTACAATTAATTATTATCTCATTTTATCCTCTCCACACCCTGGGAGGGGGGTGCTATTGTTATCTGAATTTTACACTTAGGAAATTGGGGTAGACACAGGTTAAGTGACCTGCCCACAGTCACAGAACTAATAAGTGTGTGGGTCAGATTTGAACTCAGGTCTTCCTGACTCCAGGCTCAGTGCTCTATCCACTGTGCCACCTAGCTGCCCACACACACACACACACACACACACACACACACACACCCTAGCATTATAGTGCTTTAAGGTTTGCAAAGCACTTGACAAATATCATCCCATTTGATCCTCACAACAAACCAGTGAGGTGGGTGCTATTTAGGTCCCTGTTTTACAGATGAGGAAACTGAGGCACAGGGAGGCTAAAGTGAGGTGGCCAGGGTCACACAGCTACTAAGTCCACAAAGATTCCTTTCAAACACTGCTTCCATTTTGTGACCTGTCTGCTCAAGCACCTCTATTGGCTTTCTGTGGCTTACCATGTCAATCCAAACTCTTCTGCCTGTATTTCAGTTGTTGCTCAGGATCTGGCCACATCCTACCTAGTCAGCCTATTTCCTATTAACTCTGGTCTCAGCTCTGGTGAATCTAAGGTAGGACTTCCTCTGGGAGCTAGACCCCCTTCTCTCTCCCCACCCTTACCAGCTTGGCACTTGCAGGTTGCAGATTAGATACCCTGGAGAAAGGTCCCTTCCTTTAGTTCCAAAGATCCCCTACAACTCTGAACTCCTAAAATTATAACTCACAAATTCCCACCAATGTGCTTACTCTTAATTGTCAGTTGAGAGAGACAACTAGATGAAGGCAAGAATATTTACTAAGATGCATATGAAGCAGTTGAGCCTGATTCAGGCTGGTCCTCTGTTACTTTAGGTCAGATATTATAGGTGATTCAACAGTTGAAAAAAGTGAAGTTTACTTAATTATAGCATAGAAAGTATACTCAAGAAGGAAATCACATTATTTTGCTTGAGTAGACATAGTACCGCTTATCTCTGTATAGAAATATGTGTGGCTTTCAGGAAATGATCTGGAAACTCTGGGGGCTCTGGGACAGCACCATTAGAAGAGATGCTATACAACATTCCTCCTAAATATCTGGGGCACAGTCTCCTACAAATACAAATGGAAATAGCAGGGAAAGTGAGCTCAAACTTATAGTACACTGTGAGTGTACTATGTAGGGAATATGTAAGAGGTAAAGATAAGACATGTTATAGTAATTTAGAGAAAGGATCAATTCAAATTAAAGAGGTAAGAAAGTTTCACAGAGGAGACAGAACTTGAAATGAACTTCGGAAATTGTGTCAGATCTAGACAGTGAGAGAAGCAGAAAAGAGCAAATTGTGTTTGGACCTTAAGTCCTTTGAGACATAAGGGCTATTCCTGCTTAGAATTCCTCCTACTGAGAAGGCTGAGGCTGATGGCTTGAGTTTAGGTTTCTTAACACCTTGTAATATGGCTAGAGTTAAAGCTAACTGGGTGTCTATACTACATCCAGCACCAAAATGGTGAGCCTGAGGAGGGACCACTAAGCTACCTAAAGAGGGACAAAATGACTAGATCATACAAAGAGCAGGTCAAAGCTTTCGTGCTGATCAGCAGTGAGATTGTGCTGGTGAATGGCCCCTGCACTTCCAGTCTAAGTGAGATAGGGGGACCTAACGAGAGAAGGAGAGGGAGAGAGATAGACAGACAGACAGACAGAGAGACACACAGGGACGGACACAGACATCAAGAAAGAGACAGAGAGATAGAGACAGACAGAGACACAGAAAGAGACAGACACACATACACAGAGACAGACAAACACAAAGACACACAAACACAGACAGAAATAAAGAGAGACAGAGACACAGATAGAGACACACAAAGAAATACAGATTCAGACACAGAAACTGAGCTAAATACAGACAGAGAAAGATAGAGATAGAGACACACACAGAGAAATATGGGTTTGGAATATATGACTGGAAATTTTGGAATGAATTTAGGATTAGAAATACAGATTTGGGGGTAAACAGCATAAATGAAACCGTAAGAAAGGATTCAGTTGCTGAAGGAAATAGTATAGAGAAGGAAGAGCCAGGAGCCAATGACTGAACCTTATAGAACATTCCTTAGAGAAATATTTTTATTTAAGAGTGAGAGAGGAGAGATGGAGAGAGAAGAGGGACCAGTAACAGAAGTCAGAGAAGGAATCTTCAGAGGTAAGAAGAGAAGCAATCTAAGCATTCCATAGGATCATAGACTTGGAACTGGCAGCCCAAACACTGTTACTTTACAGCTAAGGAACTGAGACTCAGAGAGTCCAAGTGACCTGCCCAGAGTTACACAGGTTCTAAGTGGCAGAGCCAGAACTCAAATCAGGTTCTCTCACTCTAGAGCCAACCAGTTTTCTTCCCATCACACCAAATATAGAAGAAGCCAAGGAAGAAGACAGTTAAAAGGAAGGTGGGGGAAGGGAGCAGAGATGATAATGCCAACTGCAGAGATCAAGGAGAAAAGGCCACCGGATTAGAAGGTCTCTGGTGACCTTGAGAGAACAGTCTCAGTGGAATAAAGGAAGTCCAAGCTGCATTACAGGGTGTTAAGAAAAGAGTAAGTGATAAGGAAGTGAAGAAAGAGGCAAATTAGAAAATTTTTCTAATTTCTCATTAGAGAAAGCTGGCATTGCATGGAGGGAAAGAATAGGGCAGTTACTAGGGTGGGCAGTAAAAGGTTTTGTTTTTTTTAAAGAGAGGAGAGGCTTGTGAATGGTTGAAGGGAGAAAGGAAGGAATCAAATGATAGGGATTAAAAATGCTGGTGAGAGCACTGAGCTCTGGTAGGGCAATTCTGCCACCTGAAAGGAGAGAAGATGTTAGGAACGTATGGCTAGCTGTACCCCTGGGAATATTTGCTATTGGTCAGGTATGAGCAGTTTATATCTGAGAGCACCCTGAGAATGAAGTGGTAAACTGAGTCTAGAAGGAGGCCCCATATTGAGGGCTAGATGGAACCTCAGGGGTCATGTAGTCCAACCCCTTCTTTATATAGATTAAGAATCTGGCATCCAGGGAAGTTAATTTTCCCAAAGTTAGACACTGATGGGCTTTGAACTCAGGTAGTCCAAATCTACTGAACCAGCAGATGAATGCTTATTTTCAGAATATATGAATCACAACATACGGAAGAGGGATAAAAGGTGAAAGTAATCCAGAATAATCACAACTCACATCATTTTGGCTACTTCTTGGAAAATTCTTGTAGAGATTGCTAAGTTTAACTCTGGGAATCAAAGGGCTGAAACTGAACTAGAGATGATTTTTCCTCTCTCCCTCCCTCCCTCCAGTTTTTTTTTTTTTGAAATTTCCCCCCAAAATTTTAATGGATGCCTTTTGTTTTTATATCACTGTTTTTGTTCATTTATTTTCAGTCATGTCCTTCATGGCCCCATCGGGGAATTTCTTAGCAAAGATACTAGAGAGGTTTGCCATTTTGTTTTCTCTAGCTCATTTTACAGATGAGGAAATTAAGGCAAACAGGGTTAAGTGACTTGCCCAGGGTTACACAGATAGTAAGGGACTAAATCTAGATTTGACATCAGGAAGACTAATTTCAATATATATCTCTGCTTGTCTTTTCCCCAGAGGACCATCCTTTAGATTTAAGAAGAAAGAGAAAAAAACAATTTACCAAAACTAATTATCTCGACATTGGCTGACAGTTCAGGCAATACTCCCTGTTCAAAAGCGTTATCCCACTTTTGCAATAAAAGGACCTTTCTTTTTAATGATGTGTCTACTTATGTGCAATGCACTTTTCTAGATTTGGAAGAGAAGTAAAAAGGTAATTGTGATAAAGTCTGTTCCCTCAAGGAGCATGGGGACTCCATTTAAGTCACTTCTAGTAGATGAATAGGTACACTATTGAAAAACAGTTAGAAAAGAACTTTCTGCTTCCTTTGGAAGGAAACCAACACAGAAGAGGATGGAACATTCAATGCTAGTGCTGATCCAAGGGCATGCATGATCAGCCTGCCTCAAGATTAGCTGTTTTGCAGGAACTATGATATAGTGCTGCTGTGTGAGAAGAGGCAACCTCAGAGTTATCTTCCTCAAGTCTGAGAACGAGAACAAATGGAAGTCGGGATCAAGTACACTGTAGCAGTCTTGGCCACTGGCTGGTAGTGTATTTCTCAGAATTAGAGATAATTTTAGTAGCGAATGTAAAATAAAACAAAAAGACAAGTAATCAAACTATTCCTAACAAAAAAACTGCTGGAAGAGACCTCCATACTCAAAGCAGCAGTAGTTATCCCAGGATTGTCAGCCCCACTGGACTCTGGGTAAAATACACATTTGGAAAAGGTCCGAAATAACATGTGTTATTCTTCAGAGAGGGGACAGTTTAGAGGGCCTTTATTCCATGAATACCTACAGTATGAGCAAGAAAGTAGTCATTAATAATTCAGTACATCCCTTGTGCTAAAGTTAAAGCCCCTCTTGTTCACGGGGTGATGAAATCTGAAACAGATCTCCCATGGGCTGCTCCGGCTCAGAGGAGCTGTATTTAGGACTGTGGCCAGTTTTTGATGTCTGCATTCCTTAATACTAGGAAGGAAATGAAGACAAGTTCTGGTGATGATGGATTTCCTCCCTTCTGGATCTATGTCTTTTAAATTTTGTAAAAATTCCATGAAAGGGGGTGAAAGGTGGTTGGCAAGCTCAGCCTGAGGTTGAAAAAGCTTCCCCAGGATCTAGGGACTTCTAGACACACTGGATCATCATCATTAACAAACAAAGCTCTAACCAGGTTAAATTGCTATAGTCAGTTACAGGTTCTAATACTGAAAAAAGAACAGAAAGCGGGAAAGGAGGACCCTACCCAACTTCAGATTCTCAGATTTCTTAGGGTCATAGTATTGGATCTACACAGTTCTCCCTAAAGGACTCCACACTGGGACACCTTGCATCATAGAAATCAGATTTTCTGAAAGATGAATGAGATAATATGGACCAAATGCAACAAATAGAATCAAGGCTTTTGGTAAATGCCTTTTTTCTGTAGTTGTAGAAGTTCTCAAAACCAGGAAACATTGCTTGCGATGGATTATAGAGAGATGAGAAACAAGGTCTAGGTGTGAGAAGATTTTTCTGGAAGACAACTGAGAAAATGTGCTCCAGGTGCATTTGGAACCAGAGGAGGAGAAACTATTTGCAGGAACACTTGGAAAGAAAAGGAGTGTACAGGACAGTTGTTGGTAGGGAGAAAATGGGGAAATCAACGTCGACAATTAACGGCTTTTATGTGCCCACTTGCTGTGTTGTGGTCTGAGCTGGGGGAAGAGGCAAAGTTTATTTTTATATTATTCAAAGTGGTTTTGATGCCTTTGGTATTGCCATCTTAGATGTTGCTGAATCTCTAGAGACCATGCCTTTGATTTTGTAACTTTCACTATGAGTCTGATCAATGCCAGTGATCAATGACAGCGCTTATACCCACACAGCACAGACCTAGCCAATGCTTCCCCTCCCAAATTCTCCATCTGCCCTGCTACTGAAGTTAATCCCACACCAATTCTCATTCCATCCCACCACTTCCTCTAGAAACAGTAAAATCAACACTGTCACTGTTTTTGCAAAAGGCATATCTTCTTTTGTTTGTATTCCCAGTGCCTAGGACAATGGTGAATATAACAGTGAACAAATAGTGAACACTTAAGAAAAGTGGGGCAGGTAGGTGGCACAGTGAGTGAATAGAGTGCTGGTCCTGGAGTCAGGAAGACTCGTCTTCCTGAGTTCAAATCTGGCTTCAGACACTAGCTGTGTGACCTTGGGCAAGTCACTTAACCCTGTTTGCCTCAATTTCCTCAACTATAAAATGAGCTGGAGAAGGAAATGGCAAACCACTCTAGGGGCAGCTAGGTGGCACAGTAGATAGGGCATCAGAACTAAAGTCAGGAGAACCTGAGTTCAAATCTGCCCTCAGACACTTATTAGCTGTGTGATCTAGGGCAAGTCACTTAATCCTGATTGCCTCCAAAAAACCAAAACAAAACACTATCACTCCAGCATCTTTGCCAAGAAAACCCCCAAGGGAATCATGAAGAATTGGACACAAATGAACAACGGTTGTGCTCTGCTGGAGCACAAGGGGCTGGGACACTCACTTTCTCTCTCCCCTAAAAGGCTCCTCTGCTGTGACCTAGACACGTAGTTCATACAAGGCTCAGTCCTGGAGGACATGGACTCTAAAGAAAATTTTCATCTCTAACCAGAGATCCTTTGTCCCAGACACCAAGTTATTTAGAGCAAAGAGCAGAAACATTCCTAGCAGCCTTTGGCACATTTGTCTTTTAAATTAAACTTTCTGGTCTAGCCTTGGGTATCCCCAGGCAACCTCTACCCTACTAAGTGATGTCTCCACAAAGTTCCAACCTTTGTAGAGGCCCCTAAGTTCCTCAATTCAAAAAAACCTTCCTGCTCGCCCATATAAATTACTGGAGGTTTAGGATAGGAATAGGAAGGCACAGAGACAACAGATCTACCACAATCCAACCCCTACTACAAAAATACATAAACAATTTTTTTCATGAAAAAACCCTATATATTCATTTCATGTTGCTTTGAAATCACAGAAATTAGGCGGGGTGGGGGCGGGGGAACAAATACAACCTGAGAGCATAGAGCGTCCCCAAATTCTCGGCTTTCCCAGCAATCTGGGAACAGGAGAAGAACAAGACACACACATTATCTGCAGTGTTAAGTTAGGGAAGGGCTTAATCTCTGGACCAGGCAGAGGTCAGGAAGAGTACATCCCAGGACCTCAGCTCTCCTCAAGAGGCTCGGAGCCTCTCTCCCTTTCCTGCTGATCATTTCCTGGCCCATATATTTATGTTATAGTTATACAGCATGCATAGCTTGCATAGACATAGGTACATATAAGGTAGGGACAGCAGGTGGACTACTCACATTAGTATAGGGAAATCCCAATGAGGAAATGCAGGTTCCTTCCACCAACGCACGTTCTCTTTGATTTAGAGTTATGAGAGCTGTCTACACAACAACCAGTTTGTTACAGTTAGGACCTCAACTTATTAGTGACTTCAGGACCACCTCTCTACCCACTATACCACACTGCCTCTGTCCTGTACATATTTAAATTTGCATGCATATATAATACGTGTATATTTGTGTATGTATGTAAATCTTGAAGAACTGATGCTGGGCTCACAATGCTTGGGATAATGCACCTTGTTTCATATCCAGGCTTGAAACATAGACCAGGTTCAACCCTGGGGATTCTGGCTTCTACAAGAGGGGGTTAGACTCCCTATTCCCATATTCTTCAGCATGTTAACCCCCTCACTGTGGTGCCTCAGGGGCAATCTTACTCAAAGGATCATTGGATGATGGATCTTGAGGTAGAAGAGACTTTAGAAGTCGTCTTATTCAATCCTTCACTTATGGTTGAGGAAACTGAGGCTCAGAGAAGGTAAGTCACTTGTCCAAACTCACAAAGAAAAGTACATTACAGGTGAGATTTGTACACACCTTAGATTATGGCCCTTGTCTAGGATTACCCATAAATGGAAAGTAAAAAGGTATTCAGTGTACAATGTGATTCAGATACAGAAGAGAAAATTTATTCCTACACACCAAAGAAATGCTCGTTATAATAGAAGAATGATATTACACATTAATAGGATATAAATCAGACTTTAGTAACTTTTACCTTCTAACTGCTGTTACAGTCTTTTGAGAGGATGATAAATGAACTTCATCAGAACATAAAGTGGTTTTCTGGACAGCTAATTACACATTTTATATTTTGCCTTTGCTCCATACTGTCCCAAAAAACTCGTATCATGGGATGCCTTTCCTGCTGCCATTTAGTTCTGACCCAATAGGATCCAGGACTTTTGGGCCTTTGGAATTCACAAGGTCATTTCTGAGGCTAGACAGGCATATCTTGGAACAGTTATTCGTTTGGTTAATATCAGGTAAGAATAAATACAAAAGAGCACAAAACCAAGCTCAGGCTTGCCTAGGCAAGACCTGTGCTTTTGAAGCCATGTGCTCATGGATGCATGGAGGCCATAGTCCCCTGGGTTAGACTAGGAAACTCCTTCCATTCCTCCTTTTCTTGGGAAGCAGCTCAAAACAGTCCTGGCTCCATTTGCAGCCAGAAAGGAAGAAAGTGGCTGACAGGTGGTTACTCCCTTTATATATCTACTGAATCATTAATTCTTCTGGCTTTCCAGCCAATATGAGGATTCTACATCATCAACCAATGTTAACTTTTAACCTCTTGACGCATGGTAGGAAACAGACCACAAAGTTCTCACATAGTTGACTATAACCAGGAATTATAACTTTGAGTATGCGCCATGGGATGGCCCTTCTAGGCCAAATCAATCCTCCTCCCTTCCCCATCCCATGTTTGTCTGTCTTAGAGTAATCAAGATTTAATTAAAGATTATTTAGCCCTCTTCTACATATCCCCAGACTCATACTTTTGGAATCATTGTTTCTGCCCCCTTAGGTTTGTTTTGTTTTCCTTTTTTTCTCTCTGCCTTTCTTCTTTTGCTCTTGTCAATTCTTTCTATTTTCAGTATACTTGCTTTCTTGTTGGAAGATTTCCACTTCTATTTTTCATGTTCTTATGTGCTGTAGGATAAAAACCTTAGTTTGTTAGAATTATATCTAAATTTCAAGAAAGGACCTAAGTTCTCTTTTCAGTAAAGTGCTATGTACAAATATTATGTCACTTGTATTTTGGCTTCTTGGGGATGATATTGAGGCAGGTAGGTGGTGCAGTGGATAGAGTGTAGGGCCTGTAATCAGGAAGACCTCAATTCAAATTTGACCTCAGATATTTACTAGCTGTGAATCCCAGACAAATCACTTAACCCTGCGTGCCTCAGTTTCCTCATCTGAAAAATGAGCTGGAGCAGGAAACAGTAAAAAGCTTCAGTGTCTTTTCCAAGAAAATCCCAAAGCTCACACAAAGAATCAGGCACAACTGGAAAATGACTGCATGACAAAACAAGAGGGATCCTATTTGCTGATTTTAAGTCTTATATCTGAGTAACTGAGGTTCTAAGATAATCTCTAGAGCAGTGATGTAAAACTCCAATAAAAATGGAGGTCAAGTGTCTCCCACTTAAAACACAACCTCTGCTAAAGAGTGGATTCTCAGCATTGGGGGTTGTAGCAGCTTTACAAACCAACCTCTCCCCCAGAGTGAGCTTCTAGCTCCAGTCACTTCCATGAAGCCTCTTGCAACATGGTGCTTCCAACTTCCCAATGGGTCTAAACTCCAAACAGAGGATCAGTTTAGCTGGGATGGAGAGGTTAAAGATGGTGTGACTGGAGATGTAACAATTAAGGAATTGTCATCTACGTTTAGGCTGATGAAATTTCAGCTCATGACATTGTATAAGTGAAGCATCTGTCCCTCTACTGCTCTAACCATTGCTTTGGTAAATGTGTTTCATGGAAGAGTTTGCTGGCAAAATGGTCACAAAATGTATCTCTATCACCTTTCCACAACATTTTTCTTGATTCCATGGTAGCAAAGTAAGTACTGGTTCCCGTTAGTTGAAGAAGGACTGAACCGTCATGTATGTACCATTATTTGTACAGCAAACATGACAATTCTTTGTACCATGTTTTTTGGAGAGCCTTTACAGACAGAATATTCTTTTTGTTCAGTCATTCAGTTGTGTCTGACTCTTCGTGAACCTGTGGATTATAGCATGCCAGGCCCTTCTATCTTCCACTATCTCCTGAAGTCTGTCTAAACTCATGTGCATTGCTCCCATGCCACTCTCTATCCATCTCATCCTTTGCTGTCCCCTTCTCTTTTTTGCCTTCAATCTTTCCCAGTATCAGTCTTTTCCAGTTAGTCTGGTCTTCTCAAAGTATTTAAATTTCAGCTTCGACATTTGTCTTTCCAATGAATAGTCAAAAATTAATTTCTTTAAGCATTGATTGATTTTACCTCCTTGCTGTCCAAGGGACTCGCAAAAGTCTTCTCCAACATCGCAATTCAAAAGTGTTGATTCTGTGGTGCTTAGCTTTCCTTAATGTCCAACTCTCACAACCATGCATTACTACTGGAAAAACTTTAGCTTTGACCACGTGGGCCTTTGTCAGCAAGGTAATGTCTCTGCTTTTTAGTTCATTGTCCAGATTTGCCATCGTTTTCCTTCCAAGGAACGTGTCTTTTAATTTCATGGCTGCAGTCACTGCCTGCAGTGATCTTTGAGCCCAAGAATATAAAATCCAACCGTGCTTCCATCTCTCTTCTCTCTATCTTCCAGGAAGTCATGAGACAGTATTAGGAACAGTTAATTATGGTATTGCCTGTATTTTATGGAACATAAAGGAGCCTATGCCCAAAATGTTGTTACTATTGTCCTTTGCATGTAATATATTTATTTGTTTTTTCCATTGGTTCCAAGCCAATCTGGCCCAATGGGCTCTTCTCCCTAATCTTTTTTTTTTTTTTAGAACATCATGTCTGTCAAAATGCTGTTTACCTTCTCTCTTGGGTCTGACACTCTAGAAAGTGGTTTTATGCCATTTTTCAAATGAGAACTGAGCCCACAGGTTTTCAGAGTTCAAATAAAAGTGTTCACTTAACCAAGCTGAATTGCTTCCTTACCTCTCTAATGAGAAAAAAGGAGGACATGAGGAAAGCATTAATAAAGTCTCTTCAAATGATAGCTGAGTAAGAGGCAGGAGTCGTCTTCAGATTATAGGATCAAAGGTTCCCTTGAGGCATACAGCCAAAATGCTAACCTGTAGTTTTGCATGCAAATTCAGTAATGAACTATGTCTTAGCTTTCCTTTTTGGATTTCTGTCTTTAACTGAATAGTTGTATTTGAAGCCTCACCACTTAATTCTGGCAAAGTCTCAGTTTTTTGGCTATCTTAATGCCTTTTCTTGGCCATCAAGTTACCTGGGCCATTGCTCTAGAAAATAAAAGGAGGAACCTTTAGGACTAAGGTGTTGTCAGGGGCTAAAGCTTTGTCTATTTGTACCATTTCCCCCAAGACACCCTCTGGTCACCAGAATGTTTCATTTTAAACCAATGTTGTAAATTATTTATCTGATTTTCCACTTAGACCCTCACATGAGATACTCAGCAACCAGAGCTAAATCCTAAAAATATTTAGGGCTCATTGGGAGCCCCTTTTATTGCTTCCCTTGAATTTTGGGGACTACATTGTCTTGGTTCCACATTTACTCTACCTCTCCCTTTTTGGGAGAGGGGAGGAGGACGGGACCTGTGATTTCATTGACAAAGAGAGTTCCCTATGAGGAGACTTTCTCCAAATCCCTGGGTCAAGGAGAGATAATGTGCTTTGCCAAGGGTCACACAATCAGTAAAAGTCAGAGGAAAGACTTGAACGTAGGTATGCTATTCTGACTTTGGTCTACTTGGTAGCTATCCTTACTACAACATTTGATCTTTTTGCCCTTTGCTCGAGCAATAAACCAGCCTATTCCTTTTGTGGGTTGAGGGCCACCTTCCTACTAGGTAGAATAAAAAAATTTAGGGAGAAACTTTAGAAGGCATGGCCAACCTCCTTATTTTAGAAATGAGGAACTGAGACAAAGAAAGGTTAAATGACTTGCCCAGGGTCACACAGCTAGTAAGTGTCAAATCCTCCTGACCAAGTCTAATGTTCTATCCACTGTACCACCTGGCTTCTTGACTGATTGGTTGGTTTCCCTAATTCCAAGCTCCCTGGGTGCAGTGCCTGCCTCACATACCCTCACAACTCATATATCTATAAAGCTTGGAAGGTATTGCTGTTATTGAGTCATTTCAATCATATCCAAATCTCCTGACCCCATCTGGGAGTTCTTGGCAAAGTACTGGAGTGGTTTGTTTTTAACATAAGGTGAGAAAATGATTTTTAGACATACAGCATGACATCAGAAGGATGCTCTGCGGACACATGGACAATTAGAAAAAAGTAGCAGAGTTGAGATACCCTGTATATATGAAATATATTTGATTGGATCCAAGCCCTGGATTCAAGTTAGCATTTGAATGCTTAGATCCTGTGACCTGGCTTGGGATCTTTGTGTGGGCCCCTCCCAGCATGGGACTCTCTCTGCTTTTCTTATCATGGCTGAGGTTTTGTGAAAGATGACTATGTTCCCAGGACCAGGCAGGGGTTAGGAATGAGAGGAAAACTGTAAGGCAGATCCTGAACTCCTTTTTAAAAATATAGAATGAATATGCAGAATGACATGGCCAATGTGGGAATTTTGTGTTTCTTTTTTTTTCTTTTCTTTTTTAATTGAATTATTTTATTTGTTTTCAGTGTTTGACAATCACTTCCATATATCTTAGACTTTTTTTCCCACTCTCTCTCCCTCTCTCCCCTCTACCTCCTCATTCCCTCCCTGAGATGGTGTACAGACTTATATAGGTTCTACACATATATTCCTATTAGATGCATGTTGCATAGAAGAATTAAAATGAATAGGAGAAATCATAAAACAAAACAAAACATAATACACAAGAAAATGGTCTGTTTCTATCTGTGATCCAATTCCGTAGTTCCTTTTCTCAATGTGGAAGGTGTTTTGCCTCAAGAGTTCATTGGAAATTTTTGAAGTCCATGCATAATCAATGAAGTACTAAGTCTACCTGAAAAATTCCTTGCACACTGTGGTTGTTGCTGTGCACAAAATTCTCCTGGTTCTGCTCCTTTCACTCAGCATCAGTTCATATAAGTATTTCCAGGCTTCTTGGAAGTCTGCTTGTTCATCTTTTCTCATAGCATGACAGTATTTCATTACATTCATACACCACAATTTGTTCAGCCATTCCCCAGTTGATGGGCATCTCCTTGATTTCCAGTTTTTGGCCACCACAAAGAGAGCTGCCATAAATATTTTTGTACATGTGGGACCCTTTCCCATTTCTATGATCTCTTTGGGATAGAGTCCCAGAAGTGATATTGCTGGGTCAAAGGGTATGCACATTTTTGTTGCCCTTTGGGCATAGTTCCAAACCGCTCTCCAGAATGGTTGGATCAGCTCACAGCTCCCCCAACAATGAATTAGTGTTCCAACTCTCCCACATTTTCTCCAACATTTATCATTTTCCTATTTTTTCATGTTAGCCAATCTGATAGGTGTAATGTGGTACCTCAGAGTTGCTTTGATTTCCATCTATCTAATCAATAGTGATTTAGAGCATTTTTTCATATGATTATAGATAGCTTTAATTTCTTCCTCTGAAAAGGGAATTTGTTTTTCTTGACTATACATATTTGTTAAAGGGTTTGTTTTTTTCTTCTATTACTTACCACCACCACTGCTCCTCTACCCAACAGTGAAGGAAGGGAGGAGATAGAAAGGAGAAAAAATAAATGTTTATTAATTGAAAAAATAAAACTTAATTAAAAAATTAAAAGGAGCCAGGATTGTCAGATAATTGTAAGAAGGCTCTTGATAGGGTGATAGAGGATGGAATAAATTTCAAAAGAAGAGAAGTTTCTGAGTGATGGTGGCAGAGGGAGCGACTAGAAGTGTCAGAGAGTATCAGAAATCTGACTATTTCTCTTCCTGACTCAGTGCAGGGGTAAGGAGGGCCTGGGAAGATGGGAGTGGGATTGTTGAAGAGAAAGTTTACCAAGTACTGAGAGGGTAACTAGGAATGTTGTTATCTTTCAGAGAGAGAGAGAGTGCTATGTTCCCACAAATGGGCAGCTAGGTGGTACAGTGGATAGAACACCTGATCTGGAGCCAGAAAGACCTGACTTCAAATTTGACCTAAAGACACTTAACTAGCTGGGTGACCTTGGGCAAGTCACTTAACTCTGTTTGCCTCAGTTTCCTTACCTGTCAAATTAGCTGGAGAATGACATAGCAAACCACTCCAGTATACTTGCCAAGAAAACCCCAAATGGGGTCATGGAGAATCAGACACAACTGAATAAAAAGAAGTGTTTCCACAAATATAAGAAGATGGAAGAACTGTGAGAAGTCTAAAATGAATGCAAGTTTGTTAAGATTAGACTTTTTCCTTTGAGTTTTCATTTGTCTTCCTTAATGTCTGTCTAGTACATTGTTTCTAGCTTTATCACATTTTTTTTTAACAAAAGGAAACTCTGCATGATATCTCTGGTTTTATAAGAATGCTGGATTTGAGTCAGAAGACCTAGATTCAGATCTCACCCCTGCTGTTTACTATGGAAGTGACTGTTGGCAAATCACATAATTTCTCTGGGCCTCTGTTTGCTCATCCGTAAAATGAGGAGGTTGGATTAGATTATCTCTATGGTTTCTTCCAGAATTAAACCCTATGATCTCTTACACAGGTATCTAAATTTTAGAGAAATGCAACCGGAGATAGTGTGTCCAAATTAAGAAAGTGATAAATACCAGAAGAGGGAACGCCCAAGTTCACTTATCTGCCATAAAATCTTATGGGAGAATGCCAAAAGCAACATTGACATGGTTTGGCTTTGAAATCAAAGTATCATTTTAAAAGCAAACAAATAAACTTAATGTGCTTAGGGCCACTACCCTCTCATTAAAAGCAATTTTGGGACAAGACAAAATAAACACAAGGTTGGTGGGAGCATTATTAAAGATGAAATTATCTATGCTAATAAATACATATATACATGTATATACACACATATGTATCTATACATACATTGTGGTTTGTCTGTTTTTCGAAGAACACCAGTGACATCATGGGTGATGTCTTAACTTACGGGTGAGTCAGATTTAAGTGAGGCAGAATTGTAAAAACCTTCAGTCTCACTCTCTTCGGAGTCATCAAGGTCCAGTGACAAGATAAAAGTCAGGACAACTTGTGATGGCTCAGGATGAAGTAGATGACCTTGGTGTCTTCAATATCTGACCAAACTCTAGGCACTCCATAGAACCTGCTTCAGCCACCTTCGTGAGCATTGGAAAAAACTGTTCTCATCCACTCATTCCACTGGCAAAAGTCTTCCCATGCTTAGAGTAGACATCCCACTAACTCAGTGACAGGTTTGAGGCTGTCAGTTCCCCTCAATGTGGTCCGGCCTGTCTGCTGAGAAGGTTTACCTGGGTGTGGCCACTGTGCAAACTTCTTGGAGCCACAATCACATTGACACCAAAGATGGATGAGTAGCTCAGAAAATGGTTTGGCAATCTTACATAAAAGTCACAGTTTTATCTCTGACTCTGGATTATTCCCATTGACTCTAATGAAATTACAATTCCCTCTGACTTGGAAGTAGACACAAGCCTCTCAGACATTCTCTCTTCTGGGGGCAGAGAGGCAACAGGAAAGGAGGAACCTGAAGGCTAAAAGGATAAGATAATAAGTGGCTACATGACCTGAATGTTAAAGGTAATAATACAAAAAAATTAGGAGAAAATGAACTCTGGTACCTTTCAAAAATTATGGGTAGGAGGAGAATTCTTAACCCAACATGGGATAGTGGAGATAGTAAAATACAAAATAAATCATTTTAACTACTGAATATTTAAAAAAAAACTTTTGCAAGAATAAAATCACTGAACATAGAACTAGAAGAGAAACACTAGTGGAAATATTTGTATCATATATGACCCAAAAAAGTTTCATATCCAAAACATACAGGAATTGACATGAATCCGTAATGCCAAGAGGCAGTCCCTAATATCTCAGGGGAAGAAGGATGTAAACATAATTTTCAAAAGAAGAAATGCAAACTCTAAGTGATCATATAATAGCACGTTCTAAGTCATCAATGGTAGAGATACAAACTAGAAGTAAGAGAGATGTAACATAGAACAATTCTGAGTTGTAAATTGATGAAGATGACAAAAGGTAGGAACAATCAATGTTGGAGGAGTTGTGGGAAGACAGGTACACTGATGCAATGTTGGCAGAAATTCAGACACTCCCCCCAATTGATGGGTATCCCCTTAATTTCCATGTCTTGGCCACCACAAAAAGAGCTACTGTAAAGTCACGCAGTTGTTCTGAATTTCAATAAGTATTAAACAAAAAAATATATTCAACCATTCATATCCTCTCATCTTCCACTGGGCATCTATTCCAAAGAAGTCAAAAACAGAAATTTATTCTGTTAAAATATTCATAACAACACTCTTTATGATAGGAAAGAAGTAGAAATAAAGTGAGTACCTATCCATTAGGGAGTGGCAGGGAAAAAAGTCCCATCTTATGATATAGGAATACAATGGAATATTATCATACAGTAAGAAAAACCAAGATTGTATGTAATTCGATATAGGTTCTACATATACATTCTTATTAAACATTTTCACATTAGTCACATTGTGTAGAAGAATTAGAATGAATGGAAGGAACCATGAGAAAGAAAAAACAAAACTAAGCAAAAAAAGAGAGCAAATAGTGTGCTTTGATCTGCATTTAGACTCCATATTTCTTTCTCTGGATGTGGATGGCATTTTCCATCATGAGTCTTTTGGAGTTGTTTTAGGTCCTTGCATTGCTGAGAAGAACTAAGTCTATGAAAGTAAGTCATCGCACACTGTGGCTGTTACTGTGTACAATGTTCTCCTGGTTCTGCTCCCCTACTCAGTGTCAGTTCATGTAAGTCTTTTCAGGTTTTTCTGAAATCTTCCTGTTCATCATATCTTATAGAATAATACTATTTCATTACATTCATATACTGCAACTTGTTCAGCCATTTCCCAATTGATGGGCATTCCCTCAATTTCCATGTCTTGGACACCATAAAAAGAGTTACTAGACCCTATCATGCCTCCCTCTTTAAAACAGCCAGACTCCTAGAAGAAGCTGTCTCCTTATGATGTTTCCACTTTCTCTCCTTTCACTCATTTAAATGAATCTTTATTATTAACTTGACAAATATCAACAAACATGAGATGAACCTAGGGGCTACAGTGACCTGGAGTCAGGAAGGCTGAGTTTAAATTCAGCCTCAGACCAGCTAGTTATGTTACCCTGGCTAAGTCACTTAACCTGTTTGCCTCAATTTCCTTAACTGTGAAATGGGGGTGACTAGTTTTCCTTCCTTGAATATTGTCTCTAACTGACCTTCCACACAACTGCCAAATTTTTATTTCTAAAACACAGGTCTGCCCATGTCACTTCCCCACTCAAAAAGTTCAGTGACTCCCTTTTACCTCTAATATAAAATTCAAAATCCTCTGACACTTAAAATTCACAATCTGACTCCAGTCCACATCTCCAGACTTACTATGTACCTCTGGCTCTGGATCATTCTAACCAAACTGGGACCCTTGCTTTTCTTCACACAAGACATTCATCTCCTGCCTCCATTCTTTGCACAAGTCATCTCCTATGGCAGGAATATTCTCCCTTCTCCCTTCAGCCTCAGAATTCCTAACTTCCAGGGGGAGAAGCCAAGATGGCATACTAGAAAGATTCACATATGCTAGCTCTTAACCCACAGCCAATAAAATACCTGTAAAGAAGAACTCCCAACAAATTCTGGAGCAGCGGAAGCCACAGAACAACAGAGTGGAGGAGATTTCTGTTCCAGAGAGCCCTGGAAAACCAACACCAGACCCAAAGCAGAGCCCAGCCCTGCCTTGGCCGCATGGCACCGAGAGGAGCAGATCTGAGCAGGCTTCAGGAACAGAATCTTCAGCAGCCACGCAGGTCCCTCCACCCACAGGCGCAAAGGTTGGTGAGAGAAACTTTTTGGCTGGCTGAGAGGGGAGTGGGGTGTCTCCATAACTCAAGCCCCCTCAGGAGGCAGCAGCAGAGGCAGCAGTGGACAGGAGTTCCCAAAGCAGGAAGGAGCTCGGATCCATTGTTGAAGATCTCCTCGCATAAACCCCCTGAGGGAACTGAGCCCTACCCCCACCAGAGTAGTTGAACTTAATCTGACACCAAATAGCAGCCCTGCCCCTACCTGAGCACTTGAATTTAATCCTACACTTAAGAGCAGCCCTGCCCCTGTTGAAAGCCCTGAGGCTGGGAAGCAGCATTTGAATCTCAGACCCCAAGCACTAGTTGGGCAGATATGGAGGCGAGATGGGTGTGGAAAGGAACCTCAGAAGTCAAGTAACTGGCTGGGAAAATGCCCAGAAAAGGGAAAAAAAATAAGACCATAAAAAATTACTTTCTTAGTGAACAGATATCTTCTCCCTTCCTTTCTGATGAGGAAGAACAATGCTTACCATCAGGGAAAGACACAGAAGTCAAGGCTTCTGTATCCCAAACATACAAAATAAATATTCAATGGTCTCAGGCCATAGAAGAGTTCAAAAAGAATTTTGAAAATCAAGTTAGACAGGTGGAGGAAAAACTGGGAAGAGAAATGACAGAGATGCAAGAAAAGCATGAAAAGCAGGTCAACACCTTGCTAAAGGAGACCCCAAAAAAATGCTGAAGAAAATAACACCTTGAAAAATAGGATCACTCAATTGGAAAAAGAGGTTCAAAAAGCCAATGAGGAGAAGAATGCTTTCAAAAGCAGAATTAGCCAAATGGAAAAAGAGGTTCAAAAGCTCACTGAAGAAAATAATTCTCTCAAAATTAGAATGGAACAGATGGAGGCTAATGACTTTCTGAGAAACCAAGAAATCACAAAACAAAACCAAAAGAATGAAAAAATGGAAGAGAATGTGAAATATCTCATGGGAAAAACAACTGACCTGGAAAATAGATCCAGGAGAGACAATTTAAAAATTATGGGACTACCTGAAAGGCATGATCAAAAAAAGAGCCTTCCATGAAATTATCAAGGAAAACTGCCCTGAGATTCTAGAACCAAAGGGCAAAATAAGTATTGAAGGAATCCATCAATCACCACCTGAAAGAGATCCAAAAAGAGAAACTCCTAGGAACATTGTGGCCAAATTCCAGAATTCCCAAGTCAAGGAGAAAATATTGCAAGCAGCTAGAAAGAAACAATTCCAGTATTGTGGAAATACAATCAGGATAACACAAGATCTAGCAGCTTCTACATTAAGGGATAGAAGGGTGTGGAATAGGATATTCCAGAAGTCAAAGGAACTAGGACTAAAATCAAGAATCACCTACCCAGCAAAACTGAGCATAATACTTCAGGGGAAAATATGGTCTTTCAATGAAATAGAGGACTTTCAAGCATTCTTGATGAAAAGACCAGAGCTGAAAAGAAAATTTGACTTTCAAACACAAGAATCAAGAGAAGCCTGAAAAGATAAACAGCAAAGAGAAGTCATAAGGGACTTACTAAAGTTGAACTATTTACATTCCTACAGGGAAAGACAGTATTTGTAACTCTTGAAACTTTTTTTCAGTATCTGGGTAGTTGGTGGGATTACACACAGACACACACACACACACACACACATACAGGGTGAATAAAATAGGATGGGATCATATCTTTAAATAATGAAACTGAGCAGTGAGAGAGAAATACATTGAAAAGAGAAAGAGAGAAATGGAATGGGGCAAATTATCTCTCATAAAAGAGGCAAGTAAAAGACTTTTCAGAGGAGAGGAAAAAAGGGGGAGGTGAGAGAAAAAACATGAAACTTACTCTCATCACATTTCACTAAAGGATGGAATAAAATGCACACTCATTCTGGTATGAAAACCTACCTTACAATACAGGATAGTGGCGGAGAAAGGGATAAGCACGGTGGGGGGGGATAATGGAAGGGAGGGAAATGGGAGGAGGGAGCACTCTTGTAGAGGGATAGGATCAAAAGAGAGAATAGAAGAAACAGGGGGCAGGATAGGATGGAGGGAAATATAGTTAGTCTTACATAACATGACTATTATGGAAGTCATTTGTAAAACTACACAGATATGGCCTATATTGAATTGCCTGCCTTCCCAAAGGGAGTGGGTGGGGAGGGAGGGATGGGGAGAAGTTGGAACTCAAAGTTTTAGGAACAACTGTTGAGTATTGTTCTTGCTACTAGGAAATAAGAAATACAGGTAATGGGGAATAGAAAGTTATCTGGCCCTACAGGACAAAAGAGAAGATGGGGACAAGGGAAGGGAGGGATGATAGAAGAGAGGGCAGATTGGTGATAGGGAAAATTAGAATGCTTGGTGTATTGGGGTGGGGGAGGGGACAAATGGGGAGAAAATTTGGAACCCAAAATTTTGTGAAAATGAATATAAAAATTTATTAAAAAAAAGAATTGCTAACTTCCTTCAAGATTCACCTTAGCCATTCTGGATTCCCCAGTAGCTATTGCCTCAGCTATTCCAAATCTTGAATAAACTTTGTAGCTGTTTTGTACTTACTTACAAAGGTAGTAACCCTTACTAGCTGTGTGACCCTGGGCAAGTCACTTAACCCTGTTTGCCTTAGTTTCCTTATTTCTAAAATGAGCTAGAGAAGCAAATGGCAAACCACTCCAGTATCTTTGCCAAGAACACCCCATATGGGTCCATGAAGAGTTGGGCAAGGCAGAATAATGACTGAACAACATATATACATGATAGAAGATAAGCCTCTTGAGAGTAGGGGCTATTTCATTTTTGTTATCGTATCTCCAATGTCTAACAGAGCTCCTGACACAGAGCAAAAACTTAATAATTGAGTTACTGAGTGAGAGGCAGGGTGGTCACAGTGAAGAAGGCAGACCACTTGGAGGCAGAATTCAGTGATGATCCTTCTTAGTATGGAGACATCAAACTTTCTGAAGAAACAAGAGAGCCTTTTCTCTCTTTTCTGATTCCTCCAAAATAGAAACTGACTTTGGACCTAGACAGATAAAGTTATGGAGACAGTCCTTATCAGGAAGCAAGCTGAGCACAATGATAGAGACATTCAAGGTCTGGCCAATAATGGCCAATATCAATACCTTGGACAAACTATGTCTTCCCTTCCAGAATGATGATATCAAAGACCTCAAGGCCACTGGCAATGCTGAGGAGCAGCTGAAACAAATGTTGTAAAGGTTTTGAGATAACATAGGAAGCTTTTGAGGTCCAGCACACCATGATGATTAACATGGTCAATTCTGCCATCTGACCACATTCTCAACCGGTTGGTGGATTATAAAAGAATATAATTTCAGCAAATTCTGTCTCAGACGTTTATTCACTACGTGATTCTGGGCACGTCACCTAAGCACTCTGAGCCTTAGTTTTGTCATCTGGGAAAGGAAGGAGTTTGCCTTGATGCTCCAAGATCCCTTCTAGCTCTAAACGTATGATACATTTTTGGTGTTGTTCAATGATCCCATTTGGACTTTTCTTGGCAAAGATACTAGAGTGGTTTGCCATTTTCTTTTCATTTTACAGATGAGGAAACTGAGGAAACAGGGTTAAGTAACTTTCCCAGGTTCACACAGCTAGTAAGTTCCTGAGGCTACATTTGAACTCAGGTTTTCCTGACTCCAGGCTCTGTACTCCCAACTTCCTCATTTGATACATATTTATTATATTTTAACTAGGATATCATAGTGAATATCATAGTGAAAAGATTTATAATCTGAGCACCCACTCAACTCTGCGAACTTGTATGATCATGGATAAGCCATAGCATTTTTCAAAGCCTCAGTTTCCCAATCTGTAAAACAAAGTGACTCAAATATAGATCATAAACATGCATCCCCATAGTCTAGCACAGTGCCTGGCACAGAGATTCTAAATAAATGCTTATAGATTTAATCATCTAGAATGATCTCTAGGATCTCATCCAGTCGTAAGTCTCTTCACTCACTCTACTTTCTCCACTGTCACCAAGAAAGGACAAAATATGGAGATATAAAAGAAAGGTCGCTACTTGGACTAGAACCAGGAACTGAGAAATGATACCAGAGAAAACTGAGAATACTACTAGAATCATAACAGTTAGAGCTATGAGGGACCACAGAGAATTGTCTAGTCTAACCTCATTTTACAGATGAGGATATGGTAGGGGAAATGACATGCTTAAGGTCATACTGGTAGTAGCAAAGAGAGAATTTGTATATACGTGTTTGTATGTCAGCATTCATCCAAGTCACAGAGAAAAATTAGGCACCCTGCTCACTCAGAATGAATTCAGGGCTCCCTAATAATACAAAGATGGAGTCAGACTAAAAAAGTTGATAATGAAAGATTGAAAAAACCACAGACTTATTCTTTTTTTGGTAGAGATGTACTATCTTTATATATAGTTTACAAAATCTATTTACAAAATAGATCACTTACTGGTGATCATTAATATTCCAAAAGGTTTGTTTGCTTTATAAAGGGATTCACTGTAAGATCTCTTTCTTAGTTTCATGGCTTGCCATGGTTCCAAAGGGATGTTCCTGACTCTAGCTCTCTGACCACCACACCATCCTCCCTCTCATCATAAGAGCCCATCTTTATAGGACACTGCTTTTACAAAAGGCTCATAGCAATCCGATGAGATCGGCGATGCACACAGCCCATTTGGCAGTGCTAAATTGCACTTGCACAAGACTTCCTATGTGTTTGAGGTTGAGTAGGCATGGCTTCCAATCCTTGTTTTATAAATTGCAGGTCATTAATTACTTGAGAGAGGCAGGAGGAGTGTGGGTATGGGTGTGGGTGTCTAGAGAAACTTGAAACTAAAGTATTTCATAGTCTAGGTATCATTGCCAAATAATTGTTTGGAAAGAAACAAAAAGTATCACTAGAAATTATCATTTGAGTCAACTGGAAATGGAGTTGATTTATAGAAGCAGCTGGGTTGCTCAATGGACAGAGCACCAGCCCTGAAGTCAGGAGGACCTAAGTCCAAATCTAGCCTCAGATGCTTATTAGTTGTGTGACCCTGGCTCCAAAAAAAAAAAGATTTATATAGAACTGTCATATTTTAAATATACATGCATTTAGAAACACTTTCTTTTTGTGGTATTAAGAAATGGTATGTGTGAATGGTGATTCCTTTTAAGAGATTCAGTAAGCCCCTGATTTTTTTTTTAAATCTGATCTTTGATTTCATCAATATAAGGAATTCATATTGAGGGAAGCCCCTCTCCTAATGAAGGTCAGTGCCTGCTCTAGAACTGAGTCTGAGTTAAGAAGTTGTGACTTTCTTAGGATCATACAGCCAGCATGAGACTGAGGCAAAGTCAAGGCAGAGGACTTTACCTGGGTCTTTCTGAACCACAGATCAACTCTCAGTTCTCGGTGTCACTTGAATGAGCACTAAGCCTAGTGACTGGCACATAGTAGGTACTTAATAAATGCTCATTAATAAATGCTTATTGACTTATAATCATCCAATTTTTGATCTGTGGAAGGAAAGAGGATAACTTAATAAAAACATCTGTCCATTATCTAACTTAATTACACAATGGCAATTTATATAGAGCAAATCAATATAGTATAATGTCTAAATAATAGAGATCCTGCCCTAGAGAGATCAAATTATAATTTACTTTCTGTGAGATAAAACCTCCAAATTGTCAGGCTTTACCTTCCTTTGTTTCTGTATTCCTTTTCCCCTTCCTCATTAAAAACTTATTTCTCCTTGGGCTTGAATTCTTTTCTTCTCCTTTTATTTATTTTATAGGGATCTCCATGTTCATAAAGAAAGCTAAGACATCTCAATTGAAAGAAAAAGTTTCATTACTGTTAAATAATGAACTAGATGTTCCTGTGTGGCTGGTAGAGTTCATTTAATTTCTAGTCGTATCTCATTTTTGCATCATTCAGTTCTTGACGGCCCACATGTCAATAATCCATAGGTGGATGGAACATCTGTGGTTAATTTTATATTCTATTCTGACTTCAGCCAGCACACTCCTGGGTTATATTCCTGTGTTGTCAATTGGTGCATACTCAAGAAACATAAACTTGCTTTAATAGCGCTCTCCTCCTCCAAATTCCCATAATTAATAAGAAGGCTGATTTAAAAAAAAATCATAAACTATATTTCAAGGTGAAACATTATGCTATCTGCTTTTGTATTATATAATGATAATGATAGCTACCATTTATATAGTTGCTTTAATGCTTACAAGCACTTTACATATATTATCTCATTTGACCCTCATAATAATCCTGGGGAGGTAGGTGTTATTATTGTCTTTATTTTACAGATGGGGAAACTGAGGCTGAGAGCATTTAAGCGACTTGCCTAGGGTCACAAAATTAGGAAGTATGTAAGGGAAGATTGGAACTCAGGTCTTTCTGAGTGCAACACTGCTTGGCCACCTAGATGCCTCCATCCCTCTTTGTGTGGCACTGTCCCGTTTAATTGGGAAATGCCTGCAGGGACTATGTTAACGTCCTTAGTGTAAGATTGTAGGATTTAGGGTTGGCAAGAGTGTTAGTGATCACCTTGGTCTAGCCCCTTCATTTTACAGTTGAGGAAGAGTTGGGTTTCAGTTGGCTCTCAGGATACCTGGGTATACCCAGAATTGTAGATAGCTCTCCTGATTATACCAAGTGACTTAGCCAGCTGGATCTGAAAGCCAAGTGGTATTCTAGGCAATGTTCACTCAAATGGCCGTCAGCCAGGAAAGTGAATATCTGCAATGTGTCACTGAGGGAGGATGAGAAATTGTTTTCCTTGGAGGGCTCGAAAATTATGATTGATTCTCACCTTCCTAACATGGTTTCCTAAGTGTATTCTTGCCTGAAGAAAGAGGAATGGATTAAACATGCTCTCCAAGTCTCTATGACTCCATGACCAGAAAATATTCTGCTTTTAAGAATGGACTGATGCCATATTGGTGAGAGCAAACATATTGCAATGAAAGGTGTGGGGTTTTTTTTTAAATCTAAAAAGGCAATTGAACCAAAATTGTAAAGGAATTAAAATGAAAGGTGTTTTTTTTTGTTTTTTTTTTTAAACTTAATAAATTGGACCAAAACATCCCTGGGAGAAAACCAGAGGCCAAGCAAACTGGCATTTAATTATGTTTTGGGATCAGGGCTGGAGATGGGGGATGGAAAGGAAATGGGGCAAGAGAAGAGTTTACCCCAATATTTACTACCTCTCCCTGCCCCTCCTAACCCTAGCATTTTTGTATACTGTTCTAGCCTTTGAATGGAAGAGAGAAGGTAAGAGATATGGGAAAAGCTTTCTAGATGAATTTACAGCTACTTGAAATGGGGAGTACGTAAGCCTAATAATTATAGCTTAGCTTACAAAGCACTTTCCTCACAACTACCCTGTAAAGCAGGTAAAGTCAGCATTATTACCCTTATTTTGTAGATGAAAGATTAAGTGATTTGCTCAAGGTCACACTTGCTGAAACTGGATTCTAGCCCAACTATTGTATTTCCAAAGTCCAACCACCATAGGCTTTTGCAGATGGAAGGGATCCAAGGGATCTAGGCGATCTAGGCACAGGATTGTCACCCAAGAGTTGAAACGGACCCCATACTCCATCTAGTTCAACCTTCTTATCTTATCAATTTTTTTTGGAGGGGGAAAGGCAAGGCAATTGGGATTAAGTGACTCACCCAAGGTCACACAGCTAGTTAAGTGTCAAGTGTCTAAGTTTGGATTTGAACTCAGGTCCTCCTGACTCCAGCACTGGGGCTCTATTCACTGTACCATCTAGCTGCCCCCCAAACCTCTTATCTTACCAAAGAGCAAACTGAGTCCTGAGGATGTTAAATGATTTACCCAAGGTCACTCAGGATTTCTCACACTAGTGCCAGTGTTCTTCCAGGGGACTACACTGAAGCTATCCCTTTATTTTAGTGATGAAGATATTGAGGCCTAAAGAAGCCAAGCCACATCCTGTGAGTCTGAGGACAGCTAGGTGGCACAGTGGATAGAGCACTGGGTTTGGAATCAGCAAGATTCTTCCTCATGAGTTCAAATCTAGCTCACACATTTACTACTTGTGTGACCCTAGGCAAGTCACTTAACCTTGTTGGTGTCAGTTTTTCATCAGCAAAATGGCCTGGAGAAGGAAATGGCAAACCACTCCAGGATCTTTGCCAAGAAAATCCCAAATGGAGTCCCAAAGAGTTGGACAAAGAGTGTACTTCCTTTTGTACCACCACATGAAACCCCTTTCTTTTACTGATGAGGATAGTGAGACCTGGAGAGAATGTGATTTATCCAAGGATGCATAGGTAGTAAATAATGAGGCAGGAATTCAACCCAGTTCTTTAAGTTCCAAATCCAGGACTGTTTGTTAACATGTTCCTCTGTGCCACATTGGAAGAGAATTTAGTTTCCCTTGCTCGACACAAAACCTTTTCCCTGGACTAGCTAGAAGGCCTGCCCAAATTTGAATACTAGGCTTTTCTTTCACATTCTTTTCCCAGAAACCCACCTATCTGCCTCACTGGAAGGAACATTTTCCGCCACAAACATAGCCCAATGGTAAACACATAGGTAGATGAGTCCATGAGTCATAGCAAATTGTTACGCTGTGTGTGGCTAGGTGAGGTCATTCTTTAGATTCCATTATCATCCAGGTCTTTAGTTCCTGGCCACACCTTCTACCTCTTCCTGTTCTTGGAGAGATGCATGCTTAAGGACTGACATTAAAGGATATTTTTCAGGAAATATATGACTGGGAAAGGAGGAGGGCTGGCCATGTGACAAGAGCAAGGCACAACAGATGGACAGTTGGTGTGCCGCACTGGTAAGCCCAGATTGTAAAAACATCATGAAGAAGGCCTCCTGCACACTGGGTGGATCCTTTCTGGAGAACTGATGGAAGGACATGGAAAAGAAACACCCAGGAAGAGAAGACATGGACGAGTCACTCTGTCTGCACCGATGGGCTTCTATTGAGAACATCACAAATGTGAACAAGTATAGTTGTTTTTATTCAGTTGTGTCTGACTCCGTTGGGGTTTACTTGGCAAAGACAATGGATTCATTTGCCGTTTCCTTTTCCAGCTCATTTTGCAGAGAAGAACAGAGTTCAGTGACTTGCTCAGGGTCACACAGTTAATAAGGGTCTGAATCCAGATTTGAACTCAGGTCTTTCTGACTCCAGGTCCAATATTCTATCCACTGAGCCACCTAGCTGCCCTAAGAAGTATGGAAGGAAATATTAATGTATTCTAATATGTTAGAAATCTTATTTATGTTTAATTTTTCCCTTGAAGCTGTATTTAAATCCCACCTCTGACACATACTGTGACTCTAGGAGATCACTTAACTTCTGAGTTTGATAGGAAATTCTTAAGTCTCTAAGTTGCAGAGAAGGTGTCAACTTGCCCAAGGAGTTTCCTCACTTGGGAGCCCCTTTCACCAATGAAATCACAGGTACAGTCCCTATCTCTATCTCTATCATTTTTCAATTATATAATGAAGGCTGGCCTGCGGATTAAAGGATGATTATCACCAACCCAGCACCACTAGAACCTGTGCTTTGGATTTTTTTTGTCCTGCTAGTGAAGATGGTTTCTCAGTCATTTGCCTTCTCAACCCTACTGTGGTCAAGGACAGGGATTTATTTATAAAATGGTATATGATCATGATGGAATATAAGAAATGAAGAGTTCATTGATTGTAGAAAAACATGGAAAGACTTGCATGAAATAATGAAGAGTGAAATGAGCAGAAATAAAAGAATGCTGGGGTGGGCAACCTATGACCTGGAGGCCACATGAGGCTTTCTAGGTCCTCAACTTGGAGTGTTCAGTCAAAGGGTTAGAGTCGAGGATCTAGAAGAGCTCACGTGATCTTGAGGCCGCAGGTTCCCCGCCCATGTATGTATATAGTAACAGCCATGTTTTAAGAACAACTTTGAGTGACTAAGTAATTTTGACTATTATAAATACCTCAATGAAGTACAAAGGACGTACGAAGGAAGCTGCATCCACAGAAAGAACTGATTACAGATGTATATATAAAAGGATTTTACATATATATGTGTGTGGATATATTTATATATACATACACACACATATTTTTCTAATGGTAGCCATCTCAAAGTTGGGGGTGGAGTAGGAGAGAAGGAAAAAAAGAAAGTTACATGATAACTTTATTATCTGTTTAAAAGAAATAATAAGTTGAAAATAGATTTGCAGTTTCATATGGGATCATCTTTTTTTATTATTCTACTATGGTATGGAAATACTTGTGTTATTTCATAAATTAAACATAAAATTAAATAAAATGGCTTAGCAAACTTCCCTCCTGACTGAGAGGTAATAGACTAAATATGCAGACTGAAGTGCACATTTTTGAACATGGTCAATATGGGGATTCGTTTTGCTTGATGATGCTGTTACAAAGGTTATGTTTAATTTTGTTCTTCAGGGACATGGGGCGAATATGGACAGGGGAAAAAAATAAATGCTTGATCATTAAGAAAAAAACCTTTATTTTAAAAATAAACACAATACCTAGCTATTCTCTGTTCAAGGCCAACTGGCATAAGGATTAAAATAATTTCTTTTCCTCACTAGCACCAGGCTTTACTTAAATGAGCTAACAACTCTGTCACAAAGAGATCTTTTTTTTTTTTTTAATAACATTCTTGTGTGTTTAGCAAAGTCTACTGAGAAAAAGTCCCATCATGACCTTACTTCTCCTTGGTGACTTTAACTGTCCTCACCCTCTTTTTGGTTTTTTTACAAGTTAACTAGGGACCTTAGGGTAAGATAAGGCTCCTGTATTCTCCCTAGGAGAAGAAAGATCAAACTCCAGGTGAACCTGGGTGGTAGCAGCTGCTTGGAGTGCCTACCTGGGAGTTTTCCAAATGTGAACAACCACTGCCCTCTGCTGGAATATATTTTCACTGCTCCTTAGTATTTCCATTAGGTGTTATGGAAAGAAATGAACAGGAAATGGATCAATCATTAGGTTACTTTCATTTAGCAACCTCTGCCATCAATGACTATAGATCATATGTAAATGCCTAGAGGGCAGTCTTATTTGAACCACTTAACATGAAAGGCTATGTGGTGTATTGACCAACTTTGGATTCAGGGAGGTCTAGATTTAAGTCTTGCCATCTATGAGGGAGCCAGATGACTCAGTGGATAGAGCACTTGGAATCATCGAGATGTGAGTTCAAAGCTAGCCTCAGACCTTTACTAGCTGCGTGACTCTAGGCAAATCACTTCATCTCTGCTTTAATGCACTGCAGATGGAAATGGCAAACCATTCCAGTATCTTTGCCAAGAAAACCCCTTGGACAGCATTGATGAGCTATAGTCCACTGGATCATGAAGAGTTGTACACAACTGAACAACAACACTGACATAAAGACAAGTAAGTTATTTAACGACTCAGCGCCCCTATGACAGTAATTATGACAGCAAATTAGTTATGTCATGGAGTTAATTCACCACCACAAAAACAAAAACTCTGTCTCCCTTGTGAACTCCAGTCTTTCATCACCCAATGCCTGTTGGGTGTTTTGGATTGCATGTCCCATAGGCATCTCAACCTTAATGTATCCAAAACAGACCTCATTCGTTTCACTCCAAACCCACCCTCCTTCTGACTTTCCCTATTTCTGTCAAGGGCAATGGCATCCTACCAGTCTCCAAAGTTCTCTATCTTTGGCTCACACTTGACTTCCCTCTCCCCTTCAGCCCACATATTCAACCAGTTGCCATTTCTTGTCTTTCCTTCCTCCAAAACTGCTCCCCTCTCAGACCCCTTCTCACTACTTGTATAGCTACCACCTTAGCTCTGACTCCCCTGCCCTCTCCCCTGGACTGATTTATCTCCCTCATTCAGGTTTCTCCATTCAGCTGCCAACACAATTCGTCTCAAGTGCTCTCTGACTATACCATCCCCCTACTCAGTAACCTCAGGTGGCTCCCTATTACCTCTAGAGTAAAAAATAAACTCCTGTTTTTGACTTTTTAAGCCCTTCTGCAATCTGGCTTCATCCTACCTTTCCATCCTTATTAGACAGGATTCATTTTCTCACTCAATGGTTCAGTCAAATTGACTCTCTTGCTGTTTGTTCCTCATGTCCCCTTGCCTTGGCACTGGGCTGTCTCTCATGCTTGAAATATCTTCCCTCCTTATCTCTACCTCTTGGAATCCCTTCTCTTTTAAGATTCATCTCAAGTCTCACCTTATACATGAGACCCTTCCCTAATCTCTCTTGAAGCTTGTGCCCTTCTTTCCAGAATATATGTATATATACATATATATACACATATATACAAAAGTATATATAACATGTGTATATATAAAACACATATTTATGTTAACATATATACACATAAACATGTGTACATAGATTTCTACATGCATGTACCCTTTAGATACTTATATATGTATCAGCTTGTCTCCCCCAGTAGAACGTTAACTCCTTTAGGACAGGAATGATTTTATTTTTGTCTTTGTATTCCTACCATCTCTCATAGTGACTGGTACATAGCAGGTGTTTAATTAATGCTTGTTGACTGAATAATTGATTACTGTAAGTTACAGCCTTATTATCATCAAAGGAGGAAAGTTCTGCACTGGAAATTGCTCATGCCAGAGAAATAGCAGCTCTAGACCGAAAGCCAAATTCCTAGCATAGTATGAACGTGTGGATGCTTTTCATTTGTTGATGATAAACCAAGATTTTTCATTGTCATCTGTACAAATACAACTAATTCAAGGTTTGCTTAAATATTCAAATAGATACGTGAACTTATCTACCTGAATGTTCCTCTAACATAACAAGATATGAGAATTGTTTTCATGCCACAGCATAAAGTAATTGGGAGATTGTACTAGATGATGTTATCATTTGGGCCAAATTGCTCAGATGTCAGGGTTTGAGCCAAGGAAGATACCAGTATACTAACTACTGGCAGATGTATCAAATTATTTATTAGGTGAAGGATCCAAGAAGAACATTAGGCAGAAATGAATGTTCCCTCAGCATCAGCCATGCAGCCATTCTCCACTCACACTCCACACTCCTGGATTCCAGACTGTGGTCTAGAGTATGCAGTTCCACAGACGGCAGTGCAGTATTTACCAATCTGCAGGCTGCCAAGCACGGATTTGGGATGGACTCTTCATTTGGGATAGATCCAATGGGAGTGATTAGGAATGCAGGCTGTTTAAATGCAGTTTCAAACAACATGAGTCTGTGAAAAAAATCACAAATATTGTAAGAATCAGTTTGTAGCATTAAGAATGGTCCAAATGGGAATAAATATTATATCATGACCAACCAGCAGTAAGAATCAGAGCTAGGTCATCAAGGGAATTGGGCAAATTGGGAAAGTGGTTCTGGGAAACCCAGAGAGGACAGAATATCCAGATGTGCCAACAGCAGCATAAAGGTCAAGAAAAGCAAACAATGAGAAAAGGCCATTGGATTGAGCAATTGGGAGACCATTGGTAAACATGAAATCAGCAGTCTGCCTAGTGGTGGGGTCAGAAGCCAGATTTCAGGGTATTGAGAGTGAGTGGATTAGGAAGTGCAGTGTTGATTTTTCCCCAGAGTTTATATATGAGAAAAGAGATATAGGGCATGGCTTGAGTGGAAGCTAGGGTCAAGTGGTGGTTTTTTTAAGCAAAGGCAAGATCTCTGTATATCTTCAGACAGCAAGAGGGAGCCAGAAGAGAGACTGAAGATTAAACAGAGACAGGGAGTGATTGAAAGGGCAACCTCTGGGAGAAGATGGGTGAGGGGAATGGAAACAAGGGCGTAAAGAGAGGGCACTATTTGCAAGGAAAAGGGCCACCTCCTCTTCATAAACTGGAGTGAAAGAGGAGAAAATGGAAGGTGTTGTTGAGGATATCTGAGCTGTGGAATTGAGAAGAGGGGCCTCATGATGGATGACCAGTTTTTTCTAAAGCATGAGGCAAGTTTCTCTGATGAGGCTGCTGGGCATAGGAGCCTTTAGGAGAAAAGAAATTTGGAACAGAGGATGATAGGAAGGGGATAGAGTCAATCTGAAAAGGATAAGTATATGTACGCACAGTGAAAGCCCAGCTGGGATGAGATAATACAAATTTGTAGTAGATTCCATCAGTTGGTTGTGAGACTTTGTAGCGCAACAATCAGCAGTAACAAATTATGGGAAAAGTGAATGGTTGGAAGTAATCCAATGCTGGGTTTGGAAAAGGAGCAATTGTGAGAAGACAAAGGGGAAAGAGATTCTAGGGTAGAAGACATCATAAAGTTGAACTGTAGAGTCAAGACTGTGAAGAAAGGGTCATGACCCAGGGTAGGAGTGATGAATTAAAAAAGCCTAGATTGGAATCACAAGTAAGGATGAAGAGGAATGAGGTGTGTGGAGAGAGGGAAGAATAGGAAATTATAATCAGATAAAGGAATTTCAGAGTTCTAGACTGTAGAGGTGGAAGTCCGATGGGTGATGACGAGACTGTGAAGGATATGACCTCCTGGAGGTGGCTGAGATGGATTGAAGGTACAAGTCATGGGAACTGAGTAGATTGATGAATTGAAGCTAGAAAATTTGAGAGCACATCAATATGTATATCAAGACTCTTAAGTATAAGAGCAGGCGTTGGGATGATGGGTAACTGCCCTAGGATCTGGATGAAGGGATAATTGATCTGGATGGAGTGAACTTGAGAGGGGTTAGTGAATGAGACACTACTAGCAACAACTAGCACTTAGTAGGCTGCAGTGTGTTCATTGTCATTGGAAAAGGTGTATCCAGTACTGGAGTGGGTGCCTACGAATGCCATTTCTACTGAGGGGAGCCAAGTTTCTGTGGTTGCAGGAAGACAAAAAGTATGAGAGGAAGTTTAACATGCAGGGTCGTTTTTCACCAGTAGAATGGGGTTTCAGAAGGAAGAAAATAAGTATTTATTATGCACCTACTAAGCATCAGGAACTATGCTAAGTGCTTTACAACTGTTATCTCATTTGATTCTCAAAACCCTTGGAGATAGCTATATTTATATTTCATTTTATAGTTGAAGAAACACAGGTAGACAGAGGTTAAGTGACTTGCCCAAATGGCTGAGACTAGATTTGAGATAGCACAGTGGATAGAGCATTGACCCTGGAGTCAGGAAGACCTGAGTTCAAATCCAGCCTTAGGTACTTATTAGCTGTGTGACTCAGGCAAGTCACTCAACCCTGTTTGCCTCAGTTTTCTCATCTATAAAATGAGTTGGAGAAGGAAATGGCAAACCACTCTAGTATCTTTGTCAAGAAAGCCCCCAGTGGGGTCATGAAGACTAGGACATGACTGGACACCCATTGATTCCAGGACCAGTATCTGTGTGCTGCATCACCTAGATGCCTTGAGAGCTGAGCAGACTCGAAACTCAGAAGAGAGAGAACAGACCTGGGTGGTGATAAGGGAATACAAAGTGGTAGCAGGGGAGTGTCTGGGCAGACTCCAGATTAATTAATCATTCTATATGTCCCACTCAGCTAAATACCTTGTCTTGCTTTTCTCCAAAATATTGTGCAAAGCTCTAGGCTACGTCTCTGCAGTCATTTCCAGACCCTGCAAACATATGTTTATGTGTTTATGCATTCTAGGTATTAGGTCCTTTGAGAAGTAGAGAGGCAGATGACAGCCTATATATATAATTTGTAGGCAACTGATGGTGATTTGGATTTGATTTCTGAATCATAGGTTCATACTTTTAGAACTGGCAGATAGCTTGGACAGCCCATAGTCTGGCCTCTTCATTTTACAGATGAGAAAATTGGGACTCAGAGAGGTTAAGGGATATACCCAAGGTTACACAGTATGGATTTGAAACCAGTTTCTCTGTCTCTAAATCTGGGCATTTTCCCATTGCCCCTTAGCGTCTACTTTGCAATACCTGCATCACTGCACTGGAACAAACTGTTTGGTTTAAGGAGGAGTTGTAGAGGTGATATATACAGATGATGTATCTAGTTATTGATTGGAAGAGGCAACCTAGTATGGTAGATAGAGAGTTCGTTTCAGTCAAGAAGACCTGTGTTTGAGTCCCATTTGTCCCACATCCTGGCTCTATGACTCTGGACAAGTCATTTAAACTCTCAGTGCCCTAAGCAACTCTATAACACTATAAACTGCAGAGCAGGTGAGTGACCTCTCTAGTGTTTTCCCATACCAGCAAAATGACAAGTCTGATCAAAACATTTTAAAAATGGATGTTAAAACAAAGGATCCAGGAAGGCTGCATGTCATTCCATGACATAGTCCCTCCTAGTCTGATCCAACATATTAGGGCCATTCAGCTGCTGATCCACTCTGCCAGGGGACAGACTGACCCGAATGACTCCTGAATTTTAGAGCTCACACTGTTTATACTTAGGAGGATAAAGAAAACTAGAGCCCTGGCCAAGTGTACCTGTTCTGAGTAAGTGGGTCTCAGATATGTGGGAAAAGACCAATCACGAGTAAGCTAGATAAGGATGCCTGCAGAGGTGTAAGATTCCTTTTGCACTCAGTAGTTACACATTTGATTTTATCAGTCATTCTGGTTCAAAGGATCCTTCCTTTTCTCTCTGAAGGGAAGTGACTTAGTCTGACCAGGAAACTGGATTGAGTCTCCTGACACTTCTTAGCATACAGTAGATATACAGATAATAAAACTAGTGCATGAAACTGAAGAATTTTCTCACTGCTCCATAATGCCTCTTAATGGTGACTACCAGACTGGTCCAAATATGGCCTGACTCCCTCAAATGAGATTTCTTCAAGAGGCAAAAGTTATTTGCTATATAAGAAAAAAATTACTTAAAATAATGTTAAATTACTGTATTAAGCTAAAAGTTTCTTTTTGGGGGTGGGGTGAGGTGGGGGAGGCTTTCTTTGTATCACTTGTTTTTAATACAGTGTCTAACATCATAGGTGCATCATAAATGCTAGCTGATTGACTTCAATAGATTTTTTCCCATTTCTTTCAATTCAAATAAAGATATTAATGAATTTTTTTATCATCACTATAGAAGATGAGTATGATCATAGGGTACATATTTAGTTTGGGGAGGGGAGGACACGTGTGGGTTGTGTTATTTTGTCCATTTAGGTTGTGTGTCCACATGGATCTGTCTAGATGGGGCTCATGGGGAGCCAAGAATAGATATTGCTAGAATCTTTTCCCTCTATCTTTCTCCAAGGGAGACTTTAATATCTACCAGAAAGGGAAGAAGGAGATTGGGACAAGAGACTTACTTCTCTGCTCTTCTCCGAAAGAACATGTACTGGGCTAGGATTATATCTATCTGCTCCTTTAAATATTATTAGGAGAATTCATTTTTAGGTTCAAGTTGAATTCCTGATTACAATTCCTTAATGGGAAAAGAGGTTCCTAAGCTATATATCCATTGTTTGGATACATAGATGCCAGTTCTACAATGAACACACAATGAGCAATTACCCAAGGGAAATTCCCTGAAATCTCTAGTGTAGCAAGTTAGGGATAGGGACATGATAGTGGCTGTCAACTCCTCTATATATTAGCATCTTCCTAGTATTTTACTCCCTTCAGGGACATAACGAGTGACTGGAATGGGACATCTCTCTTAAATCTGAAAACCAGAAGACTAGGATTTCTCTTCTCTCAACCAGCTCCACCTGTCACACAGGCAAAGAGCTTGGAGCATTGTCTCTGCCAATGAAAATAGTCCCATGCTACTGACGTCTGAACCAAGAGTTATATTAGGTTTTAAACAAGTCTGATTTAGAGGACAGTGGGAAAGCCTGGCCTATATTTCACAGGGTAATTGATTTAGAACCGAAAGAAATGTTAAAGACCAAGTCCAACTCCTTCACTTTACATATGGGGAAACTGATGCCCAACAAATTCAAGTGAGTTACTTAGTCACCCACTCAGCTAGAGTTTGAGACCTGATTTGAACCCAGATTTTTCTGCCTTCATACTGCCTTTCAAAATGAAAAAAAAAAAAAAATTCCATTCCCACTGGGAACCATCCGATGTTTTTTGCTTTCCATTTTGACTTTCTTTCTATTGACCCTGTTTACCCTTTGGGAGATCTTCATAAGTGTATACCAGAGGAAAAAAACAAGATCCTTGTGTGAGTGGACTTATCAATAAAGTCTGACTCAGCAAATCATAACTCTATTAACATTCTATGGGCCATTTATTCAAATCTTGGTCTTCTCCCACTTGATGTACATGTCTCCTTTTAAATCCTTGATTTTTATCTTTCAGCATGGAGGAGTAGGAGAAAAATGCCAACCTTGATTTTAATCTTAAAGGCTTGGTGGAAAAACCTTAGTAAGTTTCCTCTCAATGCCCTTCCTGGATCATAATTGGTTTAAGATGGTAGATTTAGCATAGGAAATAAATAGTCCATTAAGAAGGTCTTACACTTTCATTTCTAGCTTGTCATTCCCAGCCTTCTTCATGTCAGTCTTATTATTCTTATATATAATCTGTCCTCAAAAGCAAGCCCAAGTGATTATTTCACCAAGTTCTCTATAGCTAGTTTTTTAAAAAAGAATCAAATCCAAAATCTATTTGTAAGAGAATGATAGAGATGGGATACAGAAAGATGAGCTATTCATTAAAGACCATTTGTCTGAAGTCTCTGTTAGTGCTCCAGGGCAGCTGTCAGCATATTAGGGGGAGTATTTAAGCAGGATTATTGAAGCTTTATGCAGCTATAGAGATGGATAGTCTCCATGTAGAATCTTGCCTATTTCCTGTGACCAAATGTGATATTGAACAAAATAATAGTCAGAGAGAACGTCACCAGGCTCCTAATGAGAAGTTGTTGACAGAAAAACTGCTCTCACATTCATCAGAAAGGCAATAAATGTCAAGAAAGGGACAGACTGGAGATATAGTAGCTCATAAATCCCTTCTTTCAGACTACCCTAGGAGAATTTAAGGACAGTACACATGTCATGTTCTTCTCAAAATGATGGAGAACTTTCAGAAATTCTAGGACAACTGGATGGAGAAGTCATCACTTATTCATTCATCAAGTCTTTTTAAAGCACCTACTATGTTCAAGTGCTAGTTTCAAGTCTCTCTTCTAACACATACTAGCTGTGTGACCCTGAGTTGGTCACTTAACTTGTGAGAACTCCAGGCAGTTCTCTACAACTGCAAATTGCAGAGTAGATGTGCATCAGTAGAGGAAGTTTCTTTGATTGGATGAGATCACAGGTCTGGACCACAAATTAATTACGTTAGTTACTACAGAAATAAAGACAGAATAAAAAAGTCCCTGTCTTCAAGGAACTTATACTCTATAGAAGGGTATCACACAATATAATCTGAGTAAACAGTGAGTAATAACAAGAAAGAGAATCAGGAAAATCCCTTCCCCCACCCTCCAATCCCCCACAAATTGAGCCCTGAAGTTGGGAATCTAAGGCTTTTAAAAGACATCCAAAGACTTGGAGGAGGTGGATGGAGAACCAAACTCAGAAAACAACAGCTTGACTGGAATGTAGAGTCTGAAGGGGGATAATATAAACTCTCTGGAAAGGTGAGCAGTAGCTGGTGTGAAGGGCTTATGACCAAATGAGCTCATAAAGGCAATAGGGAATGTGACAAACCCTGAGAGCAGGGCCTGCTGGGGCATAATTTCAGCCTGGAGTTGGCTGTGGGCTTGTGCCAAAGACTTCTAAGTCAGAACAGAACTGACTAGTTCTGTATTTTTAAAAATGACTTGTCATACTCTTTAGAGTACAGTGTATTCACATCATGCTATAATTTATCAGTGGACTCAAAGTTTTAATAGTAATTTCTAATTGAGGAAATACAAGGGTTACGTAACATCTACAAATTCAAACTAAAATCATTGAAAAAAAATCTAGTCATCTCTCCCTTCTCTGTACTTTAAACTGTTGTGCCAACTTATGGTCATCAATTAATTATATACTGTTATTATTTATATATTGATTGAGATATGATTAATTATGATATGTAATTAATTATATATTGCTGTGTGACAGCTCTCCTATTGTTGCCTGGAATTGTGACATCTTAAATTATTTATAATCAAATGAGATAGTATATGTAAAATACTTTGCAAACCCTGAAGCGTTATGTAAATGCTAGCTACTATTAATAAGTCCTATATTTTTGGTTTGTTTTCCCAACTTGCTTGCAAATGCTTTGAAGACAAAGTAGGTAGTTTTATATGTTTTCACCCCTATTCCTCTGAGTTTATGTTGTCTTGCAATAAGGTTTGTTTGCACCTGCCCTGAGAGGGGAAAATCTGGCTCAGAAAAGGGGAGATAGCACTGAAGAGGGAGAGGGTGGAATGGAAGGAAGCATCTGGGGGAATTAAGGAAGGTACTGCTGTGTTGGACATAAGTGATGAGCATCATAGGATCCAAAGATCATGGACTTAAGACAGAAGGCTCTTACAGGCTGCAAAGTCCTATTCTCTCATCATAAGGAAATGGAGGCTGAGAGGTTAAATGACTTGCCCAGTGTCTTTGTAATTTGAATTCAGATCTATCTACCTCCAAGTCCAGCACTCTAGCCATAGTACTTTCAAGAGTTCTAGGATGTGACCCACTTCAAACCCTTCAAATGGTTAGTCTCACTGCTTGACCTTATACCATGGTCACCTTATATCTATCATGTTGTATCCTCAATTTTGTAAACCACTGGTTAGGGGCAGCCAGGTGGTACAATGGATGGAGCACTAGTGCTGGAGTTAGAAGGATCTGAATTCAAATCTGGCCTTGGACTTAAGCCATTTAACTCTGTTTGCAAAGAAAAAGAAAGAAATGACTGGTGTCATAGGCATTTTTCATGTATTGGGTTTTTTTTCCCATGGAAGGATGTACCTTTTAAGTAAGACTCCAGCAAAGTTGAAAGTTTTAAGGGTCAGAAACTGAGATAATGTGATATAAGGGTGAAGCACTTTTAGGTAGAACTACAGCATTCCACACTTTATAGGGGTTCAGAGATTGAGGAGATCAATGGCATATGAAAAGGCCTACAGAGACTCATGGACTTGTCTCCAAGACAGAGATTGTCTTAAAGGTACAATTATCAAATGGTCAGAATGGGAAAAACACCATTCAGTTCATTCACCTGGGGATTTGAGATTGAATTCCAAACACTCTAAGTTTAATCATAAGATGCTCAACAGCAAATACATTTGACCTTTTATTTTCTCTCCAATCAAGCACCAAGTGCCTCAGTAGGTCTACTAGGTCACTTTGATATTCTGAGATACGATACCAGATATAAAGATAAAATGTTTTTTAAAACCCCTGGGCTTGATGCCACTGTAATGCAGCAATGACTTCTGGGAACTATGTACTCTATCAATCTAGGCTCTTACACAGATACATTTACTCACTCTGGTAGAGGAATCAGGAAAAACCTTCACTTTATTAATTTTTTTTCCTCTAGCTATGTGTCCTCTACAGAAATTATTTGAAAAAAATCACAAAACTGTGGGCTGGGAATTTTTGAATTTATTTATGAGATCTAACTTCTGTGAGGAACTCCACATAGGCAACAGCAAGGCTAATCATCCAAGCCTGATTAATCCACTGTTGGTACGAGCTCTGCTGGTTTAGTGCTGGGAGTCACGGAGGGGCAGCTGGGACAGAATAGAATTCAGATCTCCAGCCTTACTATTCCTACTTCCCTTTTTGCCCCACTCCCATCCTTCCATCTTCCTATTTTTCTCTACTTGTTGTTCAGTCACTTTTCACTCATGTGTGATTCTTTGTGACCCCATTTGGGGTTTTCTCTGCAAAGATACTAGAGTGGTTTGCCATTTCCAGCTCATTTTACAGATGAGGAACTGAGGCCAACAAAGTGACTTGCCCAGGGTCACACAGTTACTAAGTGTCTGAGGTCACATTTGAACTCAGGTCCCTCCGGACACCAGGCCTGGTGCTCTATCCACTGTGTCACCCAGCTCTTCCTTTTCTACAGGTAGCCCTAATACTGTATATGCTAGATTCTAGCAGCTAAGAGGCAACTAGCCTCAGGTGAGTAAGACTAGCCCTTTAAAAAGGGAGAAGGTGAATTTCTGCCATTTGAAGTTTTGTCTGGGGGAATTGGTGTTAGAAACTCTACCCCTTGCTCTGGGCTCTCTGGGGACATCCTTTCCTGACCTGCTATACTGATTCTAGGAAGGGGACATTTTATATCCTTTTTACCCCTAGAAACTTTGTTCTTTTGATGTTTTTATTAGTAAAATTGTTTTTTATTGAATTTTAAAGATTGAGAGCATTTTAAACCTGAAACCTGGGGAAGATATGTTGGGAGAAGGGGCAGGGGCGGGGGGATCAAATCTTGTTCTTAGTGGAATGAAGGAAATTTTCACTATGGAGATTTCCAGCACTGCTGACATCTTATCTCAGGGACATTACCAACTGTTTCATTTTACTTCACATCTGAAGAGTCAATTCATTCAACCTTATAGAACTACAACAGGATGGTGCATCTTTCTTTTTTTATTTACTTGCATCCTTTCCTTAGATTGGTGCCCATCTTTGCCAATTCAGGTTCCTCTGAATATGTCAAAGCCCATACTTTGTAGAACAGAGTAGGTATTCAATAATCTTTCATCACATTTTACTATTCTGAATACTGTTTCATTTTTATTATCTATTTATATGTCATACCTCATTGAATTAGAATCTTTAAAATGAAATAAACTTCAGTCAGGTTAATTTCAACTTGGAAATTTCAACTTTTTCAACCATGGCCTTGGTCTCACAGAACAATGAATGAATCGCTGTTCTTGAGAACTAGAGGCAGATGTAGAAGGGAAGAGAGTTCCACAGTGAAGGCCCTGGCTCTGAAATCAAACCCCTAAGATTACACATAAGACATTATAGATAATGAAATAAAAAGGTATCATTCTACAATCACTTGGGGAGGTTTGGGCTTTCCTGGATTGACTTCATTTCTTCTGGATACCTCCAGTGGGTCATGCCTACAAGTGTGACCATACAGGCTTGCGCTTCTGGATAAAGGCTGTGATTCCCTCCTGCCCATCCCGAGTGGCCAAATTGTCCAGCATGGCTTGAGAGGTGAGACGGTAGGCACTCTTCAGGTCCTGGGTCAGCTGCCTGTAGAAGATGGCCTTGCCCATCGCCACAATAGACCGGCTTGATGTACAGATCTTTTGGGCTATTTTCATGGTCTCCTCCTCCAACTTCTCTTCTGGAACCACCCTGCTGAGCAGCCCATGAAGCAATGCTTCCTGGGCTGTGATGGGCTCCCCAGTAAATAGCATTTCTAAGGCAACCTGAGGAGGAAATCAAGTCAGGTTATTAAAGCACTTGGAAACCGTATGACCTGGTCACTCAAGCTTTCTCGTTTCCTTTTCCTTCCCCTTTCCCCAAGATTACATATGTTTTGATTCACCCACAACATTGGCCCAGACTAGAGGAAGGTAGGTGGTGTGGTAGATGGAGTGTCAGACTCCAAAGTCAGGAAGATATGAGTCTGAATCTTGCTTTGGATACTTACTAGCTATGTGACCTTGGTCAAGTCATATACTCTCTTCTTAAGTTCTTACTTCTAAAATGGAAATAATAATGGAATCTATCTTATAGGTTGCTAGGTGGTTGGTGTGATGGATAGAATGATGGAGTTGGACCTGAATGCAAATCCAGTCTCAGATACTTACTAACTGTGCAACCCTGGGCAAGTCACGTAACCTATGTCTTCCTCAGCTTTCCCATCTGTAAAACTGAGATTAATTGCACCTGCCACCTGGATTGTTATAAGGACTAACTGAGATAATATTTGTAAAGTGCTTTGCAAACTTTAAAGCTCTATATAAATGCTAACTATGATTGTAATGATTATTAATCATCTGTGTGACCACGGGCAAGTCACTTTCTTTTTCTTTGCCTCAGTTTCCCCATCCACAAGATGATAGGGTTAGCCTAGATGGCACCTGAGGTCTTTTCCGGTTCTAATGATTATATAATATGCTTAATTGTATTACAGAGAGATATCATATTTCTCTCTATACAAAACACCCTGGTTGTGTGACCCCTGGCAAATGACTTGACCTTCAGTGCTCTAGACAACTCTCAGTTGCACTGACCCACAGTGGCTTTTCATCCTAATTCCTTTTGCCAGTAAAATCACAATTCTAGTTCCTAGTTCTATCTCTATCCATACTGTTATTCCATCATTTTTCAGTCATGTCCAACTCTTTGCAACCCATTTTGGGATTTTCTTGGTAGATACTGAAGTGGTTTGCCATTTCCTTCTTCAGCTCATTTTACAGATGAAGAAACTGAGGCAAACAGGGACAAGTGATTTGCTCAGGTTCACACAGCTAGTAAGTTGTTTGAGGTCAGATTTGAACTCAGAGTCTTCCAGGCTCCAGGTCCAGCAGTCTATCCACTGAAACCACTTGGCTATCCTTACTACAATGCCACTAACTTCAGGCAAGGTCCAGACCAGGTCTTTTCAAGAGAAAAGAAAACTCACAATGACTCAAGAAAAGTCATCCTATTCTCTTTGCTCCTTCCACAGAAGTGATCAACTTTCTACTAGTGACAGTAGATCTGATCTGCCAAGCTCATGTCCCTAGCCATATCTGATTGGATAAAACACCCTAAACTGTAGCCGAGAAGTCAACCACCAAAAATCTATGTACTAGGCACTTTGTGTAAAGGGAAAAAATATTCATTTCTCTTGACACCAAAACTCATCTTACACGATAATACCAAACTCATTTGAACCTAGTTCCTTGCTTGGGGGAGAAGAGTTTAAAGCAAATTTCTTTGAATAGATAAAGGTATATATATATAGCTTTAAATGCTCTTTTGTTACCGAACACAGAGGATGGAAAGAAGGAAGGAAGGAAGGAAGGAAGGAAGGAAGGAAGGAAGGAAGGAAGGAAGGAAGGAAAGAAGGAAAGAAGGAAGGAAGGAAGGAGTGAAAGAAATAAGGAAGGGGGGGTGGAGCCAAGATGGCAGGGTAGAAAGACTCAAGTATGCTAGCTCCGAACCCACAGCCCATATATTTCCTGCAAGAAGAACTCCCCACAAATTCTGGAGCACTGCAAGGTGCGTAGAAACACAATGGAAAAGATTTCCATTCCAGAGAGCCCTGGAGACCCGTCCTCAAAGGTCCGTCGCGCTCCGGAGAGTGGAGCCCACCCCTGCACTGCCCTGGCCATGCGGCCCCAGAGGCCCAGAGGAGCAGATCCGAGCAGGCTTCAGGGACGGAACCTCCAGCAGCTGGGAAGGTCCCTCTGCCCACAGACGCTACAGGTCAGTGAGAGAGACGTCTGGGCTGGCCGAGAGGTGAGCGGGGTGTCTCCATGGCTCGGGCCCCCTCGGGAGGCAGCAGTGGAGGGAGGGGCAGAGGCAGCTGCAGTGGCAGCAGCAACGGCCCCAAGCATCAGGCAGAAGTTCAGGTCTCTGCATAAAGCCCCTGAGGGAACTGAGCCTGGCAGGCGGCCCAGCCCCCACCTGCTCCATTACTGAAGGCCTCTGCATAAAGCCCCTGAGGGAACTGAGCCTGGGAGGCGGCCCTGCCCCCACCCGAGCACCAGAACTTAATTAAGCTCACTTTGAATAGCAGCCACTCCCGCCGCAGAAAGCCCATTTGAATCTCAGACCCCAAGCACTAGCTGGGCAGATCTAGGCAGGGGTGGACAGGAATCTCAGAAGTCAAGTAACTGACTGGGAAAATGCCCAGAAAAGGGAAGAAAAATAAGACTACAGAGACCTACTTTGAGGGGGTGCAAATGTTCCTGCCTTTCAATTCTGATGACGAGGAACTACTCTTACCATCAGGGAAAGATGTGGAGGTCGGGGCCTCTGTATCCCAGACATCCCAGGTGGATGTCCGGTGGGCTCAGGCCATTGAAGAGCTCAAAAAGGATTTTGAAAATCAAGTTAGACAGGTGGAGGAAAAACTGGGAAGAGAAATGACAGAGATGCAAGAAAAGCATGAAAAATGGGTCAATACCTTGGCAAAGGAGACCCAAAAAAATGCTGAAGAAAATAACACCTTGAAAAATAGGATCACTCAATTGGAAAAAGAGGTTCAAAAAGCCAATGAGGAGAAGAATGCTTTCAAAAGCAGAATTAGCCAAACGGAAAAAGAGGCTCAAAAGCTCACTGAAGAAAATAGTTCTCTCAAGATTAGAATGGAACAGATGGAGGCTAATGACTTTCTGAGAAACCAAGAAATCACAAAACAAAACCAAAAGAATGAAAAAATGGAAGAGAATGTGAAATATCTCATGGGAAAAACAACTGACCTGGAAAACAGATCCACGAGAGACAATTTAAAAATTATGGGACTACCTGAAAGTCATGATCAAAAAAAGAGCCTTCCATGAAATTATCAAGGAAAACTGCCCTGAGATTCTAGAACCAAAGGGCAAAATAAGTATTGAAGGAATCCATCGATCACCACCTGAAAGAGATCCAAAAAGAGAAACTCCTAGGAACATTGTGGCCAAATTCCAGAATTCCCAGGTCAAGGAGAAAATATTGCAAGCAGCTAGAAAGAAACAATTTCAGTATTGTGGAAATAAAATCAGGATGACTCAAGATCTAGCTTCTACATTAAGGGATCAAAGGGCATGGAATAGGATATTCCAGAAGTCAAAGGAACTAGGACTCAAACCAAGAATCACCTACGCAGCAAAACTGAGTATAATACTTCAGGGGAAAATATGGTCTTTCAACGAAACAGAGGACTTTCAAGCATTCTTGATGAAAAGACCAGAGCTGAAAAGAAAATTTGACTTTCAAACACAAGAATGAGAAGAAGCATAAAAAAGTAAACAGCAAAGAGAAATCATAAGGGACTTACCAAAAGTGAACTGTTTACATTCCTATATGAAAAGACAATATTCGTAACTCTTAAAATTTTTCAGTATCTGGGTAGTTGGTGGGACCACACACACACATACACACACACACACATGTACACCTGTGCATGCACACACACATACACACATGCACGCACATACAGAGACAGAGAGCACAGAGTGAAGTGAATAGGATGAGATCATATCTTAAAAGAAATTAAGGTAAATGGTGAGAGAGAAATGTAGTGGGAGGAGAGAGGGTGAAATGGAATGGGGTAAATTATATCTCATTCAAGAGGCAAGCAGGAGACTTTTTAGTGGAGGGAAAAAGAGGAGAGCTGAGAAAAAAAGAAGAAGTTTACTCTCATCACATTCGACTAAAGGAAGGAATAAAATGCACACTCATTTTGGTATGAAAACCTATGTTACAATACAGGAAAGTGGGGGAGAAGGACATAAGCAAGCGGGGGGGATGATGGTATGGAGGGCAGTGGGAGGAGGGAGCAATTTGAAGTCAACACTCTTGGGGAGGGACAGGATCAAAAGACAGAATAGAAACAATGGGGGGCAGGATAGGATGGAGGGAAATACAGTTAGTCTTACACAACATGACTATTATCGAAGTCATTTGCAAAACTACACAGACAGGGCCTATATTGAATTGCCTGCCTTCCCAAAGGGAATGGGTGGGGAGGGAGGGATGGGGAGAATTTGGAACACAAAGTTTTAGGAACAACTGTTGAGTATTGTTGTTGCTACTAGGAAATAAGAAATATAGTTAATGGGGAATAGAAAGTCATCTGGCCCTACAGGACAAAAGAGAAGATGGGGACAAGAGAAGGGAGGGATGATAGAAGAGAGGGCAGATTGGTGATAGGGGAAATTAGAATGCTCGGTGTATTGGGGTGGGGGGAGGGGATAAAAGGGGAGAAAATTTGGAACCTAAAATTTTGTGAAAATGAATGTAAAAACTTAAATAAATTTTTATTAAAAAAAGCAATAAGGAAGGAAAGGAGGGTGGAAGGGAGAAAGGAAGGAAAAAGAAAGGAATAAAGGAAGGAAGAAGGGGAGGGAGAGAGAAAGAGAAGGAAGAATAGGAGTACAGAGAGAGAATGGAAGGGAGAGAGGGAGGAAGGAAGAGAGGGAAGAAGAAAGAAGGAGGAAAGTCAGAAAAGATGGAAGAAAGGAAGGGAAAGAGTGTGGGAAAGAAAGAAGAGAGGAAAGGAAAGAAGGATGAAGAAAGAAGGGAAAGAAGCAAGAGAGGAAAGCAAAAAGGGAAGAAAGAGAGGGAGAGAGGAAGGAAACATTTATTAAGCATCCACTAAATACTAGAAACTGTGCTAAGCGCTGGCCATGTAAGACAAAAAATGAAACATCTCCTGCCTAGGAAGGGCTTGCACTCCAGCCCATTTCTACCCTAAATGACATGAAACTTCTAAAATCTTCAGCGATGATACTAAATAGAGGCAGCACAATAGAATGGAAATCCACTGAACTGGGAATCAGAAGAGGTGAGTTCTAATCCTAGTTCTTTCACTATTGAGCTATATGACCTTGACATAGTCACTTCCCCCATGTAGAGCTTAGCTTCTTCATCAGTAAAATAAAGAATTGAACTAACTGACCTCTAAGAACTCTTCCTGCTCCATAACGAGACTCTGCAAAAGGAGAGCCATGGAGGGACAGCTAGATGGCACAGTGGCTGACCCAGGAGTCAGGAGGATCTGAGTGCAAATCTGGCTTTATTAGCTGTCTGATTCTGGGCAAGTCACTTAACCCCAATTGCCTCACCCCGCTCCCTTCCCAAAAACCAACCAAACAAAGAGAACCACGTGTCCTGTGGGAACACTTGGGATTTCATAAACACGTTTGCAATTCTTGCGGAGCTCATGATTCTCACTGATTAATAACAGAGAGGCAGATCATAGGTTACAGGGCGTAGCAGAAAGAGCTGACCTTGGAGCCAGGAAGACGTGGTTCCAATTGCCCTCTCTGGTCTATAAGGCTATGTGAGGCTGAGTAAATCACTTCACTTCTCCATGTCCTAGGAAGCTCTCTAAGACTATCAATTGCAGAGAAGATACCAACCTGCTTTGGGAGAGAGAGATCCCTCCACTTAGGAAATCACAAGCTCAGTCCCTATTAATGACAAACAACAGGGAAGGCGACTTCTTCAGGCACCACAGACACATAACTGATTTGCATCAGGAAAACCTGGGTTCAGACTCCCCCTCTGACAAGAACTGTGTCTGTGTGACTATGAGCAATCATGCCAACCTCCCCAGGCCAATGCCTGAGGCTAGAAATGGCATTGAAGGTGCTGATTTATATCGGTAGAGAGGTTTCCTTACTGGCGATTTGAATTTCACAGGTCCAGAAAGTCCACATAACAAATGGACCATTTCTAGACGGATGGATCATATTTAAAAAGTTAGCGCCCACCCAAATCAGAAGCCAAGGTGGGAGAAAAAGATATTCTTTATGCCCCCACTTACCCAGTGTTGCCCTACTAGTATCTATGATTCTCATGAGGACTATGCCAATGTGAAATTGTCATTTCTCAGAAATGTGACGCAAAATGAAAAATACCATGTGAAACATCCCCTCTCTACAGTCTGGAATGATAAATGGCGCAAATATGTTTTAAAGCATTGTAGAAAAGATGCCAGAGTCCTGGGAGGAGCAGGCAGCACTTAAAATCCTAAGTAGGAGCTTGTTTCAGGGTTAGTTCCAAGTGATAGAAGAAATTGTTTATTCCCATGTTGTAGAAGGTGGATGCAGGTTGGTCTCGTGATTTTTCCATAGCTACATTTCCCTTTTATCTAATACCTCTTTTCTGCCTTGCGCTCTGCTTTCTGACTTTTCTTTTTATGTCTCTCTCTCCCTCCTTCCCCTGTGCCTCTTTGTCTGTGTTCTCCCTTTTTATGGTCCCCATTATAGATTTATAAAGAGCTCCCCTGCCTGTCTCTTCTAGGCGTTATGGCTGCATCAGATCCCAGATGTCACAAGAAGCTTTCCATAAGAGTCTTTTAGTTTTTAAAGCTGCACTATTCTATAGTAGGCAGAGCAAGACATAGAGACAGGGGTTGTGGATTCTATTCACATCTCTGCCACTGATTCACTGTGTGAGCCCTGAGCAGGTCATTTTGCTCTTTCAGTTTCCTTCTTCTCAAGGACTCTGGGAGGGATGACCAGAAGGAGGAATGACGAGTCATGACCAGAAAGCATTTGATCCACACAAAGTTTGATGAAAAGGTTAGAAAATGGCACTTTTCAGGAAGCCATAAACTGGCAGGGATAATTTTGATTACCTAGTTTTTGTGAAGCTCTGGGGACCTAATTACAATCCTCAAGTTTATCAAAGGTAGTGACCAAGTGTTCTCTCTCATCAATGAAGAGAAAACATGAGAACTGGCCTCAGGTTGCAAGGGGAGGCTTCAAGCTAGACAGTAACAAACATATTAAAACTGAGGATTTCTACCATGTCTTTCTTCTGAAGATCCCCAAGGAACTTCCTGAGATACTGTATCACTAAGTGACAGAATCTCCTGGTGAAGTTTATGCTAGGGCAGAAAGGTAGCTTTCCAGGTGATGCATCTAGACGCACAGATATTTAATAATGGGCTCTCTGAAAAGGCACAACCTATCTTTCAGTTTAACATGCACTACTAAGAGCCTCTCCATTGGCTCCTTAAGTGTAGATAATTAACAAAACAATATATGAAGCCTGATTTGTAGCTTTCGTCTATTTCCAAGGTGTAAATGTTCTCACGTAAGTATTCAACCATTAGTTCTGTCCAGCCAGTAAGAGCTGGCTCCAGCACACTTCTGTGCCATGCACCTTCTTGTGGGAACACTTCTGTTCAACAAAATGTTTTAGAGAAATAGATCTGTGGCCTAGGCAGAAGCAAATAAAAGAGCAGTGAGATTTAATTGCTGGAGAGAACCCCTCATAAAAGCAGCTGCAGTGAGGTGGTGTGGGATGGTGAGGGTGTGGAAGTTGATTCCCTCAGTTTCTTCACCTAGCTTTTGTCCTGGTTCTTACTTTCACTGGAATAGCAATCAGAAAAGATGTTGAGAATGAGGTCTACCTCACTGCCTGTGGGTTAGGACCTATTCTTGGACAGGGCAATTGCATCCCAAGATATCAATTGCTCAGCAAAAGTCCCTGACGGAATGTTAGCCTGTTTGTTCTGTCCAAGGCAGTTTAAAGTAGCAGTTCTCAAAGTGTGGTTTAGGGAACCCTGAAGGGTCCCTGAGACACTTTCAGCATTTCTTTGGATCAAAATACTCAAAACTATTTCAATAATTAATAATAATAATGACATTTTTAATTTCTAATATGAAAAATATCTATAGTTATATAAGCCACATAAACAAAGGGTCTTTGGAGTCCTCAATAATATTTAAGAGTGTAAAGGGGTCCTGAGACCAAAAAGTTTAGGAACCATTGGTTTAGAGGCCAGAACCTGGCCTAGAGGAATTCAATCAAATCAGAAATTTGGGTCATAAACAAACTTTGATACCTTTGCCCTTTGTTCCAGGCCTAACCACCTGAACAGGAAAAGTTGGTCAGAAGTACAAGTGGTGCTGAGGCCAGTCCCCATCTCTAGAAGAGGCCCAAAAGCAGCCAGAGGAGTCAGATTCTCTCTCTACCTCTCCTTCTCCCTTCTCTGCCTCATCAAAAGTCCAAAATTTCAGAGCATAGATCTGGAAGGGAAAGGAATAAGCATTTACTAAGGCCCTACTACGTGCCAGGTACTGTGGTAAGTGCTTCACAAACACCATCTCAATCGATCCTCCACAAACCTAGTGGAGATAATTTTGATTATTTTTGCCTTGAGAAGTGAAGACCAGAGGACCTAATAATAACCTTCAAGTTTATTAAAGGTAGTCACTAGGTGTTCTCTCTCATCACTGAAGAGAAAACTGCATGAGGAAGGCTTCAAGTCAGACAGTAACAGCACATTAAAACTGAGGACTTACACCATGTCCTTCTTCTGAAAAGCCCCAAGGACCTTCCTGAGATACTGTATGTTACTAAGTGATGGAATCATGTAGGTGCTATTCTGAATCCTATTTTCCAGATGAAAAAAACAAACTGAGGCAGACAGAGGCTAAATGATTTGCCTAGGATCACACGGCTAATAAGTATCTGAAGCTGGATTGAACTTGAGTCTAGTCTCAGCATTCAATTCACTGTACCACCAAGGTGCCTAAGTATAAGCAAGTCTAAATAACAGGTAACACACTGCTTCCCTACCCATCATCACCATGTAACCTCTGAAAATGGAGCATCCTGAATATACGTGAGACTTGCACTTTTCAAAGACAGAAAGCTAAGAAGCCGTCTGTGAAGGATCCCATCATGTCTCCAGTTCTCCTTTAAAGACAGGGATAGGGACTGGACCTATGATTTCATTCACATAGGGAACTTCCAGGTGAGGAAACTCCCTCCACCAAAGCAGACTAGAACCTTCTCTGCAACTTAGGGTCTTCAGACAGTTGTCCTAAGCACTGAGTCCGGTAATTCATCTAGGGTCATCTAGCCAGAACGTATGTGTATGGACCAGTATATATCAGTAGGTATAGCCAGTACTTATCATTTGAAACCAGATCTTCTTGGGTTTGAGGCTATATCCTTTAATAATCTTGTTAGAAAACAAAAGTCTTGTGAGTGGATTTTTCTCATTTTCTCTTCCCAGGTTCAAGAAGTTCATTTGATAATTGTTGTTCGGTTGTTTCAGTTGTGTCTGACTCTTTGTGATCCCATTTGGAGTTTTCTTGTCAGAGACACTGGAATGATTTGCCATTTCTTTTTCTTTCTCCTCTTTCAATAATAATAGCTAGCATTTAGATAGCAGCTAGGTGACACAGTGGATTGAGTGCTGGATCTAGAGTCATCAAGACCTGAGTTCAAATCTTGCCTTAATACTTGTGTGACCTTGGGCAAGTCACTTCACTTCTGTCTGCCTTGGTTTCCTCAATTTTAAAATGGGTATCATAATAGCACCTAACTCAAAGGATTGTCGTGTGGATCAAATGAGATGATACTTGTGAAGTGCTTAGAACAGTGCCTGGTGTTTAGTAGGCACTATATAAAATGCTACCTGCTGCTATCATCATCATCATTTCAAAGTTTACAAAGCAATTTACAACTGTAGGAGCTGAAATGCATAGGAGTTAATCAAATTTTTATTTTAAAACTCCTAGATCTCGCACAAAAAGCCTTCTTCCAAATGACTGCATGGAGGGGCTCTAGTTCATCCAGCCTCCATGCAGTTCCTATGGGACTTTTAAAAGTCAGATTCCCTAAAGTAGATTCACAATCAGGGATGTCATAGGAGTTATAAAGAATATCTTAGTCCTAAATTACATAGTTGTATGGGGACTATAGTCTCTGAATCAGCACCAGAGACAATTAAAAGAATAATCTAGGGGCAGTTAGGTGGACCAGTGTATAGAACACTGGCCCTAAAGTCAGAAGGACCTGATTTCAAATCCAGCCTCAGATACTTGGCATTATTAGTTATGTGACCCTGGGCAAGTCACTTAACCCTAACTGCCTCCCCAAATAAATAAAAGAATAGTCTTTAGTCTTAGTCAGGGGCATTCTGCTAGCTTCAGTTGGCTGCCTAGATGGATGTGGTGGCTCAAAGACCTCAACTATACAGTAAAAGGACGATAGTCAGGGAGAGGCTTTTCAGCTATTACATCCTAGTTGATGATAACTGAGCAGAAACTCTTAAAGAGGTTAGCTTATTGAAGCCTAAGGCAGGAAAGGCATCCAGAAGAGATGACATGATGAAGGATATATATATGACACCGAGTTCTCTGATAACAGCACCAGAGGATAATGGCTACTTCAGAGGTGTGGGTCATCCCAGTCACACACATGATCCTATATGTGTGCCCTCCAAGAATATGTCTTGGTCACAGAAGCTCCAGATATGTGTGCCTTCCATGTGTTTTTTTCTTGTCATATATTTTCTGCATGTGAATTCTCTCCCTCTCTTTACTGCTAGTGAGGTGCTTGTAGGAGCGTGTTGCCTACTTGTGTACAATGGGGAGGAGGAGAGGAAGAACCTTTTGTTACTACTTTAATTGCTATGCTATATGCTTGAATGACTTCCGATTTGAACTAATTTTTTTTTTTTTTGACTTGGCTGGTGAAAGAATGGGTACTGACTCATAGAATAACTAACACCTGTAGTTTTTTTCAGGCCCACATATGAAGAAATGCCCCAAGTAATAACAGACTGGATAGACAAGACCTGCAATTTTGTTTGTATAGGAAACTCCTGGATAAGGAGACTCCCTTTACAAATCTAGGCTGCCACCTCTACCATTTATAGTTTTAGTTGCTTAGAGTCTTGAGAGCTTTATGACTTGCCCAGGACCACAAAGCTGATATGAGTCAGTAGGTCTTTCTGATTCTGAGGTTAGCTCTCTACCCATTACTCCATCCTGTTTCTCTGCACAAAAGAGCTCTGTATGGGAGGCAACCAGATGGCCTAGGGGACTCAGGAGGACCTGACTCCTATTCTGCCTCAAACTTATTAGCTATGTGACCTTGGGTAAGTCACTCAGTCATTTTCTTCCTAACTGCTTACCTGAGACTTCATGATCTCCAGAAACTCGTTATGCTACAAAATGAAATCAACCCTGAAACTGTCACCTCCTTAGCAACCGCCCTTCCTCTGATTAGAGAGAATGGAGGGTGGATACTGAAGATCTCCTCCCTGATCCTCTACCACATAAGAAGGGTTCTCTGGCAATTCATCTCATCATTTCCTATCTAGCTGCTGCTTTCCTGGACTTCATGATCTCCAGAAACACAATTCTGCCAGATGAAATCAACTCTGAAATTCTTACCTCCTCTTGTCATCTCCCTTTCTGGCTGCAAGACTTCATCATGCTCCCTTAATACGTTTTATGTGTTGTCTTCCCCTTAGATTGTGAGCTCCTTGAGGTCAGAGGCTGTCTTAGGCTTTTCTTGGAATCCTGGGCTCTTAGGACAGACAGTTGCTGGCACATAACAGTAGGCACTTAATAAATATTTTTGACTGACTGAATGTCTGTCAGCCTGTTTTTGTAACTGAAAAATGGAGATCACAATACCAACTACCTCATCAAGTTGTGAAGATGGAGGAGGTGATACTTATAAAGAGCTTAGCCTTAGCACAGTGTCTGGCTTCATACATCCTCCTTCTCTTCCTCTCTCAAAATAAGAGGCCACGGGTTAAGTGCATTTGGACTGGACAGAAGGAAAAATTTCCTGATGATAAGGGCTGATAACATTATCATAGGTCCATAGGATCATAGCTCTGAAGCTCAAAGAAAACTTATGAGCCATCTCGTCCAATCCTCTCCCTTTCATGGCTACATTCACTGTCCCTGTGACTCCCCAAACTATAACTTCCTTCATTGGCCATCGCTGCCCTTGTATGCACTGTCTCCTCCATTGCCATGTATGATCGAGAACAGGGGCTGTTTCTGCCCCATTTTTGTCCGTACTTAGCCAGTGCCAGGCACGTAGCAACTCCTTATCAAATGCTTGCTGAGCCATTGATTGATTTATGTTTAGCTACCAGATTTATTGGCTCTCATTTTGTAATCTGTCTGCATGAACCCTTGGGCATTTCAAGAATCAACATATTGAAAGGACCACCAGTTTTTGAAAAACAGGAGCTAATCAGGGAGGGAAAGGAAGGGGAGAAGCTAAGAGAGGAAAAAGTTGGTTGAATGGTTTCCTTATTAGCAACTAATGAGTATGTTTCAATCAATAGCAAGCCCAGAATAGATTCGTTGGGGGAATTTTGACTATGTGCATATCTCCGTGGTAGAGAGCCAGTTTATACATGAGGCTTCTCTGCCAAATTAGAAAATAAAACTGGACAGATAGGAGACAGCTAAGTTACATGTAGTTTTTTTTAGCTTGGCACATCTCCATCTTCCCTTCAGGCTGGAAGACTAAGAAAAGTTTTCTAATGAGATTAATGTTCATTGCTGAGAAGTAGCATGAACTAGGCCTGGACTCAATTTCTAATGCTGCCTCTGGCTTTCAATATTCCTGTCTCTAAGTCTCTGGATCCTCCTTTCATCATCTGATATCAGATCTGATTAGCACAATATTTTGCATATGTTGTTTGTTTTCAGTTTTTTCAGTTATGTGACCCCATTTGGAGTTTTCTTGGCAAAACTATTAGAGTGGTTTTCCCATTTCCTTCTCTAGTTCTTTTTACAGATAAGGAAACTGAGGCAAACAAGGTTAAATGACTTGACAAAAGTCACACAGCTAGTAAGTGTCTGAGGCTAGATTTGAAATCAAGGAGATGAATCTTCCTAACTCTAGGTCTGGCATTGTACCACCTAGCTGCCCTCTTAAGAGACATGACCAAAGTAAAATTGACAGGCCTTGGCAAAAAAAAAATTGGATATGGGGAGGAGGAGAGAGTAAGTAAGAGCTTAGTAGATGCTTCAATCATTCATTCATTCATTGTCTAAATAGATTAAGTAGAGAATGGCAGCTCAGCCCAGAACACCAGAATCCATAAATACCTAGAGGCAATATTACTGATAATCAAGAATGTTCTTAACCTCTATTTAAGTGGACAGGTGTTTACTATGCTAAATATCAGCACCGAGGAGAAAAAGGGAAGAGATTTATCCATTTCACTCTATTCTGTAAATCAAATTTAAGTAAAATTTATACTTCTCTTTGGTACTAAATGAGGAACTTGACACACTCACCTGAATGCTTATTTGACCTTGGCTTTCCTTTTCTTTCACATACCTTCTTTTGCCTCTTCTTCCATCCCCCCCACTAAAGGTACTTTTATGAAACTCAATAATATAGCCATTGACTCATCAGTCCCAAGTATTGAAGAATAAATGGAACAGGAAGAACTGTCATGGGTAGAACCAAGATGACCAGAGTAGAGACTCCCCTCCAAATAACTTTTTAAAAATGCCTCAAATCAAATTTTGGAGTAGCAGAGCCAACAAAAGGTCAGAAAGGAGACTTTTATCCAGTCTAAAACATCTTAGGAGTTTGGCAGAAGAGGTCTGTGACACCAAGGTTGGGGCCAGCCAAGAGTGTGGCAGGAAAACCAGCAGGGGGCCTTATAGGTGGTTAAAACAGCAGCAACAGCAGCAGCAGCAGCTTTGGGAACTCTAAGCCCAGAGACAGGAAGGGGGTCAGAAAACTGCTCAGAAAGAGACTACTGGGCACACTTTGTTCTCATTGAGTGTAGCTGGTGCTGATTGGCAACTCTATGGTCTACAAGCATTTCTCGGTCCCAGTTCCAGGACAGAAAGGAACACTTGTGATTGGTCACAAGGGAGCAGAAGCCCTGTTCTTGGGTCAAGGGGAGGGCTAGCACTTACGGCTGCAGGACAGCAGGGGACCTGGTTACAGTTCCAAGGGCAAGAGGAGCACTAGTGCTTATGGCTGCAGGGGAAAGGGGGCCTATCCTGAGTAAGTTTCAAAATGCAGACCAGAGGAACAGTGATCACATCTCTAGGATAATACTACCTTGGAAGGACCAAAAACTTGCAGACTCCCCTCCTCCCCAAACTAGCTCTAAAAATAGCAGCATGAAAAAGTTAAAATTTGGCATATTGTCCCCTTACCACCGGGTGAGCAGAGCCCAGTTTTAACATAAAGTTCAAAGTGAAGAAATAGGTTGAGAAAATGAGCAAATAACAACTACAAAGAAGCTACCATGCAAGGGAAGACCACGGCGTAAATTTAGAAGAAGATAACGCTATGAAAACAACCACAGGCCTATGCTTCAAAGAAAATGCTAACTGGATCCAAGGCCAGCAAGAATTCCTTCAAGAGTTAAAGAAAGAGATGTGTCGTAGAGGGAAAACTGGGAAAAGAAATGACAGTGACACAAGAAAATTATGAAAAGAGAATTAACAGCTTGGTAAAAGAGGCACAAAAAGTACTAAAGAAGATATCAACTTAAAAAACTGAATTGGCCTACTGGTAAAAGAAGTACAAAATTTCAGTAAAGAAGTAACTGCCAGAAAAGCAGAACTGGTCAGTTGGAAAAACAGGTACAACAGCTTACTGAAGAGAATAATTCCTTAAAAATCAGAATTGGAGCAAGTGGAAGCTAACGACTCCATGAGAAATCAAGAATCAATAAGACATAGTCAAAAAAATAAAAAATTTGAAGAAAATGTGAAATACCTTATTGGAAAAAAGTAACCTGGAAAACAGACTGAGGAGAGATAATTTGACCAGCATCTGGGGACACCCACTTGGGCGGGGAGGACTTTGGCAACCACATAGTCAACCATTTCATTACCTAGCTCAAGTGAAAGCACAAGAAGGACATCAGTGAGAACAAGAGGTCTGTTCACTATCTGCATACCACTTGGGAAGTATAAAGTATACCCTCTCTTCTAGTAACCAGGCCAGTATTGAGACTAATTCCCTCTATGAAAGTATTGATTTCTATACATCACCCAAGCTCAGTTCAAAGAACTGAATGCTGATCTCTTCCATGGCACCCTGGACTCTGTGGAAAAGGCCTTAAGAGATGTCAAGCTAGATAAATTACAGAATCAAAACATTGCCTGGTGAGAAACATATATACACAAACATACCCCAAATTCAGAAGCTTCTGCAAGACTTCTTCAGTGGCAAGGAGCTCAGTAAGATGATGAGCTCCTGATGAGGCTGTTGTCTATGGTGCAGCTGTCCAGGCTACCATTTTGTCTGCAGATAAACTGAGAATGTGCTGGACTTGCTGGTTGGATGTCACTCCTCTTTCCCTTGGGATTGAAACTGTTGGTAGAGTTATGCCCATTCTGATTACATGTACCACCCTTACCCAGCAGACATAGACTTTTACCACCTATTCAGACAACCAGTCTGGTGTACTTATTCAGGTTTATGAAGGTGAAAGAGCAATGATAAATGATAACAACCTGCTTAACAAGTTTGAGCTCAAAGAAATCTCCCTTCTCTAGCACCCACGGATATTCCTCAGATTGAAATAATATTTGACATTGATGCAAATGGCATCCTCAGTGTTTCTTCTGTGGATGACAGCACAGGCAAGGAGAACAAGGTCATCATCACCAGTGACAAAGGTCATTTGAGCAAAGAAGACATTGATACAAGAAGCAGAGAAACAAGGCATCTTCTAAGAATCTCTTGAATATTATGTTTTGAACATGAAGCGTACCGTAGAAGATGAAAAACTACAAGGCAAAATTGGTGAAGACAAACAGAAGATCCTTGACAAATTTAATGAAATAATCAATTTGCTGGATAAGAACCAGACTATTGAGAAAGAAAAATCTGAGCATCAGCAGAAAGAATTGGGGAAGGTCTGCAATCCCATCATTACTAAGCTGTACTAGAGCACAGGAAATATGCCGGGAGGCATGCATGGTAGGTTCCCAGGAGGTGGAGCAGCCCCATCTGCACGTGCTTCTTCTGGATCCACCATTGAAGAGGTCAACAAATGCACTAGAAGAAAGGGCATTCCACACAGTCTTCCAAAAATCGAAGGATTCAAATTTGTAGCCAAGACAGTAGCAGTTCAAAACTAACACAAGTTACTGTATAAATCTGGACTTTCTGAATACTTGAATGTGTGTAGAGGCAGAGAAGTGAACAATATTGAACTTAATCAGTACTGTAAACAAGTAGAAATACAATTCGTGTCCTGGAGAATTAAATCTATTAAAAATTGCGCCATAAAAAAAAAAAGTATTAAACTACCTGAAGGCTATGATAAAAAAGAAGCCTAGGCATCACATTTCAAGAAATTATCAAGGAAAACTTCTATGATATCTTAGATCTGAGGGTAAAATTGAAATTGGAAGAATTCACTGATCACCTCCTGAAAGAGATCCCAAAATGAAAACTCCCAGGAATATTATAGCCAAATTTCACACCTCTCAGGTCAAAGAGAAAATACTTTAAGCAGCTAGAAGGAAACAATTCAAATATCATGGCGCCACAGTTAGGATGATACAAGATTTATCAGCTTCCACATTAAAGAAATGGAGGGCTTGGAATATGATATTCTGAAGAACAAAGGAACTAGGATTACAACCAAAAATAACCTACCAGCAATACTGAGTATAATCCTTCAGGGAAAAATGGACAGTTAATGAAAAAGAGGACTTCCAAGCATTCCTGATGAGATAAGAGCTCAACAGAAAATCTGACATTCAAACAGAAGACTCAAGAGAAGCATAAAAAGGTAAGTGTAATCATAAGGTGCTCAAAGGAGTTAAAAGTATTTATATTCCTACATGGGAAGATGGTACATATAACTCCTAAGAACGTTATCATTATCACAGTAGTTAGAAGCATTTTGTATAGACAGAGGGCATAGGTGTGAATTGATTATGTTGTGTTGATATCCAAAAAAAAAGAATGTAGGGGTGAGAAAGAGGGATGAACTGGGAGAAGGGGTAAGGGAAAGGTAGAATGGGGCACATTTTCTCACATAAAGGAGGCATTAAAAGGAGAGTTTTTATGGTGGAAGGGGAAATGAGAGAGTGGTAGTAGGCAATACTTGAACCTCACTGGAATTTATTCATAGAAGGAAGAATATATATGTATATGTGTATATATATATATAGATAGATAGATAGATAGATAGATAGATAGATAGATAGGTAGATACACACTCAGTGGGGTATAGAAATCTATCTTATCCAATAGGGAGATAGTAGAGGAAGAGGATAAGGGGATAAGGAGGAAGACAAATTAAGGGAGGCTGTGGACAGAAGCAAGAGAGATTTTTGAGGAGGGACAAAATAAAATGAGAGAGAAAGAAGGATAAATATAGGAAAATGGAGTGGAAGGAAATGCACAGTTAGTGATCATAACTGTGAATGTGAATTCACAGTTAACCCACAGAATAGAAGTGGACAGCAGAATGGTTTGGAAACCAGAATCTAACAGTATGTTGTATACAAGAGATACACTTGGGATAGAAAGACACACACAGAGTAGGGTTGAAGGGCTGGAGCAGAATCTATTATGCTTCAGTTGAAGTGAAGAGGTCATGGGTGGCAATCATGATCCAAAACAAAGCAAAAGCAAAATCAGACCTAATTGAAAGAGACAGTCAGGGAAATGAATTTTTCTAAAAGGTACCATAGACATTGAAGTAATATAAAGAAATATTTACAGAGAATGACAAAGGCCTCATTTCTCAAATACATAGTCAAATTTATGAAAATAAGAACCATTCCCCAATTGATATATGGTCAAAGGATATGGACAGTTTTCAAAAGAAGAAATAAAAACTATCTATAGTAATATTAAAAAATGCTTTAAATCATTATTGATTCAAGAAAGGCAAATTAAAACAACTCTAGGGTATCACCTCACACCACAGCTGTCAGAAATGACAAATGCTAGAGGGGATGAAGGAAAATAGGTACAATGATGAATTGTTGGTTAAGTGGTGAACGAGTCTAACCATTCTTGAGAATAAGGTGGAACTATGCTCCCAGGGCTAAAAAACTATGCATACCATTTGGTTCAGCAATACCACTACTGGGTCTATACTACAAAGAGATCAAAGAAAAAAGGAAAAGGATTTATGTGTACAAAAATATTTGTAGCAGCTCTTTTTGTGGTGGCAAAGAACTGGAAATTGAGGGGATGCTCATCAATTGGGGAATGACTGAATAAGTTGTGGCATATGATTGGGATGGAGTACTACTGTGTGTAAGAAATAACTGGGGGAATGGTTTTAGGAAAAAAAATAAGGCAAGATCTATATGAACTGATGCCAAAGTGAAGTGAGAAGAACCAGATCACTGTACACAGTAACAGCAATGTTGTAATGACAATCAACTGTGAAAGATTTGGCTATGCTGATCAATCTAAGACAATTCCAAAGGACTCACAAAAAAAAAATGCTTCAGAGAAAAAACTGATGAACTCTGAGTGCAAAGTATATATAATTTTCCAGTTTTCTTCATTTTTCTGATTTTTTTGTGATATGGCTAATATGAAAATATGTTTTAGGTCATTTTACATGTATGACTGACATATTGCTTGCCTTATTATTGGGTAGGGAAGGGGGGGAGAGAGGGAGAGATTCTGAATTCAAAATATAAAAAGAAAAGAAAGTTCAAATAAATAAATAATATTTTTTTTAAAAAAAAGATTAAATAGAATAAATGAAAAAAATTATTAAAAACCTATAATATGCTAGGTACTATGCTAAGTGCAGAGGACAGAAATCTACAGCCCCTGCCCTCAAGGAACTTACATTTGAATGGGGCAGCTAGGTGGTATAGTGGATAAGACCTGAATTCAAATCTGGCCTCAGATACTTTCTAGCTGTGTGACTATCTGCCTCAGTTTCCTCATCTGTGAAATGAAAATAATAATAGCATTTTATCTCCCAGGGTTTTTGGGAGGATCAAAAAAGTCAATGATCATAAAGTACTTAACACAGTGCCTGGCATGTAATAACCATTATAGAAATTTTGACCATTACTGTTATTACTAATGGGGGCAGTACAAAACATAGAGGGGAGTGGTGGCCAGGGAAAGGCATTTTGGTCTGGGGAGTCAGAGATGGCGTGTGGAGTTATGAGGCAGTTGATTGTTACACCCTTTCTAATAACATAGGTAGTATTAATTTGATGAGTGTTCCCAGAGCAAAACATGGAGTTACGAGGTGGGAGAGGAAAGGTAAATGGAAAAAATTCATGGGAGAGCACCTGGTTTTCTAGTGAAGTTAGATGGGATGTAAACTATGTTCTTGGCTAGTGAGGTGTACCCTATCACCAGTCTGGAGACATCTCAACCCCAAGGTACAATTCTAAAATTTAGTAGACTATTTCCCCCAGAGTGGATGGCATGGTCCCACCAGGTCTGTTCCAGATGGAGAAAATGGGAAAACAAAGGCAGGGCAAGAAGGCAAAATGCTGGGGAAGGCCTTAGAAATATAAATGGATCTTCACTGGAGTAGACGACTTTCCAGTATTTTTCATGAAAAGATCAAAGGGACTTTGAAATGCAAGCCCAAGGGCCCAGAAAAACCTAGAGAGGTACATTTATCTGAGCAACTGGAAGTGGCTAACACTCTAATAGGGAGAGAAGACTCTCCAGACCTTGTTGCTATTCTGTGTCTGACCACATGTGGGGTTTTCTTGGCAAACATTCTGGAGGAGTTTGCCATTTCCTTCTCCAGCTCATTTCACAAATGAGGAAACTGAGGCAAACAGGGGTAAGTGACTTGCCCAGAGTCACACAACTAGTAAGTGTCTGAGGTCAGATTTGAACTCAGGAAGATGAGTCTTCCTGACTCCAAGATGGGCACTTTATCCACTATCCCAGAACCTTAATGTCTTTAAAAAGAATTGAGGAAGTTAAATAAGAAAAACAGAAGACCTAGGGAGTGGACTGGTTCTGTTCTCTGGGTTTTAAGAGGGAAAAGAGAAAGGAGAGTAAAAGAAAATAATAGTGTGAAAAGGAGGAAGAAAGAGATAGAACTTGCTATTTTTATAACTGGCGTATGCAAGAAAGAGTATATAAACTTGGAGAAAGGGATGGGAGAACCAGGCATTAGATAAATCTTACTTTATAAGAACTGGAAGGAGAGATGAATATACACACAAGCCTGGTATCTACTCCAAGGAAGAAGATGCCCCACCCAAGTTAAATTCTTCACTGCTAATCTCATCATCATGTTGATAACTCAAACCTTGACTGACACCACCTCCCTCAGTCTCTTCTTTCCTCAGATTGGAGGGCTGGAGAGTGGAGTACCAAATTGCTCCCAACGTTTTCTTTTATAGAGGGCAGAAACTGGACTTTTCAACTCTCATCAAGAGATCTGAGTCTGGTGTTCGGTCAGGTTTCAACTCCAGGCATCTCTGGTCTTTTGCCCCACCTTTTGCTGCCTCCTTCTGTGTGTTGTCCTCCCATTAGGTTGTATTAGTTTTTTGAGAGTAAGGACTATCTTTTAAATAACTGTATCCCTAATGCTTAGCCTAGTTTCTGGCATATAGTAGGTACTTAATAAATGTTTATTAGATTTATTGGATGTTATGGAATATTATTGTACCATGACAAATGACAAAAGAAACAATTTCAGAGAATCCTGGATAATACTTACTGATACTGGGTTAAGTGAGTAGAAACTGGAGATCAATTTATACAAGGATAATAACACTATAAAGAAACACAACTTTGAGAGACTGAAGAACTGATCAGTAAAGACCAATTATGTCTCAAAAGGAAGCATGTTATCTCCCTTCTGACAAAGAAGTAATAGAATAGAGGAGTAGAAAGAGATGCATTTTTGAATATGGTCACTGTGCAGATTTGTTTTGTGTGTGTTTAAGTTCAGAATTTTTAAAATATAAAAATAAATAGAGTACATTCTAGGACCAGGTCTGTGTGTTGTTATGTATGGGGAGAGCAGCATCCTTCACTGCTCTGTGCTTTCTGGTGTATGGTGCATCCACTTCAAGGAGAAAGCCAGCTAATACCAGTTTTGGTGGAACCTATAAGCAAGACAGTTATAGTGTGGAGGCTAACATATTTGAGATACAGGTAGGATGGTATATGTCCCTTCTCTAAGGATGCTGATATTTTTCTCATTATTCTTTTTTTCTTTTATTAACTGTGATGATAGCTCTGATAAGTCCATGAGTGACTGTGCAAAACTAATGGACACAGGGAAAACAATTTCATTTTTCAGACTGTTATTTGGTGCTTGTCATGTTGAATGCCTCTCAATTCTTTTAGTGAAGAAAGCGCTCATGATATTAAAAAGTGTGAGGCTCCTGTTTAACCCATAAGTTTACATCCACCATTTAAACAAGACAATCAAAAATGGGAAATGGACAATAGAAATGACCCTGACACTGATTACAATAATTTCATCCAGAAGTTTAACCAACATAATTACCACAAATAAGGATACTTTCTTCCCAGAGAGTGCCTCAGTCAATAAAACATCAGACTTACTTGCCAAACAGAGAGGGATGACTGCCAAAGGCAACACTGGGTTAGAATATAAACTTGTTTGTAAAATCTTATGAAGAAGAATGATGGATGATTATGAGTGGTATTGTCTCCCAAAGCTGAGAGAAATAGTGGACAGTAAAACAAGTTTAAAGAAAGCTTGGCAAGCAGATCTAACTAAGCAAAGTCATCCCAAGGGCATTTAAGGATGAAAATGACAGGAGGACAACAGAAGAAAAATGGAAAAGCTTTTGTAAAACTCATTATAAAAGACTTTTCTCTCTCAAGAACAGAGGAACCACCACCCTTGGATCCTAACATCACAGTCGCAGATGTGTTTATAGAGGGGATAGAAGTTGCACTGAAGAGAATAAATCGAAGAAAAAGCAGCCAGACTACACCAAGGACATATAGAGGAGATCCTTGTGGGAGGCTGCATAATTATGAGGGTGTCAAAGGACTGATATATCTGATATCAAGAGCATGGATGGGGGAAATACTAAAGGAGTTTGACCTAACCATCCCCACAGAAAAGAATTGAGTGGATAAAGAATGTTACTTATCCAGATTACATCATATGCTTGGATGGACAATGTATATAGTTTGTCCATCAGTATTTGTATATGTATACACACATGTGTGCATCTCTCTCTCTATCTATCTATCTCTCGTCTCTCTCTCTATCTATCTACTCACACATATATCTAGAGAAGATGCTACAGACAGCAAGTCAACAAGCATTTATCATGCACTATGTGCTACATGAACTACATGTACTATAGCACACATGACTATGTGCTAGGCACTGCGCTAGGTGCTGGAGATACAAAGAAGGGCAAAAAGATAGTCTCTTTTCTCAAGGAGCTCCCAATCTGTTGTTGGAAACAACAGCAGACCACTATGGACCAACAAGATATATATAGGATAAATTGGAGATAATTAACAGAGGGAAGGTGGTAGCAGTACGGGAAAGGAAGAAGAGTGAACGTTTATTAAGAACCTACCATGTGCCAGATGCTGTGCTAAGTACTAAAAGTATTATTTCAGTGGATCTTCCAGCACAAGATGGATCCAGAGTTGAACGGTAATATAGTAGGTTCAAGTCTCTTCAAGAAACTACAAAGTTGTAGTAATGTAAAGGTCCATCTTGTGATGATTTTACTCTATGACAAAAGAACATGGAATATACCAGTCTCTGAAGAATTAAAAATGAATGTCACTCAAAGGGCAGTGAAAAAGCTCATGAGAAGTTATAGTATATAACCAATGAGGAACTCTGAAGAAGAGCAGGAATAAAAGAGTTTAACTAGGAAGCTTAGGAAAGGAGAGAATGAGCTACTCACACGAGTACAAGAGATGACCAAGTGTTCCACTGGAACTCCCTACATGTTAGAATGAAGGAAGGCTCCCAGCATGTTGGGCAGATCCCTGAGGTAAACTTACGTTTCCATGAATAATATTATTAATATGTTTATTATATACATGAATAATATTCCCACAGGTTTAGGAAGCCATGGATGGATTGCAATCAGCATCACTGTGATAAGATCTGATCCATTTGAGCAAGTGAGAATGACCCTGGCCCACTAACCCTATGAGACAGAGTGTGGCAGAGTGGACAGAGAGCTGGGCCTGGAGTCAGGAATGCTTGGGTTCAGATCTCTCCTCTGACATATACTGGCTATGTGACTCTGGGCAAATCTCGTAGCCTGGAGAAAACAGGAAGCCACAGTAGGTTTTTGAATGGAGGGATGACATGATTATGTTCGTGCCATGGGAAGATCATTGTAGCTGCGGGCTGCTAGGTGGTACAGTGTATATACAGAGTGCTGGGCCTGGAGTCAGGATAGACTTGAATTCAAATGTGATCTAAGACAATTATGAGCTACGTGACACTGAGCCTGGGCAAGTCACTTAACCTCTGTCTGCCTCAGTTTCCTCAACTATAGAGATAATAATAGCACCTACCTCCCAGGGTTCTTATACAGATCAAATGAGATAATATTTATAAGTCCTTAGCATGGTGCCTGGAACATAATAGGTACTTAATAAATGCATATTTTCTTCCCTCCCAGGACCTTAGGCTACTCTCTAAGACTGTATATTACAGAAACAATTGCCAGGATGCATTTGTATAGGGACCTTCCTCTCTGAAATGTCTTTGCACTAATGAAATCAAGAGCAGCTAGGTGGTACAGTGAATAGAATGCCAAGCCTTAAGTCAGGAAGATAGCTTCTTTTTAAAAATTATTTTTAAAAAATTTAATATATTATTTTTCCCCAATTGCATGTAAAAATATTTTTCAACATTTGTTTTTAAAATTGTGTTCGAAATTCTCTCCCCGCCTCCTCACCCTGTTCATTGAGAAAGCAATTTGAGATGGGTTACACATGTGCAGTCACACAAAACATATTTCCATATTAGTCATGTTTTAAAAGAAAACATAGACCCAAATAAAACCCCAAGAAAAATGAAGTAAAAAAGTATGCTTCAATCTGTATTCAGATATTATCACTTCTTTCTCTGGGGATGGATAGCATTAAGTCTTTCAGAGTTATCTTGGCTCATTTTATTGCTGAGAATAGCTAAGTCATTTATAGTTGATCGTCTTACAATATTGCTATTAATGTGTACCATAACTTCCTGGTTCTATTTATTTCATTTTGGATCAGTTCATGTAAGTCTTTGCAGGCTTTTCTGAGAGCATCTAGTTCATCATTTCTTATAGCATAATAGTATTCCATCACAATCACATGCCACAAATTGTTCAGCCATTCCTCAATTGATGGGCATCCTCTCATTTTCTAATTCTTTGCTACCAAGAAAGAACTGCAATAAATATTTGGGCATAGTTCCAAATTGCTCTACATAATGGTTGAATCAATTCACACTAACAGTGTGTAGGTGTCTCAACTCTCCCACATCCCCTCTAACATCTGTCATTAGGATGACATCTTCTTAAGTTCAAATCTGACCTCAGATACTTACTAGCTGTGTGACCCTGAGCAGGTCACTTAACCTTAGTTTCCTGGAAGAAGAAATGGCAAAGTACTCCAGGATCTTTGCTAAGAAAACTCCAAATGGGGTCATGAAGAATTGGCACATCACTGAAAAATTAACTAAAATGAAATCAAAGGACTGAACCTAAAACAACTGATTCTGACAACTTTGAAGGTTTAGGTTTTTTAAGATTAACCTGTAGGGGCAGCTAGGTCATGTGGTAATTAGAGTACCAGACCTGGAATCAGGAAGAACTATGTTCTAATTTGGCCTCAGATACTTACTGGCTATCTGACCTGGGGCAAATTATTTATCTCTTAGCCTCATTCCTCATCTATGAAATGGAGAAAATAACATCACCTATCTAACACGGGTAGATGTGAGAATCAAATGAGATAGTAATATCAAACTGCAAACCTTAAAGCACTATTTAGATGTTATTGTTTTTAAAAATACTAGATGACTTTGGAGATAAAAAGTCTTACAGATAAAAAGTTTAGAAGAATGGAAGAAAATCATTTTTATGGCTTGGCAAAGGAGATTGTAAATTTTCCCATTAGTTCGCTCTGCTGCCAACTTAGGTCCAAGCAGGGATTGGGTCTGAAGCAGAGACCCAAAGGGTTTTCTCTAATTCCTCCAACAAAAGCCTTTTTGAACTGCAAGTGACTCATTCCTATTTTCATGTGGGTTGTAGTTAAGGTCAGTCATGGTCACTTTCTCAGGAAAGCCATAAAGATGAATTACTGAGCAAAATAATGAATAAGAGAAACACTTTCCAATGCTTAATATCACCAGGAAGGGTCAGCCTGAACTTGAACTCCAGCTGTCCAAGCTTCCGGCATTTAAACTGTGCCCTGTTCCTGCCCTGTCCTGTTGATGAGTGGGTTTGCCTTTCTGGGCAGTAGAGGGCACTGGTGTCTTGCGTATATTGTCCTGAACACAATGAAGGAGGCAGCAGCTTGATTTCTGGTGCCTTTTAGATGAAGTGAATATGCCCTGATGAATGTCTGTTCCACCAAGCTATAAACACTGAGAAATCAAGTTTTGATTTTTTTGTGGATCCATTTTTCTGAATAAGTGGACCTAATTATTACTGCAGGGAAATGGGTCCAGTTCACAGTTGGATAGACAATTCAGAAAAAGGGGAAAGAACTTACATTCTAATATTCTTTATCTTTCAATCAATCAATTCATCAGCAAATATTTATTAAGTGCCTACTACATGCTAAGCACTGTGCTAAGCTCTGAGGATACAAAAGAGGCAAGAGATGGTCCCTGCCCTCACAGAACTCACAGTCTAATAGTCAATCTACAGACAAGATGTACTCGAATATATACCAAGTAAGCTATATCCAGGATAAAAAAGAAATAACAGAGAGAAAGCCCTAGAATTAAGAGGGGTAGAGAAAGGCTTTTACTGTGTTTTCTTTAATCAGTACTTTCAATTTTGGCTCTTTAGTATTAACCTATTACTGTGAGTTAAACTTTCCAGTTTGATTGGAGGAGAAAGCAATACAGAATTAAATAAAATATTTAATGAAGTCACTTTTTCTTCACTTTAAAATACTGTCTAGCTCAGGATGGAGATGGTCCACAACACTCCCGAGCATGGCCTGAATCAGATTAAAATGTAATTGGGAAATATTTAACCAAAAAAAAGATACAATAAAACATAGATAATGCTAATATGTGGCTTTCCAAGTCAATATGAAGCCCCCAACCAACTGTTCCTATTATGATATCACTGGTCTAGACTGCTGATTAGGAAAAATAGGTTCCTTAAATTAAAAAAAAATATGAAAAATACTGTAGTTAACCCAAATAGCATGGGGGCCTAGAGGGAGTCCAACCAATGCTGATACAGACAGGACTTTGAGAAAGGCAATACAAATATGACCCTTGTACCAAATTCCATTTTAAGCAATAACAGCTGGACAGGGTCAGTACTTTGATGGCAAGCCACTGTTGTTTCTATGATATCCCTTTTATCCTATGGTCTCACTGCACAATAACACAGAATGGATATGGGTAGCTTTATCACTGTTGTTTATAAAGTTTCAGATCTGCTGGCTTCTTTGGAATGAGAGGCCTATTCTATTTTTTAACGTTGAGGTGCACTCCCCCCCATTTCTGTTTTCTCTCCCTTTTCAAGGAATAATTTATAAGTTAGCAAAGATAAAGCAGTTTTCAAGTGTCTAACAGATCTTTCACTAAAAGAAGTTTTGATTTCAAATTTTTAGCACAGAGAAAAAATAGAACAAAATAATAAAAATTGTGGGTGGTGTTTTATTAAGGATTTAAAGTGAATGCCTTTGGTACTGCTTTCAAATGCCGGGGAGACAGACCATGAGACTAACACCCATCTCCTAAATGGATTGTATTATATCTACCTTTTACTGTATGTAGGTATCACAACTGGATCCCCTAGTCTAAATAATAATGAGTAATACTTTATAATCAACTTCTAATGCATTTTAATATATACTTACAAAGTGTAGTACATTTATTCTTGAAGACAATCCATTCAGTACACTTTTATTAAGTAACGATTAAGTATAAGGCCTAGCGGAGATATTAAGACAAAGTTAAGACAGCCCCTGATCTCAAGGAATTTCCATTCAAAAGATGAAAAAAAAAGTTTGAACTTGTTTTTATCAAACTGCTGAATTCTCACTGGCTCCATTCATTCCAACTCTCAAATTCTATGAGTCTTTATAACGGCTCACCATTATCTCACCATTTCTGGCACAACAGCAACATTGTTATCGTCCACTTGCAGCTACTTCTCCACAAGTACGTGTGCTTACATCTAGATTTTCCCCCAACCTTACACTCCTAACGAAGCCCAGTAAGAGACAACATAGAGACACAGGCTTTACAAAATTATTCGGTCTGGCTGGCTTGATTTCCCTTGGGTCTCATTTTTTCTGTGCCCCAGGCACAGATGCAACTTTTTAATATATTCTAGATAGTCAATTTTCCCTTAAAGTTATTATATGTGACACTTACTCTCACTTAACAGCAGGGGTTCTTAGCCTTTTTTTGTGTTGTGGTCAATATGGTGGAGGCTGTGGACCCCTTCTCAAAACAATGGTTTTAGGTATATAAAATGAAATGCACAGGATTAAAAAGGAAACTAATTATATTGAAATATAGTATTTATCCATCTGACTATCTGTCATCTATCTGTCTCTCTACACACCTACACTTACACCTCTCTTTCCCCTCTGTCTCCCATGAACAAGTTCAAAGGGCTGACGTTAAAGACTTCTGCAATTTACAGGCTTCCAGTATGGGTGAAAAGTTAGTAGAGAAATTCCTTAATGTAGTGATATGATACCTTAGTACAGGATGAGACATCTAAACCAGAGGTTCCCAAACTTATTTAGTCTACCACCCCCTTTAAAAAAAAATTACTCAGCACTCCCCTGGAAAATCTACTTTCTTTAACCTTTTAACTTTTTAAAAAAATTTGCATCATTTCAGACATTTTTTAAAAATTACACATCTTAAATTTAATAATTTATTTTAAATGTGTGGGTTTTTCTTGCATTGAAATTTTGATGATGTAGTACTGCATCATATAACCGTAGAGTATCATGTTGTAAACAAGTCATTACACATATATATTCTTGCTGATACATGCTGGACTTCCCGACAATGTGTGACATGTTTGCCCGGCAATACTTGCTTATTAAGACATGTAGGTAGACTTGACCACTGATCAGTTATAACTTGCATTTTGTGTGTTTATTTGGAAGATAATGAAATCATTATGACTTTAACTCTGTTACATAACTGATGAAACACATATGAATAGTTTTGCAAACTTTTCTCATATTCTCTTCTATCCTTATGCTTCCACTGTCCTCTTATTTTTATTCAACACTCTCCCCCAATTGCACCGATGGCTACTACTACCCCACCCCCATCATTCCAGCATTGCCCAGGGGCAGTATGGCCCACTTTGGGAATCTATGAAAGGGTGCTCAATAAATATGACTTAAAGATGGTAAAACCACAAAGCTCAGCAGAGGAAATGGAAGAGCTTGTCCCTTAGGAAAGTTTTGGGAGGCATTCAGGATTTGAGAGAGAAAGGCAATTGAAGATGGATGTTTGTCACCATTCCCAATGTAGTGGAACCCTTTTATAACATGGCTTCTTATCTCATAGAGTTGTCCTACCATGAGTCAAATCAAGTCCCCAGAAACAAAACTATACACAATAAGTCTGATCAGATGTGAGTGTTAATCCTGTCCCCAAACACTAGCACTGCACAGGGGTTCTGCTGTATCTAACAGGCAGATGTTAAGTTCTGTGAAAGTAAGACCTGTTATTTCAAATACAAATTCCTCCCCTCAATAGGAAAAAAAACCCCAATTGACTGGGACACATGTGACTTCTCTCAAATCTACCCTGTTACATAGCAGACCAAGAGGATGTCAAGGAGGAAGCAGCTGGGCATTCTCAGCTTCTTAGTAAATTTCCAAAAAAGGCCATGCTTCCAGATAATGTCCAGTCCTGCCATGCTGTGGGCAAAATCACTCAAATATAAGCAATTTTCTGAGGCTATGGTCAAGTGAGTTTTGAAATCATCTACCTAGGACACTAAAGGTGGAAAAACTCTAAAGAGATTGATTTACCTTTCTAGGAACTGCTCTCCCTAGGGCAACTGCAGGAGTGGAGCAGAAGAGTCCAACGTTCACACCAGGAGTCGCAAAATGAGATTTTTCACTTGCCAGAGCAATGTCACAACTGGCAACCAGCTGACAACCTGCAGCAGTGGCTAAACCGTTCACTTTGGCAATGATGGGGACAGGGTGTTTCTGAATTAGCATCATGACCTGAAGAAACAAAAGGAATCAATTTCACTTCCACTCAGAAATTAGCTGATATTAGCAGCTCTAAGAATAATGCCACTTTGCATTTCTAGAGTTTATGGTTTTAAAGTTACTTTCACAGAATAGCAAAATCATAGAATGTTAGAGTTTGAAGAGATCTCAATAGCCATATAGTATCTCATTTAATCCTAGACAAAAAAAAAAAAAGATAAACTTGGTTCATTAGTTAAAAAAAATTTACCATGATGAAATTTATAATTTCTCCAGTGAAGAAACTGGTTTATCATAGTGTCTGAGATGGCCCTTCATATTAATGCATTCTTTCCTCTGGCACATAACTCGTGAGATTTTGAAAAATCAGAAAGGCAAAGGACTAGTAAAGGGAGTCCATACCGGAGCGTGAAGGCCACTAACTCAGTAAATCAACATAGTCCTGGAAGCCACCTCCTTGACTTAAGTCTAGGAGTGGATCAGCTTGGAAATGAAATTGGTGGGGTGGGCACATTCTCCCTGTGGAATGAGTTGGTAGAGGAGAGAACATGCCTCCTGGTTCTGGGGGGATATGCCTATACTTTTGTTCTTATTATATCTTCTCAGTAAATATCTCTTCAAAAATGCGAATTGAGGATACACTGCTCAAAATGACACTGGGGTGCTAATTGCTTGTACTGATGATATTGAAGAGATATTAACTGGCATTGACAAAGGGTACTGAGATAGTAATTGCTGGTGATTGACACTGGGGACAACACAGCAGAAAGTATGCTTGATGTGAAACCATTAGAAAGAAGTCCATTTCTCCTCAGAGGGATCCCTAGGACTCTGAAAGGAATATATAGCTACAATATATAACCTGCTAAAGGCATGCATTGGCTGGAAGAACAAGCCCAGAATCTCACTACATTTCTTGGCTTACCTTATTGATAATTATATCCCTTGAAAGTTGAAAAACCAAAAAGGGAGAAGTTTATTCTGGGTATGACTCTTACCAGCAGGAAGTAACTGTTTTAGGAAGTGAACCACTCCATCCTAGAGTATATGGTACACAAGGAGAAGAAATACAGCCATAGTCTCACATATACCCTAGATTTTAAGAGAGCAGACTTCTAAGTGTTCAGAGGAAGGAGAGGTAGGACACTATGAACTACAATTTTATAGGGGAAGTCAGTGCAGGAAGGGAAACTCTCAAGAAGGAATTTATGAAGACATAAAGGGAAACAATTCTGATTTGGAATGAAAAGGAAAATGGGAGCCATCTGAAGTGACTGGTAAGACTGCACAGAAAATTCACCAACCAACTTGGATTTTTAAAAAGCTATGGATGGAATATGGAAATGAGGGTATCAGGGTGAATTCAAAAGTATGGTATGGTACTTAAAGAATTGTGTCAGGAGCAAGAAAACTAAAAATGAGCCCCTCTCAAGGAAAGCCAAGGATGACAAAATTGAGTTTTTATTAAGGAAAAGAGAGAAATCAAAGGAAAGGAGAGCAGTTCAGGATGGACATGATAACAATTAACAATAGAGGGAAGGACTTCATTTTAATTTTGCTTCCATTTCATCTGTCAAAGAGAATGGCCTTTAGAAAGGACAGAACCAAAATGGCTAATAGGGAACTGATACCTAAGATAAAAATAAGATAGTAAAAGATTACTTAGCTGCCTTTGATAGATTCAAGTCACTTGGTCTAGAAGAACTTACCTCTTCAGTTACTGAAAGAATTAGCATATATGATTGCTGGGCCATGGAGGATGGAAAGGTACTGTAGGACTGGAGAATAGCAAATGTCCTGACTTTCAAAAAAAAAAAGGAAAATAATGGAAGCTGCAAATTCTAGGCCCATGAAGGTGGCTTAAATTCCTGGAAAATTTTAGTAGAATTAAAGATCACCACTCATAGGGTGTGTTGTAACAGAGATTAGGTATGGTTTGGAGCAGATGGCCTCTGAGGTCTTCCAACTCAGAGCATCCGTGACTCTGATTCATCTGTACCTGAAAGAGAAACCTCTTTACAACTTACCCAATAAGCATGGATCATCCTGTCTTTGCTTGGGAGATCTTCAATGAAAGAGAACCCATGAAAAGCAGCCCTCTCAACTTTTAGAGAACTCTAATTGTTATGGAATTTTTTCTTTACATTAAAAGAAATGTGCCTCTCAACAATATCCACTCACAGAGCCTAATGCTAATCAGTCTTCCACATGACAGGCCTGCCTTTAAATACTTGAAGATAACTATGGGTCCCCTTTACATTTTCTTTTCTTCAGCATAACTATCCCCAGTTTCTTTAAGCAATCCTCATGTGATCTAACATTCAGATTCCTGAATATCCTGATCTGGTCTCCAATTTAATCATAATCCGTCCTAATATGTAGCCCTTTTTACCAAACACAGTACTCTAGGGGTGGTCTGCCTATGACAGAATATATGGCGAGACTATCAGATTGGTGGGCTTGTAAATGTTTAACAACAGACTCACTATCTGTGTGTATCTGTATTCTCACAGAAGATTTTTAAGTTCATTCTGCATTAATAACATTTTCCCCATTACTTTCTTAAGTCTAGACAATTAAACAATAGATAAGAGTTCAGAGGAAGGAGAGGTAGGATACTATGGACCACAATTCTACAGGGGAAGTCATAAATAAAGTCTCTGCAACAAAACAAACCAAGGCCTGACTTGTAGCAATTGCTGATTATAAAAGCTCATACTGAAAAGTTAACAACGGGCTCTCATGAACAGGTAAGAGTCAGCCCCAGCATCTCTGGTGATAGCTCCCTTGCCATATTTCTCTTACTGAGGCCCAAGATAGTGTTAGCTTTTTTTAGCTGTCATATCTGATTTCTGATTCATATTGATCTCACAGTCCACCAAAGTACCTAGATTTATTTTCCCCCAGACAAACTTATCCAGCCATGTCGGCCCATCTTATATTTGTGAAGTCAATTATTTCAGTTCAAGTATAATCAGACTCCTGAGATTGCTTTGACTCTGTTCTGACTTTGTCACCCAATGTATTAGCTAGTTTTATGGCATCTTCACTTGGTAAATATGTCATTTATGCCTTCATGCAAGTAATTAATGTGTGTGATACATCATTTTTCAGTCATGTGTGACTCTCTGTGACCCCATTTGGGGGTTTTCTTGGCAAAATTACTGGAGTGTTTTGCCATTCCCTTCTCCAGCTCATTTTACAGACGAGGAAACTAAGGCAAACACGGTTAAGTGACTTGCCTAGGGTCATACAGCTAGTAAATGTCTACGGTCAGATTTGAACTCTGGAAGAAGAATCTTCCTGATTTCAAGCTTAGCGCTCTATCCACTGTACTACCTACCTGCCCACATTTATTAAACAAATAATAAAAATGTTTAAAAGTAAAGATTCCTAGGGCCCTTCACTACAGAGCCCCTCCCAGGTTGACACACACATTTAGCTTCAGCTAAATAACCAGTTTTGAACCCATCTAACTACACTATTGTCCAGTCCATATATCCCCAACTTATCCACTAGAATGGAATGAGACTTTGTCAAGTCTTTTACTAAGATTTCAGATCCACAGCAGTTACCTGATGTAGTTTATTAAATCTGTCAAAAAAGGAAATGAGGTGACCTTGGCATAACCTGTAACAGATAAAGCCTTTTAACTCTTTGAATTCACTCTTTTCTAGGTCTTTCTTCATCATACCTAGAATTATGTGGTTGAAAATTTTGGCAGGAATAGAAGTATAACTCTCTAGCTTATAATGTGCCACTTCTTTCTTTTTTAAAAAACAGTTGAGATATTTGCCCAGTCGGGCAGCCATTCTCCAAGGATCTTTCAGAGATCATTGACATGGACCTAGCAATCCTATCTGCCAGTTGTTTCAATATTTTGGCATTTAATTCATCTGGGCCAAGTGATCTGAACTTCCCAAAGGCAGCTTGGGGTTTTCTTTCTCTATCCCACTTATCCTGCTTCTCAAAACTAGATTTCTTTGTGTCTTCAGGATACCATTCTGGAGAGCTTCCCACCTCTTCTGGGCTGATTTCCCTTCTGGATTTTTGGTTCATAGGATCCTACCTTTCCTTTCTCTGAATCCTCTAAAGTCTGCTTCCCAAATCTAATGTGCATGTTACACTGTCTTACTTTGCTCTTTCCCCTTTAAAAAAAAAAAAAAGTTGTTATTGATGTATTTTCTTTTTCTACATCACCAGTTTCCTCTAGTATCCTTCCCTATCTAAAGCCACCCTATAAAACAAATAGTCAATAAAAGAAAAAATGCAGCATAACTGATAGAAAAACTCTGAAAACATGTTCAACAGACTACAATTTGTAGACTTCGAAACTCTCCAAAGGGGCAGGCTTCTCCCTCTTTTTTTCAAAAACATTCTAAAATGGAAACAGTCACTTCCCACTAAAATTCTCATCATTACCACCCAGCAGCCAACACCCAAGAGATTGCCTTAAATAATTTATTTTTTAAGGTCAATTTTCTTATTCATGGAAAATTGTGCACTTGTTAAAATTTGTGTGAGAATCATATTTAGAATAAAATTTCCCTTTGTTGATGCTTCCACTTTTTCAAAGTAAATAAGGTATTATTAAGAAACTATTAGCATATTATACGAGCATTATATGCTTTTGGCAGAGATTTATCAAATGTTGAGACAATTAAAGTCTCCTATCATTAATTACTGTCATTTCTCCACACCAGGTTTATGGCCTGTTTCCTGAATGCCTTGTCTATTTCCTCTTTCAGCCAGGTGCTTTGTAGGATACTCTGACGACAAAATCACTTTTGTTTGTCCCTCAACTGAATTTTTTCCAATACTTTCCACCATGCTTTCCCTGCTCTGGTTTCTCATATGAGTAATTTCCTCATATGAGTATATACATGGCAGCAATGTGGTGTAGCAGATAGATTGCTGAACTTGGAGTCAGGAAGACCTAAGTTGAAATCTTGCCTCAGACACTAGCTGTCGTATGACCCTGGGCAATTTTGCTGTACTTTTGTTCCCTCATCTATAAAATGAGAATAGCAATGGAACTTCTAATATTTGTAAATGCTCTGTAAACCTTAAATCGCTGTGGAAATGTTAGCTATCATCATTATTGTTTCTTAATATATAATGCTACTGTTTTCTCTCCATTTTAACTAACTGGCTCCTTGTGAATAGTTGTTTCCAGGTAGCAAGCACAGATTAAAGTTTTTTGCAATGTCATAGATAATGGACTCTTTTTACAGGATTATATGTTAATAAATTACAGGATAATTTGTGATTTTGTAGATGTTAAGACAAATACGTGAAACAAAATTTGGACTACAAAAGGACAATCCAAAAGATCATAGGCGTATATATTTAGAGATTGAAGGAACTCTACAGGCATTCAATTTAGCCTAACTTCTTCATGTTTCAGACAAGGAAATCAAGGCCAAATGAGATGAGGTATCTTGCTAAAGGTCAGATAGGGAATATTCAGCAGACCTGGGGTCTGAACCCAGGTGTTTTGACTGAAAATCCAACATATCTGGCCTATACCACTAAAGCAGTCTTCATTTAACTTCAAGAAATTGCCTCAAATAATTTATTTTTTAAGGTCAATTTTCTTATTCATGGAAAATTCTACATTTGTTAGAATTTATTAAAAATGAGTATCTCATTTTCTAATAATCTAATTTAATTTCTTTCCACTAGACTCATGAGACTGTAATGTCACAATGGTATCTATTGAGAGAGTCACAGAGCTGGGGTAGGAAGGACCCAAGAGTATTACTGCTAGAATACTGGCTGGGGTAATAGGAACAACTGAAATTAATATATCATGAAAGAAATTTATCCTAATACTGAGCTCTAGTCCTTCAGAAAGCAAACTAAAGCAAATACTACTAGGGAAACTGTCTGTTCAACATCACATCTTGTCTCTCTGCCTGATTGTCATTTTTAGGGAAACAAAGGAAAGGCGAAATCATCAAAACTGGACAAAAGCTGAAGAAACAAGAGGCCTGTTTAATACACAGATGCAAACCCTTGATGACCCTTACTTAAGCCAACTGACTTTTTGGTTATTTCCATCTTCCACATAAGTCTTAACCCCAGTCCCAGCGAAGCAGAAGCCGTACTTGAGAAGGAGCTTAAGCCTAGAGAAAGGCTACAGCCCTCTATCTACAGCCTTATCTTATTTGTGGAAAGACAGGGACAGGCTCTTACTTGGACCTACATTTCAGTCCTTAAACCTGAAAAGAAAGAAAACACAAAACTACAGAGCAGGCCTGTTTGATACAGAGCCAAAGTGTGTAAGAGCTCTCTGTTATCAGTTATTATCTCTGCTTTTCAAATGACCACACTTACCATTCCTGAATTAACTCAAGTTCCTTTCCCACCCCGTGCTGTAAATAATGATCTTAACTCTCATGCAACATTTGTTGTTTGTCTCAGAGTTGCTATATTTGTCAGGGGGTGAGCAAATTCAGACACCTCCTATGTCTTCCTCTCAAAAATCAAATTTTCTCACGCATGAACTGAACAATGAAATATCTAACTCATTCTGTTCCAATCTGCCTGTTGATTACATTTGGAAATTGAAATCTTGCACAAGTTCATGGTGCACATATTCATCCAAGACAATTTGATTTCCTCAGAAATGGTATTAAAGGAATCAATATGTTCCTTCTCCCATTCTACTGCAATGAGTCCAGGTGTGTGTTTATGAACTACATCTTTTTTTGTGAGGAAGCCCTCTCTACTAAGGTATGTGTCAAGTTATTTGTAACCTGCCTACATAGGGGGTCAGAAGGAATGTATTGAGGTGTGGGCTTTAACCCTCTGAAGGAGAGTGAATGATTTTATTCTCCTTCTCTGGGAGGCATATATTAGACCTCAGCTCATGTAGGTCAAGGGGTCATGGATTTAGAGCCAATGGCTTAGAGGCCATTAAGTCCAAACCCCTCATTTTGTAGAATAGAAAACTGAGACAGAGAGACGTTAAGTAACTTGCCCAGCAATCACAGAGTTAGTGTGCAAGGTGAGATCTGAACCCTGATTTTTAACTTTATCTACTACCAGGAGTCCTTAGCCTGAGGCCTGTCAACTTAGAAAAAATTTTTTGGATAACTGTATTTCAACAAAATTGGTTTCCTTTGTAAGTCCACATATTTTATTTGTGCATTTAAAATATTATTTTGAGAAGGGGTTCATAGGTTTCATTGACTGTTCAAAGGGATCCATGACACACAAAAAAAGTAAGAGCCTCTGTGCTATATACCATGATCCCTCTTTGAGAAGACAACATTATCTTGTAATAAAAGACAACAACTTCTTAGTGTTGGTTTCCTGGGGGGAGGTGTTTTTTAAGCAACTTCTCCTTTAAATAAATAGCTTACAGGATATAAATCAGGCAAACAAACTCACAATAAATACTAGGTACTTCTAGTCTCCAGAAGACAGGAGAAAACGGATTAGGAAAGAGAAGCAGAGAACAGAGGTGTCAAACTCATTAAAATGTAATTGGGTGGGACAGGTAGGTAGCACAGTAAACAGAGTGCCAGTCCTGGAGTCAGGAGGACCTGAGTTCAAAATCCAGCCTCAGACACATGATACTTACTAGCTATATTGACCTGGATATGTCACATTCCTCACTGCCTCACCAACAAACTGTAACTGGGAAATGTTTAACATAATAAAAATATAATGTAACAATTTGTAGTTTTTAAAATTTATTCAGTTGCAGGGATCTGTTTCCATTTGAATTTGACACCACTAGTCAAGGGCATAGTTTTAATGACTGGCCCATTACTTCAAATCTAGGCCATAGGGAGTTCTGAGTCTTTATCTTTGCCCTTGAGTAGGGAAGAAATCCCAGAGACATAAGTTCTTGGAGTTAGTTCTTGGAGGTCAAAGCAACAAGGACCTGGCCCTCCTTTCCTACTAAAGCCTTCAATGGTTTTCCATGTTAGTCATATAGACTGAGGAAGCCTCAAGGTTAGACAAAAGAGCAGAGTGTCTACAAGAAGTTGGGCCCTCCCTCCGGCTTTGCTTCCATCTTGCTTTCTTGCCACTTGTACTCTCAATTTCTTAAAAAAAAAAAAGAAAGAAAGAAATACCATCTTCCCCATCATTATCAGTCCTGATGTGGAAAAAGAATTATATATCTTGATCAAAACCAACTTTGGTATCCTCAATGGTTCCTAGAAGCAAAGACTTACACTTATTACTTTCAGAGCTGGGAAGCAGTGCAAAATCATTGTCTAACCCTTGAATTATGCATATGAGAGGACTAAGACCCAGATTCAATTAAATGAGTTGTCCATGGTAATACAGAAAATTAGTGGCAGAGTTAGGATTAGAACCCACATCTCCTGACTTCAGTCAACTAATCAATCACTAGACAAGAATTTATTAAATGCCTACTACGTGCCAAGCACTATGTTAGGCTCTGGAGAAGGAAAAACAAAAAGGGAAATGTCCCTGACTTCAAGTAGATTACATTCTATCAGTGAGACATGTAAATTTATAGAAAGTACATACCAACTTGACACAAGGTGATCTTAGGGGAGAAGCCCTAGTATTTGGAAGAAAGGGAATCTGGTTCAGTGCTCTTTCCATGGTACCAGCCTGAGTACAAAAGATCTAATTCCGTTTCTCATTAGATCACAGACTTAATGGGAGACTCCAGGCAAGATGATCTATGACTAAGTGACATTCGTTCTCTATTTTATGGAATGGGGAAGCTCTACTGACCCTCTGCTCACACAGGCATCAGGATGCATCTCAATTTGTTTGTGAAATGCTATGAGCCACCAGGGAGAAAGGCAAGATTTGGATGAACACAATTAAGCTAGAAGATAAACTGCCATAATTATTTCCAAGCTCGCAATGCTGGTTACCTCACCTCAGCACATGTCTGAAATACTTCAGCATGGTAATCCTGGCTTTGCTCATCAGTTAATTCCTTTAAATCATGGCCAGAGGAGAATACAGGCCCTTCAGCTGAAAAAAAAAGTCCAGAGGAGAGAACAAAAGAGAAATATAAAAGCCGGTTCTAAGAAACCCAACCCTATTTCTACTCTTTGACATTAACGTAAAGATATTCATAGAGCCCTGGCACCTGATACATTCTGACATCCTTCTGCTGACTTGAATAGGTATATTTAATATTATGCAATGATAACTGAAGGTGGTTCAGTGGTTAGAGCACTGGAATCAGGAAGATGTGAGTTCAAATGTGACCTCAGACACTTACTAGCTATGTGACCTTGCACAAGTCACTCAATCTAGGTTTTCTTTCATCTACTGCAGAAGGGAATGGTAAACTAGCCCAGTATCTTTGCCAAGAAAACTCCACAGACAGTATAGTCCATGGGATCAAAAGAAGTCACACACAACTAACAAGAACAAAATGTGAACTAAAATAACATCCTGCACAAAATTAGATGGGAAACTGACGAAGGTGTGCGATTCAAAAAGGGAAAACTAAAATTCATTCTCCAAGACTTAATGAACGTTTTCTGGATTTGTAACTCAAGTCTTTTACGACTAGACTCCCAGGCACAGATGGTCACTGAAAACTACAGTGCCTTTCACAGGGCTGCTGTTTGGGCACCCTGTAAAAGCAGACAAGTGGCCAACCACCAGGATGGCCAGTGAGGTAGAATGGAATGAGCATAGGGTTCAGAGTCGGAAGATCTAGATTCAAGTTCTGACTTCCATTTATTAGCTACATGACCTTGGGCAAGTTAGTCAACCTATTTGGGTCTCTCTTTTTTCATCTGTAAAATGGGGATAAAAAAAACAAAACCAAAACCCTTTACTAAGCTCTCAGGATTGTCATGACTATAGAATGAGACAAATATTTTACACTTATAAAAAACATTACATAAATGTATCAGTATAAATTATTATTATTATTAGAGGCATAGAATGTTAAAGCTGGAAGGTATATTAATAGTCATATAAACACAATTCCCTCATTTTTCAGTTGAGGTAGATGACCTATGCATCATACTTATCTAGCAAGTATTCATAACTCACATTTATATAGTGCTTTAACATTTGCATCAGAGTTTTTTGGAGGGTTTTGGTTTGTTTTATTTTTTCCCACTTAATAGTATTTTATTTTTTCTAATTACATGTAAAGGTAATTTTCAACATTCACTTTTATAAGATTTTGAGTTCCAAATTTTTTTCTCCCTCCTTCCTTCTCTTCCCCTTTCCCAAGATGGCAAGCCATGTGATACATGAGTTTTGAGGTGAATTGTTCAAAGTGACAAAGCTAGGATTAGAGAACCTAGTTTTAATGGCAAATTCTCTTTCCACCACTAACACCACTATGCCACACAAATCCCCTAGTTACTTAACATTCTTCAAATAAAGATTGGTGGCTAACCATTGATACAAAATTTAGGGTACACAAAAAGTCATATAAAAAAGAATTTTGTGTGTGTGTGCAGAGGTAGGGGGAGAAATGGATGGAGTTTCTGAGGGTGCCCTGCAAACCAACTACTGAAATTTGAGAGGGAGATCGCTATTACTGAAACTGGCAATATATACCATCCAACAGTAAGAAGAAGGAAAAGAAATATTCTTATTGATCAATGTTCACTATTAATGATGCTGTAATCTATACCTCAGATAGCAATTTCGCCAAGGTCCTAATCTCATTATCATTTTGTACACCTAGAAATTCACATTTAAAAATTCTCTATCTAAATATGAGTGAATTGCCAAATTAACCTCCAAATTTAGATAAATCTCTCTTGAAACTAGTAGAGCATTAAAAACAGATAAATATACTCTCAAGACCAAACTCTTATTATTAAGAAAATACCTGAAATGATAATGACTCTTAGATCTTTGCTTTCAGCATCATGGAGAATGTCATTTTGGAGAGATTTCAGCATCGGTAATGACAGGACATTTCTTTTCTTTGGATTATTCAAGACAATGGTCCTGTGAAGAACATTTTATAATTACTAGGTCATGTATCCTTCAAAACAAGTAAGAAGCCCTCCATTTTCCTTTCTAAGTTGGGAATTATTTTTTTTTAAAAGGGAAAAAAACTGATCTGCTACTACTTAGTTTCTGCAATTTAGAGTAGGTGTCAACTTGCTGAAGCCACAACTCAAGTCAAAACAAGGAAAAGAATACTTGAAAGGTAGGGTTGGGTTTATCCGCCTCTCTTGATTTGTTTCTCTTTTTTCTCTGGGTTTCCTGTCAAAAACACTGCTGTCACCTCCATGGAAAGGACAAGGCACAGTAGTTTCAAAATCACTGTCCTCTGCTGAGAAGCTCCAAGTTTTGCATGACAGTGGCAGGAGCCAGAAAGAATCTGACAAAACAGAAGCTATTTCACCTGATTCCTTCCAGCTGCTTTTCAGAATTAGGTTAGGAAAAAAGTCAAATATGACCGCAATTCTTCCTCCCCCTCCCCTGAGCTCCTATCACCCATTCTAGGGGAGAACAGAAACTGGCACATTTGTCACAATGCCTTTGTGACAGCATTTCTCATCTCCCTTTTCATGGAGTCCTATAATTCAGCAGAAAGCTGCTAATGTGTGAGAACAAAAGGACAAAATTTATATCCGGAGAGGGACTCTTGATAAAACCATCTAACAAAATGCCTCTGTACACACAAAGTTGCTTGATCATTGTTTCATGACACCCCATGTGCTGACTCTAATAACCTGGATCATCATCCTGGTGGCTGTATGCAGAAATGGATTATTATTGTTATAAAAACAGGACAGAAATCAGCGAGTCAAATGCAATTTCACTGATTTGACATCAGTCTCCTGTCACTCTCCACCTAGATTTTTTTATTATTACTTTCCCTGTTTTTGATGGATTTCATATTTCTCACTGCAATGTAGGGCAATTTGGTCCCTCCATAAATAACATCCCTTGCTACTGTCCCCATTGGTGACTGAATTAATCCCAGTTCAATCAGAATAATAATGATTCTTGGGTAGTTTCAGGATGTCATTTCAATTTTATGGCTCTCTTCAAATGGATGTGATGTTCATTCTCTTGTTTTCCATAAACATTATTTACTTATATGTATAAAAGTTGCAGCATGTCTTAAACTAGTTCAGCTCATAATTTCCATTTGGTAGAGCCAAGAGAACTGCCATAGGATCACAAGCTTAGGACACAAAGGGATCTCCTGAGTCATCTAGTACAACTCTCTTATTTTAAAGGTGAGGAAAGTAAAGCCTAGAGAACTAAACTGTTTTCCCCCCAAATAAATGGTCAGAATAGGATTTGACCTCCAGTCCTCCGTCTCCAAATCCAGAAACATTTCCATTGGAAGGACAAAGTATTCTTGCCTCAGGAAACATCAAAAAGATTATCACTCGGTCAATGATATAAGCTTAAAGTAAATTTTTGAAAGGATCCAAGCCTCCTAAAACCCTTAAAATAGGCACCATGATGCAGTAACCTCCCCCACCCCACCCCCACTCCCATCCCCAGGAGATTCCAAGCACTTCAGAGTCTACCTAAGTAGTAACTATGACTCTATGTCTTAGCACTTCGGTTGATCATTTTAACTCTCAGCCTGTTCTGGCCTAGAATCTGGGCCTTTTTTTCTTCCTTTTTTTTTTAAATAGTAAGGCATGAAATTCATTGTGCAGTATTTAGCAAATGATCATGAAGCAGTTTCGATAGCACTGTTCATAAGAAGAAACTTCTGTTCCAATTAGGTCTGTAAGGGTATTTATTACCAGGAACCAGGAAAGGGAAAAGGCCCATCTACTACAGCAACTGCTGGAGAAAACCTGTTACATATAGAAGAAAACTCTGCTTCCGATTAGTTGCCACCTCCACCTGAATTCTGAAAGTAATACAGGAGGAAAAAAAGGAGCATTTTATATTACTTAGTCATTTATAATATAGATATTATGATAGCTCTTGGGTAATTATCTCTTAGTTTTCTCACATTCATGCTGAAGTTAAAAGTCTTGTGTGGTTGAAATAGTATTATCAAAAGAGGGCTGATACTTCCATCTTACAAAAAGAAATGGACAAATGGTGGTTTATTACTTTGTCTAAAGTCACGTAGCTTGAGCTTAGAAGTCAGTACTGACCATATTGTAGGTACTTAAGGCGGCAGCATCTAGGTGGTTCAGTGAACAGAGTGCTGGGCCTGGAGTCAAGATCAACATCCTGAATTCTAATCTGGCCTCAGACATTTACTAGCTATGATCCCGGGAAAGTCACTTTGATGCAGTTTGAGAGGTTCAGGGATCCCCCAAAGACCAGAGTACTGGACAGGGTCATCTGGATCCAGTCAAGAATCCAGTCAAGGTGGCAAAGGTTTACTGAAGTGCCAAGATGGGATGCAGATCTCATTAAAGAACTTGTAACTTAATTGGAATGATGTTAAAGCTTATATGGGAAAAGTAGTAGATTATCTGGCAAATATGCTAATTAGGTGATAACATACAACCTTGGTCACAGGTGTCATTCACTAGTGGAAAACAGGGGAAGGGGTTCCTTAGGGGTGTATTTTTGGTCTGTTATGAATGTAGCAAGTTAGCTTTGAGAACTGAGTGTATAGTTTGACCTCTGGATTGAACATAATACTTTTGGGAATCAATACAGGATAATTCTGTGATTACCAGATAGTTCTGTATGTACAAGAGAATTTCTCCAGAGGTCAGCTTGTTCTTATGATAGGGAAAGACAGTTTGTTTTATTGGGCCCCACTCTTGAATTACTGCTAGGCATAGTGTCCTTGGGTTGGGGAGAAAACTGTCAGAAATAGTGTTTTGAAGCTAGAAAGAAATGTGATCTTGAAATTGGGGTTCAGCTTAAGCACCCAAACACCCCATCAACTTTACCCTGTATGCCTCAGTTTCCTCATCTATAATATGAGTTGGAAAGGGAAATGGCAAACCCCTCCAGTATCTTTACCACGAAAATCCTGAAGAATTGGATACAACTAAAAAATGACTAAAGAACAACCAGGAAAACATGTTGACTTGGGAATAACAAATTAGCTTTTGTGACTACTTAGGCATTATTTTTTTTTTAACTAATCTATTCTAAGTATGGAGATTAGATTTTAATGCTTTATAACATCATAGATGATTAGAGCCAGACCAGACCAGCTAATATAACTCTCCTCACCAACACCTTTTTACATTTCATAAAGAAACTAAAGTGAGATTAAGTGTTATAGTGGCTGGAAGTTAACAGGTATACTGTGGCTTCCTCTTCTTCAGTCCTTGACCAACTCTTCATTCTTTCCAAAAAATTCAGTGAAAAAAGTGTTTATTGCTTATATAATTTTTTAGCTTATTGCTTATAGTGTTTGTTCTTGGCCATGTGCTCAATGGTTTCTAAAAATTAAGGAGAAATAAACAAAGTATAATATGAAAAATAGCTACTAATAATGTCTTCCCAAATGAAAGGGATTCTGATGTACCTACTATATTTATTAACCATCATCATCATTATTTTTATGGTTTAGTTGTGTCCAACTTTTCCTGATGCCATTTGGGGTTTTCTTGGCAAAGATACTGGGTACATGTCCAGGGTCACACAGCTAGTTAAGTGTTTGAAGCTGAGTCTTCCTGACACCAGGCCCAGCACCACCTAGCTGCCCATTATTATTACAGACAACATTTTTATAAATATTTACAATGTGCTAAGTGCCAAGCCCTGTGCTTCAAGCTTTGGCAAGATGCTTTCCTTAAATTATTCTCTTTGAATCCTCATGAAGTCCTATGAAATAAGTGTTGTACTAGCCCTGCCCTTTACAGATGTAAGCACTGAGGACAAGAGATTAAATGAACTATGTTCACACGGCTGTCAGAGGCAGGATTTGCACCCAAGTCTCTCCTGGACTCCAAATCCAGAGCTTTTGGGTTCACCAGGTAGTCAATCAGTCAGTCATCATTTCTTAAGTATTTACAACAAGCGCGGCAATTGTGCTAAGCATTAGGGGAACAAAGAAAGGCAAAAACATGGTCCCTGCCATGGAGTTCACGTTATAATTACAGAAGACCATATGCAAACAACTATGTACATACATACAATACATACGTACACACAAAATGAACACAACTTAAGTGGGAGGTAATCTCAGAAAGAAAGCAAAGTGGGGAGGGGCAGGGGAAGGAGGAGGGGAGACCAGAAAAGGCTCCTTCTGTACTTACTATTGCTTTCTTATAAATGAAAATGACTCTGGCCTTACTTTTTCTATCATGCAACTTTTCCTTTGAAACATGCAATTGAAAATGCTTGACCTTCTTAAAGCCACAGTCAATAAATTATAGTCCAGTACATTAGTAGAAAACATTGTGAAACCAGTGATAACACTTCCATGGATTCCCAGAATACCTTAACTGGTCTACTGATGTGTAGCTGCCAAAATGAGGGAAAGTGCACATATGGAGTTACTGGAATATGGTGTGCAGCCCCAGTTGCTAGGAACAGACACATTCTAGTGATGTGGTTGGGACAGAGTTTCTAAAAAGGAAACTAGATTTTTTTTTAATGATGTGAGAGTTGTCTAATGGAAGGCAAAAATGTTTCAGTTAATTTGTGGGTCTCCCCAGGTTACAGCCTTTGACCCAGTCTTTGTCACCCCACCCCCCACCCCCAGACCGTGCCAGTAATCAAGCTTATGATCTTTTCTAAGTGCAGCAGGGAGTCTAACTACTGAGTACAACCAAGCAGAGATATTCTGCAAGGAGGAGTTAAAATCCATTCCCTTTCACATTACACATTAGTTCCTCAATTGTGCCTTTTAAGCAAACCATTTCTGTTGAGATAAATGTCTTGTGTCCCCAGTACTGGAAATGTTGGGGAACCTTGAATGGTTGGAATAAGGAGTGTATGTGGGAGGGAGGATTTCCTTCCATATGCTAAAATCTCACCTTCTTCAGGATGCCTTTGCCAATTTTATTAACACTTTCCCCCAGATAACCTCCAGTTTATCCTGTATCGTTTTTGTACACAGTTGTTTGCACGGTCTTCCCTATTACAATTCCATTTCCTTCAGAGGTGTTCTTTAGTTGCTTTCAGTTGTGTTCATGACCTCATTTGGGGTTTTCTTGAAAAGACACTTCCTTCTCCAGCTTATTTTACGGATGAGGAAACTGAGGCAGACAGGGTTATGTGACCTGCCTAAGGTCACATAATGAGTGTCTGAGAACAGACTTGAAATCAGATTTTCCTGACTCTATACCTGGTGTTCCATCCACTGCACCACCTAGCTCCTTCTTTGGGGTGGGGACTGGTCTTTCCCTCCTGTTTCTTTGCATCCTCAATGCTTAGCCTAGTGCCTGGCACATGGTAGGTGCCTAATATATGCTTGTCAGCTAACCGATGTGTTTATATGTAGTGGTGTAACTGTGTACTTGTAAGCTCCTTACAGGGAGAGTTTTTAAAAAGTGATATAGAGGTAGGATGGAAAGGGGGAAAGAAGTACTATTCTATATGTATTTTATCCTGTTAATTACCACCACAGGGAACGAATGTGATCTTGGTAGAGGGAAAACACCCAATAGGGCCAGAACAAGACCTGACAGTTGATCTGCTGACATACTGAACACACTGTACTAAGCTGTTTGAGGCAAGTAACATTGTTTTGAAGGACTTCCTGAAAATCACAGGCCTTCCTCTGAGAGCACATGCATAGTTGCTTAACTTGGCCAGGAAGCACCTACAACTGAGGTCTGAGTTTTGTTTTGCTTTCTTTTCTTTTTTTAAAAATATGACCATAGATATGCGAGGTTATTTGGGACTGGCTGTACCACCCTCCCTTAAATCCCACTAGTCTGTAACAAAGGAAGTTCAAGGTCTACCTACCCTGCCGCAGGAGGCAGTGAATTGGCTAAAACTGCCTCCTTAAGGTCCCTTCTAGCTCTCTTCGTGCTAAGGCCAAATCTGTTACACATCAACCAGGCGGATGCCCAAGGGTGCAGCCCCAGGATGTATTGGTGGGGGCAAATAATAATGATAACAGCTAACATGTATATGCTTTTTTTGAGGTTTGCAAATCTCCACATGTACATTATAACCTTTGCCCCACCACCATTCCTGAATTAGAGAGAATTGAATGAGGAACCCAGAGCTCAAGCCCGGAGTAACCATTCGGGAAAAGCTCGCCTCTTTTTGTGTGTTCCGCCTCCCCCAGGCCGGCTTCTTGGCCCGCTCCGCTGCCCACACTCCCATGGTAGGGGGCAAAGAGCTCCTGGAGGCCATCAGCCAAACAAGGAGACACGAACTCCTGGTGCCCAGGGGCAGCTGACCCCTGCGACCGCCTTTGTCCCCTCGAAGCCACCGAGAGCTAGGGACTGCTTGGGGGAGGCTCTGCGTGGGCCCCGCGGAGCCTGACCTGATGCCATCCTGCTGCCGGCAGATGGTGAGCTGCGGTTCGGGCTGCGGCTGCCTGGCCCCGGCCGCTCCCCGACGGCAGGCGCGGGAGGCGAGCAGAGCCCGCCGGCGACCCAGGAGAAGGCTGGGCCCTCGGGCCGTAAGGGCTACAGCGGCGGCCATGGAGCGGGAGGGCACGGCCCCGGCGGCGGGAGAGGGACGTGGACGCGCTGGGCTCGCTGCCGACGCCGAGGCGACCAGACCCGCTCTGCGGCTGTGCCAGGGGGCAGGCCGGCCGCTAAGCCCGGCGGAGCACAGCGCGCGAGCCGGACCTGGGGAGGCCGGACCGGCCGCAGCTCTCTCCGCCCAGGGCTTAGATGGGGCGGGGCGGGGCGGGGCGGGGCGCCGGACGGCCTTCCCTCGACTCCTTGGCGCCGCCCCAGAAAGCGCGTTCGCCCGCTGTTTTCCCCATCTCCCTGCGCCTGGTTTACCACCCCTCCCCCAGCCAAAGGAGGCGAAAGGGGAAAAAGCAGATCTTAAATCCTGGTTGCGTCTCCCTTTCACACCCTCCCCTTCTCCCTGAGTAACAAAGTGATTGCCTGAGGATTACAATGCCCTCAAGCCAAGCACTTATCTGAGAGAAAAATCCGCGGAACTGAGGTGTGGACACCCACCTGGCCCTACAAATTGTTCCCTCTCACCCCCAGCAAAATCCTCCGAGCAGTGGCTCCAAGGTCGCTACATGTGAAAATGTAGCGCAAACAGAACAGCATTGTATTTTTCTCACATTCACTCAGTTTAGAAGCCTTGTGGGTGCCCACAGATGTATCCCAGAGAAGGCTGTATCGGTCTGGCTTAGTGGCGGGCACACTTGCGAAAGCTTGGTACGAGTTTATCTTCGTTGATTTATTTTGAGTGCTCTTGAGGCCCCAAGGTCACTATCTTGTAGAGAGTGTGATGTGCATGTGTCTTTACTCTTAAAGAGCTTAAATTCTAAAGAGGATTTATCACCCTCAAGACGATTTTAATATTGTTGAATGAACGAACGAAGGAATGTCTGGGTAGCTGGATCAATGGACGAAATTTAAACTTTCAACACGCTGAAACTCGAAAATTTTTATTGCTATGGTTTTAATATTACTTTAATTTCTGAAAATTACACCGTCTCCTTTGTCTGAAAAACCATTCCTTGTAACAGAAAATTAAAAGGGGAGAGAAAAGCAGTTCAGCAAACTAACCAGCATTATCAATCTGGTCTGACAATATATTCAGTCTTCTATAGCCGTCCCCCTCCTCCACTACAAAGAAGAGAGGGAAGTGACTTTCCTCATCAGTTTCATGGCTAAGCATGTCATTGTGATTATGGAGTAGGACTTGGAGTCAGGAAGACCTGAATTCAAATATGACCACAGACGCTTGTTAGCATTATGACCCTAAGGAGTCACATAACAAAAGCATGACTCTCCAAGGAATTTCTGAGACCACTGACACATCACAATTCATAGAAATGTGGACAAACTCCTTGTAATTGTAAAGATATTGGAAGTACACTAGGAAAGTCTACTAAAGATATTAACTGAAGTCCATTAGAATGTGAGACCTTAAAATCATGGGCTATTAATTTCAGTTTCCTGTGCCCAGCACTTAGCACAGTATCTAGTAAATCAAATGCTTGTTATATTTGGTGAATCTAGAACCTTTGAATGGGTAATAACAAGCAGGGAAAGTAAGTATCTAAGGAAGAAAGGACAAAGTTGGAATGTAGCTTAAAATAATCATTCCTTATTGCTTCTTCCTCATTTAAGAAAGTTTTCTTGCCTTTTTTTTTTCTGGTTATGTCCTTATAGTCATTAATAATCATTTATTGTACAAAGTACAACAGAATACAAAGAATGGGTTCAGATATGATCAAATAGTTTTGCAGATACAATTTTCAAAGAGACAATCATGTACATTTTAACTAAACACACCCAGGTACAGCAATGAGGATGCACCTGAAAGTACTCCAATACTATAGGATGATAGACTTAGAGCTGAAGGTGACTGAGTCTAATTTCCTCATTTTACAGATGAGAAAACTGAAAGTGGAAAGAGGTTAAGTCACCTGCCCTGGGTCACAGTAATAGTAAGTGGAACAGTCAGAATTTGATCCAAATCTTCCAGCTCTTGAGTCCAATGTTCTACCCAGTGATTATGCGGAGCACAGGATTAATTCAAGCCAACAAGCATATTAATCTATTAATAAATTCATGTTAAACATTTATTATTAACAACAGTCCATCCTCAAGTTGTGTGTGTGTGTGTGTGTGTGTTCATCCTTCGTTGCTGAAGAAGACCATGCCATCAGAGAAACAATGACATGACTTGCACTTGACTTTGTTTTGAGTGAGGGAGGGCTGTGCAGGTCACCAGCCTCACTTCTCCTCCAGAGCCATCTGAATCCAGTGACCAGATATTCATCAAGATGACTGGAGATGACCAGGATGAGGCAATTGGGGTTAAGTGACTTGCCCAAGGTCACACAACTAGTGAGTCTCAAGTGTCTGGGGTGAGATTTGAACTCAGGTCCTCCTGACTCCTGCTCTATCCACTGCACCACCTAGCTGCCCCTCCATCCTCAAGTTATACTGTCATCAAGGATACACTGCTGTCTGTCCTTCACTGATTGGGGTATTCACCTCTGATAAAAGACATGAAAGTTCATCACAGACCATCCAGTCATGTGGTAGCCCCCACCTCTGTCATCTTGGGACTCAACAGACTGTGATACAAATATTCTGCTTTAGGCTCTTCTTTGAGCTCTGATTTCACTTTTTAGTAGTGCTGTGATAATGCTTTGTTGTTGTTCAGTTGTGTCTGATTCTTTGTGTCCCTGTGGATGACAGCATACCAATAGTTTATGGAGTTTTCTTGGAAAAGCTACTCGACTGGTTTGCCAATTCTTTCTCCATTGAATCAAGGCAAACAAAAGTTAAGTGACTTACTTGCCCAGGGTCACACAGCTAGTAAGTGTCTGAGGCCAAATTTGAACTCAGTTCTTTCTGATTCCAGGCCTGCATCCCTATCCACTGAGCTATCTAGTTGCCTCTATGGTAATGTCTATCATCACTATATATTTAGGGAACATTTGTTGCTAAATGTTGGATAATAAAGAGACACTTATTACCTTTCCTATACTTGACATTCACTAGCTGTGTGACCTTGGGCAAGTCACTTAACCCCAATTGCCTCATCCTGGATCATCTCCAGTCATCCTGATGAATATCTGGTCACTGGATTCAGATGGAGGAGAAGTGACCTGCACAGCCCTCCCTCACTCAAAACAAAGTCAAGTGCAAGTCATGTCATTATTTCTCTGATGGCATGGTCTTCTTTGGTAGCGAAGGTTGAACATACACACTTATGCTGGATAATTATTTATATTGGATAATATTACTTTTCTTATTGCCTATGTTGGATAATACGGAGATACTTATCACCTTTCCTACTTATGTTGGATAATTATTTATGTTAGATAATATTACCTTTTATATTACCTGTGTTGGATAATAAGGAAACACTTATTACCTTTCTAGCCTCTGAAATTGACCCCTTGAATATTTCTTTTAAGTTTTGTTTTAAACCCCTCCCTCCCCGCCAATTAACTAGGGTGGAAAAAAGGAAAAGACGAGGTAAATAGTGTTGCATTTTTCAGGCAAATGTCAATATAATTTTTTATAATATTAGTCCTGGCCCTTTTCACTCCAAGTACTTCTGGAAGCTTCCTCTACTTCTCATTAATTCTTGTTGAGACTTCTTGTCATTCCTCTCACCCATCCATTGTCCTATTAATCTATTTTTTTCTGCACAAACCTTCTCTTTGACACAATTTGATTTCCGGGTTGCTGGCAGGCTTCCATTTGACTTTGATTTATGTTCTCCTTGTCTTCGCCACCTGCTTTCCTTTGCCTTACCAATGTATCTTTGCTACCTTTTTGCTTTTCTTTTAAAGACATGCCGATTGTTGGCAGAACACTGCAAAAATAATCTGGAATAAAAGACAGTTCTGTGGATCCTGGTGTCTTGGGCTTGATGCAGGAGAAGTCCACAGGGTACAGAAAAAGGAGCTGGAAAACAGATTTGTAGATTCACACAGTATATTGTTTGAACTTTCTTTTATTGATTTCCAGGCCCCTACAAGACAAGCATATAATGAGATGATTAAGAGGTGTTATGTTAGGACTGGAAACAGTTTTAATGCAGAGTCCTTTGGCTCCCGGCTTTTCCAGGCTCTGCTCCTAGCTCTTCTCCCTTCCTCCTCTCCCCCAAGTAGCAGAATGGTGTCAGCCCTGCAAAATTCCAGTGAGGTGATATTTACTAGTATTATAGAGTAGAAAGGGACATGGTGGAAAGACCCATAGATTCAATCAGGAGATGTGGGTCAAATTCTGACTTTGCTGCTTTACTATAACTGTATGACCAGAGATGAATCACCTGTCTCTGACATAGTTTCATCATTTTTTACATGGGAATAGTAGTGTCTTATTTCAGGGTTGCTGAAATAAAAGTGTTTCTTTAACTGTAAATAACTACTTAAGCTTGTCTTTTTATCATCATTTAATAAAACTGAAAAAGTCTTAAAACACTAGTTTTCTTATTTGCATTCACTAGTCAGTATCCAAATGTCTATTGCCTATCTAACTTTTTTATAGTCTTTATGGCACATATTGGGTAAGAAGCAGTTTAGTAACATAATGAGGGGTTTGGGAACAAGGCTTATGTCTTATCTTTGCCTCTTTCTCTTTCCCAGTTCCCAGCAAAGTGTTGTGCACGTGGTAGGTGCTTAAAAAAATGGTTTTTAAATGAATATATGAAACAATTATTTTAGAGAATCTTCCCTATATTGTCTGCCCTAGTCACTGGCAAAGTAGATGCCTGCATATCAAAATTTATTCTCCAGGAAATATATGCAGGTGACAGATGATATGAAATATATTACCTTTTGGTTTATATACACAACAAATCCTGAACTTATGACTAAATAGTGTCTTCTAGGTATATAATCACTATGGAGCCAGCTCATTATGACTAAAGAAGAGGATAAAGGGAGATTTTCAAATGGGATCAGGCATTTAGTGTTGGGATGGAAATTGGAAGGGGGAAGGTCTGTCCCTATGATTCTACTTGAACCCAAAGGCTTATGCCTAAAGTTTGTAGAAACTGGCTTTCTTTGCCTGTACATTTTTGGGAGGGGATGCAGGTGGAGGTATTGATTGAATATGACAAAAGTGGATGCAGTAAAATTGTGGCCATTTGAGCCCATATTTCAGGAATGTTTAGACTTCTAGAATGACTTTATATTCAAAAGTAGCCAGGGGAAATAACAGAAGAAAGCATCTTTGATAATAAAAAAAAAAAAAAGCTACTGATAAGCAGCAGTAGACTGGGTTTGTTTATTATATGCTTGTCCTAGAGAGGCCTAGATATTGAATAAAGAAAAGTTCAAACCATGCACCGTATGGATTGGCAAAACCACCCCCAACCCCAACACACACAATCCTTTTTCTGTATACTGAAGATGTCCAGGTTCTACATCAAAAATAGAACGGAGAAGTGGAAGCCTGGAGATTACACCTGATGCACTAGGATTGTTCACTTTACCCATAGCACAAAAGGAGTGTGCTATTATGTAGTCCCTAGAAAAGGCCATTCTTTTTGTACTAATGGTGTGAAGTGACAAAGGAAAGGGAACAAATGAAGTGAAAAAAGTGGTGAAGATAGACAACCTCAACTGTAGGGATTAGAAATGGTGTGATAACCAGTGCTAGGTAGGAGATACTGCAACACTGGAGACGAAGAGACAGAATATGAACAGCTCTGGAGTCTTGGTAATACAAATGAAGGGAAGGGAAGGAAAGAAGCATGAATAAGTGCCTACTATGTGCCAGGAACTGTACTGAATACTTTACAAATATTATTTCATTTGATCTTTACAACAGCCCTAGAGGGTAGATACTATTATTGTCCATTTTCCAGTTGAAGAGACTGAAACACATACATGACTTTCTCAGTGTCGCACAGCTAATAAGTATCTAAGGGATGGATTAGAATTCAAGTCTTCGTTACTCCAGAACTATGTAATTGGGGAGGAAACAAACACAGAATCATGGGTTTAGACCTATAAGAGAATTTAAACATTAGGACATCTCTTTTTGTGTGAGTAGAAGGAAATAGTCACCTGTATGTTTACCTCATTTATTTTGGAAGACACATGAGTATTACAAGAGGAAAGCCTGTTAGTAATTATACTTCATTAGTTGGGGGATGAAGTAGAGAAGGGAAAGTTCTCTATATATTCCAACATAGTAAAAAAGTATGTCAAGATATAGAAGGTAAGAATATTGTAGCCTTATAGCAGTTGTTATTCAGTCATGTCTGATTCTCAATGACCCCATTTGGGGTTTTCTTGGGAGTGTTTTGCCATTTCCTTCTCCAGCTCATTTTACAGATGAAGAAACTGAGGCAAACATGCCTAAGTGATTTGCTCAAGGTCATACAGCTAGTAAGGGTCTGAGGCTGGATTTGAACTAAGGTCTTCCTAACTCCAACCCTGGCACCTGTCTACTGCCCCATCTACCTGCCTCTCGTGTAGCAGTCAGTGGTTGCTTACTTGAAGTGGTATATAAATGTCAGCTATCACAAAAATCACTGCTATAATTTTTGTTGCATAGGTTCAAAGTGTCACTTTTTGGTAATAGTCTAGATGCCCATTGATTGGGGGAATAGATAAGCAAATTGTGGTATGTAAATGTAACAATATTACTGTGTTGTAAGAGACGGTGAAGGACTGGTCATTAAGCCCAGGATAGCTTGCTGATGTATTTCCCTGTGTGGAAGAAGTTGAAGAGTCTGTTTCCTGATGAATTGAGATGCTTTATAATATAATGTCTTGAAGAGATTTTGGAGCCTGTGTAGACATTCTGTAACTAGTTCAGGTCTGCTAACCACAGGGCAGATAGAAAACAGCTTCTTTGGCTACAGTTGTCAACTTGGAACTGGGGGCACTTTTGAACAAACTTAATGTGCCTTGGTCTTCTCATTCTCTTTTGTTTTTTCTCTGTGTGTCTCTGTCTGTCTGTCTGTCTCTCTCATCTTTGATTTCTTCTTACTAAATGGTGTCTAATGAGAGACATCATTTTAAGAGGAAAGGCTTCAGACTTTTTCCCCGTCTAAGGTCATATATGAATCTGTAAATATCAGTATCTGTTCTTGTTGGCTTTGACAGTTTTTTTTTTTCATTTTATGAGAAGAGATTACAGACTATGACCTTGTGAATTTCAAAAGTTTAGGAAATCAAGTTATCTACAAGTCTGGGATTCTGGGACTGTAGGGGTCCAGGAGTAAAGTAGCCAGCTGAGCATCAAGTATATAGGTGGTCCAGTGAGTAGAATGCTGGGTGTGGAGTCTGGAATACTTTAACTAAGGTCCTCTTTAACTGGTCAAAAAAAAAGAAAAAAAATCCATCTGGGAGGGAGATACCCTCAGGGTCAATAGGCCAAATCCCTCTGGCTCTCTCTGTTTGGCCAGCAGCAGGTCCCAGGCCAAGCCCCACTTGGTCATTGTTTGGGCCTTGATGGCTCAGAGTGAGTATAAATAGCTGTTGTTTTGGTTTTGTGCAGAAACCAAAGAGACCATTCTTTTATTCATTTCTTACCTAGCCTTAATCACTGAATGGGCATGCCTCAGTGTCATTGAGCCCTGGGAAAGACTTGACCTTAAAAAGATCAAGGTCTCCCACCGCATCTAGGGCCATCTCCAGTCATCCTGATCTATATCTGGCCACTGGACCCAGATGGCTCTGGAGGAGAAAGTAAGTCTATACTGAGCTTTGCACAGTACTTGCTCACTCAAAACTTCCCTGATGTCATGGTCTTTTTTGAAAACCAAGGACAAGCAACAGCAGAGAATAGATTAATATGGTATGAGGCAAAGAATGTTTTCCCCTATTGGCTTTATCATCATTTTGGACCTTAGTGAGAGATCACGTCAAAATTATAGACTTAATTTCCATCTGTAATAATTTGTGAAGTATCTGCAAAGTGCAAGATTCTTGAGGTGCAGGGACAGAAATGAAACAGTATCGGGGAGAAACATGTACACATATAAGTAAATACAAAGTAATTTCAGGAGGTGGGAAGGCATGGTCTTTAGTAACTGGAGGATCTGGAAAGGCCTTATGTAGGAGCTGACCATTGAAATGACCTTTAAAGAACATTAAGGATTCTAAAATTAAGAAGTTAGGAGGGAGTGCATTAAAAGTCTGGGGGACAAACAGCCTGTGCACAAGCAGAGAGAGATATTGAGATTGATAGTCACGTACAAAGAGCAACAAGTAAAGCAGATTGGTTGGAACATAGAGTATGTGCAAGAGAATTATGTGTAATGTGTAATTAACCTGGAAATGTAGTCTGTAGCCAGATTGTGAGGCCAAACAGAGGAGATAAAAAGCTGAGGATTATAAAGCTATTCTATTGCTAGACAATTCTAGAGCTTATCTAAAGGAAGTAGGGTTAGTGTCTGGTAATAGTTTCATCACCTTCCTGTCCTCTAGTGTTATTTCAGTGATCCAATGTATGGACTAGGGTACTATTCAGAATCAGGAAATCTTATTACAGTGGATTTCATGAAAAAATCAATCCATCATTCAGGTCTTACTTACATAGGATGTTCTATCTCATTCTAACATCGAACATGGAATTTTTGATATTGCCTTTGCTTGAAATTCTATTCAAAGTCAATCGCTGGAACAAAAATTTGGCCTGATGTCCTGTCTGCAGAAGCATCATCTTCTTTTGTTGAATAAGCCACCACTCTTACACCATTACACAATTTCCACAGCACGTTTCATATGCAGTCACCAAAGAGTGCAATGAGATAGAAGAATACACGAAGAGGAGGAGGGACTTACAGTTCATGTATTCATGATGTGGTTCTAAAGAAAGATGGGTTGAATGTTGATGACAAGCCAAAGGAACATTAGTAGACACTGAAGAAGGTGTTCTAGGGGGTCAAGAAAACCACTTAGGAAAAGACTTCTTGAGTTTGAGCCCTGAGATCGAAGTCCAATTCCCGCTCTGAAATTTGCTAGCTGTGTGGCCATGGACAAGCTGTTTAACCTCTCTATATCTCTGTACCTCTACACCTCCTTTGTAAAATGGAGACAAAGAAACATGTTTTGCTTTCCTCGTGGGAATGTTGTGAGAAAAGTGTTCCATAAATTATAATTGTCGATTTACTGATTGATTTGGCAGAAAAGTAGCTATGTTACACTTACTTCCCAGGAGGTCAATTGCAAGTTATTGGGACAAGCACCCATTTAACTCTAGGTCTCAAATCATATCTCTTCCTTCCTTTTTTGAATGAATGAAAAATAATTTACTAAGTATATTCAAAGCATCATGATAAGAGCTGAGAATACACACGGAAAAGGAAAATAGTTTCTGCTGTTACGGAGCTCACATATAGGAAGTCTCACTGGCAAATTATATCCAAATGCCTGATAGACAGAGTGCAGTGGCATTCCCTCAGGGCAGCTAGATCCCAGCTAGGTATTAGGGGAAAAGCAATCTGATTAAAGAAATTATACCCTCCCCCATCCAAGGGATATTGGCATATTATCCTAAATGAATCTCTTATGTAGAATTTAGGACAGATCTCTATGTCTTTTAAATCATACCTCTTACTTATTGCATCAAACAGTTCTGAGAGGAGGCATAGAGAAAGGAAAGTCTTAGATCTTTTTTTTTTTCTTTTCAAGGTGTAAGAGGTAGCCACTTCTTCACTTGTCTTCCTCCCCAATCTCACCAGTTTATAGACTGGAGTCAGAGGATAGGGACCCCAATGTCCAAGTTGTCCTCTTCACAAACAATAGAGATGAAGCTGAATGAGTAGTTTACCCTAAGTCAAGCAGGGTCTTAGGACCTCAACATCTACATTTTCCCAATTCTTAGTAGTTAGGGACAGGTGGATTTGTCACCCAGGGGAACACTTTGTGTTGGGGCAATAGGGAGACATAGTCATATGTGTCCTTCTGGGTTACTAATCTGAGGGTCTTCAGAAAGTCTGAGAGCCTTCCTGCTTGTTCACTCCTTTTTTTTTTTTTTTAAATTTTCCTTCCTTCTATCTCTAAATATGCAAAGTAGTAGGTACAGAGCAGTCATGTAGAGTTAGGTTGCTTTTCCCCTGAGAATCTTTAATATTTCCACATATGTCTTAGAATAGGTTGAGTGATACTGCTTCAGGAAACATTTTATTATGACAGTCATTTTTAACGCAGGAGCTGATTCAATTATCCTTTACTTCAACCTTCACTTAAAGCTGATAACTCTGTGGATGAGGAGGCAAGGAAGGGGTTACCAATCCACAGGCACTGGGACCCCACTTCTCTTTTCATGTGTAACCCTCGAGGTATGAAAAATTGTGATATGGTAGTATTGGCCCCATGATTTAAAACCTGATCATTTTAGAAGATGTAAATTATTATAACAGTAACCCTAACCTTCCAGTATTAAATATGGCATAATATATCAATTGAATCTAAAAGTTAAAAAAAAAAAGTTAAGAAAAAGGGTGAGCCTGTAAGCAAAGGATCAGGGTGGAATATATTCATGCTTTTAAAACAAAAGGCATCAAATAAATAAATTTAAAAGGACCTAACAAAATTTAAAAACAAAAGAAAACATGGGAAATTGTGAATTCTGAGTTCTAGTCTTGGTCATATTGGCCACCATTGGACTAGAAGACAGGACTTTATAGAATGACTTAGTGGATACTATTAAAGCTTTATTGAGTGGAATTCAAGTGTCGTTTCTGTTCAGAGATAGAAGACAAGAAGAGATGGTGTTGATCATTGTGTTCCCACTCATAATAGCTGCTTTCTCGGAATGAGACAGCATGAGGATTACAGACTGTGGTTGTAATGCCAATATCATTGTCTCTCCACATGGAGAAGAGAGAGGAAAATCCTGTCAAGTTTTTTTTAAACCTCTTCACAGAGAAATTGAGCCATAGATGAGAAACTGCTGAACAATAAGTCTAGTGCAGAAATCTAGTCTTGAGATCCAAACAACAGGCTTTCAACCACCTGGTTTGGATCCTACAGTGCTTGTTTTTTCCAATTTTTATTTTCTTAAAATATATGTAGTGTCTCAGAGGCCTAACTTATACTCAACACCCAAAGCAGCACTTTCTTCTCTCTTCTGATCTGTGTCTCTGTCCCTCTTTCCATTTCTTTTCTCCTTTTTTTCTCCCTCCTTCTTTCTCTCTTTTTCTCTCTCTCTTTCTCTCTGTGTCTTTCCCCCTCATTCCTCTCCTCTTCCTCTCAGTTTTTCTCCCTCTCTCTTTTCTTTCCCCCTCTCTTTCTTTTTTCTTTCTCTTTCTCACCTTCTGTTTCCCTGTCTCTCTCTCTTTCTCTCTTGTCTCTTTTTCCTCTTTCTCTTTTCTCCTCTGTCTCCTATCTGCTTCCTCCTTTCTCTCTTCCCCTTCATCTTCTCTTTCCACCCTTCTGTCTTTCTTCAAATTTCTTGGTTTTTAAAAAAAATTCTTTTGTTAGCTCATTTGTAGTTAGACTTTCATTTCCAGTTAAGAATATATATTTTTTCCTTCTTGGTGTCAGAGATTCCTGTTCCTTGGATGACATTAATGCTTTTGTCTGATGTACTAAATTTGGAAGGATTTCATTCTTTGGAATCCAGTACTGTGTGCATAACAATAACCATGTCTACTGAAACCCCTGGAGCTTCAGAATTACTAGACTTTACAGGTGATCAGACCATTCCTTTCATGAAATCTTCTTTTCAGGTCCGTTTCAATGAGTCTAACTAAGGTCCTTCTTCAAGAAAGAACAACTCAACATGAATGAAACTTCAAAAGAATAGAGTCATTCATTTGTACATAGGGATAGAGACTCAGTCTGTGATTTCATTGGTATATGGAGATCCCAGTGAGATGCTGCTTCTGCCCATGCAGATGGGTACTTCTCTTGAAATTTATAATCTTATTATCTTGCAAGACTTACCCTAGATCTCCAACCCCTACAAGGAAACCCTAAAATAATCCTATATAATTTCCTAAAAAATTGCCTTTGTTTAGCTCCTTGCTAAATCTCAGGCCTGCTGCTTTTGTGTCAATAAAGCTCCCGATGGCTACAGAAAAGGTCTAAGTGAATTCATTCACATTTTGAACCAGCTCTCCCTTGTCTCTCTTCAATATAAAAGAAATGATGAAATCCACTGAAGTACACAAAGTACTGCAATAATTAACTAGTACGCAGGACGAACACTGGAGTAGGAATCAAGAGTCCTCTGTCTTAGGCCCATTTTCATTACTAACTAGCTATGAAACTGTAGGCAAGTCACTTAACCTATTTCATCATCTATAGAAAAGACCAGAAACTTGCATTATTTATCTCACAGGTTACTGTCTCAAGTATGAAAATTTATAAAGCATAGTGTAACTGTAAATTATTATAACAAATTTAAGTTTGCAAGTCAAGCGGTGACTTTTGAATGTAAGAACAAAATAAAAAATAAAGATAAAAAAAAGAAATTTGTTATCTTAGATTTCCTAGAGTATTGAGAGGTTAAGTGACTTTCTGAGGGTTACACAGCTAATATATGTCAGAGGGAGGACTAGAACTCAGATCTTCCTAGCTTCCTAGGTCTAGCTACTATGCCATGACATCTCTCCATTAATGAATATTAATGCAAAGATTTTGAATAAAATATCAGCAAAGATGTTACAAATGTTACACCCAAAAGATGTACATCCAAAAGATTTATTACTACTTAAAATTAAAACTATGCCCTAGTTGCATTACAGAAAACATATAACCTTATAAAGTAAACAAGTTTTCATATATTAATACAATTAAGACTGTCAGCATTTGCAACACCCCCACCAACTGTGGAAAATAAGACAAAGATTTGAAATGGGGAGCCAAAAGGGAACAGAAGAGACACAAAAAGGGAAGTTTAAACAAAGGAGGACAAAGGACAATAATTTCAGATTCTAGAAAGCAATATGCAAGTCACAAAACACTCTCCAGATATATAATTTATTCATTTTTACCAATTTGTGCCTTTGTTATAACAATTGTAGGAGTTATATAGTGAAAAATTCAAGTGGGAATTGGCTCTGGTGATTTTTATTTGCAGCATGTGGCTTCCTCAGAATAGCTTTCTGAAAGCTACGTGCAAATTCATGGTACTGTTAAGATAATCCATAACTATAGCTCTGAGCTCCTACCAATATATTTCCTTATATCAGACCAAGCAAGTCCAATCATACATTAATTCAAAACAAAAGCCATTTAATTAAATTGAATAATGAAGTAAACACATGGAAAACTTCCTTATAGGAAAAGGGGTATAAACTTTCACAGATTCCCATACTTCCAGGGGGAGGAGGGGATGTTTTATGAATTTGAAACTATGTCCAAAGGGCTATGAAATTGTGCTTCCCCATCGATCCAGCATTATGACTACTATATCTGTATCCCAAAGAGATCATAAACAAGGGAAAAGGACCCACATATACAAAATATTTATAGCAACTTTTTCGTGGTGGCAAAGAATTGGAAATCACCCATCGATTGAGGGATGGCTGGACAAGTTGTGGTATATGAGTGTAATGGAGTACTATTATGCTATAAGAAATGAGGAGCAGGAAGATTTCAGAAAAACTTGGAAAGACTTACATGAACTGATGCTGAGTGAAGTGAGCAGAACCAGGAGAACATTGTGTACATTAATAGCAACATTGTTCAATGATCAACTCTGAAAGACAGCCCTTCTCAGCAATACAATGATCTAAGACATTTCCAAAAATCTCATGATGGAAAATACCCTCCACATCCAGAAAAAGAACTATGAAATCTGAAGGCAAAGTGAAACATACTATTTTCACTTTTTGTTTTTTCTTACTCAGGGTTTTTTCCTTTTTGTTCTGATTCTTCTTTCACAACATGACTAATGTGGAAATAGTTTAATATCGTTGTACATATAGAACTTATACCAAATTGCTACCCTTCTTGGGGAGGAGTAAGGGGAAAGAAGGAGGGAGAAAAAAGTTTGGAACTCAAAATCTTATAAAAGTGAATATTGAAAATTTCTTTACATGTAATTAGAAAAGAAAAAAAATACTATAGTTAGTCAACTCTCCACTGTCTCATTGCCTCTCATATTGTCATTATACCAGTAAAGAATTTCGGGCTCAGACTGATGAAGCAACTTATCTAGGATCACACAGCACACAATGTGACAAAGCTGGGATTCAGACCTAGACTTTTGATTCCAAGACCAGTGTTTTTATTACTATGTCAGATGCAGCACACAGTGTCTACTAGAAACACTAAATTAAGAATAGATTTTTTCATTCTCTTTTTCCAGTTGTTTGTGCAATTCCTGTGTACTTCTGTTTCATGGCAACTGGACTGCCCAACATATTCTTATACCATATGATAAATGGACTGTGCTACCTTTTCTCTGAAACTCATCTTGTTGTTGAGTTGGTTCAGTGGTGTCCAATTCTACGTGACCCCATTTGGGATTTTCTTGGCAAAGATACTGGAGTGGTTTGCCATTTGCTTCCAGCTCATTTTATAGATGAAGAAACTGAGGCACACAGGGGTTAAATGACTTGCCTAGGTACCTGTGACATATAAAAAGTTTGAGACAGTTTCTGAGTAATTAATCATTTTGTTAATTATGCTAGCAGATAATTATTAAAAAGAGACAGTGGAACTCTTGAATGTTAAAGATCCCTCATGCAACTCATTCAATGCTTATATACCCTTGGAAGAGTGAGTGTATCTGAGGGTAGAAATCAGTACTGATTGGTTAACAAGTAATGAGAGAATAAAAATTATAATGAGAGGTGGGGTTATTATAATGAGGGTTGGGAGACATGATTCTGATCACTCAACCTTGGACAAAGAGACTTATCTATACTCATACCACTCTGTCTAGCTTAATCCAGACAAAAGGGGGAAGTCACTTCTACCAAGATCTGTCTGACTAAAATACAATGGACCAGAATCCACCAATTCACCTAAATTAAATATCTTTACCCCCTTGATCAGTTTTAAATTTTCCCAGTTGGGTATTTCTCCATTATAAGCGCTGCACTTCAAAGGCTGATTGAATAGTCTCCAGAGGTTGATTTCTAAATGAAGTAAAGGAAGGGGAAAAACCTTAGTCCTAATTCAATAATTGGCTACTAATATAGGAGAGAAATAATTATTTCTTTCACAGGGTCACACAACTAGAAAGTGTCTGGTTTGAACTCAGGTCCTCCTGACTCCAGGGTGGAGGCTCTAGCCACTTTACCCTAGCTGCTATTGGTCTACCCCTTCCCTCTATACTGAAGTGGCAGCTCGGTCTAGCCCATGCCTTAGACCACTACAGCAATAAGCCAGCCTTAGCCATGTGGAGGACTTGTCCTCAGGGACTCAGAGACCTCCTTTTCCATCAGCACCTAGCCATATCTTCCCAATAACATGGCTCCTGTCCCTGTTACCCCTTACAGACTTTATCACCCAGCTGTGTATCCACATCTTCAGCCTTATTTCTTCATACTACCTCCCCTCTCTCTTTGTCTCTTTGTCCTCAAGCCTCACCTAATTTATTGTTGACTTATCTGCCTTTTATTTTTTTACTCCCAGGAGACCTATGGACTGTTTATTTTGCAATAGATAACATAACTTGGTTTCAGCTGCGTTTTTCCCCCTTGTCTATTTTTGATTCAGATAGCAATGAACCTGCTTAATGAGTGAACTCTGTGATCTGTTGTTCCAGGTTGGGAAAGTCCCTGGGTTGTTAAATACTGCCATTATCTTTCTAAACTGCTAACACTTGTAAACCAATTTTTTTCAAGTATTAGGAGTAGGAGCGAGAGAGGAAGTATTGTCTGTCTGTGTATTTCAGGTGGTCCTTCTCCTTCTCAAGTCCAACCCTTCTACATGCATCCTTGATCCCATCACCTTCCATCTTTTCCCAGAAGATGGCCTTCACTATCATCCCCACCTCTAATCTTTAGTCTCCCCCTGATCCTATCTACCTGCTTAAAAACATGCCCAAGTCTCTCATCTTTAAAAAACCTTCACTTGATCCAATCATACCTACTACCAGTCTTCCTTTATCTCTCCTCCCCTTTCAGTTAATCTTCCTGAGAAAGCTGGTTCAACTGAGTTGCCTCCATTTCTCCTCTCACTCCATTCTAAGCCCTCTCCAATCTGTCTTATAGCCATATCAAGTCAATTAGAATTGTTCCCTCCAAAGTCACCAGTGATCTCTTAATTGACAAATCTTATGTCCTTTTCTCAGTTCCCATTCCTCTTGCCCTCTCTGTAACTTTTGACACTCTTAATCACCTTAGACTTAAATCCAATTCACTTGCAAGTCAAGACATCATTCTTGCGATGTCATTGGTTCTCTTTGAGAATGAAGGATGAACAATAATCTGTGAGCAGTTGTATCTACCCCTTGGGACCCAACTAGCCAGTTCCAGTTGAGCAATGATGCTATTTTTTCTTCTTCTTCTTTTCTGTCCATCTAGGGTATAGTACCCTTACATGTGGATTCTCTGTGCCAAGGAATATAATTTTGATTGTCTGTACTTGAGGTGATAAATTTTTTCCCTATTTATTTTATCACTTTTTAAAAAAAAAAGCTGGGACGGTTAAATCTCTTGTCTCATGTAGTTTTCACTTATGATTTCTTGAAATATAGCTCTAAAAAAACCAAGCTTTGAAAAAACTTATTGTGATTCAAATGTAGCTACTTGACTATGCCTTTAAACCCAAATCACTCTGGCTTTCATTAATTGGCCAATAATAGATCCCAGACCAAGTCTCTCTTGCTCATTGTTTGGATATTGATGGCTCAGGGTAAGAATAAATAGTAATTATTTTCTGTTTTGGATAGAAACTCTCAGATCTACCCCTCCTATGTTGATTCTTTTTTTTTTTTTTTTTTTTTTTTTGAGGTATTGGGGTAAGTGACTTGCCCAGGATCACATCGCTAGTTAAGGGTCAAGTGTCTAAGGTCATATTTGAACTCAAGTCCTCCTGACTCCAGGGCTGATGCTCTACCTACTGTGCCACCTAGCTCCCCTCCAGACTGATTCGTTTGGGAAGCAAACTAAGTCATCTTTTGTCTCAATTCCTACCTAGTCCTTAACTGTTGAGTATACCACCATCCTCCAAGTAACCTAGACTCAAACCCTCAGTGCCATTTATAATTCTTCACTCTCACTCCATATATTTAATGGGTTCCCTAACCTTGTCATTTTTACCTTTTCAGCATTTTCCCATCTATCCCTTTATTCTTCATTCATAAGGAGAATTCATTCTAGAATGGCAGAATGATGCCATACTAATTCAGTTCTTTATCACTTCTACCCTGGACTAGACTATTACAATAGCTTTCTAATTAGAATAGCTTTCTAATTCCTAGTCTCCCTGACACATTTTTCCCCACTCTGATTCATTCTCTTCTCAGCTGCCAAACTGATTTTCTTAAAGTGTTGACCAATCCCTGTCATCCCATTACTTAATAAACTCGTGTGGTCTGATAGTACCCCTATGATTGGAGGCCAGAGCTATGCACTCCAGGGTCTCCATTTATGAGAGGTCCCAGCTCAGTCTTCTCCCCATTTCTTACCTGCTATACTGCCTTTAGCCTTCTCCATCATGCCTCTACATTTGATTACCTTCTCCCCTTTTGTCCTACTCCTCTGCTTCTCATCTTTCTTCTGTGAATTGCATTGTCCCATTGGATTATAAGCTCTTTAAGGTCAGGAACTCTCCTTTTTTATCTATACTTGTACGTTCAGCACTTTGTGCAGCGCTAGGCACATCACAGGCATTTAACAAATGTTTGTTGACGATTGACAATTACCTCCAGGATCAAATGTAAAGTAATTTGTTTGGTCTTTCAACCGTTAACAACTCAAGCCTTTTTCACCTTTCTGGTGTTTTTGTACTTCACTCCTCTCCACACTATTGCTGTTGTTCAGTCATTCTCAGTTGTATTCAACTCTTGGTAACTCCATTTAGGGTTTTCTTGGCAGAGATACTGGAGTTGTTCGCTGTTTCCATCTCCAGCTCATTTTACAGGTGAGGAAACTGAGGCAAAAGGGGTTAAGTGACTTGCCCAGGTCAATTGCCCAGCCAATAAATGCCTGAGGCCAGATTTGCTGAGTCCTTCTGACTGCAGGCTTGGCACTCATATCCACTGTACCTCCGAGCTGCCTCCATCTTCTATATAAATTGCTTGCTGTCCTGGGTGCGCGGTATTCTCTCTCCTGTCTCCCTTCCGTTGTACTGGGTGTCCTCCATGCCTGGAATGCTCTTCTTCCTCATCCCACCAGTTAGTTTTCTTGGCTTCTTTTGACATTCTGCTCAAATCTCACTTTTGACAAAGAGCCTTTCCTGGTTCTCCCATTTGCTAGTGCCTTTTCCTTTCATCTCCTCTGTATATACCGTGTTATTGTATGTACCCAGTTATTTGCATGTTGTCTCTCCCTTGAGAGAAAAGGATGATTTTGTGCATCTTTGTATCCCCACCCTTAGCAGAACGCTTGGCAATTGGGCTGTCAGTTGACAAACATTTACTAGGAAGTGTCTAGGCCCCTTTCTAAGCTCTGGGGATGCAAAGAAAGGTGAAACGTTGTCTTTGCTCTCAAGGGGTTCACATCTGAATGGGAGAAACAACATGTAAGCCACTATGTATGTACAAGACATGCACTGAGCAGATGGAAGGGAATTTCGGAGGAAAGATGAAAATATTTGGAGAAGGGACCAGGAAAGTCTTGCTGCAGAGAAGGTAGGATGTGGGTTTGGTTTTAAAGGAAGCCAGAAGGTAGAAGTGAGGAGGGAGAACAATTCAAGCATGTGCAAAGGCAGTTAGGAGAGGGAGCGTTGTGTGTGTGGAACAGCAAGAAGGCTGGTGTTGCTAGATCACGGAGTATGAAGAGTAGTAATGTGTAAGAAGACTGGAAAGATAGGAAGGGGCTGGATTACAAAGGGCCCTGAATGTCAAACAAAGTGTCTAATATTTGATCCTGGTGATTGTAGGGAGCCATTGAAGTTTATTAGTTTGGGGAATGACATTGTCCAACTTGTGATTTAATAAAAATTACTTTGGTAGTGGAGCAGAGGATGGATTAAAGTGGGAAGAGGCTTGAGGCAGGGAGACATGATCAGAAGGGTTTTGTGATAGTGTGGGAAAAAGGTGTTGAGAAGCTACATTGCACCAGGTGGCGGCTGTATGAGTAGAGAAAAGGGGACACAGGAGGATTGTTGTGAATATAGAAATGATAAGATTTAGCAACAGATTGGATACCAGGGGTTAATGTGAGGAGTCAATGATGACATTAAGATTATTAGCTTGAGTAACTGGGAGGATGGTGGTACACTTTATAGTAACAGGGAAGTTTTGGGAAAAACAAAGGTTTTGGGGAAGAAGGAAGAAGAGGGGAGGGTGGCTTGAATTTTGTTTTGAAAGTGTTGCTGTATATTCAGTTTTAGATGTCCAGAGGACAGTTGCTAATGTGGGACTACAGCTCAAGAGAGATGTTAGAGCTGATAAATAGATCTGGAAATCATTTGCATAGATATATTGAGTACACCCATGGGATGCATTGGGTTTTTCATCCTTCCTTCCTGAAGAGGATCAATGGTAGCACGGGATGATGTCTTGACTGCCAGTGAGTTGAATTGAAGTGAGGCAGAGCTGCACAAAGTTATCAACTTCACTCTCTCCTCCAGAGTCATTAGAGTCCAGTGGCAAGACATAGGCCAAGATGACTGGCAATAACCAGGATGCAGTGGGAGACCTTGGCCAGGTCTCAGTTTCTCTGAGGCAATGCCCATTCAATGAGTAAGGGCTAGGTAAGTATTGAGACAAAAGATGACTTGATCTACCATTGCAAAAGGATCAATCTGGCATGGGAAAACCTCTGAGTCTGAGCCTAGTCAAAGCCCCAAAAATGAACTAGACAGGCTTGGACTGGGGCCTTTTATTGACCAATCAATGAAAGCCAGGGTGATTTGGATTTGAAGGCATAGTCAAGTATTTCCATTTGCATCATAGTGGACTTTTTCAAAGCTTGTTTTTTCCAGAGCTATATTTCAAGAAATCATAAATGAAAACTGCATGAAACAAAAAAAATAATGGTTCCAACTTTTTGAAAAAGTTAATAAATAGGGAAGAAAAATATAGTTCCCAAGCCTCAAGATACCTTGCAAAGTATAAATGATCAAAATTATATTCCCTTGGAAAGAGAATCCATATGTAAGGGTATGACTCCCCACGTGGATAGAAGGACAGAAGGAGGAGAAGGAGAAGAAGAAATAGCAGCGTTGCCCAACTGGAACTGACTGGTTGATTCTCCAGGAGGAAGTTACTACTATTCACAGATTGTTGTTCATCCTTCATTCTCTAAGAGGACCAATGACATCATGAGGATGAAGTCTTGACTTTCAAGTCAATTGAATTTAAGTGTATCCTGAAGAGACTCACTCCTCTAGTCATTGAAATCCAGTGGCAAGACAAAAGTCAAGATTACTGGTGAAGGTCCAGTCCATGGGTGCTGATGAAATCACTGAGGGATATAAAGAGAGAAGAGAACTTTGAGGAACACTCTTAGTTAGTAAGCATGACTTGCTTGAAGATCCAGCAAGGAAGACTTGGAAGGAGGAGAACCAGAACACAGCAATGTCACCAAAACCCAGAGAGGAGGGAGTATCCCAGCAGAAAGTTAGCCCTTAAATGCTCATTGATTGATTAATTCCTATTTTCCTTCTACTTTCCTGTTCCCTGCCCTTATTTTTTGTTCTAGTCCAAGGAAGAAGGAATGTATCAGGCAGAGTCTAATTCTATTTTACCTTTATTGAAGAAAGTACTAGCCTAGTGGAAAGAGCTCCAGATAAAAAGAGGAAGGATTTGAATTCAAGTACTAAGTTTGTAAACTTGAACAAGTTGCTTAAACATCACTGAGTTTTTAGTTTCCTCATCTGTAAAATGGGGATAATAACACACTATCACAGGGCTGTTCTTTTACAAAGTGCCTTGTAATACAAGAAACATAAATGATACCATTTTTTCTGCTTTGCAAACTTTAAAGGGCTACATAAATGAGATGTTATTATTAATAGTGCTTCTGTTCTGTATTAGGAGTCAGGATCTCATACAATGTTTTGCTTTGGGCTCTCCTAGGTTTTGACTCCTGCATCTCTTCTTACTGACAAGGGACTGGCTGGCACTCCAGCTGGTCCAGGACATCATTCTAGCTAGAGAGCTCTCTCAGTCATGGGTGGAGCTGAACATAGATGTGCCAGCAATTCCTCATCCTTTTGGATCATACTCCTTTGACTTCCTGCCCCTTGGTGCATGCCAGTTACACTTATTAAAGGACAGTCTTTCATTTGGGGCCAGATGTACGTCTACCCCACCCATTCACAGAATGAAATTCAAAGTCAAATGTGTTTCTCTTAAGCAAGGCGTCCACTCCTTTGCATTGCTGCAATCATTTATGTGTATGAGGAAGATGTTATGCCATAGGTTGGGAAAGAGGGCTAAAGTTTCTTTTGTACTGGAAATTGGAACTTAATGATGGCTTGATGCTAACACTGAGGAAAATGGAGTTCTTGAGAAAGTCACTTTTTTTGGTTCTCAGTTCATTGATATATCAAATAAATGGGTTTGACTTTAGGGTCTCTAATAGGTCTTATATTATGTGATTGTACCTTTTCTATCAACTTCCCATTGAGAAAGAGCCTGGCAATGCTTAGGGGGCAACATCTAAAAGAAAGAACTACCATTACCTTTCAGGCACCTTGAGACAAAGTTATCACATCCCAATCAACCCCTTAGTCCCTTTAGCTCACCTATGGACAAAAGAATTAGAAGTCCTTCACAAAAAATGAAGCCACTCAATCACTCCCATCGCAAATCTCATAGAGAATCACATACTCTCAAAGTTGGAAACAATCATATAGGATTATAGGATCACACATTTAGGGTGCTTTATGAAAAGACCTTTGAGGCCTAGTTCAACTCTATCATTGTAGAGTCGAAGAATTGCCCAGGGTCAGACACTGGGTCCAGTCTAATCCACTTGTTTTACAGTTGGGGGAACTAGGTTTCAAAGAGGGCCACATTCATACATTTGGCTGAAATAGCGCTTGAATACAAATCCCTTTTTATATGTAAATATACGCATCATCACGTTTATTTTAGAGAAGGTTCTGATGGATGTAATTAAGGTCCAAAGAAGCTAAAGGACTTGGTCTGGGCTTTCTGAAAAGCTACTAGTCAAGGTCACAATTCCAGTTTAAAATCCTTGACTGGTGCTTCACTCTGTATCACTTTCGCCCTTCCCTTAGGTGTGATTTTTTTTTTGGCAGGAATTCTTCAGAATAGTTATAATCAGTTGAGCATTAATGCATTTTGTGGAATGCAAGTATGTTGTTATGTGTCTGATTGCATGGGCATCCCTTTTATCTGGATTGCCATGGCTACCCGGGCTTTCTTTTCACTGATGTTTATATACCCTGAGAGGTGAGAGTTCAAGCAAATCTATTCCTGGCGAATGTTCTATGTACATTCCATTTCTGCTTCTTGGGGTTCCATTTCTAATCAGATGCACAATCTGGAAACTCAGATACCTTCTACCACAGCCAGCAGTTATGGGAAGGAGCTGAGCAGGGCTTTGGGATGTAACACAGCTGAAATAACACACATCAAACAAATCAAACAAATATGTCAGGGACTCCAGGTTCTTCAAGGAATATTTCCCTCGTGAAAGAAAATACAAGTTGCTGTTTGTGGTGAACTTGTGCCAAAGATGCCTCCAGTACAAACTGATATCGGGGCATAGCTCTGTGCCCTACACCCTCGGAGTCATGTCACTTGTTCAAAGTAGGCAAAAAACTGAGCACTTTCTAACAAAGATCCAGGCAGCATGAGCAAGGCAAATATGAATCCACTAAATGCTGTTGCTTCAACCTTCAGGCAAGTTCTGAATAACTTTCTGTGTCTAGGATGAAAGAACTATTCTACTTTTAACCAACCAGGGGCATTCTGCCCACCTACCTCACTGTTGTCTGTTAGGAGGGCGCCAGTGATGGCAATTTCATGTTTACCTTGGTGGATGTGCTCCACCCAATGCTGTGGGGACATACTGAGAGTTGCCAGCAGTGCAATGGTTCTCAGAAAGTAGCTACCTCTCTCTCCTAGTACTGCCCTTTTGTGGCTGGCAACTGTTTGCTTTCTTAGGCTGAGGCTGTGTGGTCAGGGTGGATTTGTCCAATTATAATCTTGATTCAAGCACCTCCCCATCCCTGCCCCTCCCTACAATCTACTGGGAAATCTCTACCCTCCCCCACCTCTCAGTCAACTGTATTTCAATGAGCCCTCACTATGTGAACATGGCATAATGAAGTTGACCACAAACATATATAGTTTCTTTGCTTATGACCAAAAAGTAAAAGGAAAACAATTAAAATATTTAAAACTATTTCAAGGGCTACTTGCCCTCAAGCCTCTCCTCAACCTAAGCATTGCTTAACCAGTCTATGTTCCAAACTCTATGTTCCTAAATGAAATCAATGTGCCTAGACTACAGGAGCTGAAAATCAACTCAAATGTTTGTAACATGGATTTCAAGCTATTCCAAAGTCGTGGGGAAAGCAAAATGCCAACTGTATTATATATTGAATTCAGGACCCAAAACTTTCCTAAGGATCCCCCATTGGCTTACGTACTCATAGCTTCCTAGAATATCATAGCCCCGGAGTGAGGGACCCTGGACACAGGGTCGGGGGTGGGGCAACTCCTGAGGTCACTGGATTTTTTTGATCCCAGATCTGTTGCATCCCTACATCCTCTGATTTGCTCTCCGTTGTTTCTTGGCACATCTGTTTACCTACTGAGCATTCCTTGTAGGCACTTCAGAATGTGTTTTTAGACATGGTCAACATATTGGTTTGTTTTGCTTAACTCTATTTGTTACAAAGGATAGCTTCTGTTGGGAGGTGGAGAGCAGGATTAGTTAGTGGGAAATGACCGATACCAAAAAGAAAAAAAGAAATAAAAGGGCATCCGTAAATTATTTGAAAAATTCAGGAGAAAGTTCATATTTGTTATTTCCCTTATACTATCTGTCCATCTCATTCTCTCCCATCCCCTTTTACTTTTGCTTTCAATCTTTCTCAACATTATGTCTTTCCCAAAGAGTACTGAGTCTCACTTCTCATTATGTGGCTAAAGTACTTAAGCTTTATTAGTTTTTGATCAGTATTTGACCTTGTGGTGAATAGTTTGAATTAATTTCTTTAAATATTAACTGATTTGACCTCCTTGGTATCCAAGGGACTCTCACAAGTCTTCTCCAGCACCATAATTCGAAAGTCATACATTGCTGCTGGAAAAACCATTGCTTTGATATATGGATTTTTGTTGGCAAGGCGATGTCTCTGCTTTTCAGTGGGTCGTCCAGATTTGCATTACTTTCCTTCCAAGGAGCAAGCATCTTTTGATTTTGTGGCTGTAGTCACTGTCTGAAATGATCTTTGAACCCAAGAATCTTAAATCTGACACTGCTTACATTTCTTCTCCCTCTATTTGTCACTAATTTATGGAACCAGTTGCCAAGATCTTAAGGTTTTTTGAAGTTAAGTTTACTTCAAGCCAACCTTCATGTTCTCCTCTTTCACCTCCATCAAGAAGCTTCTTAATTCCTCTTCACTTAATCCCAATAGCCCTATGAAGTAAATAGTTAATACCAACCTGTTCTCCAGATGACAAAACAGACTTTGAATGGCTGACATGCCATGTAGTGAGTGTTAGTTATCAATCCAAATCTTCTATCTCTAACCCCACCATTTTTCCTCACTATATCGCAGTGCTTCTCATTTGATAAAAAGCAAGCATCTTGCAATTTCACTGCTTCAGGTATAGTGGAAAGGGTACTGACTCTGGAGTCAAAGATCCAAGTTCAAATATTACTTGTGACACCTATGTGACCTTGAACTACTCACAATATTTCTGAGTTTCAGTTTCCTGTAAAAAAAAGGGGGATTGGATTAGAGGGCCTCTGAAGTCCCTTCCAGCTCTATTTCTTTAACCCTTTGTCCTCCCTCCCCTCATCAAACACATGTAAGTATTAAAGTGGTGGTATACAATAGAAAAAGCCTGACACAAATGTTTTCCCTGTCCCTTTAAATATCTCAGCATCAGCCATAACGGGACCCTCCTATGAGGTATTGCAGATTGTTGGCAAAAGATGGAGGATGGCATCGATATGCTAGCTGCCATTTTACAAAGTGTTGTGCTCACAACAAATCTGTCACAAATACAAAACAAATATTTCTATTTCCATGTTATAGATGTATCCTAAGTTGCTTTTGAATCAAACCCCGGATTTCACTCTAGGAGAGGGGCTAAACTTGTGGTTTCATTGGTATTGGGAACTCCCAGGTGGGTGAACTACCGCTACCAACAAACCTGTAGTCTTAGAGAATTGTCCAGACCACTAAAGGGAGAAATAACTTTTCCAGACAGTATGTGACAGAGCAAAGGTCTTGAACCTAGGCCTTCCTGGTTCTTTACATGATTTAGGGTAGCTAGAAGACAAAGCAGATCCAGCACCAGGCCTGAAGTTAGAAGACCTATCTTCCTGGGTTCAAATTTGGTCTCACACTCTAATATGTTAGCCATATGACTCTGAACAAGTTACTTTACACTGTTTGCTTCAGTTTCCTCATCTCTCAAATGTGCTGGAGAAGGAAAGGGAAGATCACTCCAGTGTCTTTGCCAAGAAAACCCTAAATGGGGTCAAAAAGAGTCAGACACTGAAACGACCAAACAGCTGTCCATTCTACCACATGCCTCTCTATCTCCCTAGAAATTTCTTTTCTTCCCCTCCTTTTGATACTGTCTTCCTCACCCAACAGCTTCCCAGACTAACCCGAGGACTTCCATGAGTTGGCAAAATCAGGTTTCTTTCCTCTGATCTTTACATCCTAAAGGGACATTGGGACATCAGATATTTCATATCAATCAGTAAGCATTTAGTAACTATACCATATGCCAGCTAGACATTGTGGATACAATGACAAAATGAAACAGGGAGTTTATATTCCATTAAAAAAATATTCACAAATAAGCATGTATTAAATGGTACAAATAATAGATGCAGTTGTAGAGATAATAATAACAATAGTGTTTAAGATGCAGAGGTATCAGAGCCTTCCAAAAAAGCACAATTTTTCCCTATTCTTTGTTTAATTTTATAGTCAGGATTCCTCCCCTCAGGAGGCACAGTTAAGGTGATACATTTAACACTGTATCCTTAATTCAAAAAGTACGGTATATCTTTATAAGTATCTCTTCTATGTAGGGCACTGTGCTAGGCACCAGGGAGGCACAAAATTCATCGTCTCTGCTTTCAGGACACTTAACACTGTAGACCGTAAAGGAGAGGGTCAAAATTTAGCAGATGGAGATAAGGGAAAGAGACTACCTCATGCCTAGAGAATGACATGAGCAAAGTTGTAGAGGCAGGAAATCACTGGTTGTGTTTTTATGTTCCTGAAGTGAGGAATAGGCCAGTTGTATAGAAAAACTAATATGAGACAATGTAGACAGATGATCAAAATTGGAACTGGATTATAGAACACCCATAATACCAGACTAAAGATTTTTTATTTTAGATATGGGGAAACAGGCAGTATGATGTACTGACCAGTGGTCTCACTTTGGAATCAGGAAGATCTGGGTTCTAGGTCTTGTCTCTGACTCTGATTAGCTGTGTGGCCCTGGTCAAGTTACTATATGTCTCAGGGTTCCTGGGCTACTTTTCTAAGACTATAAACTGAAGGACAATGGACAAAGAAGGAAAATCCCTTAAGATAGACTTCTACAACCCCTCCAAAATATGGAGCTGTGAAAGGTCTTTGAGCAAGAGAGTGACATGGGCAGGGTAACATAGTTATGCTAGGGAGGTTTGTAAGGTAGGAGCAGGAAGGCCACTGTAGGAATTTCATGAGAAATAGTGAGGTTTTAGACTAGCACAGTTGAAATCAAAATCATAATAGTTCACATTTACATAGGTATCAGTACTTTAAGGTTTGCAAAACACTTTACAAATATTTTCTCACTTGATTCTCATGACAATCATGGGATGTAGGTGCTATTATTATCTCTATTTTGCAGACAGAAATTAAAGATGAGAGAGGCTAAGTGACTTGCCCACAGTGACACAGCTTGTAAGTATCTGAAGGAGAATTTGAACTCAAGTCTTTCTGACTCCAGGTCCAACACTTTATCAGCTATACCACCTGGTTTCTCCTAGTAAGGAGGAAAGAGAAGTACAAATAGCAAGACATAGCAACAGGTTAGATCAGATGGACTGAGAGGAAGGAGACCAAAATAACACTAAGCTTTCAAGGCTCAGTGACCAGGAGAATAATTGGTACCACAATGGACATGGGAAGGTGCTAACCTTCTGTGTCAGGGATTCTTAACTTTTTTGTGTGTCAAAGACCCTGTCATGGTGCTTTATGGTGAAACTATGAACCCCTTGTCAGAATAATGTTTTTAAATGCATAAAATACAATACATAGGATTATAGTAGAAACCAGTTTTATTGAAATAAAGATCATTTTTTTCCATCCAAGTTCATGGACCTCCTGAAATTCATCCACAGAACCCTTGGGAATTCATGAATCCATCCCTTCAGAATGCTTGTAAGTCCATGAACAGCCCTCCCCCAACAGATCCCTTGAGGGTTCATAAACCTCTCCCCTGAGGATTTTGGGAGTTCATGGACCCTGCCCCCTCAAGAGCTCCTGTACTAGAACTTTACCATTTCACTTTATATGTCTTGGCTTTACGTTTTCCTTTGCTTATTTTACAAGGCTCATGTACCCTGGAGCTGACAGGGCCCTGACATTAATACCCATGTCCAAGCATTGTTTAGATTGGATAGCTATGAGTCTTTCCATCTATTAAAGAATTTGTCTTTGATTTTCCAGTTCTTCTTCCTGGCTCAGGAAAAAGGCAGCTTGAAATTCTTGAGGAGAATGAAATATGATCTTCCTCTTTGAGGGTTACATATCATATTGGTATTCAGTGAGTGATACCAAAGAGGCAGGCTTGGTATGAAAACCTTAGCCCACCTTTCCTTCCTCTTTCTGACTCTGCAAAGCCTGCCTATTCTATTTACCAAATTGACTGACCAGAGGATGTTGCTACTCAGTCTCTCACTCTTCTGGCTTTAGGAATCTCCTCATTCATAGCCTTTCTAAAACCTCTATCATCCTCCCCACGGATGCCCCAGAAACTAATGGCAGAGGAAAGTTTAGAATCCAGGTCACTCTGCTTCATTCTTGAGATGCTGCTCTCAATTATGAACTCTGCTGGAAGAGAATGAGCTCAGAATGATAGCTGATAGGAATGACTTTATGAAATATGGGGCCACTGACCATCAAACTCACAGGGCTTCCTAAGAATGGGAGATCTGTGAATATGTAGGCTAGAGAGAATTCTAGAATTAGCAGGGACCTTACAAGGTAGCTAGTCTAACATCTATCTCAAGCATACTTAATGGGGGTCTGGTGCTTGCTCCTGGTGCCTCACATGTTGTCCATGTGGAGCAAGATGGAGAAGAAGGCTTATCTCAACATATAAGATGCTAAGGAGCTACTTCTGAGAAAATGATGATGATTATGTGTAAGGAAAATGCCTTGGAGAGATAGACTGAAGCACATGTATAGACATTCTGTAACTAGTTTTGATTGGCTAATGTTTAAGGGAGGCTCTTTGACTGTATTCAGAAGAATTTAAAAAGCCTATTAGCTTTAGATATTCTCTCTTTGACTGCTTTTAGAAAAACAGTGAAATGGAGCCTATGAATTCATATGTTCAAAAAGTCCAGGGGATTCTGTGACATCCCATTGTTCCAGTGTCCAATTTGGAACATGGATTCCCTGGGGATCAAGGAATAATCTTTGGAAGACACTTTTGGGACCCCAGTCCATTGGATAGACTTACCTGTCATCGATGCCACCTCTCTACATGTGCCTATACATGTGCCTCTCTACATGATGCTCTATAGAAACTGAGATGAGTTTTAAACCAACTCCCCCAGAGACCAAGGTGGTGTAGGGAAAAAAATTCCCCCCAAGGAGTTGGTGGTAGTAGGGAAATATTTCCATGCTTGTTTTTATTATATAAATGAAGTAAATATTTCCCTTGTAAAAGCCAATCAATGTTGTGCTTAAATTGAACTGGGGTGCTATTCACTGGTCTCCTAGCAATGAGGGTAAAATAACTTGTAGGGGCTCAAGTCAATAGGGGTAGAGAAAAGAGATGCTCCAGGCCTCTTAAAGTACTCTAAAACCCTGAGTAGGTAATGTAGTAGCCTAGCCACGAGAGAGTAGAGATGGAGAGTGCTATACTACAATCCATCTTATAACATCTATAACAGATGTTTGATGATCCTTTGACTCAGCAGCACCCTGAGTCCTCTGGATTTCCTCTAAAACTTGGCAGCAACAATTGCAATTAAAAAAGTGATGCTGTGATAGTTCTGACAAATGATAATGAGGCACCCTTATCCCAAATCATTATATGTGTAGGCCATCTAATGTGTACCATTAGATGTGTGCCATCTAATCTAAGAAGAAGCCTTTGAATGTAATTGAGTTGCAGATGTGCTGTTATACTAGTAAACACATTGGACTTGGAGTCAAAAATTTCTGCTCTTCTGCTTTTGACCTTTGTAGCTTTGGCAACATAATGGGAGAATGCACAAAGCTACTTGCCTGCTTCCAGCTGGTCATGTGTAGTGGCTTGGCACTAAAAGAACTGGGTGTTTTGGCATGATTTATCAAACCTATGTGGTTCCCTATTTCTCCGTCCCCACAGCATCAGTAGGAGGATGGAATGCCATGCTAACTAAAAGGAAAGTCATATTCTCTCTTTCTTTCTTCCTTTGATTCACCAGGATGTGTGGCAAATGATTTTCCAGTAGGTAATAGGGGGAGGAGTTGTCTTTTTCCTACCCCAGCAACATAGTGACTGCTCATACATGACAGTTAGAACAGGAGGGTTCACCCAGGTGAATCTAAACCTGGGCTTCTGGCTTCTTTTTCTGCTTTGTGTTCCTTCCCTGATCACAGGTAACTTGAACATTGATCTCAAGAGGAACATGTCCAAACTTGGAGGTGACATTGTTAGTTCAAGAGGTCCACTTGTCAGAGTTGATTGACAGTTAAGGGATTTTCTGCATAAGAGAAACTATCACCTATAGGGGAAGAACTCAGCCGCTGACCCGGCTTATCAGAAGATGTGACCTTGAGGGAATTGCTTAGACAGTGCAGAGCTAAGGTGAAATGTGTACAAAATGTTTTTCATCTTGATGTTTGAAGTTTCCAACTTCCAGGGAGAATATAAAAGTAGTTATAAATGAGGATATCCTGTTTTAAGCCTTTTTTTTTTTTTGCCAATGCTTGCTTATGGGTCTTGTATATTTAAGTATTTCTTTTGTGCAGAGGAAATAAATAGCTGTCCCCTCCCTGATTCATATTGTACATTGAAGACATTTCTACTAGACAAGATCCTAGTCATGAGCCCAAACCTAAATTTTTAGTAATTCTTTTATGACGTGCTGGGTTAGAGGAGTAAAGAACCAAAGAGTGTGATAAAAGATGCCATTGTCATTAGAGGTAGGCTTCTGCAAGAATGAACCTAGGAATCAAAACTGAGGTGACTTCTTTAGTGAAAAAGGCATAACACCCAAGCCTTTTGTGCCTAGAAGCAAATATAATTGTCAAGCTTACATTATGCTACCCACTTTGCAGAGTTCCTATAAGGACTAAATGAGATAATGTTTATTTTCCAATGCTGTGTAAATGTAAATTGCTATTGTTATTATGAGAAATAATGATGTAGAGAAGACTTTAGTTCTAGTGGGAGGTTTATAAACACTAAAGTGTTGTGTAAATGTAAGTTGTTATTGTTATTATAAGAAAAAATGATCTAGAGAGGAATTTTCTCTAGTTCTAATGGGAGGTTAGTCCTTCAAGTGCTGGTAGTGGTGGTGAAGACATGCTGAAAGCATCTTAGCTTTCTGGATTGTAGTCCAGAAGAGATGAGATCGAAAGAGAATAGATTCCTCGTCCCCCAAGAGACCTTGGGATTTTCTGCTTGAGACTGGAAGGCTAGTTCAAGAGAGTTGGGTAGAGTCCTGTGTGCTAAACAATTTTCATGAGCTGAGTCCAAGAGACAATGGCCAAGTTGGGGATTTAGATGGTTGCAAGAAGAGAAGATTTGACCTGAAGTCAAGAGGGTACCCCTGGAGGCCAGACATAAAAAAGTCCTTCCTTCTCAAAAAATCACATAAAGGAATTAATTTATTGTTGAACTAGGGAGTGAAAATACTATGAAAGGATGGTGACTTTGAGTTTAAGGCTAGAGGAAGAATTAGCAAATGGAACAGAAAAGAATCAAAGCAAGGAGAACCTATTTTATGCTTTAACCATATACCAAACTAACTAAGCAATGTGGATTTGCTCAGTGGTTATTTTCTAATAATCTATACCTCATCTGAAGTGTATATAGATCTGTTTCAAAATTTCTTGGCATTGCAGCAGAATATTGTTCACCCTTCAAATTTTCTTTCTGTATATATTGAAGTAAAAGAGGTTGTCTGTGTACAAGGAGCATGGTCTTTGTAGGGGACATCACTTCTTTTTCCAGTGGATGGTGGAAAGCAGAAAGGTCTGTAGTAACTAGGAAACAGCTGGACAAACTGTGTTACAAGATTGCAATAGAATATTGCTGCATTGTAACAAAAGCCGAGGAACTTGGGAAGAATTGTATGTACTGATGCAAAGTGAAATAAGTAGAACTGAAAGAACACTAGGATGAAGTTTTAGTGTACTTAATGGAATAACATTAAGGAAATAACATTAACATGAAGGAAAATGACAATGAAAGACTTCAGATTTGTATGAACAGAATGGCTTGAGAAGACTTATGGCGAAATGTTTTTCCCTTACCTCTTGACAGTGAGGTAATGGACTACAGGTGTAGAATCAAAGCATACATTGTCAGATATGGCTAATATGCTGGTTTATGTCACTTGATGATACTTTGTGGAAAGGAAGGGTTCTTTTTAGGGGAGGAGGGATTATGACAGTGTTGTGAAAAAAGAGCATCAATAAAATATCATAAAAAATAATAAATATAAGTAAATATAGATAAATATAAATATAAAATTTCTGGGAAGCAATCCCAGAGTCCTTGACTAACGTATTAAATTTCTCAGTCAACTTGATGAGATATAGATGGTGAGCTTTCTTTGGAGGTACCTAAGAGGTATCTCGCCCAAAGACAGTATGGGCATGCCTTACTGATAAGGCTCAGAATTTCAGCCTGGTTCCCAGTGATTGAAACTAATCCTCAGATGGGCTGTCTAGTCCTCACACAGAATTCCTGATGGGTTTTCAGTAACTAATGCTGCCTTCAAAATAATTGACTATTTAGGATTCAGGAAGACTCTTGTCGGCTGAGCTGCCTCCTCCATGGTCTACAAAAAAGGTGCTGAAAGATCATCTCCAGCCTTTTTAGATTTCCTTTTTGCTTTCTCCTATTCAGGGCACAGATTGGAATGCTGTAGAATCCTTGTGTTCTTGCAGGCTCCTCCCCCCAGGAACTGAAAATATCTGTAACTGAGGTAGAGTCACAGGGGTTGTATTTGCTTGCAGGTCACATAAAGGAAGTGCTCCTATGGGTGGACTTTCTCAGCTTTTTGTGATTCACAACTAGCCAATCATCTTAGTGGTAATCCTAGTCATTGGGAGCCAATTAACCATCTGTGTCCTCTCAGTAAGGAGCCAATGGGTATGACCACACTCTCCAGGAAGGAGGCCCTAAGATGTTTATCAAAAGTCTTATACCCTGAAATATTCTTTTGGCTAAAGAATGCATCAAATTAGTCAGGGACTCTCCAGATCTAGCCTACTTTACATAAATGAATGAATGAATGAACAAATAATAAAGTTGTCCAGGAAAACCAGTGATGAGAACCTGATATATGATGAGAACCTGTATATGGGGGAAGGTGTCCTTTTGTTTGGGTCCCACTGGTTTTGTTCCAGAGTAGCATGCTATCCAAATTAGACTTAGAACAACTTCAGAATCCCCTTGTGATCCACTACCTGGGTATTTATTTCTCCTGTGAGTATCCTAACAAAATATGCATTTTTAGCCCAAATTAAACAGGCTTTTACAACAGACAGCATTGTACTCTCCCTCCCCCACAACTCTGTTACAGTCTGTTGCTCACACCTGAAACAGATCTTCCCACTGTGTTAGGACCTGTACAGCTCAATACCCATCTTCAGATCCAGATGGTTCCCTTCTACTGTGAGGTACAGGAGTTTTTTTCTGATCACAAGAAGCATCTGTGATTACGAATGAGGACAGCAATTCTTATTCTCTTTGACAGAAAGTTGTGTGCGTTTGCCAAATAATGACCCTCCTCCATGCTGCACTCACTCTTCTGAGGAAACAATAACACTTGGCCCTTGACTCCCATTACTTTATTTTTACCATGCTCAGATATACCACTACCCTTTTCCCTTTCCTTCTCAGCCCTGCTCCTAGTCCATCTGTGGTACTAGAAATTATGGACCTGTTTGTAGTCTATTGCATTTTACAGAATGGAAACTGATGCTCATTTACAGCAACTTTGGACGACCTAAGACAATACTTATGGGCAACTAGGTGGCACAGTGGATAAAGCATTGGGTTTAGAATCAGAAAGACTCATCTTCATGGGTTCAAATCAGCCTCAGACTGTGTGACTGGCTATGTGACCCTGAGCAAGTCAACCAGAGAAGGAAAGGGCAAACCACTCCAGTATCTTTGCCATAAAGAGTATTGGTATGCTGAGGTCCATGCGGTCACAGAGAGCCAGACATGACTGAGCCCCATTAGTGTGAGCATTCCTTTAAATATAGTATGTAAGTTAAATCCCCTCTATGCCTTATTAGTCAAGCAGCTAGGTGGTGCAGTGTACAGAGTGCCTGGCCGAGAGTCAGGAAGACAGCTTCCTGAGTTCAAATTTGGCCTCAGACACTTATCAACAGTGTGACCCTGGTCAAATCACTTAACCCTGTTTGCCTCAGTTTCTTCATCTGTAAAATGAGCAGGAGAAGTAAATGGCAAGCTACTTCCGTGTCTTTGCCAAGAAAACCCCAAATGGGGTCTCAAAGACTTGGACATGACTGGAAATTACTGAATAACAAAATACCTTAATAGATTTCACAAGTCATAATTATTTCTCTTACTTCTTCTCTTACTTCTACTCATACTATCAGTTTGGTCCCCAGAAGAGATTTCGAGGGGTGACCCTATGGTCATTGTAGCCCTGGGGCCCCTTCCAGTTTGTCTTCCATTAACAATTTGCCAGTAGATTCAATTAATTAGAAAAGGCATTTTCTTAAATGGCATATCAAGAACAGTGGTAACAAGGCAAACTTGGGTCATACTCTTCCACAAAGACATATAGAATATATGGAGGAGTGGTAATACACATTTAAAGTGCAAATATTAATGAAACAGATAAATAGGGAATAACTCTGGGATAGTGGGACCTCAATGGCCTTTCCCTCTTTGGAGAGTCTGCATAAGGTTCACCATGTGGCATCAGTGATGAATACATTGCTCTGTTTCTCATCTGGACTGATTTCTTACTGGGCTTAGCTGCTCCTGGGCTGGAATGGGTTGGCCTGGGTAGATTGCTCAGTCCTGGGGCTAGTTAAATTTCTTGGTCTTTTGACTCTTCATAGAGCATGTTGTTTCTGCTAGATAGGTTTATCTGCTAGACTCTCTGGGCTCACTTTTCAATGGACAGTTTTATTCTCCATTAGATTCTAGCCTCTGACTCGGTTGGGTGTTATTGGACTCTTTTCAGCTGGCATGCTTTTTCAATAAGGGCAGCAATCCACAGCCAAGGACTGGCAGAACTCTTTTCTTCTTCACTCTCTCAGTCAATAGAGTGCTGGGCCTAGAGTCAAGAAGACTCCTTTTCTTGAATTCAAATCTGGCCTCAGACACTTACTAGCTCTGTGACCCTAGGCAAGTCACTTAACCCTGTTTGCCTTAGTTTCCTCATCTGTAAAATGAGTTGGAGAAAGAAATGGCAAACCATTTCAGTATCATTGCAAAGAAAACCCTAAATGGGATCATGAAGAACCAGACAGGACAGAAAAAAGTCAATAACAACAGAATTTTCTTCTAGATGTTTGTCTGCTCAAGGCAAGAGTAAGAAGTCTAGCCTTTCTTGTTTAACAATTCCTCCAGATTTGGAGCCCAGATCTCTGGTGAAAAAACCCACCCTTTATTTGTGAAGGCTATCCACTTTCATTTCCCAGACTGGGGCCTAATACATGGCTAAGGACAAGGATGGAGAGGAATTCTGTGCTCTAAGATAATTTCATTTTCTTGAATGGCCGTTTCTTATGTAGCGGAGCTATCTAAGTCTCTGATTTCTCTTGGATAGAAAGTTTTACTTGCTTTACATTTTAGTGTTTCAAAAACCCTTTATGACTTTTAACTTTGCAGAAAAAAATTCATTACTTAGTGATTTTCTAATGATGAGTCTCTCCACATACATCCATCGTAGGGCCTGTTGGAGTTGACCACCATTACCCCTTCGACTAACATAGACTTTGGGAAAATAGACCTCTTTGATACACCAAGATGAGGAGAACTTTGGTATGGAACACATGCAAATAAAGTATTAAAGTAAAATACAAATAAATATTTCATGTCATGCCAGAACAAGAGAGATCAGGAGGGGGGATCAGAGAATATTTCAGAGAAAGAGTGGCATTTAATTTGGACTTAAAAGGATGAGTAGAATATCAAGAGGGATATGTGTGGAAAGGGAGGCGGTGTGGTGTGAGATATGTGTCCATAGCAGGAATCTGGGTGTAGGAAACAGTTTAAACAAAACTACAAAGGCGGGAAAGCCCAGGGCATTTACTAGGACAGGAAATATTAGTTTCATGTGTAGGCCTCATTAAGTACCACTAACTTTAGTGCATTATGTTCTAAAAATTCAGTGTATAAAATCTCTGCTTTGCTGAATTTCCTTCTATCTTCATTTTGACCCAGCATGTGGTCAATTTTCATGCATGTTTCATGTGAGCTTGAAATAAAAAAGTAAACCCTTTGTTTTTTCCATCGTGTTGAAATTTCTACAAATTCTTCTTTTATTTGCCCTTTGGATTTTGTTACCACTGTTCATTTTTTCTTCAGTTCTTCAAATTAATTTGAGAATATCTCTCAGGATCTCTTGTGTTATTCCTTTTCACATTCATGCTATACTTGGTTTAATTGTGCTATAATATATTTTTTAAATGTTTTAGGACTCTTTCACTTTGTTCACTTTTTATTTTGGTAGCTTTAAAATTATCTTACGTAGTTTCTTTCCCATTTTCTTCTCTTTAGTCTTTCTATTGCTTTGGAAGAGGCCTCGGAGGAATCTGACTTACTATCTCACTCTGCCATTTGAGCTTAGAACAGTCAATTCAACTGTATGTATAAATAGAAAGTAAAATGAGGTAAGTGTGGAAAGTTAGGGTGGTGGCAGATTGTAAAGGGCCTTCAATGCCAGGTTATTTATTGCTTACTCTGTAAGCAATAGAGAGCCATTTTAGTATTTTGAGTAGAGGAATGATATGGCCAAGACCATGCATAAGGAAGGTAAATTTGTCATAAGTATGTGGCATCAATTCTAGAGGCATATACACACAAAAGCAACAGTACAAGGAATATTTATAGCAGTTCTCTTTGTGGTGGCCAAGAACTGGAAATTGAGGGGATGCCCATCAACTGGGGAATGGCTGAACAAGTTGCAGTATATGAATGTAATGGAATAATATTGTGCTATGAGAAATGATGAACAGGAAGACTTCAGAGTCCTGAAAGGACTTACACGAACTGATGTTGAGTGAAAGGAACAGAACCAGGAGAACATTGTACACAGTAACAACCTGTGAGTAATGCAAGGACCTAAAACGTTCCCAATGGACTCGAGGCAAAATGCCTTCCATATCCAGAGAAAGAACTATGGAATTAGATCACAGAATGAAGAAGAATATTTTCTCTTGGTGTTATGTTTTGTTTTGCTTTTTCTCATGGTTTCTCCCATTCATTTTAATTCTTCTATGCAAAATGACCAATGTGAAAATGTGTTTAATAAGAACGTATGTGTAGAACCCATATAAGATTGCATGCCATCTCGGGGAGGATAGGGAGAGGGAGGGGGAGAAAATCTAAGATTTATGGAAGTGATTGCTGAAAACTGAAAACAAATTAATAAAATTAATAGTAATAAACATTACAAGGAATTGTGTGATTAAGTGACAGGATGATAGGAAGTGCTCATCACAGTTCAGAGAAAGAGATTGAGAGGTCAGTGAATGAATGAAAAAGCATTTATTAAGTGCTTTCTGTGCATTCTAATTCAGTAACATTGGCCTCCTTGAATTTCCTCAAACCAGACACTCCATCTTCTGAATGCACATATTTTTACTGGCTGTCTGCCATGCCTGGAATGCTCTCCCTCCTCATCACTGCCTAATGGTTTCCCTGGCTTCTTTAAGTCCCTGCTAAAGTACCTTCTACAGGAAGTCTTTCTCAACCTCTCTTAATTCTAGTGCCTTCCCTCTGTGGATTATTTCCAATCTATCCTGTACAATATATATCTTGTTTGTACGCAATTTTTGACATGTTTTCTCCCCCATTGGATCATAAGCTCTGCAAGGGCAGAGATTATCTTTTGCTTTTTTTTTGTATTCTCAGGACTTAGCACAGTGCCTGGTATGTAGTAGGTGCTTAATAAGTGCTTACTTATTAACAATTTTACTTATTACTTAATAATTTCACTTAATTAATAAATTGCTTAATAATTTTAACCATTACAATGTAGAAAAAGTGATGATGGAAACAATTATTCCAGAACTGATGCTGACCAATACAGAGATAGTTATTTGTGAAGTGAAAAATCTAAAGATCCTAGAAAGATCAGAGGCAGCTAGGTGGTACAGTGAATAGAGCACTAGTTGTGGAGTCAGGAAGACCTGAATTCAAATCAGACCTCAAGAATACTTACAAGCTGTATGACCCTGGGCAAGTCACTTAACCTCAACTGCCTAAAAAAAAAAAAGGACATGACTATGCCACCTCAGAATTCATAATAAAGAGAAAATCTAAGCACTGTTCAACATAGATTTGAGGAAAACAGATTTCAGAGTTCAAAATAGGGATAGGTATGTTCGCTGGGACTGAAATTATACAAGAGAAATTGATCTAAAAGGGGAAAGGCAGACATCAGAATGAAATTCTGATGGCACGTAAAAATCATTGTGAGAAGAGAGTGGATATTTAAATAAACTGATGTGGATATATCATGAACTAATTGATCAACATAGATTTGTAAAATGCAAAAGCTGAATGTGAGGGTGTTTAACACAAGAGGCCTTTCTCTGTATCCTCAATGCTTAGGACAGTCCCTGGAACAAAGTCGGATCTTAGTAGGAATGATTGTTTTTTCACTAACTAATCGAGCCCCAAGTTTAGTATGTCAATCGGATGGAACCGGCTTCTAATCTGTGGGTGGCTGGAGCTGAACAGAGCAGGCTAGAGACAGGAGAGTCGGGAATCAAACCGAAGTTTAATTTTAAAATGAGGGAAAGGGTTTGCAAGCAAGGACACATGTGTCAGAGTCTTGTCCCTAGTAGGGGGTCCCAAGGCAGCGTGAGGAGATCTTAAGACTTATACCAAAGGATACGCAGCGAGCTGTATCCCTGACAATGAGGGGTAACAATAACATGACAAGTTTGATTCAAAGCTGGGCTTCATGAAAAGAACAGTCGGTGCTTGTCTGAGCTCAAAGAACACTTGGTGCCAGTCAAAGCAGTTCTGGGAGGGTCACAGAGGGTGAGTGCAAAGGATTGTTGTTATACCAAGCTCAGGTCACATCTTGTTTGCTGGGTCTTAGCTCTGAAAAATAGGGTGTCTCCTACTCCTAATATCTTGACAAATGCTAAAGATATAAAAGGAAAAACAGGTCCTGCTCTAAAAGACTCATTTCTAGTAAGGGATAACATAAATAGAAAGGCTGCAGAGAAGACCCCAGGGAGAAACTGGAATTTGAACTGAATTTAGATTAACCATGGGCATCCTGCAGGGCTCTGTTCTGGGCCCTCTTCTCTTTTCCCTCTATACTATTTTACTATTTCATTTGATGATCTCTTTAGCTCCCATGGATTTAATTACCATCTCTATGCTGATAATTCTCAAATCTACCTGTCGTGCCCCAGCCTCTCTGCTAACCTCCAGTCTCATCTCTCCAACTGCCTTTCAGACAGCTGTAACTGGATGTGGTCAACTGGACCAGAACCGACCTCTAACCTGGTTATGGCTGGAGCCAAACAGAGAAGGCTGGAGATATGAGAGTCAGGACACAAACAGATTCATTAATTTCAGAGTGAGGAAAATGATGCTTGCGAACAGAAGCCCTCCTCCCGAGAAGGAAGGCTTAACATGCTGGGGCAAGACAGTGCTTTATATACATAAAAACTCACAAGTGGGCTGAATTGTGACATAATGATTTTGGGGGTCTTGAGTCATTGTTCCCACAGCAGGCCTATGTGTGGTGTTCCTGTGTTCTGTGAGAACAGTTTCCAATTTGATTGTTTTACAGCGAGGTACAGAACCAGCGGGAATCAGAGCGCAGCACCTGGTTTGGTTCATTTGGAAGATACAAGGAACAAGGATTGTGAGCATATCAAGGGAGGTGACTTGAGGCTGGACCACAATGACTTTCAAGTCCCTGGGAAATAGAGGGGCATAAATCCCTCCATGAGCACCTGGTTCTGGTCAAAGCGATACACTTTGCCAGAGTGTGAGATCATCCAGAGAGCAAAGGATTATTGTTATACTAAGTTCAGGGCACAGCCTGCTTGCTGGGCCTTAGCTCTGGGAAACAGGATATCTCCAAAATATTTTGACAATGTCCAGTAGACATCTTAAACTCAATGTGTCCCAAACTAAATTCATTATTTTCCTTCCTAAACCCTCCCCCTTGTTAATTTCCTTATTACTGTCCAAGACAACATGATGTTCTCACTCCACTCTACTCAAAACCTAGGTGTCATCTTTGTATCTTCATTACCTTTCACTTCCCATACCTAATTTGTTGTTAAGACCTGTCTATTTCACCTTTGCTGTTCTCTTGAGCACCTCTTTCTCTCTTCTGACATTGCCCCCACCCTGGTTCAGGCCCTTATCACGTCACACCTGGATTATTGCAATAGCTTGCAATGATATGGTAGGTCTGCCTACTTCAAGTTTCTTTCAGTCCATCCTCCATTTAAAAGTGATTTTCCTAAAGTGCAGGTCTGATCATGTGACCCCCTTCTCTCAGTAAAGTCTAGTGGCTTCCTGTCACCTCAGATATAAATGCAAATATAAAATCCTCTGCTATTTAAAGCCTTTCATAATTTACCCATCCACCCCATCTTTTTGGCCTTCTTATTTCCCACCATGTACTCCAATTCAAAGATATTTGGCCTCTGCTGTTCCGAACAATATCTTTATCTCTCAACTCTAGGAATTTTCTCTGGCTTTCCCACATGCCTGGAAATGCCCTTCTTCCTCATCTTTAACTCCTGACTCCCTGGCTTCCTTTAAATTCCGGTCCTGATCCCATCTTCTACAGGAAGCCTTTTCCACCCCCTCTTAGTTCCAATGCCTTCTCTTTTTTTTCATATTTATCCTGTTTATTGTTTTCGTTATGAGCTCCTTGAAAACAGGGGCAGTCTTTTGACTCTTTTTATATCCCCAGTGCCTGACTTGTTGTTGATGATGATGATTCACGTCCAGTTTTTCATGACTCCATACACCATGCTAAACATGGGGTTTTCTTGGCAAAGTAGAGTAGCTTGCCATTTCCTTCTCCAGTAGATTAAGACAATCAGAGATTAAATGACCTGCCCAGGGTGACAAAGCTAGTAAGTGTCTCTGAGACTAGATTAGAACTCGTCTTCCTGACTCTAGGCTCAGCACTTTATCCACTGAGTCAATTTAGCTGCCACCCTGGCTCCTAGTAGGTACTTAACAAATGCTTATTGATTGGCTGTCTGAAAATTGGCGGAAGAGAAGGGGAAGAAGCCCAGTGCCAAATTGGCAGAAGAGAAGTGAGGGGAATCATTTTGGAACTAGGAATAAGTATGCTATGAACTGAGCAAGAGCAGTCTGGCTTGGTGGTAAGTCTCCTCCAGGATATAGTACAGTGCTCAGCATAGTCAGTGCTACCAAGTTTGGCTGTCGTCCCAAATCTATTGCTATGCTCAGCACATAGTAGGTTCTCCCAAGGACCACAGTAGGCCCAAGTCAAGATAAGAATCTGTTTCAAAATGGACCCAGGGCTGGTTTGTGAAGTACAGGATTAAGATTAAAAAAAAAAAAAAACAATCCTAAGGAGAAACCTCTCACCTCTATTGTCCCTTTCCTTGGCCAAGAGGAGATAACAACATGGCCTTTTTTGTAATTCTGTTTGTAGAGGTACTTCTGCTCCGAAACTGACTTCCTTTGAAAATCATGGTTTTTCTGGAGTCTGACATCCGAAACTTAGTTCAAAAGCCTAAAGGCAGCTAGCGTCAGACAGGTGCAACCGGTTCTTTGTAATTGGCCAATGAAGTAACCAGAAAGTCTTACATAGATGTCTGCCAGTTCAAATGGCACAGGCCCAAAACACTACATTTCCCCAGGGTAATTAGGAAGGGTAGTGTGGCAGTGTATGGGAAGAATCTGAGAGCTATCGTCTGCTCCCAAACTTAAAGTCACAGAACATTAGATCTAGAAGGTCACCTTAAGACCAAGTTCAACCTACCCATTTGAAAGATGAGGAAACTAAGTCCTAGAGAGAATAAATAACTTACTTAAGGTTACAGAGTCCACATTAGGACACTCTTCTCCTGACTCCCATTTTGGTGAGTTTATGATTCTTTTGACCTTATGGGTCAAAAGTGCCATTAGAAAGGAGGTATCTTCCATTTTAACTCAATTCTTCATCCTCCTACAATTGTGTGTGTGTGTGTCCCAACTCTCCCTTCCCCATGGGTCATCTCAGTGTTTTTGGATTCTGACATCTAATCTGTCCTGAGTCTCATATTGATCCTATCTTCCCACCTGTTATTTAAGAAAATTCCTAGAACCCTGACACTTTCTTTGCTCTATGCCTCAGTTTATTATCTGGCTCCGAGAAGGTTTTTATGGAGACAGTCTCTGAATTGCTTCCAAATTTCACATGCCATGCTGCTCTCCTTTATCAGCATTAGTTTGTACAGTTCCTTGGCCTGGCTTGGTCATGCATGCCGTCTGAGGTTCAGGGCCCTCAGGGCCCACTACCTTCCTACATCCTGGACAGCTCAGTGCCAAGCCTGTTCTGGGCCACATCTGACTGCTTACTCATATGGATCATCCTTGTCACTTTGTCCTTTGTTTCCTTGTCAAACCCTAACTCTGGATTATTCCTACTATCTGCTTTTTCAGCTCCTATTCACGTGCTTCTGAATGATGCTGGAGGAAGTCACACAAGCAAACTGATTGAGTTCATTACAAATTTGTATAATCTAATTTTTTTCTTTCATAAATTTTTACTAGGTCCTCATTGCAGCAAGATTATGGTAGAAGCAATATCCTAATTTCTCCTGCCATTCAACTTAGACTAGTTTTTCTTTTTTCTTTTTTGTTCCATACTCTCGTATTATTTTTCCAATTTGTTAATTATTTTAAATTTTCAACATTCATTTACATAAGTTTTAAATTTTCTCCCCATCCCTCCCCAAGATGGCATGCAATCTGATATAGGCTCTATTCATACATTCTTATTAAACACATTTTCACGTTAGTCACATTACACAGAAGAATTTTAATGAATGGGAGAAACCATAGAAAGAAAACAATACAAAATGAAAGGAAACAAAAAAGAAAATGAGAATAGTCTTTTCTTAAAAGATGTTGAAACCATTGAGATATTGTTGATTTAGGAGACCAAAGATTCAGGCTGTTGATGTTACTTGCCTGAGTAGAGGGAAACCGCAGAAAGCTCCAGGATGGATCAGGAAGTACCTCAAGGAGGTTTCCTTGATTAAATCAACTTGAGCGTCCTTAATGCCCATCTTGTTGAGTAGCTATGGCTAAATAAAACGTTTCTTAACTGTTGAATGAACTACAAATGTCTCATTTTGTTCCAATTTTGGACCTAATCTACCAGGGGACTGACTTATGTTTAGCCTGGGATGAAGGCTTTTATTCTTCCCTAGTTGGTTTATAACATTTTCCATAATCTTTCCTCAAACCCTCCACACCATCCCTTTTCTTCACTCTTTGTTTAAGGACTTTGCCCCCTATGTTACTGAGCTAATAAAGGTTATTTACTGTGAGATCCCTCTTATTCTCTGCTCTTGTCCTCGCCCCCCGTTCCCCAGTTTCTTTAATGTCACCCCTAAACACAAGCTCTGGTTATTTCTTCCAGTCTCTGATGAGATGGTCTTTTTCTTTGTCTCAAGGTCAACACCTCTGCATGGATCCTTAATCCTTTCCCCTTCTCCCTTCTGCAGTAGATTGCCCATACAATCATCCCTGGATTCTAACCTTCAGTCTCTGTCTACTTGTACCTTTGCTGCTGTCTACAAATATTCTAAAATATCTCCTATCCTTGAAAGGCTTTTGGTGGATCCTATCATCTTCTTAAGCTATCATTTTACATCTTTCCTCCCTTTCTTGACCATATTCCTAGAAAAAGCTGTCTCCATGTCTCTACTTTCTCTCACCTCACTTCCTTCTTATCTATTAATAATCTGGCTTCTGAACTCATCACTCAAGTAAAATTGCTCTCTCCTAAGTTACCAGTTGGTACCAAGAATCATCATCCTTGGCAATACTAATTGCCATGGGCGATGGTCATTTCTTAGTCTTCATCCTTCTTTCTGCATCTGACACTGTTGACCACCGCCTCCTCCTGATTATCCTTTTTTTCAGGGTTTTTGTGATACTCCTCTCTCTTGGTTCTCCTCCTACCTGACTATACTTTCCTTGTCAGTATCCTTTGTTGATTCATCATCAATATCCCACCCCCTCTATCTGTGAGTATTATTGCTCAAGTTTTTTTCCTGGGCCCTCACCCCCTCTTTACACTCTTTCACTTGGTGACCTCATTATTTCCCAAGAGTTTAATTATTGTAATATGTGTGCCCACATGAATTGTCTAAATATATAGTAGTGCTTGTAAGTGATGTCCATAGACATGATCTCAGGTCTGCCTTGCTTCTGTGGAGAGGAAGAGAGCTGAGAACTGAGCCTGCACCAACAGCACTCTAGCTGGGGGGAAGGGGCAAGCAGACCCCAGGTGTTCTTTTGTAAGTGTCTTAAATGAGTATTGGACTATAATAATTAATATGTATTGTTCATATATGTACGAATATGATAACAAGTATACATACATACATGTGTTTATATGTGTATTTGTATAAATGTGTATCTTCCCTCCCCCAATATTTATAGTCTAGGGAATCATAGGTTCAGAACAAAAGCTGTTTTCATGATGTTTAAGGGGTAAGGTAGGCTTTAGCTTAAACATATCAGTTTGTTCCTTCCCACCAAGTGTGCAAGAGTGAATGAGTTTTTGAGCTAGGAGTGAGATAAGAGATCAGCTCAAACCAGGAGAGAATAGTTTCACTCAGAAGAGGTCTGTTCTCAACATCCTCTAGAATTTCAGAGGAACCCATGCACATCATGGGTCTGACTTCCCATGAATGTTCAACATTTCAGAGTCTTTATCACCTCCCTGAAGTATCCTCTTTCCATATGTCCCCCTGAAGGAACTCTCAAACCAGTTCAATGTCCCCTCATTTTATAGATGAGGAAACTGAACCTCAGTGAGGTTTAAAGGACTTGCTCAGTGTTTCACATTGAACTAACATGCAGTAGATCAAAGCAAGTGAAGAACTGGACCAGGGTACTAGGAAGCATTCAATTCAATCAATAAACATTCATGAAGTGCCTACTATGTGCCAGACGCTGGCTAAACACTTTACAAAAAGAGGCAAAAGACAGTCTCTGCTCTCAAGGAAGTTATAATGTAATGGGGGAATTTACAAAGCAGGTTCTCAGAAATGACTAAGAGACCGAGTGGTGCTTCCCACTGACCTTGGGAGTCAGAAAACCTGACTTCTAAGATTCTTGGTTCTGCTATTCATTTTGTGATCATAAACAAATCATTTAACCTTGTTGACCCTTAGTTTTTTCATCTGTAAAATTAGATGGTCAGACCACGTGATCTTAAAAGTACCTTCTGGAATTAATGTCCTATGGTTCTTCCCAGGGCTCCTCTTATGTATAAGTAGGTCTATTCAATCAAATTTCAGGGACAACAAGAATCATTTGATTCTCAACAATGCCTTCTCACCCTTTAGATGGTCCTTGAAGTTCCAGCTGGAGAGTCACTCCTTTTGCTTAAGGCTTTGTCTGGGTCAGATAAAATATAAATACCACTCTTAGTGAGACTAAGCAACACATTTGGCCATATCAGTTGTTTATATTTTCCTGACATCTGGTTTGCGTAGAGAGCAAGTCCACTAGGCACCTGAGGGAGGGAAGAATGGAGGAAGGTAGTACCAGGAGGTTTGGGATTTAAAAGAGGCTTAAAAATCAGGAAGTTTGGGATGAAAGCTGATCGGAACAAATATCAATTTGTCCTGCTTCATAATTTTGCTTAGGACTGTTTCTTTCTAAGAATAATTATACCCTGATATATTTAGGATCATTGCCCTATTTAGAGATTCTTGAGTTTAATTTGGAAGAATTCCTTTGTGATCTCACACATTGCTTGCATTTTACTGTGCCTCATAATTTCGGAGGCTTAATTTGACTCTATGCTATTCCTTTCTCTCATCCCTTTTTTCTTCCTAGGAACATAGGGTCATTGGTTTAGAGTTGGAAAAGACTTGTAAGATCATGGAGTTTAAGCTATCTATTTTCTTAACTAATTTCATAACATGAAAAGACTGAGGCTGAGATAGGGTGACTTTTCCAGTGTCATGCAGCTAATAATCTCCCAAAGTAGTATTTGAACTCATGATCTCCTGATTCCAAGTCTAGTGTTCTGTCTAATATGAGCCTTCTTTGAGGTAGGTTTATTATAGTATGGTGGGCTTCTAGATTGCTTTTTTGTTTTGTTTTATTTTATTTTCCTTGGTAATACCTATCAAGACCCTCTAAAGGAAAGGTGCTTCTTTTATTACTTCTTTACTATTTATCATGGAAGGCAAGAGCTATGATGTTGGGTATCTATGGTTACTTGGAATCAGAAAATGGGGTTTGCATGGCATTAGTGTCAGTTTAAATAAGAATCTTAAGTGTGGGTACAGTAAAGACCATTTCATATAATAAGTTGAGTCCTGAAAAGGGGGTATGTAAATTGAATTTTTCTAAGTTAAGTCTTATTACCTTAGAGGAATTATTTTTTAATGCTAATAACCTCCAACCCTCTTTCCCCATATATAGAAACAACACACGTTACTTATCTTCTTAACTTCAGATTTTATCCACTTAGCTTTTCTTAATAGAAAGTCCACTTTTAATGAAAATGTGTACAAATATTTGCTGCTAGTCTTTGCTGAACTGACCTTGGGGTACTCCTTTGTCTTTTCCTGCCATATCCTTCTTCTGGGCATCCTCTTGAGTACTAAATATACTTGACTTTTCAAGTGCCCCAGGAAGCAGACCAAGATATCAAGATGGTGCCACCCTTCTGGTAGGTGGAAGCAATCTATTTCCTCAACCAGTCAGACTGGCAAAAGATAATTACTACTTGAGGTGACGAGTTAATGCCACCCAATGCAAACAGGTTCAAACGTAGCCTTTTTTCCTCCACCCCCAGTTTGAATGAGGCAGCTTTTGTTTACCCACTCATCCTGAAAGTTGTAGAATCACCTTCTCTGGAAGTTTTTAAAAATAGGATTAATTCTCTGACTCCCAGAATAGTTTAGGTGTGGTCTCACCTGGAGGCAAGGGGTTAGACAAGACGACCTCTCAGATTTTCTTCTAAGCCTGGAGATCCCCTGATTCTGTAATCTCATCAGTACCTGAAGGCATTGGCACCCACAAACTGTACTTTATTTGACTGTAAACAGACAGTGAATCACAAGCTTAGTTGTCAATTTAAGATGTGAAACTGACAGCTAATTTAAATAAAATGTAACCTCTCTCTCTCCCCTCTTCAAGAGGAAGCAGTTCTCTTGGTTACCCTTGCTGTAGGTTACCATATTGTTTAGATACCCAGAAGAGCAGCTGAACTCAACACCAAGTTGACCCAGTTTTGAGAATGCTTATGAAGATGCATTACAAATGCTTCCTGTCCTGTGATATCAAAGGTTTTTTTTTTTTTTTAACCTGCAGCGCTGCCACTAGCATGAGGATGCCAGGGATATTTAAACAAAAGAGGTGGCACATGGAATGAGATTCATTCATTTTTTTAAGTCACCTGTTAGACAAATTAGGACCAAGTAGTAGTAGTAGTAGTAGTAGTAGTAGTAGTAGTAGTAGTAGTGGCAGTAGTAGTTCCCTCCATCACCACAGGAACCTAGGAAACTGAATCAGAAAAGCAGTTTTTGAATGGAGGACACCCAGGGACTAAGCTGAATTTCTAGCTTTTAGGAAAAAGAAGAAATTAGAGAAGTTTAGGGGAAATCATTGGATCTAGGAGTAAAAAAACTTAGGTCCAGGTTATTGAATGGATGCTCGTGCCGTCTTGGATAAGTGCCTTCATCTCTCTGAAACTTAGTTTTCTCACCTGAAAAATGGGGGACTTTTAGATACTCTTTATGTCCCTTCCAGCTACAAAATTTTGAGCTACTTTGACCCAGGAATATGTTTATAAGGCATATATACCAATGGAGTCAAAGACAGACAGAAGTGGGTACCTATCAATTGGGAATAGTTGAATGAATTATGGTATAGGGATATAAGAGATATTTGGTAAGAAATTATGAATATGAAGGAGTTGGAGAAACCTGGGAAGATGAATATGTACTTATAAAAATGAAATAACCAAAACCAGGATAACAATTTACACATCAACTACAGTGTGAGGAAAATAATGTTGAAAGACTTCAGCACACATAAGTTATAGAATATGAATGGGGTGAAATACTTTTGTGTATAATATGAAGGGGATAGTTTCAGAGAAGCCTTGGAAGACTTATATAAAATAATGCAAAGTGAAGTGATCAGATCCTGGAGAACAATGACCAACCACAATTTCAGAGAACCCATAGTGAGAAAGGTTATCCATTCCTTATAGAGAGGGGCTGAATTCAGAGTTTAGATTGAGATATGTTTTGGGTTTTTTTGGTGGGGGGAACATGGAGAATTTGAGAATTTGTCTTTTCTTGACTATACATGTGAGTAAAAGGGGATTTTGGTTTTTTTAATTTCCCAGTTTTGATCAGAGTAGGAGGAAAGAAGGTAGATCTTTGTATACAAAAATTATAAAAGAAAGACTTCAGAACTCTGATCCCAATGTAGTAATTATGCTGACAGAAAACTGATGATGAAACTTTCTTGTATCTCTCAGCAGATGAGAGGTTCAAAATGAGATATGCATTTTCAGGCACAGAAAATGTACTGATTTATTTTTGCTTAATTGTATTTGTTTGTTCCAAGAGAAAGTTTCTATGGGGGAGTGAAATGTAAATTAGTAGGAAGTGACAGGGATATGAAAAAAATGTACATCAACAAAATATTTTAAACTGAAAAACAAGTAAATCATATGACCTGAAGTTTAGGATAGACTTTACATTCATTCTCCTGTACAAGGGAAGATCCTTCTGTATCTATTAAGGAATCTATTCTAAAACCATATTATAAGTGAAGACAGGAAGGTGGTATTATAGGTCCTGGGCATGGGTTGTGTATGTGTATGACATTCTAGTAATGTTTAATAGAACTGTGTACCCTACTTCTAGGGTTTTGCAGTATGCAGGGATGTAATCAGCAGTAAATGAATGAGTAAATTCAAACTGAAATTCATCCTCACATTGGAGCAGGTGCTCCTGTCTTCTCCTCCATTCCTTCATTAATTCAACAAATATTTATCAAACACCAATCCTTCTTATGCTGTGGAAGCCAAGAGAGAATGGGAGTTTTAATGTATGTGTGAAGTTAGCAAGAGATAGAGCCTTAAGTCTCAAGATAGAGGGTTTGGTCTTTTTCTTCTTTTTTTGTTAGAGTTTGATCCTATAAATATCCACCCATACACTTTAAAGGTGGACAAGAGAATATTGAATTTACATTGTTTCATTAGCACATATACAAGAATATTTTTTAAAATTAGGTTTAACCTAGAAGTTAAGCCTGGTGGAGATGCAAGGATAAAGGTAACATGAAAATTCCATTCTCTTGGAGTTTAGTTTTCATGAAATATTTGTATTAAAAATAGAATGATGACTATATTTGCCAGCAGGTAATTAAATTTAACTTACATCTATTAATCACCTACTACATGCTTAAGGTCCTGTGCTAAGTGGTAGAGATTAAAAAAAAAAACACAAATTAAACACTCCCTGCCTTCAAGGAACTTTTTATTGGGAGAATGCAAATGTTTACAACAAGGTACAAAGTGTATAAGTAAGTACAAAGTATACAAAATGATTTTTTTAAAAAGACAAGTAAAAAAAAGAAAAAAAAATTTTTTAAATTAAAAACAAACAAAAAAAGAAACAACTGGAGAGGGAGGAATTAGAAAAGGTTTCATGTATGAGATAGTACTTGAGCTGTGTTCTGAAGGAAGCTAGGGATTCTACAAGTGCAGGTGAGGAGATAGTGTATTCTAGACATGGGAGACTACCTGCGTGAGACATGGAGGTAGAAAATGAAACATCAAATTCAGGGAAGAGCCAGCAGTCCAATTTGACTAGATGAGGGGGAGTAATATAGAGAATTACGGGGTGGTAGTCAAATTACATACTAGGCTAAGGATTTCTTATATTATCTTAGAGGATAAAAGAAAACAATGATGATCTTTAAGCACATGGTTCAGTCTGTGTTTTAGGAATGGCAGTCTGGTGGCTGTGTCATAGATATATTGCAGAAGGAAGAGACAGGAGGCAATAAGGCCACCAGCCTTTAATAACCCCACCTCCTTTACTCTTTGCAGGAATTAGACTCAACAAGCTTCCAATTGTGGTTAAATTAGAAGCAGCAAGGAGATATCTTCACTTGGCTACGTATAACACACAAGGAAGGGCAAATATGAGCATGCTGTAAAGTGCAGTACCCAGTTATGCTACTTTTCCATTTGGTTTGGTACTTTATTACAGGAGAGTCACTTGCATCTCCATGAAAATTATTTTTTTAGTGATGCTCTACTAGATTTTTGTTCTTTAAAGAAAAAATAAAGTTCATATTTTTCTTCAATTTTGTTGACATGTTTTGCTTTTACCTCAGAAATATTTATAGATTATCATGCTTTGTGAAGGGTCTCTTGTAACAAAGCAAAATAGTCAGGTAAAACTAATAATATTTCACATCTGTAATATCCTTACCTCTCTTCAAGGAAAAATACTCAGAAAATCTATTTCTTTCCCACCTCATTGAAATAAAAAGGGGAAGAGCTAATTTCTTGTAACAAATATTCATAATCAAGCAAATAAAATTCTCCCAATGGTATACAGATAGATAGATACACAGATAGATGGATATAGAGATGTGTCTCTCATTCTAGACCATAAATCCATAATCTCTCTGTAATATAAATGTGTAATAACATCTTTTATCACTAATCTTCTGGAATCACGAATGGTCATTGTATTGATCATAGTTTTATAGCTTTCACAGTCATTTGTTTTTACAGTGTGGTTATTGTGCAAATTGTTCTTCTGGTTCTGCTAATTTCATTTAATTAAATAATTCCTTGGAATTCACTTTAAAGGGTACATTTCATTATCACAAATCCAGAGATATTATGCTAGGGTGAGCTCTTGCTAGGTGATATTTCTTCTGTCTTTGTAGTGAGAGATATACCATTCTCTTTCTTTATCCAGCTCAGGTAACTCTTCTAGAAGGAGTAGGTCAGAGCTTGTTCTCATTCCTGTCTCTCATCTGAGGTCAAAGAGTGAGTCAGTATCTGAAAGTCACACATCTAGGCGTATGACAGTCCCTATGTGGCACAGTGTTTAGTCTGTCATTTTATCGGGTACTCCACCCTAGTTAGATGATACAAGGTGCATTGTTCCTTTAGCTTATAGAATAAGGAAGTTATAATAGCTATTCCACCAATTCTTTTCCTGAACCCCCTACCATAATGAATATTTAATTTTATTTCATAATACTTATATTATACTCAGACCATAAAACTGACTGCCCTCTTTCTGTAGGCATAGGATTAAGAAGTATCACCAAGAACATCAGACTTCTCATACACACTTGCACATTAGTAGTATCATTAATCCATCAAAGAGTATCAGATTCATCCATCTAGAAACTACTGCCAACTAGAGAACATACCCCTAATACAAGATGCCTTTGAAAGAAAAACAAACATATAATTGCATAATACAAAAATATTCCAAAGTATCATGGGATATGGAATTACTATGAAAAGTTTTTTTTATCCAATTTTCTTTCAATTTAAATTAAAGGTATGTTTTCATTATCAAAATTGCCTTTATCATCATTTTCATCATGTTTTCTTTCTGATCCTTTCAAAATAGGTCATCTTCCTATGGCATATTGGTATTATGAACCCAAGTAAATTTTGTTCAGTTTGCATATAAACCAGATTTGGCGCCAGTAAGAACACAGAGAGAGGAAGATGTGGTCTCCATAGACAAATGTAGTATTTATTGAGTTTAACCTATGTAAACTGCACCAAACATTACTGAGTAAAAAAGACTTTAGTCTAAGATTTGGTTGTTGCCCATAGAAAACATAATGATCTGGTTGGGAAGACAACACAAATGTGAAATAATTATTACAATTATTTTTGTTTTTATTACAAAAAAAGCATTTTTAAATAGGTTCCATCCTGGACCCTCTTCTATTTTTCCTCTGTACTACTTCACCTGATGATTTCATCATCTTCCATGGATTTAATTGGTCTATAGTTTTCTTTCTCTTTAGCTCTTCCTGGTTTAGGCATCAGCACCATTTTTGTGTCATAAAAGGAATTTGGTAAGACTCCTTACTTGTCAGATTTATTGCCATACAATTAGGCAGAAAAACTTTATTTATTGCTTTAATTTCCTTTCCATTGGTGGTAAATTTACCCTTTTCATTTTTTGATACTTTTTATTTCCCTGCTTCCTATTTCCCCATTTCAAGTAATGCTTACTCCCCTCCATTCTTTTCTACCACTGTACTGTTTTTTCCCCATCTCTTCATGTGAAATAATTTACTCCATTCTACCTCTCCCTTCCTCCTTCTCTCAGTACAATCTTCTTTCTCATCCCTTAAATTTTTTTTATATCATCCCATCAAAGTCAACTCATAACCCCCACCCTCTGTCTATGTGTAATCTCTCTAATTGCCCAAATAGTGATATAGTTTTTTAATAGTCTCTTTCCTGTTTACTTTTTTATGCTTCTCTTGAGTCTTGTATGTGAAAATAAAATTTTATGTTTAGCTCTGGTCTTTTTTATCAGGAATGTTTAAAATACCTCAATTTCATTGAATATCCATTTCCTCCCTTGAAGGATTATGCTTAGTTTTGTTGGGTAGATGATTCTTGATTATAATCCAAGCTCCTTTGCTGTTCAGAATATCATGTTCTAAGACCTCCAATCCTTTAATATAGAAGCAGCTAGATACTGTTTAATCCTGACTGTGGCTCCTTGATATTTGAACCATTTCTTTCTGGTTGCTTGTAGTATTTTCTCCTTAACCTGTGAGTTCTGGAATGTTGCTATAATATTCCTGGGAGTTTTCATTTGGGGATCTCTTTCAGAAGGTGATCAGAGTGTTCTTTTGATCACTCATTTTACTTTATGGTTCTAAGATATCAGGGTAGTTTACCTTGATAGTTTCTTGAAAGATACTGTCCAGGTTCTTTTTTTTTATCATGGCTTTCAAGTAGTGCAATAATTCTTAAATTATCTCTCCTGAATGTATTTTCCATGTCAGTTGTTTTTGCAGTGAAATAGTTCACATTTTCTTTTTTTTTCTTTCTTTTGATTTTGTTTGATTGATCCTTGATGTCTCACTAGAGTCATTATCTTCACCTTGTTAGATTCTACTTTTGAAGGAATTATTTTCTTCAGTTAGCTTTTGTACCTCCTTTTCCATTTGACCAATTCTACTTTATAAGGAGTTGTTTTCTTCAGCGAATTTTTGTACATTTCCCCCCCATTTTTGTGCTTTCTTTACTAAGCAGTTGATCTTTTTTCCCCCATGATTTTCTTACATAACCCATTTCTTTTCCTAATTTTTCTCTGTCTCTCTTATTTTTTTTTTAAATCTTTTTAAAAAAGCTCTTCCAGGAGTTCCTTTTTGACCTGAGATTTCTCAGATTTCTCTTTGAGGTTTTACATGTAGGCATTTTAATATTGTTGTGTTTTTCTGAGTTTGTGCTTTAATCTTTCCTGTTGCCACAGTAGCTTTCTATAGTTCAGATTTGGTTATTTTTTTCTCATTTTCATTCTATTTTGTGACTTTTAAAGTTGAGTCTGCTTCTGGGGTGTAGGGGGAGCTGTACTTCTTGCCATGGAAGCCAGGGGTCTGACTCTTGGCCTGCTGTGTTGGGACCTCTGGACCTTTAGGCTGGAGGCCTTAAAACTTGCCTGCAGTGCCACTGGCCTGCTGCACTGTGGCCACTGCTCCTTGGTTGCTCAATTGTGCTGGAGCTAAGGGCCTCTCACTGGCTTGTCTGGACACTGCCTGTGCTGGGCTGCCCTCCCCTTTTACAGACTCACCTTTCCTCTAGTCTAAGTTGTTTTGGGTGGGAAAATTATTTCACCCCATCCTTTTATTGGTTCTGCTGCTCCAGAATTCATTTTGAGATGTTTATTAAAGTTTTTTGCAAGGGATTTGGGAAGAGCTCAGGTAAGTTCCCACCTTTTTCTGCCATCCTGCCTTGATCATTTCTACTGATGTTTCTCAAGTCTATCTATTCTGCCCCAATCTCTCTATTGACCTCAAACTCCCATCTCCATCTGCCTTCTAGACATTTTGAACTGGAGTTCAGTAGGCATTTTAAGCTCAACAGGTCCAAAACGGAACTCATTTTCTTTCCCCTAAGCCCTCCCCTCAACCTTTACCTTTTCTATTACCATAGAGGGCAACACCATTGTCGTAGTCCCTCTAGCTCACAAGCCACAAGTCATGCTAGACTCCTCCCTCTCCCATACCCCTCATATCTAATCTGTTACCAACACTTGTTGATTTCACCTTTGTAACATCTCTCCAATATGTCCCCTTCTCTCTTGATACTGTCACTGTTCTGGTGCAGGCTCTCATCATCTCACATTTGGACAATGAAAATAGCCTGCTGGTGTGTCTTCCTGTCTCATTTCTCCCCACTTTGCTCCATCCTCCACTCAAGCACTAAAGTGATTTTCCTAATGTGCAACCCTAACCATGTCACCTCCCTGCTGCTTCTCAATAAACTCCAGTAATTCCAATATCACCTCCAGGATCAAATACAAAACTTTTTGTTGGACATTCAAAGAGAGAGAGAGAGATAAAGGGAGAGAGAGAGAGAAAGAGAGAGAGAGAGAGAGAGAGAGAGAGAGAGAGAGAGAGAGAGAGAGAGAGAGAGAGAGAGAGGGAGGGAGAGGGAGAGGGAGAGGGAGAGGGAGAGAGAGAGAGAGGGAGAGAAAGAGAGAGAGAGAGAGAGAGAGAGAGAGAGAGAGAGAGAATGGGAGAGAGAGAGAGAGAATGAGAGAGAGAGAGAGAGAGGGAGAGGGAGAGGGAGAGGGAGAGGGAGAGGGAGAGAGAGAGAGAGACGGAGAGGGAGAGGGAGAGGGAGAGAGAGAATAGTATGCTTTGATATATATTCAGACTCCATAGTTCTTTCTCTGAGTGTGGCTAGCATTTTCCATTATGAGTCTTTTGGAATTCTCTTAGATCATTGCATTGCTGAGAAGAGCTAAGTCTATCAAAGTTGGAGATCGAACAATCCACCATTCTTTTTTACTGTATTTCCCATACTTTAAAATAATTCATCTCAGCTCTAAACCAATCATGTCACTCTTTGGTTGGAAAAATTTTCAGTGTCTCCCTTTTGCCTACTGAGTTATGGCTAATTATTTTTATACCACCTACATTTCCCAATGTTTTTCCCTCTCCCTCTCTCAGAGTGCCATCCCTTCCAACAAAGAATAAAAGAGAGGAAAAGAGTTAAGAGGAAAAGATTTAAGAAAAAAAAATTTCCTCAATTTTTTTCTGTTCAAAATAAAATAGACAGTTTTCTATCATTTATCTGGGCATTTTATTTTTTATTTCTGAGAGTAAGGAAGCGAGCTTTTGTCTTCCACATTGTGATGAATACTTTTGTAAAATAGTAAAATAAAATAAAAATACTTTTTGTAAAAGCAATATGATCTGAATGTTAATGGAGTTTGAGCAGGTAGGATCCTGGGGTGTGTGTGTGTGTGTGTGTGTGTTTGTGTGTGTGTTTGTGTGTGTGGAAAGCATTCTCCTTAAAATATTATGCCTTCCTCCTCCCAACCTTACCTCTACATTTACCCTGACCTCTCCAATGCCCCCCTTTCCTGACACCCCTGGATTCCAGCATTCTTTCTCCTTCCCCACAGGAAAAATTCAGCAGGGGCTCCATTGTTCATTCTAGCCTCACAGTTCTATACATGTCCCTTGTTTTAATGCCTTCCCTGCAGAGGTTCTGTTTGCCTAATCCCATTCATGTCCATGAAATGTTGTCGATATTTAAAGTTCATTTCAGGAAGGTTTCATAATAAGAACTGGGGAGAATAACACAATCTCTTTTAAAAACGTTTCCTTCCTCTGTTCTGTTGATGGAATCAAACAATTCAGAGTACCATCTGTCCTGTAATGGGTCCAGATTTCATGATTTATTTTTGAAGTTATTTGTTTCCTTTGTTTTAGAGCACCTACTGGTAGGATTCCCTTCTCTCCTTGATGTATTCAGACTGTCAATTATTTGATCTTTGAATTTGCAATTCCAGATGCAAAGTAATCCACCAGAGCTCTAGGAAAATGTCACTCACTGCTCTAGCTACCAAAACTAGGGATGGGGGAAGGGAATCATGACAGACAAGACGGATTTAATTTTCATTTAGGAGTGCCTTTTCCCAATTAAGTTGTTCTTAAAGATGAGTCAAGAAGAGGTATGGAGGAGGTAACATCAGCAGCAGACCATTTTCTATCTCTGTCCTTAGTGTAATAACACCAGGTCATGTATGTGTAACATCTTCCTCCTCTTTTTATTCTGTGTCACACATCACTTGCACACAACCTCTAAGTTCCCTTGACCCTGCCATCCTCTCTCTTCACTGCCAGACTCCTGGAAAAAGCAGTCTTTAGCTGGTGCTTCCTTTTCTTCAGCTCCCCACCTGGAGCCCTCCATTAAGTATGGGAAAAGGAGCCCTGGATTTGGAGGTAGGTGATCTACCTCTAAATTGAATTTCAGTTCTACTACTTACTACTAGTGTCACCTTGAGCAAGTCACTTAATTTCTTTAGTATTGTTTCCTTCTTTCTAAAAGAAGTTAGACTGTGTGATCTGTAAGATCCCTCCCAATTTTTACATCCTATTGTCTCTTGCAATCCAGCTTCAGCCCCCATCATGCAACTGAAACAGTTCTCTCCAAAGTCACTTAGTAGTTTCTCTTTATTACCAAAATCCAGCAGGATTTTTTTCTGATCACATTATTCTCAAATTTCCTATTGTATGTGACGCTGGAACACCTCCTTTATGTCCTGTCTTCCTTTATTTTCCATAACACTGTATCATAGATGAGGTAGCTCATAATTTTGACTGTAAGAGTAAGCCTTACTTTGTCCAGAAGAATCTTTCTAATCACTGCACCTTAACAGATGGAAGCTGAGAGAGCCTGGTTAAAAGAAGACTATAAGAGTTATTATTACCTAGAGCCTAGACAGTGCCCTCAGGCTAAGGTTAAATCTCTTCTTTGGCTACCTGTCTTTTGCTGATCTGAAGTCTGGTCCTAAAATTAAAAAAAAAAAATCCTTATAACCTCCTTATCTTTTGGCATGCAAATTAAGTCAAGCAAAAAAAAAGCTAAGCCAGGAAAGTAAAATGATTACCCTTCATCTTCCTGGCCTTATCCATGCACATTGAGCTACACACACACATGCGCACACATGTGTATATATACAGGTCTAGAGGTATATGTATGCATGCATATAGATCTATATACACATTTGTATATGTAAGTGTATGTGTATATGTATACACATATTCATACATATATGTATATATCACACATATACTTAAATACATATATATGCATGTATGTACATGTACACACACACACACCTCCATTGGATTTTGTCAGGAAAAAGCCCCACTGTCTCCTTATACCTCTGTTTCTCAGCTAATCTGTGTGGCAGAGATACTGTCTTGAGTACCTTCATGTCCTCATGTCCCTCAAGCTTGGTAGCTGAGACCACTTAAGCCTGTACCTGCAGGCAGAGACAGAACTAGGGTTGAACCTTAAGGTTTTGCTCCTGAATGACATTTAGAGGACCTGTACCAAAAGTCAGTTTACCTAGTGGGCAGGGTGTTAGGGGTGGGGAACAGCCATGGGTCTATTCTCAGGACAGTGATGGTAGGAGGGATGGCAGTACTCCCAGATTCTCTGGGGAGCACAGTTATTTGTTATGGGACTTGTACTGCTTGAAGACCTGCACCAGGGTTTGGGGATATTTAGCTAGGAACACACTCCTCTCATGGGCCCACTGCAGACCCAACATTCTAGGGGTCTCCTATCTAAACCAAGGCCAGGAGTTGATGTAAAGATCAGAACAGTGGGTACTCCTCCTCTATACTGTGTACTTGGGATGATAGCAGGGGCAGGGAAGCAAGGGATTGCTGCACCCACTGAGTATTTGGGCACTGACACAGTGAGTTGCCACTCCTTCTGCTTGAGAATCTTGACATATTGGCCTGATGACTGCAGGAAGGAGATGGTGCCTGAGGCTGCAAAGGGACCTTCTTCCATAACAGATAACCCAACCAAGTGAGGCTTCCTTTGTTCACCACATCTCCATGCAGAGTAGGGCCAGGCCACTCAGGAAACTAAAGCAGGTGCCTTGGGTGACCGTGGCCAAGTGCTATGGAAGAGAGAGAGAAGAAGAAGTAGGTTGGGAAAGGGTTTTAAACCTCTCATATGACTGCCATGCCCTGGTCAAAAACTCAACCTAACCAGTACCTTGGTATAACAGGGGCACATCCTTAGAGTATGCACAATATTCTCTGCCTGCTGCCAACCTTTCAGGAGGCCAGGGAGCCCGCTTCTAGAGAGGCAGCATGTATAGCAGAATATTTGAAGATATACTTGCTTCTAGTCTCCTTAGCAAGGGAAAAAGAACTTTTTGATTGGTTGCTAGGCTGAAACTGAGAATGCCTTCAAAAGTTACCCAGTCAAAACTGTGGCTTCTTCCTGCCTGGCTGTGCTTAAGGGAGGAGGCAAGGACTACTTTAGGCCTCTGACTTTTATCTCCCCACTGGGACCACCTATGTGTGGGCTGCGAGCCCTGCTATTATTTCTGTCTCTGATACCTGTTTTTCCTGCTTTAAGGAGGAAGAGGATTGGATATGGCTATGACTTAGTGAACCTTGAAAGACCAAACTAGTGAGTACCAAAAGTTCAGGAGATGGAGTTCATGCTACAATTATTGGGAAGCTGGGCATGAGTGAGGCAGCAGCTGTATACCTGACAAATAATCTGCGTGGCCCAGCTCAGTGGCATTAAAGACAAAGATTCCTTCATCTATTGGCAATTCTGCATTTGGAGGCAGACTTGGTGGGTAAATTTTTTTTTGTAGCAGATTTTTCAAGTATGAACCAACTCTTCCCCAGGAACTAAGATGATAGATGGGAGAGTGTTCCTTGCCTTCTTGTTAGGGAGAGGATACTTTGGAACTTCTATTCTTGCTACATTTTCATAGTTAATATTCTTTTGTAAAAGATAACTGATTTAATTGATTAAATGAAACTAGGGCACTAATTGCTGGTGTTAATTTTGAGGGGAATACCACTGGAATACTGGTCTGAGCCAGTAGCATTAGAAAAGAAACAGAACCCACTCCCTCAGGACTAACCTCAGAGCCCTGAGGGGGAGATACTGCCTTGTTCTGAGAGACCCAACTCATCTGTGAGCTTATAAGGACCACATAGCAAGAATAATTTGTTAAAATAAGAAACTGCCAGATGGTCTTCCGGGATGAGCTCCAATCCTCTTCCCTATGCCCTCCCTAGTTGCAGTCTTGTGCTGGCATCCCTAGGTCTCTATATTTGCCCACAGGGTGGTGTCCAGTCCTTCCCTTAAACAACTGTGCCTTTCTTTATGCCTATTGACCCAGATGTAATTTAGAGCTACTTAACGCTCTGCCTTCAAGTTTAGCTATTCCCCAAACTGAGACCAATCCTATCTCCAGACAATTTGACCAATATCAGGGGGAGTTTAAGGAGTCCTTGGCCTTTGGTTTAGGATCAGTATTTTAATAGAGTGTTAGTATTGCTGTAGGTACTACTCTGACCTGGTATCCTGGTTGCAATATATTTTTTTTTAGTTCATTTTAGTTCATTTAGTATTTTATTTTTCCCCAATTACATATAAAAACAATTTTCAACATTTGTTTTTGAAATTGAATTCCAAATTCTCTCCCTCTAGAAAAGGAGCCCCTTCATTTAGAAGGCAAGGAATTTGATATAGATTATACATGTATAATCATATAAAACATATTTCATATTATGTTGTGGAAGAAAATACAGACCAAAATAAAAACCCAAGAAAAATAAAGAAAATAAAAAGTATACTTCAATCTGTATTCAGACTCTCTCAGTTCTTTCTCTGGAAATGGGTAGCATTTTTCATCCTAAGTCCTTCAGAGTTGTCTTGGCTCATTGTACTGCTGAGAATAGCTCAGTCATTCACAGCTGATCATCTTACAATATTACTGTTACTGTGTACAATGTTCTCCCGGTTCTACTCATTACACTTTGTACCAACTCATATAAGGGTCTCCACATTTCTCTGAAAGCATCTAGGTCATCATTCTTTAGTGCACGATAATATTCCATCACAATCATGTAGTCCATCAGTGGTAGTATCTAAGCTTCTGGCTTCTTTATGCTTCAGCTGCCAACACAGGAGAGATACATTGGTGTAAGTATGGTTAGGTCAGATGTCAAATCCTGAGACATTTAGCTGTGTTACCATGGGCAAATTTCTTAACCTCTCTGATCTTCACTTCCTTCATCTAAAAAATTAAGATTTTGTTTAATAGGAATGTGCGTGTAGAGCCTATACCAGATTGCATGCCATCTTGGAGAGGCAGGTGAAGGGGAGAGGGATAAAATTTAAAACTTATGGAAATGAATGTTGAAAACTAAAAATAAATAAATTAATTAACAAAAAAACCCAAAAAAATTAAGCAGTAATATCTGTAGTGCTAGCTTCACAAGGTAGTTAGTTATAAGTATAAGGTAGACTGGCACACATACGGAGTACCTCTGCCAGTATCTCCCCAAGTAGAAAGGATGCAGAGCCTGCCTCTAGGAGAGTTATGATACTGTGTATTAGAAGTACAGTATAGAGATCTGGTAGCATGCACAGACATTCTCTCACTGCTTCTGGTCTGATAACCATGTGACAGACAGCAACCTCTTTGATTGGCTGTAGTTATAGAGCTAGAAGGGCAAGGGAAGGGGGAGGTGCCTTCCAAAAGGCCTTAGTTAGCTTCACCCATTAGCTCCTTTGACTGCTGTCACTTGTTTTCACTTTCTTTTTGATGGCATCCAGTGAGAGAGAAGACAGGTCTAGAATTTCTCCTCAGAGGGCAACCTACAACTCCACAAAATGGACCTCAGTTTTTGGTTTTCTGTGTTTGCTCTTTTCTGTTTTAGGTGAAGGAATTGGGTACTCAGACCTTGTTAAGTTTCATAAAGTCAAGAAAGTGAATCCACAGGAATATGTGATACCAGCCTCTGGGTTTTAGTCAATCTGGCTGGGACTCTAATTCTCAGATTCTTGAAGGCTTTATCTTCTGACCTTTCAAATCCACAAGGTCAGAGTTCCAAATGAATGTCCTTCATCTAGAACCAAGGAACAAATGCAGAGGCAGACAAAGGACTAAGGTCAGGCTTCAGCAGGCCGCTGACGTCAGAAAGGAGAAGGACCACTGGGAGAGGCGCTGCTTCTTACATTGTAAAAGGAGGCTGATTAAGAGAGAGCACCCGCAAGGAGGAAATGGTGGGGACTGACTAAAGACCTTTTGAAGGTGCCCCTATTCTAGTTCTGCAGCTATAGACAATCAAGGAAGCTACTTTCCATCACAGGGGCAGCAGATGAAACAGTGACAGAATGTCTATGCACTTTTCAAGGTCTCTCCAATATACTTCCGTTACACAGGATCATGACTCTCCCAGCAGTAGGCTCCCCAACTTCTCCCACATGGGGGGTAGCATCAGAGGGTTTCTGCACCTGGGCCAGTCCCTGTTACACTGAGGGTAGTAGAGACTTCAAGAGAAGTCAGCCACAATGACGTTTGCTGGGCATCAATTGTGAGAAAAGGACCCTGGGTTCTTGAAGGCTATGTAAGCAAAGATCTGACGGCTCTTAACTAAGCTAGAAAGTCTTTGAGTATGGTCCAGAGACAAAGTGTATACTTCCCTTTAAAAGAAAATCTAGTAATTTGGATGGACTCACTACCAGATTGACTGGAGGAGGATGACAGTCTTTGTCAAAGTATCTCTTAAAGAACTACCAAGTCATAGAGGGACTGTGATCTGTGTTGAGGGAGGGGATACCTAGATCAATGAAGTTACAAATCCTTTAAGTATTGAAATGTTTTAGCCTGGTAACTCTTATTTAGGTATATGATACTGAAAGTACTCCATAAGCCGAGCAGGGGAGACGGCCCTGCCCCCACCCTGCTCTACTGCTGAACGCCTCTGAATAAAACCCCCAAGGGAGCTGAGCACAGCAGGCGGGGGCCCCCCACCCCGCCCCCACCCGCTCTGTTCCTGAAAGTCTCTTCAGAAAGCCCCTGAGGGCCCAAGCTAGGAAGAGGCCCTGCCCCCACCCTGCGCCAGAACTAAAGCTTGCCGCGGGAAAGCGCATTTGAATCTCAGAGGCCAAGTACTAGCTGGGCGGATCCAGGCGGAGGTGGAAAGGAATCTCAGAAGTCAAGTAACTGGCTGGGAAAATGCCTAGAAAGGGAAAGAAAAATAAGACTTTAGAGAGTTTTTTCCAACAAATGCAAATGATCCCAACCTTCGGATCTGATGGGGAGGACGAGGACGTATTTTTTTCCCATCAGGGAAAGATGTGGAGGGCGGGGCCTCAGTACCCCAGACACCCCAGGGGGGGTGTTGGGTGGGCTCAGGCCTTGGAAGAGCTTAAAAAGGATTTTGAAAAGCAAGTTAGACAGGTGGAGGAAAGACTGGGAAGAGAAATGACAAAGATGCAAGAAGAGTATGAAAAAAAGGTCAATATCTTGGTAAAGGAGTCCCAAAAAAATGCTGAGGAAATTAACACCTTGAAAAATAGGCTCACTCAATTGGCAAAAGAGGTTCAAAAAGCCAATGAGGAGAAGAATGCATTCAAAAGCAGAATGAGCCAAATGGAAAAAGAGGCTCAAAAGCTCACTGAATTTAATAGTTCTCTCAAAATTAGAATGGAACAGATGGAGTCTAATGACTTTATGAGAAACCAAGAAATCACCAAACAAAACCAAAAGAACGATAAAATGGAAGAGAATGTGAAATATCTCATGGGAAAAACAACTGACCTGGAAAATAGATCAAGGAGAGACAACTTAAAAATTATGGGACTACCTGAAAGCCATGATCAAAAAAAGAGCCTAGACATCGTCTTGCATGAAATTATCAAGGAAAACTGCCCTGACATTCTAGGACCAGAGGGCAAAATAAGTATTGAAAGAATCCATCGATCACCACCTGAAAGAGATCCAAAAAGAGAAACTCCTAGGAACATTGTGGCCAAATTCCAGAACTCCCAGCTCAAGGAAAAAATCTTGCAAGCAGCCAGAAACAAACAATTCCAGTACTGTGGAAATACAATCAGGATAACCCAAGATCTAACAGCTTCTACATTAAGGGATCGAAGGGCGTGGAATAGGATATTCCAGAAGGCAAAGGAACTAGGACTGAAACCAAGAATCACCTACCCAGCTAAACTGAGTATAATACTTCAAGGGAAAATATGGTCTTTCAATGAAACAGAGGACTTTCAATCATTCTTAATGAAAAGACCAGAGCTGAAAAGAAAATTTGACTTTCAAACACAAGAATGAGAGGAAGCATGCAAAAGTAAACAGCAAGGAGAAGTATTAAGGGACTTACCAGAAATGAACTGTTTGCATTCATACAGGGAAGGACAATATTTCTAACTCTTAAAACTTTTCAGTATCTGGGTGGTTGGTGGGATCACACATACACATGTACACGCATGCACACACATACACACATGCATTCACATGCAGAGACAGAGAGCACAGATTGAACTGAATAGGATGGGACCATACCTTAAAAGAAATTAAGGTAAATGGTGAGAGAGAAATGTAGTGAGAGGAAAGAGGGGGAAATGGAAGGGGGTAACTATATGTCATTTAAGAGGCAAGTAGGAGATGTTTTTAGTGGAGGGAAAAAGAGGAGAGCTGAGGGAAAAACAAAACAAAACAAACAAACAAACAAAAGTTTACCCTCATCACATTTGACTAAACGAAGGAGTGAAATGCACACTCATTTTGGTATGAAAACCTATCTTACAGTATAAGAAAGCGGGGGAGAAGGAGATATTGGGGGGGGGATGATGGAAGGGAGGGCAAAGGGAGGAGGGAGTAATTGAAAGTCAACACTTGGGGAGGGACAGGATCAAAGGACAGAAGAGAAACAATGAGGGGCAGGTTAAGAGGGATGGCAATTCAGTTAGTCTTACACAACACGACTATCAGGAAGGTCACTTGCAAAGCTACACAGATATGGCCTATAATGAATTGCCTGCCGTACCAAAGGGAATGGATGGGGAGGGAGGGATGGGGAGAATTTGGAACTCAAAGTTTCAGGAACAATTGTTTAGTATTGTTGTTGCAACTAGGAAAGAAGACATACAGTTAATGAGGAATAGAAAGTCATCTGGCCCTACAGGAGAAAAGAGAAGATAGAGACAAGGGAAGGGAGGGATGACAGAAGAGAGGACAGATTGAAGATAGGGAAAATTAGATTGCTTGGGGTATTGGGGTGGGGGGAGGGGAGAAAAGGGGAGAAAATTTGGAACCCCAAAATTTGTGAAAATGAATGTAAAAAGCTAAATAAATAAATTTAAAAAAAATAAAATAAAATAAATGGATGAGATAAACAAAAAAAAAAAAAAAAAAAAAAGAAAGTACTCCATAGGACCTTGGAATATTGCATATATTCTTTCTTAGATTTGTTTATGTATTGATTAGGAGGAAAGGACATTAGACTTTCAGTTAGAAGATTTGGCTTGGGGTCTTATTAATCATGTGACGCTGGGAAAGTAATTTCATTTCTAAGCTTCAGTTTTGTCATCTGTAAAATAGGGATAAAAATACCTATATTAGCCAGAGGAAGGCTACCCTCATGAGCAAACTAATGATGTAGGACAGAGGTATCAAACACTGTGACAACAACACTTTGAGTGGAAGAAACCAGATTAATGTATGATTGTGAAACAGTTAAATAAATAAAAACACAATTTCTTATTCTAAAAAAAGCCTGTATACTTACATCATAGGGCTTTTATGTGATAGTAAGAAATAATGTACAAAATTGCTTTGAAACAAAAGAAAAATCCTACGGATTGTGTGAGTGATTATTTCTTGACTACAATAACTTGTAAAATTGTCTCCTATGTCATGGTGGATTGTGAATTGCATGTATAGAGAGGAGGTTGATGTGACTCTGGGCAAGTCACTTGACTTCTCTGTGTCCCAGTTCCTTCACATGTAATAAATCAAGAAGTAAGGGGAACACAACTTCTGTGGAAATCTGCGAGGAGCATGGATAGAGCTGACTTAATTGTTCATAAGAATGCTAAGAGCTGACATTTTGCTCTTATCTTAAATTGTAATGTCAATGTTAAAACTACATGGATACATGACACAAAAAATTATTCAAGTGTATGTATCAAAAAAAGAGTTGGATGTATAACCTATATCAGATTGCTTGCTGTCTTGGGGAGTTAGGAGGAAAAAGAGAAAGGGAGAAAAATTTGGAACTCAAAAATCTTACAAAAAAGCATGTGGAAAACTATCTTTATATGAAATTGGAAAAAGTAAAACACTATTTTAAAGAAGAAAGAGCTGGAAGGTGCTAGATGTGGAAAACAGAGAACATAATAAAATAAATGAATCAACTAATGCACAGAAAATGATTATTAAAGGAATAGTCTTTTCTGAGTTACTTATTTGTTAGTAATCACATCATGGTCTAGTTATAGCAAAGGTCAAAATCAGCATCAAATTAGAAGAACGGATAACTCTCTAAGCCTATTCCTTTATCTAGAAAGAGTGAAGGTTGGAATAGATGGCCTCTAAGGTCCCTGTTTGATCTAAGTCTGTGATCTGACAATCCTATGAAAGAAGATAATTACAACTGTATTGATTCTGAAAAAATTTCATAAAAAAATAGAGATAATGACTGATCATCAACAGTCCCTAGAAAAGTTTATCTGATGTAACATAGTCACTGCTTCAAGGAAATATAAATGTAGTCCCCACAAGACCTTATCCAACAAAATTTGATCTCCTCACCAAATAGAAAAATGTGTTAGTCACTGGTTGTACTCTTTTAGAATACACATCTATTTATACAATACCATGAAAGAGAGAGACAGAACAAAGGATAAAGGATGGACCTGGGAATCAGGAAGTCCCAGATTCAAGTCCTGCCTCAGCCACATATAGCTGTATGATTCTAGGCAAGTCATGTAATCTCTTAGTTTCTTAGGCAATGCTCTAGGACTACAAATTGCAGAGACAATGCCAATCTTTGTGTAGAAGGAGTTCTGTCAATGGAAGTTTCCTATACTAATGAAATAATGGCTCCAGTTTCATCTGAACCTATAGAGCAGGATAACAGAAGATTAAACACAGTATAAATTCATAAAACTGAAACTCAGTAAGGAGAAAATGGGCCTGCACGAAACATTTTATGAGATCTAGCTAAGGCAAACCATCCTAAGAGTATTTATAGATGAAACTGGAAGGAAGACAACAAATGGACTAGAAATGGAATATATTTGTCCTTGTTTCTATAGCAATATATATTCATGATCAATGACAGTATAGCCACATTTGGGAAGCTGAAGTCTGAAGTAGTTGAATCTGACCCAAAACTGAAGAAATACATACTGGAGATAACCAAATTTCAAAGGCAGTCAGGTGCCCAATTTTCAAGATATCAAAAATGAATTGTAGTTGTGTATAGGTTGCAGCATGAGTCATCATGAAGGATATATATGACTACTAAAGGGAGAGGTTGGAGGGGTAACATTTTGACAGCCTAGGTATTTGCCTTGGTATCCATGAAATTATAAAAACTCTAGAAACAGGCCTTTAGACCACTGGGTAGGTCCTCCCTGAAGGGTTTATAGGACATACATGAGAATCACAAAGAACTAGAAAGTGTGGATGAATGGTGCATGATCTGTAAGGAAGGCACTGCCCACATCAATAACATCACAGATCCATCAAGTTATTGAAATATGTACCAGTGCAAAACTTCAAAACAAGGTAGAAGAGAAATTAGTGACCAATCAAAACCTTAAAGAACGTTGTAATTACAATGTCAATTTCAGTGCCTTTGTTGAATATACAATGGAGCGTGAGACTTTCACTTAGAATCTTTCCCACCAATAACTGCATCTATACAATGGACATTTCCCCCCTAAAAGGCAGAGAAACACTTTTAAATCTAAAGAAATACCAGTAGAATGATATTCAATCACAGTTTAGTTCTCTATGATCACAAAGTTGTTTTTTTTTCCTGATGTATTTGTCATCTGAAAAGGAATAATTTAAGGTGGAATGGACTGTTAACTCTTCAGTCATCCTTTATATTATGAAAGATCAACTAAGGAAAATATAGAAGATCCCCTAGAAAATAGTCTTTGTTTCAAAAGCTCTGGCCAGCACCATCAATTCAGAAGATTTTAAATTCTAAGAACAGAAAAGAGTTGATGCAGGCAATGAAAACTTTGTTAAGAAACCACATGAAGACTCTGAAAGATCAAATGAAAACCTTTTGCATGTACCTGGTCTAGGGTGAGGCTGTGGACACTGGCTCGGCATGGGTGTTCCCTGTGTATTGAGGATTGGGATGCTATGGAGACCTGATGGTCTGCAAATTATGAGAAGATGCCCTAGTACTGGTCTTTAGTTAATAGAGTCCACATCCATCCTCTAATGTGGAATGAGAGTTGGCTCACAGACTTCTATGAGAGACCTAAGGCTTTGTTCATATCTTTTTGATGATGTCACTTCTCATAGCGTCTATCCCAAATCTTCTCCTCTCTCCTCAGGCCTCCAGTTCTGTCTTGTCTCCCAACCTTAGAAAATGGCATCACCTTCTACATTACTAAGAAAATTGCCTAAATGACAAGAGATTCTTCAGATCACTTCCTCCATTCCAGAAAACCTGTCTTACTCCTTTTTCTCAGTTCTACTCTTGTCTCAGTGAATGAGTTGGTGATACACTAGGTAGAAGTCAGGTGATACAATAGGTAGAGTGCTGAACCTTGAGTCACGAAGATCTGAGCTCAGATTTGGTCTCAGCACATAAACTGTATGACCCTGGGTAGGTCAATCTCTGTTTGCCTCAGTTTTCTCAACTATAGTTCAAGGATCCTAATAGCAGGTACCTCCCACGGTTGTTGTGAGGCTCAAATGTGATAACTGTGAAGTGCTTAGCACAGTGAATGATACATAGTAAGCCCTCAATAAAAGCTTATTCCCTCCTCTCCCTTCTCTATCTAAGGCTAACACCTCCACCTGTTCAGGGGGTCCCCAAATCCCACTTTTTAGGGCATTTTAAAATCATTTCTTTACTGACTTCTTACCAACCTACCTACAAATATTCTCAGGTCTCTCCTATCCTTAAAAGAACTTCTTTTGACACTACTATCATTTCAAACCAGCTTTCACCTTTTCTCTTCCCTACCGCTTGTTGCCAAAATTCTTGAAAGAATAGTCAATATTCACTGCCTCCACTTCGTCACCACCCACCTACTCTCAAATATTTTTTTCATGAGCTTAACATCAGCAGCCATGAATATTTTAATATGAAAGAACAGAAAAGAAGATTGTCTAAGAAACTGTGAACTTATTTTACAGACAGCTTTTCAAAAGTGTATATTAAATTTAACCTATTAGTAAAAAGACTGCCCTGCTTGCCTGTGTCCTCTTCGGGAAGGCTTTCCATTTTGCTCTGTGGATTTTTAATGTTTCAGGGATGTTTTTTTCTTTCTTCTCTTCCTCCTTTTTGTAACTCTCTCACTACCTATTATCCTTCCCCCAGTAGATGCCCTCCCTTGGGGTAAAAAACATCCAAGAGAAACAAATTAACACGTTGGCTGTATCTGAAAATATATATTTCATTCTGTACCTCCAGCCTCTCTACCAACAGATAGGAGGCATGTTTCATCACCAGTTTTTTGAAATCATTGCACTACCATATGGAGTTCTCCAGAGTTGCTTTCCTTTAAGATATTATAGTCATATAAATTGTTCTCCTAGTTCTCCTTACTTTACTCTGCATCAGTTCATACAAACCTTCATAGGTGTCTCTGAACATCAACTGAATCTTGAACCCTATGCAATCTGGATTCTGTCCCCACCCCTCTATTGAATTACTTTTTTTTTTTTTTTTTTTGCCATGTTGCCTCAAGTCTCTCAATTGTCTAATCCAGGTTTGGGGAACCTGTGACCTCAGGGCCAGATATGGCCTTCTGAATGCAGCCTTTTGACTGAGTCCAAGTTGTATAGAACAAATCCCTTTATTAAGGCGATTTGTTCTGTGAAATTTGGATTCAGTCAAAGGGTGGTACTTTAGGACCTAGAGGGCTACATGTGGCCTCAAGGCTGCAGGTTCCCTATCTCTCTGATCTTACCTAAATTTTCATTCTCCTAATCCTGTATGAAGATTTTGATGCTACTAATCTCTCCCTTGTTAGAGGACAGATCTGACTCAGGCTGATTTGGTACTTCCAGTTCCACACTATTTAATAGTTAATGAAAGGAAGTTTACTTCGTTATAGTATAGGAAGGGTATTCATATAGACTTCTCTTCCTCATCTCCATTCAGAAAGAGTCTAGACAGCAGGGCAGGGTTTGGTGATCTGTATGGTAGGACATCCACCGAGTTTGACCCCTTAAGTCACCAGGAAACCTTGTCAAATTGCTCTAGCCCTACTATCCTGGATCAATTAATTCTCTGTCATTTAGGTGGAACAAAAAAATAACCTGGTCTACTTGTTGGAGAGTTGGTTAGCTATTGGTTCTATCACATCCTTCTACCATTCTGATAAGCTACTCTAAGTCTCCTTTTCAGCTTCTTTTTCTTTCCATCCCCTGTACACAGGCATTCCCCAAAGCCAGTCCTTGGCTAAATTCTTTTTTCTTTATCTCCACTGATGATCTCACCATTCCTATGTCTTTAGTTATCAGTTCTATGTGGATAACTCCTAAATAGATGTATTAAAAAGTACATCTATAATTATAAACATAATTATATATAATAGTGCATATGTAATTACATATAATAATACACATACACACATCTATCTTTAGACCACGACCATGCTCCTAAGCTCCAGTTGCACATTTCAGATTTTCTTCTGGACATCTGTACCTAGATATTCTACTAGCAACTCGAATCCAATATGTTCAAGACAAATTCATCTTCTTTCTCACTTAAACCTGACCTTCCTCCGAACTTTTTTTTGTTGTTGATAGTATTACCATCCTTCCAAGTACTTGGTTCAAAACCTCAGGACCATATTTGATACTTCACTGTCTCTCATCCGTCCCCATGTGAGGCATCAGTTGCCAAATTCTGTTGATTCTGTCTCCTTAAGATCTCTTGAGTCTTATCCTTCCCTTGCATTCTTACTGTTACCACCCTAGTTCAAGGCCTCACTTGGGCCTATTTTTATAGTCTCCTGTGTCCAATCTCTTATTTATTCTTTCCCATAGCTGCCAAAATGGGGTTTTCTTGGCAAAGATACTGGATTGGTTTGTTGTTTGCTTCTCTAGCTCATTTTATAGAAAACTGAGTCAGATAAAATTAAGGGAATTGCCAAGGGTCACACAGCCAATAAGCATCTGAGTGGATTTGAACTTACATTCTCCTGAGTCTAGGGCTAGTTCTCTATCTACTGTACTATGTAGCTACTTACTTGCCATTCTCCCAAGTTGTCCTGCCCTCTCCTGTCACCAACCAATCAAAAAGCATTTATTAGTTACCTAGAATGTGACAGGAACTGTGCAAGGAGTTGCAGATAGAAAGACAAAAATGAAACAATCTGGTACAGCTAGGTAACACAGTGGATAGAGCACCATCCTTGGAATCAGGAGGATCTGAGTTCAAATCTAGCCTCAAACACTAGACACTTACTAGCTGCGTGACCCTGGGTAAGTCACTTAACCCTGATTGCCTTGCCAAAAAGAAAAACACACCAAACTCCCCCCCCCCAAAAAAAAAAACAAAACCCAAAACTGTCTATGTCCTCAAGGATCTTATATTGGCCAAGAAGAGAATCTGTACTAAACTTTATATGAAATATATGTGATATCAACATAAGGTGATTGGGGACATGGGAGAGGAGACAGTTCTAATGTATTTGAACTTGCCATACTAGCTGTCTTGGAATGAATTCCCTGCCACATCTCTTCCTGTTGAAATGATGTTTATTTTCTTCACAGGTCTGAGGCTGCCTCCTCTGTGAAGCCTGCCTTGATCCCTTTGATCCCCGTTTTTCTTGGATTTCTCCCATTATTATTTAACCCCTCTTTGACATGTAGGTAATACGATGCATAGAGCAGCAAGCCTGAATTCAGGAAAGCCTGAATTCCTTTCCTTCTCAGACACTTACTAGTGGTCACTTAATGTTTGTCTGTTTCTTTTTCTTCAGTTGTAAAATGGCATAAAAATACCATCGACCTCCTGTGGTTGTTGTGAGGGTCAAATAAGAAAATATCTATAAAGTGCTTAGCACAGTGCCTGGCATGTGGTAGGTGATGAATTAATGCTTTTTCTCTTCCTTCTTTTCCCCCACTCAGCACACAATCATATTCTATCACAGAGTCAGGACTGTATTATTTTTTCATCTTTACAGACTTAGGATCTACTCCAATACCCTGAAAGATTTTGCTTTGGTGTAACCCTGTGATTTCACTGGTGAAACAGCCTTCTCTATGAGGAAAGTCCCTTTACAAGAGCAGCAAAGCAGCTATCCTGAAACTCACAGTATTGGAGTTGCCTAGAAGTAAGGAGAAGTTAAATGAATGTCCCACAGTCACAGAAGTAGAATGTGTCAAAGGGAGTCCTTGACCCTAGGTCATTTGGACTTCTCTACCCACTAAGTCACACTGCCTTTCTTCCCTTAGATGTACCAGATATTTAATAAATATTTGTTGAATTAAATTGAAACCTTTCCTTTATCCATGAAGAGAAGACTTTGAGATTCTGCTCACATTACTGCCTTGGTAACACTGGAAAGTCTCTTTACTTGCTTGAGTTTTAAGTTCCTCATCTGTAAAAGGAGAAGGTTGGATGAGATGATCTCGGAGGCTTTCTTCCAGTTCAAATTCTCCTGTCAATGAAGAGTAATCACCAACAGGAATAACAGAAATGTGTTCAAAATAGGACCTTAACTTACATCTGGGCCAATCTTATTTTTGCCCTTTGATCAGTCATAGCTACAACGCAGTTTGAAAGTCTCACGTTTGGAGCATAATCAAGAAATGGGATTTGATGGTGAGTCAAACCTCCTCCTCAATGGGAGAAAGATATTTTGGAAGTTCATACGTGTGATTTTACTGTCAGAGGAAATTAATGGTGTGGTGCTTATTGATCTGCCGTCTACCATCCTAGAGAGTGGCCTTGGGCTCTGAGGGGCAAGTGGCTTGACCATAATCATTCAGACAGTATAGAACATAGGTAAGACTTGAACCCAGGTATTAACTCCAAGACTAGCTCTCTGTCTACCATTCTGAGCCATGTTTCTGATACAGTTACCGAACGGATTGAAATTTTTCACATGGTTAGAGGACAATCTAATTTTTGAGAGATGAGTCAGCATCAGTTGTTTTCATCAGTTTAGAGAACTCTGTCATCTCTGATACTAGCTCTTTGATCTTGCATCAGTCTTTTAACTTATCTGAGAGAGTTTCCTCATCTGTAAAATGAGGAGAATAATATTTCACAAAATTATTGTGAGAAGCAAATTAAATGATTCATACAAGGCATTTTGTGAACTTTAAAGCATAGTGTCAATACCAATTATTATTTTTGCTGATTGAGTGTTTAGGATTATCAATATAAACATCATTTTTCAGTATATTGCATATATGCCAAAGTACTTTTAAAGAGTTCTAGTGGAAATAATATCAAATAAACCCATTTTGTTCATATTTGTAATTCCTTGGTTTAAAAAAGTCACAGTAATTATTTTTCCCCTAGATTAGTATTGCTTGAATTTTTTGAATTAACGAATAAGGAATTTTTCCAACTCTAACCTAACATAATTAGATTATATGTAATCTCCTAATATCATATTATATTCTAAAGTGGCTATGAAGAGACCCATGTACATGAATCTGAAGTCCACAGTTTAAAGTGTGTTCTGACAAATTAGAAATTTATGTTCTTTCAAGTCAGTTAACTAAACCTCATCATCTCCTAGTGTTGTGTTTTTCAAACATTTTGGTTTTAGGTAACTGAGGATTCCAAGGAACTTCTGTTTACATGGTAGATATAGATATTTACTGTGTTAGAAACTACAACTGATAAATTTAAAAAAACATTTATTGATCAATCAATTTAAAGTAATAATAATAAATCCACTTTATGTTCATATAAATAATTTTATGGAAAATAACTATTTTCCAAAACAAAAATATTTAGTGATAAGAGTGGCATTGTATTACATGTTTTTTGCAAATCTCTTTCAAGTTTGGCTTAATAGAGGACAGCTAGATTCCCATATCAGCTTCTTCATTTGATCCGTTGTGATATGTATGCTGCTTGGGTTGAAGCATACAGAGAAAATCCAGACTCACATTGGTATGTAGTTGGAAAAGGAAATAGAGTTGAATCCATTTTACAAACTTTCTTAAAGAATCTAAAGGATCCCTGGAAGTCTACAGACCAGATTTTGAGAACTTCTGTTCTACTGAAAGTTTGTAAAGCCAAAAGGACCTTAAGTTAAGGAAAGGCCCTTATGAAACATTTGTGGATAATAGATTCAGAACCTATAAAGTTTTACTCAAAACACACAAAATTTGTGAGTTTTTTCTCATCATTGGCTCTCTCTTGAGCTAAATATAACACCAAAAATTTAGTGACTAAAGGTGTTACTAGAAATGTAGCTGAGATAGCTAAGTCATGTCATGGTAAAAGTGTTAGAGTTGGAATCAGGAACATTTGTGTTTAAAGTCTACTTCTGACCCCAGTCATGTGACCTTTGGTCTTAATCACTTCTTAGCCTACTCTTTCTCGACTACAAAATGGTAGTTATAATAACACTTACCTTCCAGGGCTTTTTGAGAATCAAATGAGATAATGTTCATGAACCACTTTGCAAAACGTTTATCTAAATGACAACAACTATTACTTAGGATTTTTATCAAGATATCGAATCAGAAGCTGAACTGAATTTTCAAGACATTTTCAAACAGAACAGAGTGTCTGGGACTGGGAGTCTATTCAAAGCCATTCTCTGTTGAAGGAGACAGTGAGACTTGTCTAGTTCAAGTAATATGAGTCCTACACAGAAATACACTTTAAAATTTGTATTTCTTGATCATGGTTGTTAAATTTGGTTGGATTCAGCACAGAGGATAGTTCTGTTTTGAAAAAGAAGGATACTTGTAGCTATTTGGTGATTAACCAACTATTGAGATTCAGGGCAAATGAAACCTTTATTTTTTGTTTCTTTATTTTCACCCAACTCCCCCTTTCCTTAATGACTTACGTATGTTGTGAATCTCTCTCCTTATATTCACTGTCCACAGATGCAGGAAGAAGCCATATGGTCCAAGTGGAGAAAGTGTCATTTCTCTGGACACAGAAGTAGCAATTTCCCAAAGCAGGATTTCCCAAATGGTGTGTTACACCAGGAAGTCTTGAAGATGTCCTGGCTCCTTTTATTTGCCCCTACTCTCTCTTCTGTCTGTCTCTCTGCTTCTGACAGCCAATGTGCCAGGACTCCTGCCAAATTTCCTAAGTGAGAATAAAGTGGGGACCCGTTGTCACTGTCTCAGAGTGTAAGATCATTTACAAATCTCCAAATGTGCTAGAGAACTAAAAAGACTTGAAAGTACTACTGCAAGACCACAGGAATTCTCCCTGCCCCCTAGATCCTTAATTAGTTCTGCAAAAACAGGAGGCTATGAGAAATGATGACAGCAGTTCTTTAGAAACAACATGGACAATTGAACAGATAATGGTACAGCAAGGTTTCATGACATGTAATGCAACAACAGTGTACTATGAAACAACTTTGTCTAGGGGCAATATTGTGTCAAGTTTATCTGCACAGTAGTCTTAAAATTAGGATCAGAGAATCACAGGATGTTAGAATTTGAAGGAACTTTCAAGATCATTTAAATACGTGGTCTCCAAACTTTTTTGATCATGCATATCTTTTAGCAAAAAAAATTTTGAGCATGCCTCCTCAATATGTACATGTTAATTTATAAATTGATATATGTATCGCCATGCTAAAAGATTATGTACTTGCTTTATAAAGCATACACAAGTAGAAAATTTAAAGGCTAAGATAAAGATGTAATAAAGAATATTTAAAAGTTTTATTTATTTAACAGTTCAAGAATGTTTTAAAATTAATTACTTAGTAATTTCAGCAAGAACATTATAATTGAATATGCTTCACTATTTTTGAAAATCATCATGTAACATGCTATGATGCAGTGGTTCCAAGGTTTTAAGTGAATTTTTATTTTGATCCTGAGTTTTAACTGTTGTTAGAAAAAAATTTCACAAAGATATGTAGATGCAAATAGTATAAATGGTTTGTTGGTTATGGCTATTAAACTATGATACTCATTTTCCAATCCCATTCACTGATTTTACAAAAGTTTTTGTTGAAATGCAACTAGGAAATTAATGTTTTCCTTAACGTCAATCAGTTGCTCTTGCAATGTAATTAGAAGGTGTTGAAGTTTTTAATTTTTCACAAATGAATTCAAGACCCAAGGAAATTCTCCATTTGGAAGATTCTGTTTCTATGATTTTAAAGTGTGCAAATATGAGATTTTATAGAGGACACATAATTTTATCACTAAAAGCTTGGTTTTTAAGGGTCTCAGTCATCAAATTGACTTCATGTTATCATTAGCTAATATCCTAAGGCACAGTATACTTACTGAAAATGAACACAAATTAAAAATTAAAAAAGTTTTCTCATGGCAGAATAACAATACTGTATATAAATGCTTATTTCAAATAATCTTTAATATTTTACAAAATTTGGTCTGTCTGTCAGGTCTGATTAAATTTTCATTGTTTTTACCTGTGATATGGCTGATGAAGAGCTCATATTAAGTATGAGTAATGAATTCAGCTCTGCCATTTTCTTATTCATAAGAGCATAGGATCATAGATTTAGAGTGAGAAGGGTTCTTAAAGGCCACTGAGTACAAATTCCCAGTTTACAGATGGAGAAACTGAAGTACAGGGATTGTTCATTTGCATTTGCATTATTCATTTTCTCTTCAGTCTTTTGAAGCCAATTGCCCATTTTGTGAAGGTTAGTTTTGTTAAAACTGGTAACATAACTTGTAAATCTATTTAATTAGGCACAAATGAATGAAAGAGTTTGGGTGTCACTGTCAATCCCTCATGTTGTGAAACTTCCCATTCTCCCTCAGGACACCTCTCTTAACATGTGTGACATGTGACTACCTGACATATAGATGTGACATAGAGAAGGATGGTGCAGGTGTCAATCTCTGTATTAAATATAAGTAAAGCTTAACTTGTTAAAAATAAAAATAGAAATTCTTCAATTTCCCCCCCATATCCAATAAATTGTCTCCTGCTCCCACTTTAGAGACCAAGTCCCTCATTTTACCCATGAGAAAACTGAAGAATGGTTAAGGAGCCTTCCCAAGGTCATACAGGTAAGTAAATAGCAGTTACCATTTTGAACCCAGTGGTGAAGCTGAGTCTTAAACCCATATTTTCTGACTGCAAGTCTAATTCTTTCTCTACTGAGCTTCAAAGCCAGGTGACAATCTTTACAATCTGATACCTGATCCTTTATTTACTGTACATGTTGCAATCTGCCAATTGCTTCTGCAGGTGTCACAGCCTCTGCCTCCTCAACCACCATAGATACCGAAGGCCCAGAAAAGAAAATTCTCAACACTAAAGTCTTTGGCATTGTTCAACACCAGAAACTGATATGATTTTACCTATGGAAATGAAATAAAGAAGACTCAGTACCATTAGCTTTGCTGTTCTGCCACAAGACTTTTCCAACTGACTTGAAGCTGAAACCTTCTTATGTGTTGTTTCCCTGCCTAAGAATAGGAGCTCCTTGAGCTCAGGGATTGTCTTCCTTTTCTGTTTGTATCTCCCATAGTGCTTTGCACAGAGTAAATACTCAATACTTTTTTCATTCAATACTTCAATCATTCAGAGACTTATTATGAGGAAAAGAGATTGATTTGCTCTGGTTGGTCCCAGGAAGTAGAATGAGAAGCAATAGGTAAATATAAAGTAAAATGTTATATAAAAATATATATTTACAAAATTATAAAGTAAAATGTGAAAAGCAAAAGTTCTCCAAAAGTGAAAAGAGCTGTTTCTGCATGGAATGAGTAACTCCTCACTTCAAACAAAGCACTTCAAGCCAAAGCTGGATGTCCAGTTGTGAGGGAATTCTTGTTCAGACATGGGTTGGACTCATCAGAGACAAAAAGAACCAGAGACAGGCCTCTAGCACATTGGAGAGATCCTCAAGGGAGGATTTATGTTGGAAAAAATAACCAAGAATTTCACAAGATTAGAAGGTATTAACGGCTTGTGATATGCAGCAGTGGTGGGAGTACCCACACTGATGAGATCACAGTTGCCCAGTGCTGTGTTTACACTATGGGAAAGATGAAAGAATCACACTACATGTCCCCTTCCCTTGGGAAAGTTGAGAGACAAGACTATCACTCATGAAAGAATCAGAGAATCATACAAGGCACCATATAATTAAATGCTATAAGGTACAGTTCATACTATAAAAGCTACAGTAGTTTAGGGAATGGAGGTGGGGTTTGAAATTATAGAATTATAGATCTAAAGAGTCTACAGATTCTGTGAGGCAGCCAGGTGATGCAGTGAATAGCACACTGGGTCTGGTGTCAGGAAGACCTGAGACCAAATCTAGTCTCTCAGACATTTACTGGTTGAGTGACTCTGGGTAAGTCATTTAATCTCTGTCTGCCTGGAATGTACTGGGTGTTCAGGGAGGACTAGCACATCTGGTATGAGAGCTCACCAAGCCCTTTTCAGGGTTGCTCATCTATCTTTGGTGTGCATCTGTCACTCAACTCTCACCTGTGTCTCCAAGAAGCTATAGTGTGCACAGTGGCCACACCCTGGTAAAAATGTTTTGGCAGATGGACTAAATCAGGTTGAGGGTAACCAAACAGGCCTCAAACCTGTCAGTAAGTTAGGGAAATGTCTACCCCAAGCATATGAAGACTTCCCATGGTGGAAGGGGCTGATGAGATAAACTTGTTTCCATGGTCATGAAGGAAGCTGAAGCAGGCACTGTGGAGCTTGATCAGACAAGATGGAAGATATGGAAGATACCAAGGTCATCTACTACAACCTGGGTCTTCACCAGTCATCTTGACTTTGTCTTGCCACTGTACTTCAATGACTCAGGAAGAAAGAGTGAGGCTGGTGACTTTGTGCAATTCTGCCTCACTTAAATCCAAGTCACAGGCAAGCCAAGACATTACCCTCTGAGGTCATTGAAGCTCTTTTGAAAACAAAGAATGAATAGCCTCAGTTTCCTTGTCTATAAAATAGGCATAAAAATAGAACCTACCTCCCAGAATTGTTATGAGGATCAAATGAGAATGTGGGGGACAGGACTGAGAACATTTTCTCTGTGGGAGAAAATGAAGAGAAGAGCCTGAGAGGGTTACAGAGTAGTAGAAAAGTGGTCAGTTGGGTTCCAATAACAAGCCTTGAAAAGTCTGGCAGAGGAAACTGGGTTTTTTTTCTTTTTAGTGTGTAGTAGGGAACCATTGTACATTCTTTAGCAAGGAGAGCATGATGATAAAAGCACTGTTTTAACAGATTCACTTGACAATGTTATGTAGGATGAATTAGTGAATGAAGTCAAAGAGATTATGCTGGTATAAAGTGATAAGAGCCTGGAACAGAGCAGAGGTAGCAAGAATAGAGAAAAAGGGGCAAAGAGAGAGTTTGAAAGAAGAAACCAGGTTCTAACACAGTGTGGACACACACACACATATATATATATATAAACATATATTATCATATATATCACATGTTTCATGTTAAAATAATTTTTTACAATTGAATTGGTTGGTTTTTTTTAAGTTTTAAGTTCCAAATTCTATCCCTCTCTCCCTTCCTCCCTCCATCCCTTCTCCTTTCCCTTCCCTGAGACACAAAGCAATCACATATAGGTTGTACATATCCTGGGTCTGCTACTAAGTCCAATCTCAGTAGAGCTCTACAGAAATCTTTTTCTTCTCAAAGTAACTTTTACATTCCTACAGTGGTAGTTTCAAATCTTACTTCCTCTCAAATTGCTGGTGCCACCCTAGCTCCCTGATTCTCAGCAGGTGATTTCTGTTTCTACTTTACTAACAAAGTCAGGGCCCTCTTTCATGACCTCTCTCCTCTTTCCCTCAACATCTTCACTCAGAACAATAGACAAAGGGAGGCTGGCCTTCAAGTTCTCATGCTGTTCGGCCAAGAAAAGCTGGCTTTGTCACTGAATAGTCGCTCTAGCCTGTGAAATATCCTATGTTCTGGTCATCTTTGGCATTCACAAACTTTCTAGTGGGAAAATTTTTAAAATACAAATGTGGCATATGAAAAGTACATCAGCATTTGGCTGTAATGTATTCTCATTAAGTAGTATATCTGATAAGTATCAATTAGTAAGGGTAGTGACCATTTACTCATCACCCCACCTTCATACCCTTTTGGTTTAAGTCTGATGACTCAGGATTTAGAATCTGCAATAAAGTTGGTCTATGAGTCTTGTATTGTTCTGAAGTAGTGTGAGCTGCTCTGTATCTATTGAAGAGTAACTGTAACTTGTTTTTATGTCTTTGCAGATCACAGACTTGCCTCTGACTTTAAGTTTTTATTGTTATGACTCAGATCTCTTTTTGACTCAACTTTTAAAGTCCTGTGCTCAGAAATCAACCAAGGAGGTTTCTGTTGAGCTTGAAAGACATTCTAGTTCCATTCAGGCTCTCCCAGGTCACTAATCTACAGAAATGTCTTGGCTCTCCTTTAAGTTATCACTGACCTCACTAGAAAATCTAAAAATTGATGACTTTTTGTCAGTTTCCCATTAACTATGTAGCTTTGACTCTGTTAGTTGTCAATATGTAGCACCCCTTCTGAGCTGCTTCCTAAATCCCACTAGTACTGGTAGGTTCAGAACCTGGAAGGTAACTAGATAATTCCTTCCATGTTGTAGAGGTAACCCTGAGGGACTGGAGGTTGTTTCTCTAGTAATGTCACTCACAAACCCTGACTTGTGTGCTCACCATTGATTATTAGTTCATATAAATTAGCTAGCTAGATAGCCAGACAATGAGCTTTTAGAAATGTGCATTTATTAAGGTGCTATAATAAGAATCTGTATAAAATATCATCTTCAAGGGACAACTAGGTGACACATTGAGTAGAACCCCACCTACGTGGAGTCAGAAAGACTCATCTTCCTGAGTTCAAATCCAGCCTCAGATACTTAATAGCTGTGTGACCCTAGGCAAGTCACTTAAACATGTTTACCTTAGTTCCCTGATCTATAAAATGAGCTAGAGAAGGAAATGGCAAACCACTCCAGTATCTTTGCCAAGAAAACCCCACATGAAATCACCAAGAGTGGGACAGGACTGAAAAGACTGAACAACAGTGAAATCCCTCCCAACGTCTGGGATATTTTCCCACAAGTACCTGCAAAGTTCAGTAGAAAATGTCTTCAAGCATAAGGAAATCATGTGGCAAACTCAAACTCCTAATTATTAGAAGCTCTTACCTTCCTTTTAGGGGTGGGTCACCATGGAGTTCTCCTTACGTGTAGCTTTCTTCTAAGCTTCTTGTACGGTTCTGAAACTGCCTTTCTTCAGAGTCTAGTTTGTCTCTGACTCTGATGCAGATGCTGCAGTCATTTATGTTGTTCCAGGGATACTTCTAGGACACTGATGGGAATTCCAAATCTTCTGACATTTCAAAGTTCACCCTCTGATCAAGGGAGAGAAGAGACAGATTCCGTCTTTTGAGCCTCTTCCCCAGAAATTCCTCTTAAAGAGTTTAAGTGAAGCTGCTCCATTGCTAGACTGGCCTGCCATAGGACTCTCTAATTCCAAACTGTCTTGTTCTTTTTATTCAAGGTGTATAGAGTATGAATGACTCTCCTCACCTAAGCACAAGATACTTCTTGATTGGCATCATTTGCTTTCATCCAATGGCTCAAAAGTACTTCATTCTTTCTTCAGCTGATTATTCCCATCTAGTTAATGCCTTTGTCTGATTGATTCAATACAGATGTCTAGGCCATATTCACACGTAATTCAATGTCCCTTCCATTAATTTCCTTTTTACAAATGTTCCTAAATATTCTCTGACCTGAATATCCATGGAATTCTTTTCTTGCTCTTTACCTACACTCAAGACTACTCTTTTCAACAATCATCTACAGCAGGCTCTTTCCCTGGAATCTGCAGACCTCTGAGAAATCCATGGATAGATTTCAGAGGATCAGTGAAATTGGATGGGTAATACTACATTTTTATTTTCACTAATCTTTAACTGAAATATAATTTTTCCTCCAAGTGTGATTTTTTGAAAAAGCATTATTCTACGAAAGGGTCTATAGTCTTCACCAGACTGCCAAAAGAGTCCATGACACACAAAAAATATTAAGAATCCTGATCTAGATCACTGTTTCTCAAACCATATTCCTTGTAATCCTGAAATTCTATTGAACTGTCCAAGGATTTCTGCAAAGAAAAGACTGTAGTGGGAAATAATTGAAGGCACATCAAACCCATCTGTTTTTTCTACCTTAGTTTTGCATAGAGTAAGCATTTAGCCGTGTAGAGAACCATCAGGGACAGCCAAAATTGATCACATACCTAAAAATTGTGGTCTATCAATCGATTAATGGGGGGTTTGAATTAGATATGAACACTTTCATAATTTCTATATTAATAATGATAATAGCAAGCATATATTTGGGAGGAGGCTACACCTGTGATTTCAGTGACTTCAGGAATTCCTTGTGATGAAACTCTACATCCTAAGTTCCTGTTTAGGGAGCAAGAATCCCACTACTCTCATCTTTAATGAGAGTCTCCATCACCAGTACCAAGTTCTTGGTTTCCTTTCTGTCTAAGAAGCTAAGGAGGAAGTAGCTCTCTTCTCTTGCTAGGGAACTGAAAAGGTATTTCTCCTAAATTATCTCTTGAGTTCTAAAGAATTTCTCTGGTGAAACTGGGAGGAGTTACTCAAATCACTCCAGGCTGTAACCAATCCCAGTGGGGTGGTGATGGTAGAAAGGAAAGGAGCAGTCCAAGAGATACAATATTTAAAAAAAAAAACCCAAACATTAGCTTTATGTTATTTGAAGACATTAGGAGTAGAACTAGATTATCCTTAATGTCCCTTCCGATCTAGGTCTCATGATCGCATATTGAAAGGCTTTAAAAGTCCCCTTAAGACATTTTTTTTAAAAACAAAAAAAAACCTTTAAAAATATTTTATTGCAAAAATTTTGCTGAATTATGGTTTAATATAAAGGGCTTCACCATTACAAAAAGTTTGAGAGATTCTTATTTGTAGCACTTCCAGTGACAATGAATAGACATGGAGTTCTATCTTGGTTTCTGAAAAATTGGAGAACATGTGTGAGGCCCTTACATCACCAGTTTCCCTATGATGGTCTGAAGGTGTGGGTGGAGCTGTCAGCAACAGCTGCTCTCCTGTTTTTCAGCTCTGCCTCTGTTTGCTTCCTGAAAATTCATTCTTACCACACTGGTTCTGGGACACACCCCTGGTGCTCTCTGCCCCCTCCCTACACCAACTATGCTGTCTAGCCACTGGATCTTTTCCTATGTCCCCAGTCTTGCCTCATGAATTGCTGCTAACTGCCCCACCTATCCCTAAGTTGCTTTTCTATCTTCTAAGGATGTTGGGATGGATACTTTTCTTCTGCAACTGAATCTAGATTTCACTAAGAGACATGACCCAACAGCTGCTCTCTCCAATCTCCCCCTAATTATGTACTTATCCTGGCTCCCCACTCCAAAAAATTGCTTACTTCTTCTTGACCAGCATCTAAGGTAACCGTTAAAGTTTTGATTTTGCCATCAGTATGTCTTGGACCTGTTTGTCCAGGTCTCTTTCTTTTTTTAAGCTCCTAGAGAACAGAGGTCAATTTTTTTATATAGTGTCAGTACAGAACCATAAGAAATTAAGTACTTAGTAAATGCCTTTTCAATAGTTTTATTGCTGCAGATTTCTCTAATTTGGTATGTTCTTAACACGCCTCTTATATGAAAGAGGTGTGAATATTTGTCAAAGTTTTGCAGGTAGTAGAATTGCCAAATTTTATTTGTAGATCTGACTTAGAGGACATTTATTTGTTATTTTAAGTCTTATGTATGTTGAAATGAAAATCAGGCCTGCTAAGCCTGGTTATCTAGTTTTAATTTGAAACAATTGGCAAATGTCTGCACAAACATGAATGAAGTCATCTCTTTCAGGGCTCCTTTAAAAACATTCGCTCTCAGCATCCAGTTTTCCCCTGAACTCCTTATGCCTACAAAAACAGTGTTTGTAACAGAAATTGAACCAGTTCCCATACAGGTAGTGCTATAAGATATGTGAAAGCATATTTTCCTTCCAACAAGACAGTGAGATATATAGGGTACTTATTCTTACCCTTATTTTACAGGTGAGAAAACTGAGACTCAGTTACCCACAGTCCTTACCCACAAGCACATAGCCAGGAAACATTAGAGCTGGGTTTTAGAACTGTCTCAGCCTCTGAATCCAGAGCTTTTCCCACTAGACTCAGCTACCACAAGTGTGTCTTGCATGCCTTATGTTGTCAGTTTTTTAAAACTCAGGTTCAATTGCATTTATTATCAGATTCTATTGATATGTTGACCTACAATTCAGAGGGAATTCCCCTTAAGGAACTTCCTCTACTCAGGTAGGTTCTTCTCTGTAACTTAAGTCTTAGGGAATTATCTAGAACATTTGGGAGGTTAAGCTAGGTCTTCCTAGCTCTGAAGCCAACTTTTTAGGCAGTATACCATACTGCCTTTTAAAAGAATGTAAATTGATCCAATTTGAAAGATTTTTTTTTTATTCTTGTTAATGCACTAGTAAATTTAACACTTTTGCCTGAGGTTCTAATTTTCAGAGCACTTTAAGAGAGTATAATGTATACCCCAATGAATATCCCTTATATCCTCCGATTTAATAGGGGTTTGTAGAGGCAAACAGTCCAAGTCTGGCAGTATAGATGACTTATTATGTGACCTGTAGCTAATTATTTGTGCTTTGCTTCAGATTTGTAAAATAGGGATTCCTCATAGAGAGCAAGATAATATGGATGAATGAGATACTTGCCTCCCTGAGTAACCAAGAACAAAGGTTCTATACAAGTACAGAATAAGAAATTGACTAAGTTGTTAAGTCATTGCTGGCAAGCAAAGTTCGTATTTTCTACTTGGTGGTATGGTGGTCCATCCAGATTTGTGTCCTCTAGGTTTTGTTCTCATAATGGAGAGGAAGCAGAAGTCCTAGAAGTTCTGCCTAGGGCCTGACATTAAGGCAATTTCCCCACTAGTTTTGAAAATGGCCTTTCCTGGCCATATGCCTACATTATTCTATCTTCCGGTTCCCGGGTCCTTTGTGGTATGGACAGGAAGATGACTCCATGCCTCAGAAATATGGACATTGGTAAGTTTTTATCTTCCCTTCCACATCATATTGTATATGTTTCAAATGGCCTACTTCTTCCTTGATCTGTAAATGTTAGGAAAGCAAGCTATCCAGTAAGAGCACAGTGGATAGATGGGGGAAGTATCACTGCACAGCTGAAGTCTTTTGTAATCACAACTAGAACAAGCAACCTGATTGGGTGAGAGAAGTGGGAAAGAGAAAGCAGGTCTCCTTGTCCCAGTTAAGTTTTATTTCCAAATTATTTTCATGTCACTTCACTTCTATGTTATCCTTCAGTTCTGTTTCCCTGTGTTCTGACATTGCATCGGAAGGACAGGAGGCTATTTGATTCTTAGGTTAGTTTCGTTCTTTGTCTTTTTTTCCCCCAACTTTTGCAGCACTGATCCAGGCATCCTTTTATACTCCTGGTGGTTCCTGCTGCTTTCAGAATAGGCTTTGGAGAGAATGTTCCTGTTAAGAATTGGGAGAAAGCACTTATTCTTATAGAGACAGATTTGTTTCCTCTTTTTTCTCTCTCTCTATCCTTGATCCTTTTCTCTTTTGACATTATTTCCTTTGACTCTCATGATTAATTCCCTTCTTTCCTTCCCTCTACGTGGTTCCTTGCTTTTTTTTTTTTCTCCTCTCTTCTTTTTGTATACCAGATAGGTGAACTAGATAGGGTAGACAGAAGCAGAAGCACTTATTATGAGCTTTTATCAGGTGATAAATGAGATGAAGTTTGTAGAACCTCAAAGTTCAGCCTGAGCCCTCACCATTTATTAAGGTAGCAATGAGATCATGCCAAGAAAACCACAAAAAACCCAGCAGTGACTGTGTGGCAAGCAGCCTCCTGAATTCAGGAGAGGAAGCCCAGTCTAAGGATTCCCTGAGGGCAGAAGCATTTTTCACTTTATCTTTGTGTCACTAGCACCCAGCACAGTGCTTTGCAGATAGTAGGCACCAATGCCAACTGAACTGAATTAAACCAAGGATATCCAGAATATATGTGAAGTTTTTGTGTATGTGTAATTATTGATGTTTTCTTGATCACACTTTCTTTGACTAGAAATAAAGTAAAATTAAATGGAGTAGAAGAAAAGTGTGTGTGTCTGTGTGTATGTGTGTGTGTGTGTGTGTGTGTGTGTTGGAGGGAGTACTAGAATGAAAATTCAGCAAAAGCTGAAGGTCTGTAGAGACTAAAAGAGAGTGAAAGGTAAAAGAGTAAGTCTTCAATTACAAGATAGACATTTTACACCCTACAAAGGATAGGAGACTTGATTACCTTAATTTCACAAGACAGCAAGACTACCCCTAAGGAACAGGCTATAGTCAGGGACTTTGTCCCAATTCACTCATCTACATATGATTTCCAAATGAGTATAGGAAGTGAAATTGACTGAGCTGAAATTAACCACCCAAAAAGAATATAGGTTACTTATGGATGGAAAGGCTTTGAATGAGACAGAATTTTACTAAAGGAGAGGCAACAGGTCTCCCATTTCAAATGAGATAGTATAACTATATATAGTAATAGTAAAGGGCTTTGTAAACTTAAAGGAGTTATATAAATACTAGTTATCATCATCATCATCATCTTTAATAGGTAGTTGGAATGCAGATCTGGAGCTCAAATAAGAGATCTTTGAGTCACTATACTAGATTTCACTTACTCAGTGGTTATAAAAATTCACTATCTTGCAAATAGAATAACTCAGTTTCATCACCAAATAAATTGAAATTTGTGCCAGTATAGAATTTAGTTGTGAATTGATTTGTATATAAACAGACAATATGTCACTCAGAAAAAGTATTTTAATAATGAAATTTGTAAAAAGATTACTAGAGTATACTATTTTCAAAATGTTGATTTAAGATGAACTGCCTATAGTAGTTTTGACGTTCCACTTTATTTTCTTCAAGTTTAAATTGATAATGAAAATTTCTATTTTATTTAGGGTGTTCAAGTTGATAAAATGTGGTATGAACAAAATATATATTTCAGTCTCTTAGCTATTACTCTATAACTCACTGAAATTTAAAGTCTACTGTCATCCCTTTCAAAATATATAATTGTGCAATTTATGAATAAACCCAATTCTATTTTTTTTAAAATAGCTCAAGTACTCTGAACCTGTCCCCCAAAAGCACAATATTCCTTAGGGTACTTTTGTCGAGAGCAAAAAGAAAATCTGGCAGTAAAAAAAATCAAATATGTCTGGGTTCCACAATCTACTCCCAGAATATTTTCTTTCATTTCGAAGAGTATTGCCATGTTGGTCACTACAGTTTATCTTTTGAACATGATAGAACTTTAACTTCTTTTGTAAACATCCTATGAAAGAAAAGACTAATTTCATGAAGTCATTTCAGGTGGTCAATGATAGCAGCAGCTGAGGCACTTAGATTTAGAAGTAACAGAATATTAGAGGTGGAAGAGACAGATCATTGAGTTTAACTCCCCCCATTTTAAAGAACAGAGGTCCTTAGTAAGAAAGCCGTTAGCTCAAGGTCACATAGCTATTAAGTGGCAGAGCTGGGTCAAGTATTGCTATTGACCAATTTCCTATTGGTTTTGCACATGCCAGGACTTGTAGGCAACTCACCAACATGGACATGGTCACACAAAACATTCACATGGAAACACATATAAAACACCTCCTCCTGACTTCCCTCCCAGGTGAGACAGTAAAAACAATGACATACCTAGAATGGAAAGCACCTGTGTAACTTGACCCATTTGTGGCCATATTATCTTGCTGTGATAAAGCGTTTTCCTATTCCTTCTCTCTCCTCCCTGGTATTCATTCATTCTGTATTGGCAGAATTACACTGTTTGAGGAAAACACTGACAATATATCATTCTACCTCTACCTCTTAAGTATCCTGGTTAATTATAGACCTGCTGGTACTAAAGGACAAGTGTGTTTCGCAGTGGAGTAGCTGCACCTGCTTTCTTCTGCGTCTTCATGAGTTGATTGGTGGTATGGAGTAGCAAAAAGACTGTTATGCTTGTAGTTGATAAACATGGGTTTGAGTTTTTATTCTGATACTTAGTAGCCAATGATTTTCAGTTCTTTGAACCCCAGTGTTCTCATCAGTGAAACAGGGATAGTAACACTTGGAATACCAATCTCACAGGGTCATAATAATGAAAGTACTTAACTAATCTGAAAAGACTATAACAATATGAACAATTATTATTTGGGCCTTTATGTGGGCTCCTTTTATATTATTATTTTTAGTATTGTTACACTCTTCGCTCGAGGAATATCCTTGCCACCTGCTATTTTCCCATGACTGAAGCAATATTTTTTGCATTGCTCCAGCCTGCAGATATTTCTTCCAGCCAGCTAAGATGTGTATCTGCTGATTCTCTGGTGCATCAACCAGAGGCAAAACGTAGAACTTCATGTGGCTCAAAATGATGCCATCTTATGGGTGGATGCCTGGCACTGCATGGTTCTTGCTCCTCTCTGCCCCTGAAAAGTTATGATCCTAGGAGTAAGATAATACTTGAAAACATCAATGACTTGCAAGTTTGGATTTTTTTTTTTGGTTCCATATTCCCATTGTCTCATGGGTGATGTAAGATGCCTAACATTTCTGCAAAATGATTTATTTACTGTCTGTTCCTTCAGCGAGTCGTCTCCATTCAGATCTTAATTGAACTTAAATTTGAAATTAGTATTTATGATAATGATTCTCTTCTTATGCTATATATGGAAAAATTCACCTAAACAGCAGAATGTAGAAGATTATGATATAATAAAGAGATTTTCTTAAAGTGGAGGAAACATGATAGCAGGGAATAATCATTAGAGTAGAGATGAGAAGATTTATTTTCTAGTCTAGTTCTACTGTGGTCTCTGAGAGACCTTCAACAAGTCACTTTCTCCTCATCTTTAACTGAGGGAGTTGAATTTGATTTCTAAACTCCCACTGAGCTCTAAAATTCTATGATTTACTGTTATATAATAAAATGGAGGTGATTCAATATGCATGTTCTTAAAAGTTCCAGCGGACTGCTGATTCTAAACCACATTAAAGATGAGGAAATTTTTAAAAAGTAACCATACTGCTTTTTCCAGAAAAAGAAGTAATGCCAGGTGTAGGAGAATACTGAAGTATTAAACCCAAAGGGTTTCTCAAAGACTTAATTAAAGGGTGTAGATTACCTGGGTTTTGTCACAGTCAGCTCCCCTTATACTCTACTCTGGATCCATTTGCTATTTTTCCCAGGTTTACTATGGATTGCTTTGGGTAATAAAATTTTAAAATGATCACAGATGAAAAACTCATCAAAAACATAAACATTTCCAAATATAAAGAAGGCCAAAAATGGATATTGTATACCAAATCATGAATCTAGTATATACAACTTAATTTTTAAAATAAATTCAACATAGTACTACCAACATTACCCTGCTTAAATGTGTCTCCTGAAGTTCCTTCTGTTCTCCTCTATATATATTCAAATATTTTATTTAAGCTCTTTTTTTCTGCATCACTCTTAGTACCTATAGCAGTAAGCATCCCAGCATACACAGGAGGGCCTGCTGTAAAAGCTCTTAGATCTGCTTTTCTGAAAGGAAAACAACTTTTGAGGGATCAATAATCTACTTTAATTACATTCACCAACAGAGAAATTAAAAAGCAGAGAAATAAAGACCAACAAACAGGGCTCTAACTGTCTGGCCATAAGCAATACATAAATCACAAATCAACAGAAAGATCCAGCTGTCTGACCATTGCATACATACATAGTTACCAGAGAGAGAAACACCATCTGGGTTTTCAAAGCTGGGGGGCTTCTTAACAGCTACCCAGAGTCTCATCTGGCACATAAACCTTCTTCCAGAGAGTAAGCCCCAAAGTAATCCAGTGCCTCATTAGAAATTAACAAAAGGTATCTGAGACCTATTAATGGGTAGGGAAGATGTTTAATTAACATTGCACTATCCAACCACTCTCCTTCCAACTACACCCTTCCCCAAATAAAAGTTCTTGTAACAAAAGAATAGCTGAGCAAAATAAATTTGTCATAATAGTAATGTCTGAAAATATATATCTCATCTGATATCTACTCCAAAAAGTGAGAAACATGCCTCACCTCATTTTAAATATGATGTTGTAGTCTCCATATAGCATTTTATTAGTTTTGTGTTGGTATTCATTAGAGATATGTTTCTCTATAATTTTCTTTCTCTGATTGGTCTCTTCTTGGCTTAGGCAACAAGACTATATTTGTCTCATAGAAGAAATTTGGAAGAATGTCATCTTTTTTTTCAATTTTTGCAAAAAAATAAGTAAAATTGAAGTTAATTGTTCTTTATATATCGGATGGAATTTATTTATAGATTCTATTGGTTCTGCTGTCTTATTTTTCCTTTGAGAGTTTATGGTTTCTTAAATTTCTTTTTCTGATATTAGGACATTTGCATTCCCTATTCTAATAATCTGAGCATTTTATATTTTATAAATATTCATTCATTTCACTCAGTTGTATTTGTATATTATTGGTTAAATAATTTCTAATAACTTTATTCACTTTTTGCATATTCTCTTTTTCATTGAAAAAAATCAATCCTTGGGTATTCCTCATTTTTTGTCAAGTTAGCTACCTATTTTTACTAATATTTTTCAAATAAAGCTCCTATTTTAAATCATTTCAACAGTTTTTACTTTAACTTTTGTTAACTTCTGTGACTTCTAGAATTACTATTTTTGTTTTAATTGAGTAGTTTTAGCAATATTTTCTGGTTTTATTTAGTTGCATGCCCAATTTGTTGATCAGTTTACTCAACCATTTGTTAATAAAAGTGTTTCAAGATTTAAGATTAATCTGAAAATTGGTTTGGCTGTATCAAAACTGTGTGATAATGTCTTTATGTTGTCATTTTCTTTAATGAAATAATCTATTTTTTCTATGATTTGTTCTTAGATCTACCAATTCCCTACGATTAAATTATTTAGTCCTCATTTAAGTTTGAAACCTTTCTTAAAAGTTCTTTTATTATTTTTCATTGTTATTGTACTGTGGTCATTAAATTATATGTTTAGTATTTCTGCTTTTTTGCATTTGTTAATGAGGTTTTTATAACAGTACATAGTTTTTTTGAGGCTGTTATACAGAAATGAATAATATTCTTACTCCTTTCTGTCTCCATTTAGTAATTGCCAGAGATCTATTACATTTAACTTTTCTAAAAATCTATTCAGGTCCTTTATTTCATTCATAGTTATCTTTCTGTTAGATTTGTCTAAGTCTGAAAAAGACACATTGAGGTCGCAAACTACTATACTTTTGCTGTCTGTTTCTCTGATAATTGGATTAGCTTTTAATTGAGGATATAGATACTGACATTTGATAAATATATTGTCTTTATATTATTTCATCATCTATGGTATATTTAAACAAAACTTAGTTTCCTGCTTGTCTCTTTCAGCTATGTCTATTTTTATTGCTACTTTGTCTGAGATCATGACTGCTACCCTGCTTTTAAAAATCTATCCAAAGCATAATAAATTCTGCTCCAGGACTTCATTTCAACTCTATATGAATCTTTATGTTTCAAGTATGCTTTTTGTAAGCAAAAAATTATTAGATTTTGTTTTCTAATTGAATCCTTTACCATGCCTTGATTTTATGGTTGAATTCACTCTATATACTGTTATAATCATTAATTATGTATTTTCCTCCATTATGTCCTCATTATGTCCTCTTTCCTTCTTAGCTCTCTATTTTACAAAGAAGAGAACAAAGGAAAATAAGGAATCTGATAAACATTAGTAATCCATAATCAGGCGTTCTCCTTTCTCCCCTCTTCTCTTCACCAAACTCAGACCCTGATTTCTTACTCTTAGATATTTTTTATCTTTTAAATCACCCTTTATGACCAACCCTAAGAAGCTGAAGTTTATTTTTCTTATGACTATCTCCTCTATGCCTTTCCCATCTCTCTCAAACCCCATTTTCCACACTCTCTGACTCTTTCTTCCTTTTCAATCTTCCCTGTATATTTTTTCTATGTTATCATTTATTTCTTCATTCATTGTCCCTGCATGCATCCCTGTTGAATTTAATGTATTTCTACACCAAACTAGAGATATGACCATAGGCACTTAAATTATATCTGCCTCAATTTCCTCATCTTTAAAATGGAGGTAATAATAGCACCTAACCCCAAGGTTGTTGTGAGGATCAAGTGAGATAACATTTGAAAAATGAGATATTTGCAAACCTTAGCATGCTATTTACAATCTTGTTATTATTGTTGTTCTGCTTTTGCTGTTGTATCACAAAACTAGAAGAAAATCAACACAAGATGGCAGAGTAGAGATAAGAACTCATCTGAACTCTCCCCATCTAAATAACTTTAAAATAACGCCTCAAATCAAATTCCAGAGCATCGTAGTCAACAAAAGATTAGGGTGAAACACTTTTCCAGCCCAAGATAATGTAGGAGGTCAGCAAGAAAGGTTTCTTATATAAGGGTAATAGCTAGCCTCAGAGCACAATGTAGATCATGCCCTGGCAACACCATCAGCAAACCTCAGGGGTGGCTGCATCAGAGGCATCAGCAGCTTCAGGAGCTCTTAGTTCATAGATGGTAAGGGGGTCAGAAACTGGACAGAAAGAGATTACAGAGGATCCTTTGCTGGCACTAGCTTCAGAAGCCTGTGGCATTATACATATGCAATTCCAAGTTATGATCCTAGGGCAAAGAAGAGTACTAGTACTTGTGACTGCAGGGAACAGAGGCCCCTGGTCATAGCTCCAGAGCCAACAGGAGCACCAGACTATGGTGAAGAAAGGTCCCTACTTGGGTAAAGACCAGAGCACAGATCAGGAGAGCACTGACCACACCTCTACTTACATCATATCACCTTAAAAATCACCAAAAACTTACAGATTACCAGAACTAGCTCTGAAAACAGCAGCATGAAAAACCTGAAACTTGGAATAGTGCCAACTCCATCCAAGGAGTAGAACCCAACTTTAACATAAAGTTAAAAGTCAAAGAATAATTTGGAAAAATGAGCAAATAACAACAACCAAAGAACCTGACCATAAAAAGTTTCTGTGATAACAGGAAAGACACAAACTCAGAAGAAGACAATGATGTCAAAACAGGTATAAGCAAAGCCAAGAAAGGGAAAAGAAAGGAGAATTGGACACAAGTCCAACAAGAATTCTTGGAAGAGATCAAAAAGGATTTTAAAAATCAAACAAGAGAAGTAGAGGAAAACTTTTAAATAGAAATGAGTGATGCCAGAAAATTATGAAAAGAAAGTCAATAGCATGGTAAAAGAGGCAAAAAACCCCCCAAACAACCCACTGATGAGAACTCCTTAAAAAAGCATAATTAGCCAAATGGAAAAGGAGGTACAAACATTCAGTGAAGAAAAGAACTCCTTAAAAATTAAAATTGGGGAGGTAAAAGCTAATGACTCCATGAGAAATCAAGAAACAATAAAACAAAATCAAAAGAAGGAAAAAAAATGAAAGAAATATGAAATATCTCATTGGAAAAATAACTGACCTGGAAAATAGATCAAGAAGAGATAACTGAAGAATTATTGGATTACCTGAAAGCCATGATGTGAAAAAAAACCTAGACATTACATTTCAAGAATTTAGCCAGGAAAACAGCTTTGATATCCTAGAACCAGAGGGTAAAACAGAAATGGAAAGACTCCACTGATCACTTGAAAGAGATCCCAAAATGAAAACTCTCAGGAATATTATAGTCAAATTCTCTTAGAGCTCCTAGGTCAAAGAGAAGATAATACAAGCAGCCAGAAAGAAACAATACAAATATCATGGAACCATGGTCAGAATCACATGCGATTTAGCAACTTCCACATTAAAGGATTACAAGACTTGGAATAATGATAATTCCAGAAAGCAAAGGAACTAGATTATAACCAACTATAATCCACCCAGCAAAACTGAGTATAATCCTTCAGGGGAAAAAATGGACATTTAATGCACTAGAGGACTTTCAAGCATTCCTGATAAAAAGACCAGACCTGAATAGAAAATCCGAGTTTCAAGTACAATACTAAAGAGAAGTATTAAAAACATAAACATGAAAGAGAAATCATAAAGGATTTAATAAATTTAAACTGTTTGCATTTTTATATGGGAAGATGATACTTGTAACTCCTAAGAACTTTTGCATTAATAGGGCACTTAGCAATACACACATATGCACACAAATTATATATGTATAACATAAAATATACATATATACAGAAGACATAGGTATGAGTGGACTGTGATAGCATAGTTTCAAAAAATAAAATTAAAAAGTAAGAAACAAGTATGTGCTGGGAGAAGGAGGAAGGGAGAGATAGAATGGGGGAAATTATATCACATGAAAAAGGCACAAAAGAAAGAATCTTTACAGTGGAAGGGAAGATGAGGGGGAAATGGGTGGTGGGCAGCACTGATACCTTACTCTCATCAGAATTGACTAAAAGAGAGAGTAACATGTCTACTCAATTGGGTATAGAAATCTATCTAAACCAACAGGAAAGTAGGAGGGGAAGTGAATAAGTTGAAGGGAGGGGTGTGATAGAAGGGAAGGTAGATTAAAAGAGACAGTGGTTAAAAGCAAAATAGACTTTTGAGGAGGGACAGGGCAAAAAGAGAGGACAGAAAGGATAAAAAGGGGAAAATAGAATGGAAGGAAATATGCAGTTAGTAATCATAACTGTGAATGGAATAAATTCACCCATAAAATGGAAGAGGATAGCGGAATGGATTAAAAATCAGAATCCAACAATATGTAATTTACAAAAAACACACTTGAAACAGAGAGACACACAGAGAATAAAAATAAGTGACTGGAGCAGAATCCATTATGTTTCAGCTGGTTAAAAAAAAGCAGGGGTAACAATCATGATCTCAGACAAAACAAAAGCAAAAATAGATCCAATTAGAAGAGATAAGCAGGGAAACTACATTTTGCTAAAAGGTACCACAGATAATGAAGTAATAGCAGAACTCAATCTCATCATCAGTACAGTCCTTCAGAGTCTACTTCCACCTAGCAACTAAATGAAGAAGTAGAAGGGGAAAAAAACTGGGATCCCAGATATTAATTGGTTATTAACAATAATATCTCTCATTTCCCTGTCATTTTGCACATTGAATGTATCACTTTATCAGGAGATGGGTAGCATGCTTTATCACTGGTCCTCTGGAATCATGTTGGCTCATATGAACAATGCTTTTTAAATTCATTTTCTTGGAGGTCTCTTTATCAAATGCCCTACAGGATTAGAAAGTCCTGTAAAAACACAAGTTTCAGTAACCTCATGATACAGATTCCTTTCCACTTTGTTATTCTTTGTGCTTAAGATCTTAAGACACTAAGCAAGATAGCTTGTCTGGCAAGATTTCCAAAGATACATACAGAACACTAAAACACAGACACCCAAAGAAAGCTATCCAAGGACACCAGTCTCTGTCTTCCACTATGATGAAGCTCTATCTAGCTCTTTTTCACTCTTCTCTCAACAGACAACAAGCTCTGTAGCTCTGTAGCAGCCTTACGGTTACTTAGCCTCAGATACCAGCAGGGAAGCTCTGCTTTTTCTGGATTTTATGCATTACCTGCAGATAGCACAGCAGTGACAAAATTAGCAGCTGCTGTTGTCTTCCTATCCTGATACCTCAGCTTTCTTTTCTATGCTTATAAGCTTGTTTGTTGGAAAGTTCAACAGTAACTGGGTCTCACCTGAAGTATTTAGAGGTAGGGCTTGGTTAGGTAGGCAGGGGACAACTAATCATGTTGCTGAGCATCCTGAAAGCTTAAGCAAAGAGAATACTAAAAAAATGATTGTATTACAAAGTCATGGAAAGCCGTATTCTTATAGAACCTACAATTAATCTAGTCCCATTGCCAGGGCCTTGTGATCTTTTGACAAATTACACAAAAGAATGAATTTAATGAAGGATTTTCAAATTTGTTGGGTCTCCAGATGCTGTAGGCCATATTTGCTTCCTTAAGTTCCCTTTTAATGAACTATAGATCAACCTGATGTCCAGTTGATGAAACTCTTCTCTATGTGTAATGGGGTCTGGAATATGCACACAATGTGTCTACTGTTCCATATATATATATATATATATATATATATATATATATATATATATATATATATATATATATATATATATAAGCTTCTATCCATAGATTTATAGAAGTATAACTATAAGAGAATGAGGTTCAGCAACTCATGTGAAAATAAAACTACAGATATTAAGGAAAGGCTAAATAACTTAGACATATTTTTCATTGATAATTATTGTTGTTCAGTCATTTTTCAGTTGTGTCTGACTTTTTATGACCCTGAGGTTTTTTTTTTGCGTAGATTCTAGAGTGGTTTGCCATTTCCTTCCCCAGTTCCTTTTACAGATTAGGAAACTGGGGCAAACAAGGTTAAGCGACTTGCCCAGGGTCACACAGCTAGTAAGTGTCTGATGTCAGATCTGAATTCAGGAAGATGAGTTTTCCTGACTCTGGGCCTGGCATTCTAGGCTCAATTAATGTTTATTTTATGACTCTTAAAGTTACATATATTTGAAAGACTGTTTGTTGGGCAGGCTCCAAAGAGTTAAGGTCATTCTATTTCCCAAAGGAAGAATATAACTTGAAGGAAAGAAGCAATTTAATAGAGAAAACATAACCTTGAATTCCTCAGTACGTGTGTGCTCATCCTTCCTCCGAAGAAGACCAGGCCATCAGAGGAATAATGACATGACTTGCACTTGACTTTGTTTTGAGTGAGGGAGGGCTGTGCAGGTCACCAGCCTCACTTCTCCTCCAGAGCCATCTGAATCCAGTGACCAGATATTCAACAGGATGACTGGAGATGACTCAGGATGAGGCAACTGGGGTTAAGTGACTTGCCCAAGATCACACAGCTAGTGAGTCTCAAGTGTCTGAGGTAAGATTTAAACTCAGGTCCTCCTGACTCCTGCACTGGCGCTCTATCCACTGCACCACCTAGTTGCCCCCAGTTCCTCAGTTACCTGTTTGTAAAAGGAGTATACCTTTCTTTTTTTTATTTTATTTTTTTAATTTTAATTTTTTTTAATGTTTTACAATCATTTCCTTAAAGTTAAGATTTTATCTCCCCCACCCTTCCCCCAATACCTCCCTCCCTCCCCATGACAGCATACAATTCTGTTTAGGTTCTACATATACTTTCCTATTGAGCACATTTTCATTATAGTCATGCTATGTAGTCGAACTAAAATAAATGGAAGAAATCATATAACAAATCAAAACATAATACACTGAAACCCACCCACACACAAACATGATCTGCTACATTCTGCGAATGACTTCCATATTTCTTTCTCTGAGTGTGGAAGGCATTTTGCCTTAGAAGACCGACATTAGGATTTTTTTTTTTCTCAGTAAGTTCTTGTGTTATTACAAAGTTCCAAGTCTACCAGAAAAAACTCTCGCACACTGTAGTCGTTGCTGTGCACAAAGTTCTCCTGGTTCTGCTCCTTTCGCTCAGCATCAGATCATGTAAGTCCTTCCAGGCCTCCCTGAAGTCTTCTTGTTCATCATTTCTTATGGCCCAATAGTACTCCATTACATTCATATACCATAATTTATTCAGCCATTACCCAATTGATGGGCATCCCCTTGACTTCCAGTTTTTGGCTACCACAAAGAGTGCTGCTATAAATATTTTTGTACACGTGGGACCCTTTCCCGTTACCTTCTTTTTTTAAAATATAATTTGACTTGTTTTCTAATTTTGCATTTATCTTGCTAATTTTATAAAATCATTTGTACTGAAGATTATTTTAATTGTTTTTTAAATAATAAAACAGCATTTCATAACAACCAAAATATGTTTGTAAATATATTTAGTTACTAATAGCAGAAATCAAAATGTAGATGGGGCAAATGTTTCATATCACTAAAACAGAAACAAAATACCATAGAGTCCTGGGATCTCTCTGAAATTCCAAGCAAATTTTTGAAGACTTACTATTACTTTGTAACAAAACACTGCAGGTTAGGACATAAGCAGAGAATGGAAGAACTGTGGGGTGACACCTAAAAAATTGCTGAATAGGGAGTTGGCATGGAAACTATAAGTAGTTTGGGCAGAAAAAATCCTTTAGATGCTCTGAGATACAATTACAAACAATGTGCTATGGCTAAGATATAATTACAAACAAATGATATGACTGAGATACAATGACAAACCACACACTATAGTCATCCAACAGCAACTAGTGGTGTTGTATGATTATAAGTCATAGAACATTGTAATCTCTGAAGAATTAAAAATGAGTATTGATCAGTGGATAATGGAAAGGTGTATTATGAATGTGAGTGGGATGCAATGCATCATAAATTAGAAACTATAAATACGAGAATGAAGAATGCTATTAAGGAGATGAAAAAAGGACAGCCTTTATTATGTCCTAATATAGGACCTTCTATAAAGAAGATGAACTCACAAGGCAAGTGTAAGGGACAACCAATGGACAGCCCATGTTGTCCTCAAATAATATCATATCGTGAAGAGAACGTTAGGAAAGTCCCCCAGGTGGACTCCTTTTGGTGAACTAATGGGCTCACAACAAGAATTTCCCAGGATGGGGAAGCAAGGATAGAGTGTAATTTGCATTATTGGAGGGAACATCCATATTGATGAGATAAATGAATCCATTTGCCTTTTTAAGCGTGGCATAGCTGTGGATTCCTGGAAAATAACTATGACAAACTGAACTGGGATTCAGAAATGAGGAACAGTATGACTCAAGTAAAAGTTTGCTGGCAGCATACTGAGAGATAGGCTCTGTTTATAATCTGTAGTTGTAGCCACAGAATATTTTTTACAGAAATATAAAAGGATCTATTGGTTTCACACAGGTTATTTCATCCATACCTACCCATACAGATGATTGTTGCAGAAATTTTAGGATACATACATGACATATATGTATGTATGTATTTCTGTGTGTATAAAAGAGATGTATCTGTGTATGCACACACATACAAATACAAGGGCACATATATACCTCACATCTTTGGAACTAATTTTATCATCAATAGTTGAGCACTCATTTGTTATAGGATTTGGAGATTTATAAAGTAGTGGGAACTAATTTGTGGTCTGCCAGGCTCCTCATTAGCTTATATTCCCCTGCCCCTACACATTCTCTTTAAAAAACTATTTGAAAATGAAGCAGAGTTTCCAGTTATCAACTATTTGTTACAAAATCCATGCATCCATGTTTTGTGAGTGATAGTAGGGGAACAAAGAGAATGATTTGCTTTTAAGATTTTTTGCATTTTCCTTTTTTTTTTTTTTTTTTTTTTACCACTAATTGTACTGTGGGCTACAGTTAGTATAGAATTCCATGGGGATTTAAACATATGCTGTTACCTTTGGCAAAAGTTTTTCAGCATAATCATTAGAATTACATATAACAGTTTCAAAAAATGAAATCCAGATGTCAGTCTATCTTTATTCCCTGGTGATGTTTTGGGCTGTAGCCAGAGCTCTGACATTTGTGAAATGTAATTTTAAATTTGATAAGACATTAAATAGTTGTTCTTTATTTCATTTACTTTTGGGGAGCTCCAAGTTCCTACTCTTTTTCCAACTAGAAAAAAAATCACTTCAGTTTAAATAGACAGATAAAGTATTTTTAAGTACTTATTATGTGCCAGGCACAGCACAGTCCTGGAAATACAAATATAGGCAAAAAGAAAGACAGTCTCTACTCTCAAGAAGCTTACATTCTAATGGAGAAAGACGACATATAAAAGACAGATCAAAAGTAGGGGAAGGAAAGAGGGTACCTGGAATGGAGCAGAGGTAGAAAATCTCTGACAGGAGAGAAATGGAGGGAAGATAAGGGGTGTTTTAAGATCTGGCACACCATACTTAAGTAGAAGTACAATTAAATATAGAGTATCAAATACTGAAGTACATTTATCTTTCTATAAGAAATAATTCTGATATATAGCTTTATTTCCCAACTATCCTTTAATTTAAGAATAACTTTTTTTTTCCAAAAGTCTTCAGAAGAATAACTTTAAAAAGCTAAGAATAACAGCAAGGAATACAAATGCTTTAAGTCATACTAAAAACAGACATTGTGCAAATATTACCTGCCTCTGGCACTTCTTTGAGGAAAGGAGGTCATGTAGGGTTTTTTGGGTATTCTAATAGTACTACAGGGTCAAGTCTTCATTAAAAAGTAAAGTAGAGAATTGAGGCAATAATCCATATAACAGCCAGAAACTAGTATAACATTTTTGCTTAATTGCCTATATAATTTATTTATTTGAAAATACATTTTGTTGACGCCTTTGGTCATTACATCACAGCAATTTCTGAGTATGCATTATCTCCTCCCCCAACTCTAAAGAATTAAACTGTCTCTTGCAACAAAGAAAAGCAGTTAAGAACTTGCTGAATTGAACAATGTGTATAACATTCTCTAACCCAGTAGTGCCCCTATCTTTGCAGAGAATTCAGAGGTGGTTTTCATTATATGTTTTCTGAAAACACTATTGTTTTTCTCTTTTACTCAGAATTTGACATCCTTAACTATATTTGTATGTGTTAGTCATGTTGTATGTTGTTATTCTGTTTCTGTTTATTTTACTCTGTATTAGTTCATACAAATCTTCCCATGTTTCTCTGGTTCCTTGTATTATTTCTCAAGACACAATAATATTCTATTACAGTAATCATTCTTTTCCTTCATCTGGGCAATTTAGGCATGTAGCTTGATGTAACTTATATTTACTGAAACACTGGAATAAAGTACCTTAAAATTTCTCATAGGGTATACCTAAAAAAATCACTATTAAACACATAGTATTCCCATTAAATCACTTAGCCACAGAAGCATAATTTGAGGTTATTAATATCTGATAGTCAGTGGCGTCCCTTAAACATTTCCAATTCATTATGCACTTTTAGGTGCTTTACTATGTGCAAGTTGGGTATACAAAGAGAAAAAGATAGTCTCTGACTTCAAAGAGCTCACATTCTTCTGAGAAGATACAATACATAAAATTATATACATATATATATACACACACACACATATATATATATATATATATGTTAATCTGAGAAGGGAGAAAGCACTAAGAGCTAGAGGGATCAGGGAAGGCATTGTGTAGAACAGGGAGAGTGTACTAAAGCAAAACAGTGATTCTGAGAGATGGAGAAGAGAAGGGATTGTATTTTAGGTAGGGGAGATAGTGCCATGGCAAAGAGATGAAAGATGGAATATATTATATAAGGAACAGTGAGAAAAGAGGTCAGGTTGATGGGAATATAGAATATATGAAGGAAGGTAATGTGTAATAAGCCTAAGACTAGTTGGAAAAAAACATAAATATCAATCAGAGCAGTCTATACAGTCAACTTTTGTGGGTTAACATTCCTAGGAAATGGCATGAGAGTAAAAAATGTGAAGGTCAACACATTGAACCTAAGGGAAAATAGGGGGTTAGGTTCCTGTGACCACCAGAACTTTTACTAGAAATTGCTGAAAATTCACTTTTTTTTGCATGTAGTTCTTTATAATTAAACATTAGGTTTGACAATATGCTTTTTTTCTTAAGACAGTAACCATGAAATAACCCATAAAATACAGTACACAAAATAAAATTGGTAACATGCAAAACATCTCAATAAAAAAATCTCACGCTAACATCTCAATGAAAAAGAATTGATCTCAGACAATATTCACTTTTTATAACACATGAAATCTATAGTACCATAAACACTTTTTGTAGATGTAATGAATCATCAATTCCTTAATGCTGCTTACTGACAGCATCTGTAGACATTCAGTGTTGTCTATCTAACACCTTTATTTTCTCACTAAACTGCATCACTGACTTTATAGTCTTGGGGTTAAAGCCCAAAGGACTTGTACTATGCTTGGGGGACACAATTGCAACACCAAACATAAGTTTTAAAGGCAACAACGAAAATACATAATGAATGCACGGGGAGGAAAATACGTAATGAATGCGCCCTACAATGGTAGGGTGAACAAGACCAGTGAAGTACCTGGTAGGCTATCAGCCACTTCACAAACTTACATATTATGTCTTTCATTTTTTTCCTCTATTGTGCATACCCATGAATGTGTGTGGCTGCCAGCAGGAAAGTGAAAATGAGGTTATTAATAAAATCATATGAGTGCTTGAAGTTGCAAAAGTTAAACATGTGAATGTTGAGGGTTGACTGCATTTCTTCCTAGAGGTTAAAGGAGTTTTGCTGGAATTCATGGAGTCTGGAGTGACATAATTTGACTTACATTTAGGAAAATTGCCTTGTCATGTATATGAAGGATGGATTGGAAGAGGAGAGACTTGAGGTAGGAAGATCAATTAGGAGACTTTTGCAATTGTTCAGGAAGGTAGTGATAATGACCTGAACCAGGCTTATGTGGGTTGAGAGAAAAAGATCTTGTAGTGTAGTGATCTTGTAGATATAGAAACAATAAAATTTGGAAATTGCTTGGATGTTGGTTGAAGGTAAGGAGTCAAAAATGACACTGAAGTGTGAACCTGGGTAACTGAAAGGATGTTGGTTTCCTTAACAACAATCAGAAAGATCAGGAGAGAAGAGGGTTTCAATAATGGGTTTTATTTTGAATATTTTTAGTTTGAGATGCCCATGGGACTCCTCATTTGAAATGTTCAATAGACAGTTGGTGATGTGGGATGATGGCTCAAGAGAGAGACAGGGGCTGGATGTATAGAGCTGTAAATCACTGACAGAGTGAAGATAATTAAAACCATTACTATCTGATGAGGTTTCAAGAGAGAGAGAGTGTAGAGAGAAGAGAGCCTAGGACAGACCTTTGATGCACACTCTCCTGGGACAAATAGAGATGATGCTCCAGCAAAGGAGACAATGAAGGAATAGTTAGGTAAGAAGAGAATGCAAAGAGAAAAGTGTCACAAAATCCCAGAGAGGAAAGACTATCCAGGAGAAAAAAGGGGTGCCAAATGACAAAGGGAGGTAAGAAAGGCTGAGGATTGAAAAAAAAGCCATGAGATTAGGTAATAAAGAGATCACTGGTAATTTTGTCAGATGGCAAAAGACCGAGGAATGAGAGAAGATGAAAGGTGGGTCAATCAATATAGACAATTTATTCTAGGAGTCTAGCTGAGAAAGAGAGGTGAGACAAGGAAAGATAGCATGAGGAAATGGTAGGATCTAGTGAGGTTTTTTTAAAGAGTAGGGAAGACTCAGCAGTGTTGTTGTTTGTCCTTCATTCTCAAGAACCATGACATCAGGAAGATGATGTCATGACATGCAAGTGAATTGGATTTAAGTGAGGCAGGGCTCTGCAAGGTTACCAGCCTCACTTTCTCCTCCAGAACCATCTGGGTGCAGTGGCAACATATAGATTAGGATGACTGGAGATGACTCAGGATTTATGACATATGGACTGGACTCACAGCATCTGGACTATTGTAATAGCCTGCTGGTAGGTCTGCCTGTTTCAAGTCTCACCCCACTCCAAAACATTCCCTATTTAGCAACCAAAAATAATTTTCCTAAAGCACTGGTCAAGCTATTTCATCACCTTCATCAATAAACTCCAGGGGCTCCTTATTGCCTCCAGGATCAAATATAAAATACTATTTTTTACATTCAAAGTCTTTCATCACCTACCCCTTACTAATTTCCCAGTCTTCTTATCCCTTATTTCTTACCACATACTCTGATCCAGAGACACTGGCCTACTTGCTGTTATATGAGAAAGATACTCTATCTCTCAAGTTGTAAGCTTTTTTCTCTCACTGTTCTCAAATTCTGGAACACTTCATCTCCTCAACTCTTATCTTTCTTTAATTTCCAATTAAAATCCCATCTTTTACTATAAGCCTTTTTCAACCCCTCTTAACTCTAGTACTTTTCCTCTCTTAATCATTTCCTACTTACCCTATATATAGCTTGTTTCTTATATATTATTTGCATATTGTCTTCTTCAATAGACTTTAAGCTCTTTTGCCTCTTTTTGTATTCCTAGTGCTTAGCACAGTGCTTGGTGCACAGCAGATACTTAATAAATGTTTATTGATTGATGTAGAGAAGAGGGAAAAAAGGGAACTTACAAGGCAAATGACTTCTATTTTCTTAGTGAGCTTTCAGTTGAGAGTGTGGGGGAAGCTAATGATATGAGACACCTGAGGCAAGAATTGTATAACCACTGTGGGTAATGAGATAGAAAATCAATTAGAGAAGAGTAAAAGGACTAACTGCCATGCTATATAAAACAAGGGTTCAGTTGAGATCAGATAGCATAAATTTGTAGTGAATTTAGTTAGAACAGTTGCATGACTATCATATTGGAGTCAGATGGTGGGAGTGATCTAAAGTCTGATTTTGACAAGATACAAGTAACGAAAGCACAAAGGAGCAAGGGATTTGAGAGTAGAGGAGAGTCTAGAGCTGAGGTGATTAATTAAAGGATGGAGATTGGGAAGGTGTAGTGCCAATGCGATACTCACAATGCCTACTGGGCCCATGAATATGCCCATGTAATTCTGAATCCCAAAACATAACAGACTTTCCACATGGGAGACAGAATCAAAACATTTAAACACCAGAAAGCCAAATGCATCATAGCAACAAAGAAATCTATATACAATAACAATGCAGAGGGCACAACCATCCCCAAGCCTTCCCCCTGCTAGGGCCTTCTCACAAAATACCATTCATAGCTGGCTGCCTGCTTCCTCTCTCTCCCTCAGCTCTAACTATTGTGTTCAACTTCCTCTCATCTCTGCTGCACCCTTCCTGCTCTATGCCTTTGGCAAGCTCCTCCCACCACAGACTCATGTGATTCAGGCTTCCATGTGACTCAAGCAGGTCACATAAGCCTGTTAGTGCGTGAGAAAAATCTTCCTATTATGCAAAAATACATTAACAACACAGAAAGGAATAAGAACGACAGCCTGAAAAATAGACGAGTGGAAGGATTTCAGGTCCTGGTGAAGACAAAGCACAAGTTTAAAGGTGTAGGAAGAGATATAATAATAGGTCATGACTGGACAAAAGAATTTCATAGTTCATTTTGGACACAGAACTTTTTTAGGTCATGAAAAATCAAGGATGTGTTGGTTAGGTAAAGTGGAGGAACAGGTCATGGGACTTGAGTACATTGATAAACTAGGAGGTTTGGGTATTTATGAAAATGGAAGCATATATATTGAACTCTTTTAGAATAAGAGGAGGAGGTAAGGAAGAGAGGAAGATTGTAAGTCAGACTCATATTTAAACTTTCAAACTACTGGAAAAAGGAGGGGATATTATTTGGGTTCTGGTAAATAAAAGTTATAAAGATCTAAATTAGGTGACAAATTTGGATAGAACAAACTCAAATGAGGAGGATCCTCAAATATGAGGATCCCTCAAATGTTGAGGGATGGTGGGAAGGGAAAGTCAGGAAGTAGTAATGGATATCAATTGTAATTGTCCCAATTCTCTGTCTAGGGCTAATATTTGGGGTAGTGGTGGTGGACTAAGAGTCATTATTAGCTAACATATATTCCTCTAAGCATTTGGAAAATGCTTTACACATATTAGCTCATTGGATCCTCATAACAGCTCTGTGAGGAAGGTTTTATTATTATCCCAATTGTAAGATGAGAAAATATGCTGTAAGAAGTTAAGTTACTTATCCATGGTCAAACTGCCACTAAGTACCTGAGGCAGAATTTGAATTTAGCTAGTATTGGAAAGCATGGCTAAGGATACCCTGGTTATCCTGGGACCAGTGGGGTGAAGAAAGGTAGTGGTGCTGGCAGTGACTGTGAAACTAGATGTCTGTGAATGACAGAAGATGGAAGGAACACAAGCAGTAAAAAACTAACCAGGACACAGTACCATCATAAAAACCCAGTGGTGAGAAAAGGGACAAATACTTTCTAAATGTTGAGCAGGGCCCTTAGAGATGCAGCAGCAGTAATTAGTGTAACTTAGAACCTTGTGAATCCTGTGATACTGAAGTGGCAACCAGTTTTGAGAGGGGGGCTTATGGGAAGGAAATGGTCCCTGACAGCCTGTGTGTCCCCTAAACCCCAAGATCACACCCTGAGGCAAGACTGCCTTACTAACTGGTGCAGATGTTAGTAAGCAACTACATAGCCTGAAATAGTTAGACTAATCATGAAAGTCAGCACTTGTGCATGTGCACTATTAGCATCTTTAGGGTGGACCAAAAGGAAAGCTGTACTACCGATTACTCTTTGTAGTTACCAAGTTCTCTAAAGAGGAAATTTGGTGTAGTGCAGAGAGACTTGAAGCCAGAAATTTTTGGGCTCAAGTCCATTCTGGCACACTGGCTGCATGATACCGAGCAAGTCACCTAACCCTCAATGCTCTAGCATAGTGGTTCTCAACCTTTTTGGTCTCGGAACCCCTTCTACAATCTTAAAAATTCTCCCCTACCAATGACTTTTCTTTGTAGATTACAGCTATGAATATTTACTGAATTAAAAATTAAAACATCATTATGAAAGTAGTTTTGATTTTGTGGTGATCCCCAGTGGTCCTTGTACACTTTGAAAACTGATGCTTTTAAGCTATTTCAGGGGTGGGAAACCTTCAGCCTCCGCCATATGTGGCCTTCTGGGTCCTTGGGTGCAGTCTTTTGGGTGAGTCTGAGTTTTACAGAATGAATCCTTTTTTTTATTAATTTGTTTTCAGTTTTCTACAATCACTTCCACAAAACTTAGATTTTCTCCTCCTCCCTAACCCTCAGGAGTCCTTTTATAATGGGGATTTGTTCTGTGAAGTTTGGATTCAGTCAAAGGGCTGCACCCAAGGACCTAGAGGGCCTGGAGACCTCAGGTTCCCTACCCCCCAGGGCTACCTTAAGTTGCATTTTAAGGTGATTCCTCACTGGAGAACTTTCATATACCAGTGAAATCCTAAGTCCATTCCGTTTTCCCCTAACCCCTACTCATCTTTTAAAGGACACACCAACAAGAATGTCATTTCTGTTATTTGGATTTTAGAGAAGAGATGAAAGGATGAATAAAAAACCCATTATCACCTGGGGACAAACACTGTACTAATTATTGATAATACAAAATACAAAAGAATGCCTTCAAGGAGCTTACAATCGGGGGAAACAACATATATGTTGCTTCTGGATATGTTTTCCTCCACAGTAAATCAGAAAACCCACATGGGCATCTGGTTCCTGGAGTGAAGAGGCCCTTGAATTATTCTCACGTCCAACCCCATCTTTTCCAGTTTCTCCAACATAAATAATTCAACCGTCATTTAATTACAGTGCTGGAAAATTTACATCATTCATCTTCAAATGTATCACCCCTTAATGGAAGACTCTTGAAAAATTTCCATGATACAAAAGCTGACCCAGAGAAAGTCAGTTTTTAAAAAGATGGTGAAAGATTTGAAAAAACTGTAAACAGTATGGGGTTGCATATGGTTTCAAGCACTTTCAATACTCAAGAGAGTGAACCGAAGACATTTCATCTCTATACAGGCAGAAGGCGCAGGCCTTCCCTTCCTCCCAGGCCACGGAACCCATTTCAGGGCACTGAGAAGCCAGTGACCTCCCGGCCTGGCACCCCGCCTCCGGTTCCTTCAGCGTCCAGCCAAAATCGCACTGGTGCACAAAGCCTTTTCCATCTTCCTTAATCCCGGTGCTTCCCTCGGAGAGTGTCTCCAAGCTACCCGTGTACGTGCCCATTGGGTTCTACTTGTCTGCTCCTTCGGACTGGGAGCTCCTTGAGGGCAGACCCGCTGGTGCTCAGCATGGCTCCCAGTACACCGGAGGCGCACAGTAGGCGCCTGCTAGGCCATCTATCAGCCCGGGGAGGGAGCCCTGCGGGACGCTCTCCCCAGGGGGCCCTTTCCCACGCCCCAAGAGCGCGGCCCAGCCTGGGTCCGGCTCGTCCTCCCCGCACACACGGGCCGAGCCCAGAGGCCCTCCGGCACGCGCGCCGGGACTGGAGGAAGGCTTGGCTCCCGGCCTGCACATCACCTGCAGCGGAGCCGAAAGCGAGGCCGGAGGGAGGGGTAAGAATTCGAGAGCGAGGCCACTGAGGGCCAAGGGGGTGGGGACGCTGCGGACAGCGCCAAAATGGCGACGGCCGCGGCCGCGGCGCCTACGACGGCGGTTAGTAGCGGCCGGCGGGGCAGGGGCGGGGCTGGGCCCGGGCCAAGGGGCGGGATCGCCGGGCCGGAGGGGGCGGGGCGGGGCACGGGGGGCCGGGAGGAGGGAGGCTGGGGGGGAGGCGAGGCGCCGTTTCCATAGCGGCCGCAGGAGGTGTCGCGCCGGGGAACTTCCTGGTTCCCGGGCTCGCTCCTTGCCACAGCCGCTCCGCCGGGGATCCACTGGGAAAGGGAACAATGGGGCGGAGGAGACTGCAGTAGCCCTCGCTGCCGCCCGCGGCCTGGGGACCTCGCCGCCTGCCCCCTCTGCAGACGGGACCGTCCCGAGGTAACTCCCACCCAGACCTGCCCGGACTCCCCCTCCCCCTGCCCCGCCTCTGCAGGGGGACCTTGGAGCGAGCGGCCCCCCGAGAGCCGGACGCCGCCATTCCCCGTCCCGGGGAGCCAGAGGAGCAGGGTGTCGGCCGTGCCCAGGGTTGGGACGTTCCACCTCCCGGGCAGGGTCCGGGGACGGAGTTCTGCGATACGCGTACGCCTGCGTGTGAGTGTGAGTGTGCGAGCGTGCGTGTGACCGGGAGGGCGGGGGGCGAGGGCGCGCGCGGGGGGGGGGGGCGTCCTTTGTACCCTCCTTGGCGAGGCTCCTTTGGTGGGCTCGGAGGGGGCGTGATTGGCGGGTGGGGACCTCGGAGGGGGCGGGGAAGCTTTCGAGGAGCGCGTGGAGCGGGGCGGGGCGGGGGCGCAGGTGAGAGGGAGGCGGTGGCTTAGGGTGACCCAGCCGGACTGCCAGCCCACCCCCCCACTTGCGCGCTCCGCGGAGGCGGCGTCGGAGCCCGTTCCTCCCGCTCCCTTTCTTTTCCTCTTTCCAAGTTTCTCTGCGGCTTCTGCTGGAGACCCCGTGGGCTGAAGGAACGAGGGGGGCACTTTTCTGTCCTGCGAATGATCGCCTAAAGTTCTGGGAATTTAGTTTGGGGCAAGAGTCGTGGGGGGTAAGGGAGAAAAGAATAAGAGATTTGTTTCTTCGAGAGCCGGGGAGACCGGTTTGCCCTACAAAGTTTATAAAAAAAGAGTACCAACTGGGTAACTCTAGGCTGAATTTTTACAAAGTTTCTTTCCCGTGAAAACTGTTAAAATTCACTGTTTCTAGCTTTCGAAATGTTATTAGTTTTAAATCGGACATTTGGTATTTGTATATTTACGTAGTGCTTGGCACATTGTAACCTCTTAATGAATGCCATACCATTTAAATGTAAGCTCCCTCCATTTTTTGCGCCTTATAATTCGTCTTTTTTACAAATTTGCATAAACTTGTTAGATAGTAAACATTGACTCACTCGAGGTTGGGAATGATTGAATTGGGGCTTTACTGTATCATTGAAATTAATGCGATATAAATGAAAAATGCTGTTAAGAAGCAAGAACTTTTCTTTTGCCTGGGGAAACTGTTAAGTTACTGTTGGATTTGTGAATTGTAAGTTGAATAGTGGTTTTGCAGGTGTTTCATGTTATAAATAAATGTAAGGAAGTGATTTTGATAGGATATGTCACTGTAGCGTTATACAGTTCATCTCAGGCTTTCGTGATCTGAGAAATAAGCTAAGTGAAAATTATGTGCTTACTTAGTACAGAATATGTTGAAGTTAACAATTTTTAGATTTTTAAGTATAGATAAGTCTCATTTAAAAAGAGTATCTCTTAGTTCGAAGAGACTTGGTGGATAAGGGATAATAGAGTAGCGTACTGGAGTCAGGAAGAACTGGGTTCAGATCTCACCTGTGACACTTCTTAACTTATTGACCTGAATCGCCTCTTGGAACCTCATCTCTCTTCCTTTAAAACGGATAAGATAATACCTGTAACTTCTACTTCTGGGCTTTGTTTTGAGGCGCAAATAAGATAATGTATATCATGTGAAATAAAAATAAAAATTTTTACTTAGGACACTTGATAGGGGTTTATTTTGTCACAGCAATGGATGTATGTGTGTACTTTTGCTGACATTAAGTTGACTCAAAAAGTCTGACCTTGACAAGATGAAACTAGTCTGAGCTGTTTTCTCTATCTTTAGTTAATTCTGTCAGTTGACTGCTGAATTTCCTGCCAGGCATACCTATTTATTGTTCTTTTTGTTGTATTTTTAATTATTCTCATTTTCTGACTGGTTATTTCTCACGGAAGTGCACAAAAATTGTAGTTTTTAAAGAGCACTCTTCAGTAACTGTTAGGGGTAGCTACTGTTGGTATGAAGACATTATATGTTTGAAGGATCAATCTCAACATAATCCAGAGAGGTGTGGATGAAAACAACAAACTCCAAGAGCTGACAAATTTATGCAGAAGGAAAGCATAATTAACATCTAGAGTGTAATAGAACTTCAGAGGGATCTAGCTTGGATTGGAAAGGTTCTTACTGATTACTCCACAGTGTGATATCAGCATTTAAAGTTTGGCAGAGCAGTGAGAAGACCATTAAAAGAGCAGTTGCTAATTGATTGAAAAAAAATTATTATCAGCAAGACATTACAAAACTCAGAGTACTGAAGATGAGAAAAAGATAACATTTATTGATAAAACTTTTAATTTAATTTAATAATTAATTAATTAATTAATTAATTAATAATTAATTTAATTTAATAAACCCAAAGTTTAAAAGAAGTCCAGATGACCCTGGAGGATTGAGCATCCTCAGACTGTAAAACATTAAGCTCCTCAAATGTTTGGGGGATTTTTTTTTTTTTTTTTGCTTCAGATGGACCTGGTAGTCTTGTTTTCTCTAAGGGAATTTTTATTGATGTATACTGAAAAGCAGAATTATTCTGGAATTCTAAAATTTTCAAGTGGAGATGAAATACTGCAATACCTTTTACTCACCACAAAAGGTTATTTTATTTATCCAAATGATGGAGATAACATATGTCATTGGTCTGAGAATTTACCTTACTTAAAACTCATTGAAAACCTGAAAAGCTATTTACTGTAATTAAGGCTAGAGTTGGAGAAATGGCCTGTTAGTCAAATTCATGCTTAATATGCAATGTGATATTAAGTATAGTTTCATGATTAAAAGTGAAAGGATATATCAAAATCCTGTGAATTCACTGTTGACATGTAAAAATATTGACTGAAACAAAAGAAAATGTATCTTGTTTTTAAAATATTTTGAATTTAACACCAAGTAAATAAACATTTCTATTTTCATAAAAAAGAGAATTGTACCTGCAGCAGATTTTTATTATGTGTACCCTGCTTTTCTTCTTTACTGATTTAAGTTCAAACTACAGCTTTCAAAGCTGTCCTATTTGTACTTTATGATTTTTCTTCTGTTCTCATTTTTAAAGGTACTCCTTTACCCTTTCTTTTTTCCTTCCTCTTCTCTTCCCCCTCTTCATTTCTCTTCCCTGACATCAGAAATAACTTGAAAGTCCTCAATTCCATAAAACTATTTTTCCACTATAAGATTATATTCAGCTTTTTATGGTAAATTATCCTTGATTATAAGCCTGTAGCTTTTGCCTATATTATATCCCAAGATGCTGTATTCTAAGATCTCTCCTTGTTTTTAGTATCAGCTGTCAGATCTTCTGTGATCCTGTCTATAGTTGCTTGATACACAATCTATTTCTTTCTCATTATCAGTATGTTTGCAGTATCTTGTGGTAGCACCTATGGATTTTGTCTATGACATTCCTGAGAATTTTCCTTCTGAAGTTTCAGTAGGTGATTGATTGATTTTTACCTTATAATAGATCTGGGCAATTTCATTGATTATTTCTTGAAGTATAGGTTTGAGTGTTTAGGCTTTTTTTTTTTTTAAATGGCTTTTCACAGAGTCCAATGATTCATCCATTTTTTTCTTCAAGTTTTATCTTTCCCTCCTGCTGCCCCAACCAGTTAAACAATAACAGAAAAGTCAACTCAGTCTTTTAGAAGCATAAAGTCACCCTGAATGAGAGAGAGGAGGCAGCATGTGCCAAGACAACCACTACCATTTTCCCCTCAGACCCTGATGGAGACAACCCAGGACTTTGAGCCTAAGAACCTTGGAAATTATGGTGTCCCATAAACTACCAGATCTGCTTCCATCTTGACAGCCTTCCAGTCCTGACAGCCATTTTGAGGGGAGAAAACATTGTGGAGAAAGGGGTCTGCCTTTCTCATCACCACCAGCAGCAACTCTTGACCACCTAACAGATGGATGGGCAACACCTTCCAGATGGCTGATCCTCATTCTGGTTCAGGCCTTAAAATTGTCTTCTGGGGAACCAATTGCTGTGGAGTAGAGGCCAGCTATTCTTACCAACTGCTACACAAAGTGCAGGCAAGCAGCCCAGTTGAAGCAGCAAGGTACCCTAAAGAAGAGACAGGAGATAGCATGTGTCAGGGAAGTTGAACCACCACCATCACTTTGACCCAACATCTCACCTCAGACCCCAGTGGAGATAGCCCATAACTCTTTACCCAAGAGCTTTTGGAATAGCAGTTTTTGTAGCCCAGGGCCTTCAGCCATCATCCCGGGAAACAAGTCCCCTGGCAAGCAACCTGGCAACTGTTGCTGCAATTGCTACAGACACAGGTATTAATAATATAGAAAAGAGAGTTAGTTACTGTCTCCAAATTCTTTGGCACTGTCAAATAGTTCATCAAAAACTGACATCATTTTGTCCATGGAAATGGGATTGAAGACACAGAAACACAGGCTTTAGCACTGCATCTTTTCCATCTAACTTGCATTTGGAACCTTCCTTCTATGTTGTCTCCCTCATTATATCGAAGAGTTCTTCGACAAGGGCAGGGACAGTCTTTTCCATTTGTATCCCTAGTGCTTTGCATGTAGTAAGCACTTACTAAAGGCTTCAGTCATTTTGTAAAAATGAAGAAAAACTTAAATTCTCATAACATTAATACTCCAACAAAAGAAATCTCCACACTGGCCAGTTCCAAAAATATATTTCAATCTGTATTTAAAGGGCGTTATGTATCTCACTGAAGTTGTTGGGTATTGTGTTTCATTTTTAGTCTTATGAACTTGTGATTTATTTTTGAATTGATCAGAGTTTTAAACTCATTCAAGGTTGTTGAATATAGTGATTCTTAAGTACTCTTCCCTTTACCTGTTTCCAAGCCAGTTGCTTTTGATATCAGATATCTTATATTTTCTTCTATTTTTTTCACTCTTTTGATTTTGTTCTAATTTTTTTAAAATATAAATTTATTTATTTAACTTTTTACATTCATTTTCACAAAATTTTGGGTTCCAAATTTTCTCCCCATTTGTCCCCTCCCCCACCCCAATACACTGAGCATTCTAATTTCCCCTATCACCAATCTGCCCTCTCTTCTATCATCCCTCCCTTCTCTTGTCCCCATCTTCTCTTTTGTCCTGTAGGGCCTGATGACTTTCTATTCCCCATTAACTGTATTTCTTATTTCCTAGTAGCAACAACAATACTCAACAGTTGTTCCTAAAACTTTGAGTTCCAACTTCTCCCCATCCCTCCCTCCCCACCCATTCCCTTTGGGAAGGCAGGCAATTCAATATAGGCCATATCTGTGTAGTTTTGCAAATGACTTCGGTAACAGTCGTGTTGTGTCAGACTAACTGTATTTCCCTCCCTCCTATTCTGCCCCCCCATTGTTTCTATTCTGTCTTTTGATCCTGACCCTTCCCGAGTGTTGACTTCAAATTGCTCCCTTCTCCCATTGCCCTCCCTTCCATCATCCCTCCCTCCCTGCTTATCTCCTTCTCCCCGACTTTCCTGTACTGTAAGATAGGTTTTCATACCAAAATGTGTGTGCATTTTACTCCTTCCTTTAGTCGAATGTGATGAGGGTAAACTTCATGTTTTTTCTCAGCTCTCCTCTTTTTCCCTCCACTAAAAAGTCTCCTGCTTGCCTCTTGAATGAGATATAATTTACCCCATTCCATTTCACCCTCTCTCCTCCCAGTACATTTCTCTCTCACTATTTACCTTAATTTCTTTTAAGATATGGTCCCATCCTATTCACTTCACTCTGTGCTCTCTGTCTCTGTGTGTGCGTGCATGTGTGTATGTGTGCATGCATGCATGTACGTGTGTGTGGGCATGTATGTGTGTGTACATCTGTGTGTGGTCCCACCAACTACCCAGATACTGAAACTTTTTAAGAGTTACAAATATTGTCTTTCCATGTAAAAATGTAAACAGTTCACCTTTGGTAAGTTCCTTATATGACTTCTCTTTGCTGTTTACTTTTTCCTACTTCTTCTCATTCTTGTGTTTGAAAGTCAAATTTTCTTTTCAGCTCTGATCTTTTCATCAAGAATGCTTGAAAGTCCTCTGTTTCATTGAAAGACCATATTTTCCCCTGAAGTATTATACTCAGTTTTGCTGGGTAGGTGATTCTTGGTTTGAGTCCTAGTTCCTTTGACTTCTGGAATATCCTATTCCACGCCCTTCGATCCCTTAATGTAGAAGCTGCTAGATCTTGTGTTATCCTGATTGTATTTCCACAATACTGGAATTGTTTCTTTCTAGCTGCTTGCAATATTTTCTTCTTGACCTGGGAATTCTGGAATTTGGCCACAATATTCCTAGGAGTTTCTCTTTTTGGATCTCTTTCAGGCGGTGATCGATGGATTCCTTGAATACTTATTTTGCTCTCTGGTTGTAGAATCTCAGGGCAGTTTTCCTTGATAATTTCCTGAAAGATGATGTCTTGGCTCTTTTTTTGATCATGGCTTTTAGGTAGTCCCATAATTTTAAAATTGTCTCTCCTGGATCTATTTTCCAGGTCATTTGTTTTTCCCATGAGATATTTCACATTCTCTTCCATTTTTTCATTCTTTTGGTTTTGTTTTGTGATTTCTTGGTTTCTCAGAAAGTCATTAGCCTCCATCTGTTCCATTCTAATCTTGAGAGAACTATTTTCTTCAGTGAGCTTTTGAACCTCTTTTTCCATTTGGCTAATTTTGCTTTTGAAAGCATTCTTCTCCTCATTGGCTTTTTGAACCTCCTTTGCCAATTGAGTGAGCCTATTTTTCAAGATGTTATTTTCTTCAGCATTTTTTTGGGTCTTTTTTACCAAGTTATTGACCTGCTTTTCATGCTTTTCTTGCATCTCTCTCATTTCTCTTCCCAGTTTTTCCTCCACCTGTCTAACTTGATTTTCAAAATCCTTTTTGAGCTCTTCTATGGCCTGAGCCCACCGGACATCCACCTCAGATGTCTGGGATAGAGAGGCCTTGACCTCCCCGTCCTTCTCTGATGGCAAGCATTGTACTTCTTCATCAGAAATAAAGGGAGGAAGGAACATCTCTTCCCCAATAAAGTAGCTCTCTATGGTCTTATTTTGCTTCCTTTTTCTGGGCATATTCCCAGCCTGTTACTTGACTTCTGAGATTCCTCTTCACCCCCGCCTGGATCTGCCCAGCCAGTGCTTGGGGTCTGAGATTCAAATGCTGCTTCCCCATCTCAGGGCTTTCGCTATTCAATGTGAGCTTAAGTTCTGGTGCTCAGGTGGGGCAGGGCTGCCTCCCAGGCTCAGTTCCCTCAGGGGGTTTATGCAGAGACCTTCGGTAATGGAGCTCCTGTCTGCTCGGGGAGTCCCGGGCCTCCGCTGCCTCTGCCTCTGCTGCTGCCTCCCGAGGGGGCCCGAGTCACGGAGACACCCTGCTTCCCTCTCGGCCAGCCCAGAAGTCTCTCTCACTCACCCCTGGTGTCTGTGGGTGGAGGGACCTTCCCGGCCGCTGGAGATTCTATCCCTGAAGCCTGCTCGGATCTGCTCCTCTGGGGCTGTGGCCAGGGCAGCACAGGGGTGGTCTCCGCTGTCTGCAGTGAGACGGACCCCTGGGGATGGCTCTCCAGGGCTCCCTGGAACGGAAATCTCTTCCACTGCATTGGTGCGTGCTTGCTCTGCTCCAGAATTTGTGGGGAGTTCTCTTTACAGGAAGTTTCTGGGCTGTGGATTTGCAGGTAGCATGCATGAGTCTTTCTACTCCACCATCTTGGCTCCTCCCCCTCTGTTCTAATTTTTTTGTTGTCTTATGGAATCATTGATTTCTGTTTGATCTGTTCTGGTTTGCAGGAAGTTTGTTACTTGGTCAGTGTTTACCACCTTACCTTCTTAGCTACTCTGATTTTTTCCTTCCATAAATTTTATTTCATTTTAAGTATCTTGCTTTATTTCTTTTAATTATTTATGTAGTCCCTGTTGAAAATCCATTTTTTTCTTTGAGTTTCTTCTTGCTGTGGAATTGTTTCTGTTTGTTACGGAATTACTCTGCTTTTTGGAGGATCTCTAGAACTACAATAGTTTTTTATAGTGGTTCATATTTTCTTTGATTTCTGTAGTTCATGAATTGGGTCTTTGTGCCAGGGCCAGCCTTTGACCCCTGCTACATTTTTGGGTAGGGTAATCATTCCTTCATGGTCCTTTCCTGGGTGCCTAAAATGGCCTCTGCCTTCTGGAATCTTTGAAGCTAAAAGTGCTAGGGCTTCAGGGCCTTCTATGGCATCTCAGTACTAGAGACCTTAGAGTCCCTTGATGTCCACGATACGATGTTGCCATGTTACTTTTGATCTCTATGGTTTCTAAGGTTCTCTTACGCATTTTTGTTTTCCTGTGTCTCTCTATTCTTATACCTTCCCAATACGGAGACTTGTAGGCTGCATGTGTCTTTGGCTCATCCATGGTTGTGACTGGGCTTGTTTACCCATGCATATTCTAGTTTTGATGGTCATCTTTTCTATTACCTGTGAGGGTCTGCCTTTTTGTGAAGCTCTAGTGTAGAAATCACTTTCTTTGGTTTCTCATTGTATTTCTTGATCATTATTTAGTCTCCTGTGATTTTCAAGTTTTTGTTGGAGTAAGTATGTGGGAGCTGGATCGTCTTCCTTGGTTCTGGTAACCATCTTGCCCAGAAGTCAGTTTCCTTTATATCTTGGATAACTGACTTTTATTATTAAATAAATATAGTTGACAGATTTTTTTTCGTGTACAGGTAACTTTTCTTTCCAGTTATTCCTATGCTGATTTCATTTTTGCAAAACCTTTACAATTTTATGGAACCAAAAAGTTTGTATTTTATTTCCCATAATCCTCTATCCCTTGTTTAATCTAGAACTCATATTCATAGTTATGAACCTTATCTCCTTTCCTGCTCATCTAATTTGCTTATGATGTGATCTTTTATGTCTAGTTCATATGTTTATTTGAGGCTTATTGTGGTATATGATGTAGGATGTTGTCCTAAGTTTAATTTCTATCAGATTGTTTTCTAGTTTTCCCAGCAAGTTTAGCAAATAGTAAATCCTTTCCTCAATAGTTGGATTATTTGGATTTATTGAATACTGTGCTACTAATGTTCATTTGTTTCTGCATCTTATATATCTAATTTCTTCTGCTGGTCAACTTTTCCATTTTTTTTTACTAGTATGTAAGTACATAGATTTATGGTTTTGTTTTTTATATTTTACACACGCAGACACATACACAGACTTTGTTTCTTAGTGTGGTTTGAGGTGTGGCACTAATAGATCCCTGTTCCTTCCCACTTTTAAAACTATTTTCTTGATGTTATTTATCTTTTTGATCCTCTAGGTAGTGTTATTTTTTGCTAGTTCTATAAAATTATCTTTTGTTCATTTGACTAGTAGGACATTGAATTAATAAATTTAAGTAGCATTATCATTTTCTTTTATTGGCATGGTCCAACAGTAGGCAGTTAATTTCTTTCTACTTATTTAGGTCTGCCATTATTTCTGTAAAGAGTGTTTTGTGATTATGTTCATATAATTTCTGTGTTTGCCTTGGTAGGCAAAATTTCAGATGTTTAATCTATTCTGTGTCAAATAATGGATTATAATGGACATCTTTGCTTTTTCTTTGTTCTTATTGGAAAAGACATCTAACGTATAATACTGGTTCCTGGTTTTAGATAGACACTATTATATTGAAGAAAAATCAGGTTATTCTTTTTTTAAAAAAACAAATATATGTTGTGTTATCAACTTTTTTTTCCTGAATGTATTGATATAATCTTGTCGGTTTTTACTATTTTGTTATTATATGGCCTATTATATTGATAACTTTTGTTGTTCAGTCGTTTCACTCATGTCCAATTCATTGTGACCCCATTTTGGGAGTTTTCTTGGCAAATATTTCCTTCTCCAGCTCATTTTACAGATGAGGAAACTCTGAGGCAGTGACTTGCCAAGGGCCACTCAACTAGTAAATGTCTGAGGCCAGATTTGAACTCATGAAGATGTCTTCCTGATTCCAAACCTAATGATTTTTCAACTGGGCCACCTGACTGCCTGATAGTTTTACTAATACTGAATAAATATAATACTGCATCCCCAGTATAAATCCAACCTAGTCAAAGTATGCAACTTTTTAAAGTTTTATTATAGCCTCTTTGCTAGTATTTAGTCAATATTTTTGTATTGATTATCATTTGACATTAATCTATTGTCTTATTTTTCTACTCCCTGGTTTTGGTATCAAGATCATGTTTATGTTATAGATAGAATTTGGTAGAATCTCTTCTTTTCTTCTTCCCTCCTCCCTCTCCCCTATTCCAGGCTATTTATTTAATGTTGGAATTAATTATTATGTTAAATAGAATTTGCTTGCAATCCATCCAGTCCTATTTTTTTTTCCTTTGGGGATTCCTTTATTACCTCAGTTTTTTTTTCTGATAATTCCTGTTCTTTTTTGTAGGTATTTTTACATCTTTGTAAATATTTATTGATTTTATTGAAGTTATCAGTTTTGTTGGCCTATAATTGGGCAAAAGGGTTTTAAACAATTTACTTCATTTCTTCTTTCTTTGTTGTAAAGAGAAGCAGTGTTTTCTGCTTCTAAATAGGTTGGCCATGCTACCTTACTACATCCTTAGTCCTGCATTGGATCTTGACTTGGCATTATTTTTACTCTAAGATTGGAGTGAGCACTTCATCTATACCATTGTCTAAGTCATTGATAAAAATGAACAGTACAGGGCCAAAAATAGATCTCTGGGATACTCCAAGAATATTCGTTGTTGTTATTGTATGTTTTTCTACTTTCCCTTATTTAACTTCAGCTCATTTTGATCCTTAGCATTCCTCACACTATTTTTTTTTTTTATGGGGCCATGCCTCACTGCAATATTCATCTGCCCTTAACTAGCCATCTTTTAAAAATCTAATGTCTTAAAAATTTAAATTGAAATTCTTTTTAGAAATCTGAGTCTTTTATGTATCCACATTGGTCTTTTCAGACAAATCACATTTTTGCTCCTCATTGGAATTATTACCTTTTGTGTCATCAGAATTTCATTTTTGAGAATCTGTCATCCTTCTAGGTTGACTTATCTTGAAATATCTTATTCCATGATCTCCTACCTAATTTTTCTCTGAACTCCTTGAAATCTAAGGTACATGTCAGACTATACTCAGATTTCTTCTCCTCTATTTTATACACTTTAGGAGGAAGAGAAGTATTCCCTCTACAGGGTCTCCATCATTTTCACCACAGCAACCAGCCTTGTTAATGAGATCAAATTCAGGATAGAATTTCCCTTTATTTTTTCATCTGAGTGATGAAATGATCATCAATGCAAGTCAAAAAGTTATTAACTGCTCTGCTTTTGGTAACAAGGAAGCTCCATGGGTGGCCCTGGTAGACTCAGTAAGAGAAAAACTTTCAGGGAAGTGGGTGAGGAGGTGAGGAGAAGGATTGAAAAAGGAGAAGGAACAAAGTGAGGTCTTGCTTTAGTAATGAGAGGAGTTCCATTGTTGAAAGCTTCCATCTGTGAAGAGAGATGTTGTGTGAATATTGTCTTAGATGTGGTCTGAAGAATTTGGTACTTGAAAAGATTCCTTATCCTACCTTGAAAGAAAAAGAGTTGGATATCTTGAGGGTGCCTGGCACCTGGGAGACTGCAGAGACATGAACCTGGCAGGGAGATTTGAGACAAATGGAGAAAAGAAGGGAACCAGAGGAAGGGTTTAGTTCAGTGGTAGGCTGCATAATCAGTGACGACAAGTGTGTATGTGGGATGGAACAGGGTCTTTTCTGACACCTGCAGTACTTGGTTTTGTTCTGAGAGTGAGGTGCAATGAAAGGGAATTCTTGGCAAGCAAAAAATAAAATTAAAAAGAAAAACTAATGAGTAAGACTAGTTGAAGGGCAGGAGAAGAATGGGGAATTTACTTGATTGGGAGGAAAAAAAGATGAGAATAAATAACCAAATAAAAGTAGGAAAGAAAAAGGAACTAAAATCCCAAAGGGAAAGGGGTAACTAATAAGAAGAGATCAGGCATGAGGGGAGGAGATCCATTGGGAATATGACTATCTTACAAAACAATAAGCCAAAGTAACTGAAGGAATATAGTACTGTGTGTACAGCAGAAGAGGGAAAACAATCATAACTTGAAAAAAGCCAACCAACATTAGAGACAAATTGAAGAAAACCATAACTTTTATAACTTTAAATGTGAATGGATTAAACAATCTAATAGAATCAATCCATGAGTAGGCATTAAATGCCAACTATATGCTAAGCACTATGCTAAACTCTGATTGGATAAGAAAATAAAACTCTATAACCTTTTGATTATGAGAAACACATTTGAGAAACAAAGACATGCACAAACTAAAACTGAGGAGATGGAAAAATAATTTACAGTGTGCCAAGTGAATCCAAAAAAAGCAAGAGTTGCAGTCATGTTGACAAAGCAAAACCAGACATTCAAAAAATGAAAATGAATAAAGAAGGAAACTATATTATAGTGAAAAGAACCATGGACAACAAACCCATATCAGTAATAAATTTATACATTCCAAATGCCTTAGCATCCAAATTCATAAAGGAAACATCTGAGCTACAAAGACCGACACAGTAGTGACAGGAGACCTCCATATCCTTGTTTCAGTTTTGGGTAATTAACAGAAAGATAAACTAAAGAGAAAAATGTGAAAGTGAACAAATTGCTGGCAAAACTAGTGTTAAAAGACTTATGGCATCTTCTAAATGTGACAGCAAAGGAATATAAGTATTTCTCAGCACCATATACAGTTTTTATAAAAATTGTCCATATGTACAGTGTGTGTGTGTGTATATTAAAGGACATAGAGATAGTGCAAACAAATGTAAAAAAGGTAGAAATTGTTAATATATCCCTTATAGACCATAATGCAATAAAATAGTCATTGGTTCAAGGTCCACAAAAAGCCTAAATGAAGATTTAACAAGGAAATCATAAATAATAAATTCATCAAGGAATGAACCATAGAAACAATAATTATGGGGGGAAATAATGCAACAACCAACCAAAATTTTTGAGATGCATCTAAAGCAGTCTGAGGGGAGAGGGGAATCATATCTCTATAAACATTACATTAACAAAATAGAAAATGAGAGTTTACTGAATATGTATTTATAAAATTTAGAAAGCCAATAAATAAACCTATAATAAGCACAAAAGAAGAGACATAAAAATTAGAGGAGAAATTGTTGAGAAATTAAAAAATAACTCCGCAGAAATGTGATAAAATTAAAAGCTGGTTCTTTAAAAGGACTAATAAAGTTGACAAACTTTTATCTAATTTGATTAAAATTAAGGGAGCAGAAAATCACATCAATAAAATAGCAAATGAGCAAAGTGCTAATTGCTAAGCCCTGCCAATAAAATAAAAATGACAGTACCTCTAAAGTTTTTGTCCTTTTAATGTTATACCAATCAGATTACCAAGGGATACTTTACAGAACTTGGTAAAATAATAATTCATTTAAAAAACTAGTATATCAATGGAAATGATGAAAACAATTAGGAATAAAGGAGAAATGGCATTTCTACAATTCAAACTATATTTTAAAGAAGCACTCATTATCATCATCAAAAACATCTAGTATTGGTTTAAAAAAACAGATCAATGGAATAGATAGACAAAGAATCAGAAGCAATGGAATTTAGTAGCTCAGTGTTTGATTAAGTGGGAAACATAAATTACGTAGGGAAAAAAACTCCTTATTTGATAAAAACTGGGAAACAATCTGACAGAAATAAGGATTAGACCAATACTTCACAGCACATTCAATGATACATGCTAGAATACATGGCTTTAATGATCAAACTATAAAAAAAAGTAGACATGGAGATTCTGTATACTCTTTCAGCTCTGGGTAGAAGATACAATAACCAAATAATGGAGGTGAACAAGATATCAAATTGATAACTTTGATTATATGAAGTTTAAAAGCTTCTGCACAACAAAATGACTGCCTATGGTAATAAGGGAAGTGATTGAATAGAAAAGAAAATCTTTAAATCAGATTTCTCTAATAAGGATTTGATATCCAAAGTATATAAACAATAAATATATATGTATATATAAATTTTGTTGTTGTCCTTCGTCTTCTAAGAGGACCAAAATGACATCACTATGATAAACCAAAATTTCATTGTGTCCGACTGTGACTGATCACACCAATACAAGCTTGGAATGCTCCACCACAGGTTGGACGCAGATAGTCCGTGTAAATATTTGGGGTGGATATTCCAAATTTGTACATCCTACATTTACTTTGTGCTGTCTCAATTCTGCTTTGCTCAAACAGCACTGTACCCTTTCTTACGTAGGCACTCCATGCTGAGCGGTCCTGTGCCAGTGTCTCCCATGTTGCGCAGTCAAATCCAAAGTTCTTAAGAGAGACCTTGAGAGTGTCCTTGTATCATTTCTTCTGGCCATCACATGATCGCCTGCCCCATGCAAGTTCTCTATAAAATAGTTTTTTGGCAAGTGTATATTTTGCATTCGAAAAACGTGGCCAATCCATCAGAGTTGCGCTCTCTGAAGCATAGTTAGAATACTTGGCCATTCAGCTGAAGCAAGGACCTCAGTGTCTGGTACCTTATCCTGCCAGTTGATCTTAGAATCTTCCCAAGACAGTTCAAATGAAAGCAATTCAGTTTCCTGGCATGGTGCTGGTAGACTGTCCGTGTTTCACAAGCATGTAACAATGAGGTAAGCACAACAACTCTGTAGACCTTCAGTGCTGATGGAGCCACATTGATTAATGATAAGGACATGATCCTAGAGAGATGGGCTGAACACTTCCATAGTGTCCTCAACAGACCATCATCAATCAATGCTGAGGCTGTTGACTGTTTACCTCAGGTTGAAGTCAATCCCTCCTTAGCTGAACTTCCACCTGAAGAAGATATTTTGAGGGCCATTAGGCCCCTTTTATGTGGCAGAGCACCTGGTACTGATTATTTTCAAGCTGAGATTTACAAGGAAGAGGACCATTGCTCATACAAAAGCTGACTGAAATTTTCCAGATTACATGGCAAGAAGAGGTTATCTCCCAGGCGTTCAAGGATGCTTCCATTGCCCATCTCTGTAAGGGTAAAGGGAATAGATTGTTCTGCAACAATCACGGGGGAATCTCTCTCTTAGTCATTGCTGGCAAAATTCTTGCTAGAGTCCTCCTTAATGTGTGTATGTATAGTATATATGTATATATATGTGTGTGTGTGTGTATGTATATATATATATATGATCAATTGCTATTCCCCACTAGACAAGTAGTCAAAAGGATATGAACAAACAGTTCTTAGAAGACTTGCAAAGTATTTACATTGACATGAAAAAAATTCTCAAAATCACTAATAATAAGAGAAACACAATTCCAGACAATCCTGAAATTTTATCTTATAACCTTTGAACTGGTAAAGATGACAAAAAAATGGCAATATTCAATATTGGAGAGGTTGTGGGAAGGTAAATGTGCTGATGCATTTTTAGTGGAGCTGTGAAATGTTATAACCATTTTGGAAAGCATTTTGAAATTATCACCAATAAAGTGATTAGGATATTCATAGCCTTTGAACCCTGAACAGTTAATTTAACCTTTCTGTGCTTCAGTGTCCTCATTTATAAAATGAGGGTTCCTTCTAGTTCTAAACCTGTGATCTATTACTTTCATATACTAAAATGTGTTCAGTCATTTCCCACTTTGATTCTGTTGCTTTTTTTTTTGCTAGTATACTACAACAACAACAAAATGCTGCTATGAATATTTGTGGACATATTTTCTCTTTGTCTTTGACCTTTTGGATGTATACACCTAGTGTGATTTCTCTTGTTCAAAGGACATGCAGTTTAGTATTTGGGGGGAAGGGATCATAGTGTAATTCTAAATTACTTCAAGAACAATGGGCAGCTCCACCTAGCTTGCCTGAACTCCTCCAGTTGTTTTTTTCCTTTTGTTATCTGTACAAATATGATTTACAGTGGAGGTGGAACCTCAGAGTTGCTTTCATTTGTATGTTGTCTTATTATTAGTGCTTTGGAACATTAAAAAAATAAGACTATTGATAACTTGGATTTCTTTTGAAAACTACCTGTTTATATCCTTTGACCATTTATCTATTAGAGAATGGTTCTTTGTGTGTTCGTGTATCCCTTTTATGTTTTAGATATCAAACCTTTATCAGAGGGAATTTGTTCCAATTATTATTTCTAGTTAGTAGTTTTCTAATTTTTGCTTTTCATTTTGTAAATAAGTTTATACTTTTCATGTATTTTTGTTACTAAGAGGAAGAGCATATAAAGATTCAGTAACTACATTTTTCAGCAAATATTCAACTTGAGGTAATAGTCTTTTAAAAGGATGGAGAGTACTGAATAGAACATATAGTATTATGTTATCTTAATGGATTTAAATAAATCTATTACTCTAGTGACAGATATAGAGGCTTTAATAGTCTTATGAAAACAGTTTCATGGCTTGTAAAAAACAAAAACAACCTTCCCCACGAGCACCTTCATGATGTTATTAGTGATTATGATTGAAATTGTCCCAGATCTTTTTGCATATTAAAAACTCAAAAGTGTATATTTATTTAGGATAATGGTCAAATATGATACTTTAATTACATGCTGTTTTCCTCTAATTTTTATGATATTAATAAAAAGAGATAGTGTTGCTTTCAGTATAGATATCCTTAATATATAATTTAATCTGGTTCAAATACTTTTTGATATCTCTCTCCAAAGTATCATTTCTACTTCTGTTGTATGTCAATGTTCAAATGTGGTAATTCCTACGTCATGGATGTATGAAGACAGATTCCTATGGAAACATTGACAGACATTTTATTTTGCATTCATTTGTTATATTTCATCTATTTTCACTTATGAATGCACTTGGAGTCACGTAAATTATTTGAGTCTTTGTTTAAATTTATATTATCTTCCATTGCTTTTGTGCAGTTTTGTACCATAATACCTCTCATAATTTTTTTTTACTTCCATACTCCACAGAATGTTTTGCAAATGAACTTTTTATTCTAAAATAGCTGTCTCTTTACCCTTGTGAAGATGAAATATTTGCTTGTTGATAGGTTTTGGACTCTTTGGGCCTCTTTCTTTGTGAAAACTTTTATATTCATTAAACTTTTGAAGGAAATAGTGATATTTAGGGTTTTATAGCTTTTTTTTCTCTTTCCTGCTTTGACCCTGTTACTATTGACAGCATCACCATCCTTACAGTCTTTCAGAATTGCAACCCATGTATCATTCTAGACTTCCCACTGTCTCATCCTGCAAGGATATATACTGTCTTTTTGACTTTGACCTTTTGAAGGTATTGTGGCTGTTGCTAAGGACTCTTGATTTCACCTTTGCAACATTTTTTTGATCTCCTCTGATACTGCTATCACTTTGGTGCAGGCCTTAATCATCCCATGCTTAGACTATTGCAATAACCTGCTGTTTGGTTTGCCTGCCATGTGTCTCCTCATTCTTGTACATCCTCCATTCGAAGTGACTGCCAAACAAGTCTGACCATGTCACCACTATTCCCCCAGAAATTCTGGTGGATCCACACCACCTCTAGGATTAAACATACAATCGTCTGGTGTACAAAGCCTTTCATAACTTATGACTTCACACCCTTCAAACCGCCCCTCCCCCGCTTCCAGTTCTTATACCTTATGTTGTGCCACATGCGCTTTGATTCAGTGACATTGGCCTACTTACTGGTCCTTGAGCAAGTAACTCCACTCTCAGTTCTGGACATTTTCACTGGCTGTCCTCTATCCATAGAATGCTCTCTCTCTTTACTTGCCTGGCTTTTTTCAAGTCTTAGATAAAGTCTTATCTTCTGGAGGAAACCTTATCCAGTCCTCCTTAATTTTCATGCCTTCCCTCTGAGTCTATTCTTAATAATTTATCCGATATATAACTTGTCATACATAGTTTATTGAATGGTATCTTCACTAGATTGTGAGCTCTTTCAGGGCAGGGAACAGACTTTTTGCTTTGTATCTTCTTCTCTTCACACAATGCCTGACACATAGTAGGTGTTTAATAAATTCTTATTTTCTGACAAGGTTAAGGTAAAATTGTTGCAATGGTTTACATTGTCTGCTGCTCGTTAGTCTTCTGTTTTCATGATTTTTTAGTCCTTGTTCTTTTAGATGATCTGACCACATATGTATATATAGACATAACTTTCCTGTTAGTAACTTTGTTTCTTTTTAAGATCAGTTTCTTTTTTCTTTTTTTTCTTTCTTGTATGTGTGTGTGTGTGTGTGTATGTGTATGTATGTATGTGTGATATGTGTTTTTCATGTCCCATGTCTTCTGCTTCTGTTCTGGAAAAAATATTCATGGCAACTAGGCTTCTGTGTAGTCAACAAACTGGAGTCTATATTTCCCATATATTTTTTTTGCCATTTTATCTTTTATACTGAAATCATCTTGTATGAAAATATATGTTGATTTGATTTGAATTATTTTATCAAGTGCTTTATAGATTTCTTCTTCATCCTCTACATTGTATTTTGGTGTGTAAACTCATATTCATAATTTTCTTACTGTTTATATTCATTATGAACTCTGTAAGATAAAATGATCATGTGTCCTTGAAATGCTATCCTTGTTTCCTGTGAGCATATGATGAATAAACATTAACTCCTTTGTTTTCCTCTCCAAGGAGAACCCATAATTCAGCCTTCCATTCACTTGCAACTTCTTTTTGTCTTTGGCTTCATTTATGATGAGAACATTTAGAGTTAGAAGTTAAACTTAAAGTTAGACTTTAAAGGTAATTGAATCCAGTCTCCTCATTTTATAGGTGAGGAAGTTAAGGTACAGAGAGTTTGAGTTGTCCAGAATCTTGTAGTCAACAAATGTTTGACTTTAGATTTAAGCCCAGGTCTTTATCCACTATGTGGAGTTGCCACTCAATATTTGTGAAACTTTTTTTTTTCAGTAATCTATCAATTCATTACTGATAGGATCATAAAATTATAGCTCTAGACCTGGGAGAGATCTCAAAGTTTATCTATTCCAACCTCTCTTTAAAGATGAGCAAAATTGCACAAAGGTTTCATATTTCATGATTAAGCAAATATTTTCAAGGTGGCTTTGAAAGGGTATAATTTTTAATGCCCTGTCTTTTGCTACTCTTCCATTCTTAATGAGAGTAGAATTGAAGCCTGCCCAGGTACGAGGTCCTTTATTTCTTTTTCTTTGTTTCATGGATTGTCATAGCTAAGTAGTTCATTTTCTAATGACCAAACTACTAGTTATGAGCCTCTCATTTCGTAGGCTATTCCTTGGACTTAAGGTAGACTCATTCTGTTTCTGGTATAGTACTTGAAGAATTAATAATATTGTAGAGAGCACTAGCACTTAACATTTATCTTGCCTAGCCTTTGGTAACTCACTGAAAGCACTGAAACTGCTTAAGAATCTATCTCAAAGAGAAGATTTCAAAAGAATGAAAATGCCATAGTTGATAGTAATGATCCTACAGTTGGTCTTTATAAAATATTTATAAGAATGATTTAGATCAGGACTTCTTAACCTTTTTTTAATCTCATGAACACTCTGGGCAAACTAGAAGTCTCTGGATACTTCAGAATAATGTTTTTAATTTTTAATACATTTACATTATAAAAAAATAAAGGATTTCAAAGGAAACTAAATTATATTGAAATGCAGTGTGTCTTAGAAGCCTTAATGCAGTTTTAAGCTCTTAAAGCTGACAGGGACACCCTGTAAAATTATCAAAATATAAGAAAAAAACAAGTAAGTTCATGAATCCTGGGTTTAGATGCTTATAGTGTACATCATTGATACACATGAGAGATACAGCAGTTGGGCATTCACAAACTTACAAGTAAGTGGGGAGCAGTTTTATCTTCATGTCTTTAGTTCTTAGCCTGGCACTTAATAAAAGCTTAATAATTGCTTCTTGGTAGATTGACTATGTCTTGACAATCACATAATTCACTGAAAGGCACATAGAATACAAGAACTTGCTGTGTATTTGTTGATCTTTTAAAAAGGATATGAATTGGTAAAGCCAGTTGCAGCTTTAAAAATTTCTTCCAGCTGGGAGACACTCATGCGCATATTAAGATCAAAGAAGATTACTTGATGGATGTAACTACAGATACATCTTTGTTCATTATTAATGTAAAATACATTACAATACAGGCCAAGATGGCTGCCTGAGCAGAGGCAGGCAGAGTCTAACTCCTACATACCTACTCCAGCAAAAAGTTAAAAATCATGTTAGACTTAATGAAAATCTGTAGTAACTTCTTCTCTTCCCCAAATACATAAAAAGTCATTTGGAAGGGATTGCTAGCAAAGGGAGGGCATAAGTAAACAAGACTGCAGCCTCCCAGTGTGACCAGAGAGGAGTCAGAGATGTATAACCTGTGTTGCTGTGTATCCTAAGGCAGCAAGAGTGGAGGGCTCTGCAGGAGAGGTTTGGGATAATTGGAGGGGTACAGCACTACTAGGAGTAATAGTGATCAGCACAAGCACTGAAATACTCAGGCCAGGACAGCCCCATGCCCAGGAGCTCCAAGATCCTTAATACTTTGTCCTGAGATACCAGAGAATTCCCTGAAGAGCCAGTGCTCTGAAATGCAAAGATTCAGGGGACCAAACCTCAGTTGGAATAGATCAGCCTATACTCCATGTGACCCAAGATAAGACCAAGCAGGGCTGATGATCCTACCCTAAAGCACAGCAGGGAGTGCAGCCTCATATAAAACCCCCATTCAGAGACTAAGGCTGGAGAGATGGGTAAACCAAAGAAGACACTGAATACTCTAAAGAATTATTGTATATAGAGAAATACTTAAATTTCAGCCTACAAGAAAATAACCCTGTTACAACTGCAAAATGAAACTCAGAACAAAAAAAATGAATTTTCTGTTATGACTGCATGAGTATCTAAAAGAAATGGAACAAGATAAAAAGTAAAATAAAAACTATTGAGGAAAAAATAGGAAGATGATTAAATAGCTTAGAAAAGAAAATGGTAAACATTTAAGTAAGAGATCTACAAGGGAATAGATGCTGTTTGAGCATTCCTGATGACAAAGTTATAGCTGTATAGGAACTGTAAAAGGCAAATGACAAGAGTCAAGAGAAAACAAGGGAGGTAAATTTATTTAACAGTTGGAAGGGTCTATATAATAGTAAGGCTGACCATCTAATAGGGAGAGAAGGAAAACAAGTGTCTCTCTTCAGAACCTTTTTCAAAGGATACTGAGGGAATTAAACAAGAAAAACTGAAGACCAAGGGGAATATTGGTTTTGTTTTGAGAGTGTTGAGAAGAGGAGGTGAAAAACAGCAATACATTAAGATAGATAGGGGAAATAATGGGTGGATCTGGTATTTCTCATAGTAGAGGGATGCAAGAGAAGAGTATACTGACAGAGGAAGGGATGGAAGTGTGGGTGTCGTATGAACTTTAGTCTTACCTGAGTTGTACAAAGGAAGGCTGAATACACATACACAATTTGGTGTACAAATGACATCAAATTAAACTGGGAAATAATAAGAAAAGCAGGAACTTAAAGGGGAAGATTTACTAAAGAGAAAAAGGTCACAAGCAAAACAAACTTCCTGATCTTGCTTGGTACATAATTTATTACCTAAATAAATACTTATTAATTCAGAGAAGAGTTTAAAAATACATGTGTGTAAAATATATTAAAAATAAATATTAAAAATTTGAGCCAGTACCATGAATTTCCTCTTTAATCAGATTTTCTATTTAGAATATGATATTTGGAACCTAGAAGAATGGAGTAGTCAAAAATAATCAGATATATTTAACTTAATGAAAATATTACTCTATGAATTATGGTGTTATGTAATATCAACAGTGTCTGTTGAGTGTTGTGTTTAGTTTTTATATAGTCTTTAAACTTTGAAATATATTTGAAAGTTAGTTTTATTCTAGATTTTTAGTTATTTTTAGCCTTTTTCCTTTCCCATAATACTCTTTATCAAACCAAAGTGGATTCAGTAGGTGAGATGTTTTGTATTTACTCTAGATGGAGTGTTTTATATGCTTTACTTATTTTGGGATGGAGTAGGAAGATGAATTAAAAATCAAAGATACTAAACTTTTAGTTTGGTGGTTTTCTCATACATAATGTTCAATTTTATATTAAATTATTATAGGAGAATGAAAATGTTATTTGTATTGTGATATTATGGAGCTGAAGAGTTAAATCAGTATTTTGTTTTAAAATGTGAAGATGAATGTTCCTTTAGAATTAGAGATTAATTTTGAAGTGAACTTATTTTTTCAACCCTTTGAATTTCAGGAACCTCCATTACTTCATCCTGAGGGGAAGTAACTCTGGGTTCTTAAAGACTTTGGCAGTATAGCACAAATTCTGTCTGATACTCACAACCTCTTACGGTTTTGAGTAGAGAGAATTTGATGGTTTGTGAATCTGCTAATCAAAGGCCAGCCTGGCTAAATTTGGAGAGGTTTACAATTAAATGAATGACCATTAGATGATGACTGTTTTTTCCATACACAGAAACTAACGTGCAGCATATATGGCATAGGAGAAAATTGGTCTGCATTAGTAGAGGGTGTCTCTACTATGCAATTTAAGTGCTAAAGTAATGTAACGAAAGTAAGAAAACTTAAAAAAATTGTAACATTGGAGTTTTGAAAATAACATGTTGCTACTTTCTCTTCTTGTTTAGGACATGTATTCCTTTGAGACAGAAGATCTTAGTTTAATACCTTACTTGGGTGATATAAAGAGATAATTCCAGTCATGAGTAAGTACAGTTCTTTTTTTTTATTTTGGAGATCTCAGTAGAATCTCTGTTGTTGTAGCTTTCTTAAATATTAAGTTACAGTGAGTAGGAAATTTATCTTGAATAGTTAGACCATTATACTATATTCCAGTATGATTTTTATATACTTGTAAATTGGATCTCATTTGTAGCTAAGATGGATTGATATCTTTTTAGATAGTGCGCTGTTAAAAAGAAACAAGTATATCTAAAATACATATTTTGTTAATATACTTTGAGAAGTTTGTATTTAAGGTGATGAAAATTTAATTCATCAGCTACATATATTACGTTAATACTTTATCTTAAATGTATTTCTCTTAGCTATTGGAAAATGATTTTTGGTGAAAAATATGTAGGAAAAAGTGAAAATTAGTGAGTTACATCAAATGTTTCTTATTAAATGTAATCAAGGTATAACATAACGTTAATATTACAACATAGCACTAACTTTGAACAGGAGTAATATCTTAATTGTTCAAATAAAATAACATTACATGATGACAAAGATAATATTTTCCTATCTTTTTGGGGATAGAGGAAGTAATATTTTCCCCTAAATCTTGTGGAATTTTTGTGTCATCTCAGAATTGACTATAATTTTAAGATCTTGTTGAGATATGACTTAAGGTTTTGGCGAAATTTTCTTTATTTGAAAAATGATATTAGGATTTTAGTCTTTGGGGAAAATATTCTTGTAGAATATACATGTGTGCATATATACTTAATATGTGCACATGTTAATTTCCGTGTGTTCAGCAAAATACAAAAACTTTTTAAAAATCTATTTAGCTTTTGTCTATTTTTAGAAATTGGTTTTGTATTTTGGAATAATATCCAAGATTTCTAGACTTTAAAGCAGGACACCAACCATAGCTTAAGAAATATGTGCTGGTAAAAATGACATATAAATAATCAGAACTTGAGTAAGACCATCATTCCATCATTTGACTTTTATGTTAAAAGTACTTTAAAATTTAGTTTGTTTTTGCATTCTCTAATGTAGCTTGTCATTCAGCTCGATAGTTCTCTTTGTTTTAGTTTGTTTTAGTTATTAGCTTGAGAGCTTAAAAACACAGGCTTTGTTTTTGTGAAGCCCTTGAAGGCTATGAGTCCTTTAATCACTAGAACAGTATTGTTGCTAAGAACTTTTTGTTGGTACATTTCCAGTAAAGCAAGGCAAAGTTATTTGAGAATTCTGGCAAACAGGTGCATTTAAATATAAGATAGGAATAGGAACTGGACTTCTGATTTCACATATTCATATAGGGAACTTTCTTCAGTGAGGAAGCTCTGTCTGCCAAAAGAGAGTCTCAGCTATTCTGCAAGTGATAGAGTAGTCAGTTTGTAGCAAATACGGGACCTGAACCCAGGGCTTCCTGATTCCAAGGCCAGTTCTGTGTTTGCTAAGCCAGGCCATCCCTCAAATAGAATTAGAAAGCCCTTTTAATTTTCCTTCCAATAGAATCAAATAGAATATATTGAAATACAGTGAAGATGGGAATCTGAATTAGTACAAGAAACAAAAGAAGGGAATGCAGTTGTAATAGAGGCAGCAAACATTTTTATGGTGTTCAAGCATTTTATAGATAGTCTTAGTTAAATTATCATATTTTGTTTAACTGTTGGTTTGCTTTGGCAAACCTGCAACCCTACTTTGTTCCACCAAGCACTTTCTCTCTGCCATCTTAAGTGTTGCTGACTGTTGGAGAAAATTATACAGCTATGCTGACTATGTCCACTACAACTATGTTACCATATCTCAGTTAGGCTCTTCTGTTTGATAAGGTTTTTATTTTCTCCTGAATGATTCTATCATACTTCCTACTGGGGCTACTATAAACTATTTTTCTTCTCAAGTCTTCTCAAGACTTTAATCTCCCTTTTTAGCAAAAGATCTCACCTCTTAATTTGCTGAGAAAGAGGCTTGTTTAAAACTCCCTCATTTTTCCCTCCAATTCCACATCTCTCCTCTTTTGCTTTACATTGTGAAGAAGATACTCTGTTCCTTATACTGCTAACTATTTGTGCCGTTGATCTCATCCCATCATATTTAATTTGACTTCGATCATTCCTGCTCTCATTTTTGATCTTTGTTGTTGTCTCTCTCATATCTGTCTCTCCCTTTATAAAACCTTTACTTAATTTTAACACTTCCTTATATTTTCATATGTATCTTCTACTTTTCATAGCCAGATTCCAGAAAGCACTCTATACTCATCACCATCCTTTTCTGAACTCGTAGTAAGTTTCTGGACTGGACCAAGTGTATAGCAGTTTTACTTTACTTATGACCATCTTTCATCTTTCATTTGATGGTTTCTATCAGCAAGAGCAAATGTTACTTGTCAATGTCTATATGGTTTGCAAAGCACTTTATATATTATCTCATTTTATCCTCAAAATAGCCTTGTGAGATAAGTACTATTATCATCATATCTATTTTTACAATCAAGGAAACTCACTCTAAGAGATTAAGTGATTTGCACAGAAACACATAGCTAGTAAGTATATAGCAATTTTACTTATGACTACCTTTCATATCATTTCAGCCATTTCATTGATGGTTCCTACCAGTGAGAGCAAATGATTTCCCTTGACATTTTCAATTTTTATTGCTGAAAACTGCTGCCATCTGTAATGTGGCAATATAATGTTAGTGGATAGACTTCTGTTCTTGGAGTCAAGGAGGACTTGAATCCTGTCTCTGACACTTAATAGATATGTGACTATGGGCAGATCATTTAACCTTTTTGAGGCTCAGTTGTTTTATCTGTAAAATAGGGATTAAAATAATATATACCCAATGCCATGATATCTAAGTATTTAGAGAAAAAGCTGACTGGATTATGAGAAAATCTAGATCATAAAGCAATAATTGTAGTTGACTTAAACATGATCTTTTAAGAACTAGGCAAACTTAACAGAAAGACTTAGTGATTTTTAAATGGGAATCTTAAGGACTATGCTTTTTTTTTTTTTTTTTTTTCAAAATTGTGTTATACCTATATAAAACCTGATAGTGTTCTGGATCATAAAGAACTGAAAAACAAAAAAGGGAAAACTTTACGAGTTATAGGGATAGAGATAGAAACTGGACCTGTTGTAGAAATAGGGAACTTCCAGGTGAGGAAACTCCTCTTACCAGAGCAGGTCAGAAAAAAATGCACTAGTAATAACAGTGATAAAGTTTTTCAGGCCAGAACTTTTTCTGCAGCTTTAAGTTCTAAGAGAGCTGCTTAGAGCACTGAGAAATCGAGTGATTTGCCTAGGGCCATTGAATTAGTATGCATTAGAAGGAATGAAAGCCATTACTCTATCCAATATGCCATGACTACCTCTTAGAGAGAACAATGCAATAAAATAAAACTTAGGGAAGTATGATCAAAAGATACACAATTAGAGATTAAATAATGCTATCCTGAAAAGAGTAGATATCATAGAATAAGATATCATAGATCAAATAGAGGTAGGAGCAACATTTGTGCAATCTAGGGAAGATTGTTCCCTCCTACCCCAAAGACAATGAAACCATCTTTGAGGCTTAATTAAATTGATTCAGGTAAGTAAGATTTGAATGCTTGACATAACTTCCTGATCATTTAACTATAAAAATCTAGTGTGTGATAAGTCTGGAGCTTCTCAGATTTGATGGACTTTCTATTGTCATTTGAATTATTTGATAGAACAGGTCTCCACATAGAGTGAAAGGGTCCGTGTCCAACTGAAGCAGCACTGTATATTTGCTGAATATCCTTTCCATGCTATTAAGTTAACTTCCTTTACTTAAATGTTACATGATTTAGAAATCTTTCATTTGATTCTAATCCTGAGCCTGACCCACCAGGTTGGCCTGAATCAGGCTTGGCCCTGGAGTGTAAATAACCATTTAAGAAAATGATAAGTGACATAATCTACCAGAATTTTTGAGATATAGCTAGAGTATCCCTTGGAAGAAAGTTTATATCTGTAAACGTTTGTATTAATAGAATAGAGAAATAAGTGAGTCAATGACTTGAGTATTCAATGAAATTGAATAGGAGAAAGTACAATATGACTTGTTTCCTTTGACCTAATATCAGATATTTATCTCATCAATTTCAAAATGTATTGCTCAGTATATTATATTATTCTTTTACATAGTTGACTGTGCTAGTGATTAAAAGATTCACTCTTAATATTCCAGTGTACTGGCTCCTTTTTATTGAGGTTGAATTCATTTTACTAAATAATTTTGAAATTACAAGCTTATATATATTCCTTGATATTTTTCATTTCTCACTCATACATGAAGGCACAGCTCAGTAAGCGATGATAATTGTCTGTTCTTATAGCCAGTAAATTCGCAATTCCTACAAATGGTTATGAGATCCAGTATTTTCCACAGAGCCTGTGGACAGCTGTGTCATATCATTTTTTGGATAGAATAAAAAGAGACATTTGGCATAAAGAATTTGATCTTATGAATATATGTGATAAACAATATTGTGTAGCTGTCTTCTGGTTTCCAAGAAGTATGAAATTGCTATTAAATTATTGCACCACCCTCCTTCCAAAAGTACTCTAAGACTTCCATCTTTTTTGCTCTTCAGAAATTATAAAAAAATTTGGTGTTATGCTTTCAGGGAAAATGGGAAATAGTGTTTCCTTTGTCACTTTCTTTTCCTTTCTTATCTTCCCTGAAGTCTGAAGTTTTACAGGAGTATGAAGGAGCACAAATTTAGAGCTAGAAGGGAACTTAAAGGTTATCTATTCCAGTATCTTTTTTTTCAGTGAATAAATTGAGGCCCAGAGAGATTAAGCAATTTGCCCAAGGTCATATAAGGTACCATCAAGTTAGAAGATCCAGGATTCAAATCCAAGACTTTTCTGTTCAAGCTTTGGTCAGGAAATTGCTGTAGTTTATTCTTTTCACTTCAAATCCCAAACCACAAATTTATTGACTTTTATACTGAAAAATTTTATTAAAAACCCAGAATTTTGTTAAAAAATACTTTTTAATTGTGCCCTTGAAATTAGGAATAAAGTAAAATATGAAACTTAGCATAGGTAACTCTTTTTTAAATGTTTGCAGAAGGGAGAAATAATAGCGTCTAGAACTTGGGAACCAACCATTCTCTTGTTTTCTGCACAGTAGACTGTATTTGAGGTATTGTGTTTAGGGTTCCAGATTTAAAAAAAAAACAAAAAACCCAGAAACATTGCTAAGCTGGAAGATATCTGGAGAAGGGCATCCAAGATGGTAAGAGTCCTTAAGTTCATGCTGCTATATAAGGCTAAGTTGAAGGATCTGGGGAAGTTCAAATTAGAAAAGAGAAAGTTGGAGAGGTGATAGATGACTTTAAATATCTGAAAGGATGTTTTGTGCTAGATGAATTAGACTTCTTATAGATTGCATAAGGCTGAGGTAGAAGCAATGGATCAAAATTATAAAGAAGAAAATTAAGCTTGATGTCAGGAAAAACTAACAGAGCTATTCCAAAGTGGTCAGTCAAGTGGCGCAGTAGATAAGAGTGCAAGACCTGGAGTCAGGAAGACTCCTCATCTTCCTAAGTTCAAATCTGGCCTCAGAGGCTTACTAACTGTGTGATCCCCAGCATGTCATGTAATCCTGATTATCTAAGTTATTTGTAAAAGGAGCTGAATAAGAAAATAGCAAACCATTCCTATATCCTTGCCAAGAAAACCCCAAATTTGAACATGTGGAATTGGACATGACTGGAAAACAACTGAACAGAATTCTAAGGTGGCATGGATTACCTTGGAAGATGTGTGTTCTCTTATATCAAAAGTCCTCAAAGAAAGGCTGATGACCTCTTGTTGAATATGTTGTAGTCGGTAGCTACAGCAGTAAAGAAGAGGAGATCTTGGAACACAGTTTTCTGGAAAGCAAAAGATAAAGGTTTACAACCAAGAATATCTTTTCTTTATAGACTAAGTACAGGGAAGTATAGTAGATAGACTACTGGACCTGAAGATGGGAAGACCTGAGAACAAATCTGGCACCATACATTTGTTAGCTCTGTGATCCTGGGCAAGTCTTTCAACCTGTTGGCCTCAAGTTTCCTTATTTTTGTAAAACTGGGGTAATAAGAGCACCTATCTCCCAGGGTAGTTTGTGAATTTTAAATATGATAATTTGTGAAGTGCTTTGCAAACTTTACAATGTTTTATGAATACTGTTGTTGTTATTATATATAATCTTATGAGAAAAATGGACCTTATTTGGAATGAAGAAGTTTGAAGTATTCTTAATGAAAATATAAGAGCTGAAGAGAGACATTGAAATAAACACACAGGGTCAAGGGAAAAAAAAGACAACTGGAAATATTTCGATGGGGCTATATTATGTTATTCATATATAATACATAATGTCAGTCTCCTTTAGTTCCATGTCCAGATCATACCCTCGGGGCAACTAGGTGGTGTAGATAGAGCACCAGTGCAGGAGTCATGAGGACCTGAGTTCACATCTCACCTCAGACACTTGACACTCACTATCTGTGTGACCTTAATAAGTCACTTAACCCTGATTGCCTCATCTTGGGTCATCTCTAGTCATCCTGACAAATATCCAGATGGTCACTGGATTCAGATGGCTCTAGAGGAGAAGTGAGGCTAGTGACCTGCACAGCCCTCCCTCACTCAAAACAAATTCAAGTGCAAGTCATGTCATTGTTTCTCTAATGGCATGGTCTTCTTTGGCAACGAAGGACGAGCACACACACAGATGTGCCCTCTATCTGTAGGTGTTCCACAAGGTTGGACTCTCTTATCTTCTTCCTCCATATTATATCACTTGGGAATCTTATCAGCTCCCCTGGACTTAATTACCATCCTGGAGCTGAAGATTCTTAATCTACTTTATTCTGCTCCAACTTCTGTGGTCATCTGAGGCTTGCATTTCCAGATGCCTTTCATACATCTGGAACTGGGTGTTCAGTGGACATCTTAAACTTAATGTGTCCAAAACAACTATCTTTCCCTCTTAAAACCTTCTCTTCCCCCCACCTACCTTATTATTGCAGAAGGCAACACTATCCTCCCATTCCACCAGGCTCACAGTCTTAAGTGTCATCCTTGACTCCTCACTCTTTCTCACTTTCCCATATCTCTCCAGTTTGTTGCCAAGATCAGTTGATTTCACCTTTGTACCATCAGTCAAATGCCTTCTCTCCTGTAACACTGTCACTCTTTTGGTACAGGTCTTCATCACTTCACACCTAAACTATTGCAATAGCCTATCCCAAGTCTTCATTTCAATCCATCTTCCATTCAGTTATTAAAGTAAATTTTCTTAGAGTGCAGGTCTGATCATATCACCCTCTTACTCGGTAAACTCCAGTGACTCACTGTCACCTTAAATACAAAATCCTCCCTCTATAGCCCAGCTTCTCCTACCTTTCCAGTATTCTTACACCCTTTCTCCCACCACATACTTTTTGATCCAGTGATCCCGGTCTTCTGTCTCTTCCATGAACTCTATCTCTCAGTTTTGGGTATTTTCTCTGACTCCCATCTTCCCTGAATTCTCTTTTTCCTCAACTCCGCCTGTTTACTTCCTGCCTTCTTTTAAGTCCTGATTGTATTTTAATTGTATTTTCCAGAGCCTTTCCCAGCCCCTCTTGATTCCAATGCTTTTCCTCTGTTAATTATTTCCTGTTTATCCTATATGTACCTTGTTTGTATATATGTATTTTCATGTTGTCTCCTCCATTAGAATGTGGGCTCCTTGAAAGCAGAATTGTGTTTTGCCTCTTTTTGTATTCATAACCACTTAGCACAGTGTCTTGATACATGGTAGGTGCTTAATAAATGTTTATTGATCTATTGGTGATGAAGTGCTTCTCATAGGGGGAGTAAGAAATAAGACTCTCTTCAGAACCAGAATTCTAGGATCATTGATGGAGTTAAGTAAGATAAATTGAAAGTTTGAGAGTAGTTTTATTTGGTTTTGTTTGGCTTAAAAATAGAAAAATGGAAGAGAACATTGAACATATTAGGGAGAAAAGGAGGAGGAAGGGGAAGGAATTACTGTCTCATATATTCAAGGTATATAAAACTAATATACAAACACAGAGTAAGTTGTTAGGGGAGCTAGTGGAACATAAACCTCACTTCCATTTTAATAGACGAGTGTTGAACACACACTCATACATATAGAATTTGATGTAGAAATAAATCAGAATTCACAGGGAAATGGATGGGAACAGAGAGAGGAGAGGGGAGAAGATGCTTAAGAAGAGAGATTAATTATAATAACTTTAAAGAGTGACTCCTGAAGAGAGGATTAAATGAAAAAAAAAAAGTAAAAACGTGATTGAGGGCAGGGCTAGGAGAAATGAAAAAGAGCAGCACAACCAAAACAGTTTCAGTTGGAAATCATAAGTATTATGTACACTCCTCTTTAACCAGCTTATTCCCCTTTGTAAAGAGGTACAGAAGGGGTGGAGTGGGATGAATAGAGGCTAGAATATAAAAGGGTAGAAATCAACAGTCATAATTGTGAACATGAATGGAATAGACTCACTTTTAAATTGAAGAGGATAATAAATTAGATTAGAAAGTAGAACTCAACACTATGTTCAAAAGAAGTTTGTTTGAATGATAAAGATTCATATATAGTTAAAGTAAGGGGCTGGAGAGAATTTATTGATCTTAATGTAGAGTCAGAAAAACCATGAGATTGAGACTGGTTCATCTCATCAGCTCAGAAGTTCTGAGGTATATGAGGAGAGGAAGAAAGAAGGTGGAGGTAAGAAAGGAAGGAGGGAGGGAGATAGAGAGATTCTGAGATACCATAGATAATGAAAAAATCAATACCGTATATATATCAAATAGTATATATAATATATCAAATATATATTAAAATAGTATATTATAATATATAAAAGAAAATTTAATTGTAGGAGAAATGGAGAGTAAAATTAAAATAGTAGGGGACTACAGTGTAATGCTTTGGATATAGTCAAACTTGACAAAAATTTGTAAGAGAAATTAAAGATTAGAATTTTATAATATTCTTATAAAAACTTACTAAGTTAGATATAATAGATCTCCGGCAATTACTGAGTGGGAACAGAAAGGACTGCACATATTTTTCAGCTGTTGTGGCATTTTTAAAAAGTTTTTTGTTTTGTCTTTCAAGATATTTGCAAATTACCCTTAGTCTGTGAATGGTTTTTTGTGATCCAATGAAACAAATAATAACTACAATGACCTCACCTGAAAATGCATGCCATGTTTGACATTTGTAGTACCTTCTGCACCTCTTTATTTAAAAAAAAATAATTAACAATTTTTTTCCCTTTCTCCCACCACATCTCTCCTGCGTGGTAAAAAAAAAAAATTTATGTAATGGATATACAGTCAGCAAAACAAATTTCTTCATTGGTTTTCTACACTGATGTCTCCTTCTGTGCTCTGAATCTGTTACATATCTCTCAGGATATGGATAGTGTGTTTAGTCATTGATCATTTGGCATTACAGCTGGTTATTGTGTTGTTAATAGTCCTTACAACTTTCAAAGTTGATTTTTTCTTCATATTTTTGTGGTTATTGTACAAATTATTCTCCTGTTTTTTTAATTTTGTTCTTTATTCATTTTCTTATATCTGATCATTTTTTGATATGTCTATCAGTAATATAATTGATCATATATTGGAGAACAAGTACCTCATAAATATATGTAGAAAAGCAGAAATATTATACATGTTCTTTATTGATCATGAGGAATGCCATTAAATTGACATTGAATCATTAATGATTTTTTTTTTCCTGGAGCCTACATGGATCTATGAACTAGACAGCACTTTTTTCCCATTTTGAAGAAGGAAGGTTGTGTGGGCCTTTAGAGTGTAGCTCTCTCCCCATCGCTAGCTTCGAACTGGCCATATGACAATTGACTTATGACTTCATATTATATGAGTTAATTTTCTTATTTTTACTTGAAGTTTCTTATATTTAACTTAAGAGATTTAAATTATATTGTCTCATTATTACTTTAACAAAAATAGTACGCTTCTCTGGTTTTTATTAGTGTTCAAAAAAATTGTATTGGAAAACAGGAAGATTTAGATCCAAGTAGTTACTTTTTTAAAAAAGTTAATCGATTTTTTCATTGGTTTCTCCCCTCCACCCCCAATTTTAATGTTATCCTTCTCCCTTACCTACACTGAATAAATAAATAAAAGTAGGAGCTAGTCTTTTTTGGGGAAAAATAACAAATTTGATTTATAAAAAGAAAGTAAACATAATTACCAATATTAAAAATGAAAAAGGTGACTTTATATCCAATGAAGAAGAAATAAAAACAGTCATTAGGAACTCTTCTCAACTCTTCTCATTCCAGTAAAACTGACAATATAAATGAAATGGATGTATATTTACCAAAATATAAATTTCCCAGATTAATAGAACAGGAAGTAGAGTCCTAAAATAACCCTATCTTAGAAAAAGCAATTGAATAAACTATAAATGAACTCACCAGCTAAAAAAAATGTTTTTTAAAAAGCAGGACAATGATTTAAAAATGAATTCTACCAAAGATTTGAAGAACAAATCATTCCAATACTACATAAACATTGAAAATACATTTAAAGAAAGGAACCTATTAAATTCCTTCTATGAAATACTTAAAATCCCGTGTGTATATATGTATGTATATATGTATGTATGTGTGTATATATGTAATATATATTACATATACATGTATATATTACACACATACATGTATATATTATTCTCCTGTTTCTGTTAATTTTGTTCTCTATCAGTTTTCCTATTTCTCTGATCATTTTGGGGCATAAGTCTAGCAGTGGTATAATTGACAACATTTTAGGGAATAGTTTCTACCTCTGCATTTTAATTTCAGCTACATTGTAATAGATTCTGCTCCAGTTCCATATTTTAACTCTCTTTATATTTTTCTATTTCAAGTGTCTGGTAAACAGCATGTTGGATTCTGGTTTCTAAATGCATTTTGTTATCCTTTTCCATTTTATGAGTGAGTTTATCCCTTTCACATTCATAGTTATGATTACCAACTGTATTTCTCACCATCCTATTATTTTGTACTTATCTTTCTCTTTTTTCCTTGCCCTCTGTTTTGCTTCTAATTCCTTCCTTACTATACCTTTCCTCTTATTCCCCATGTTTCTTTTAACCCTGTTCTTTCTTATTTTCCTGTTCTGTATCTATGTTTTTATGTATATTCTTCTATCCTTTAACCAGTTCATATGAAGGTGAGGTTCAAGTGTTATCTGCTCCATTCAATTGCCATCTTCTTGTGTAAAGTCTTTTTTGTGCCCCCCCATATTATGTGATAATTTCTCCTATTCTTTCTCTCCTTTCCTCCTCTCTCCCATTTCATTCCTGTTTCTCTTTCATGCCTTTCTTTTTTCATTTGAGATCATCCAAACAATGGAATCACACCTCTGACGATGATTAAGTTTTGAGTTGCTCCATGTGTCATCTTCCCATATTAGAAAGTAAACAGTTTAGCCTTGTTTAGTCCTTGATGATATCTCATTCATATTTACCTTTTTATGTATTTTTTGATTCCTTGGATGACATGTCACATTTTCTACTCAGCTCTGGTGTTTTCATCAGGAATGCTTCAAATCCCTTAGTCTGCTAAATGTCTGTTTCCCCCACCCACCTCAGTTTTTTGGGGTAGGTTATTCTTGGTTGTAAGCCTTTTCCTTTTTGCAGTAGCACATTCTAAGCTCTCTACTACTTTTTAATGGTGGCCTTTGTCTACACTTGATTATGGCTTCTTACTACTTGAATTCTTTATTTCTGACTGCTATCAATATTTTATTTGACGTGGGAGCTGGATTTTGGTTGTATTGTTCCTTTGAGTTTTCTTTTCCTTGGTAATTGGCCAGTTGATTCTTTCATCTTTTACTTAACCTGCTTCTAAGATGTCTGGACAGTTTGCTTTTATAATTTCTTGAAATATAATGTCTATAGCCCTTGCTTTTTGTTCTTGACTTTCAGGTATTACAGTGTTTCTTAAATTATCTGTCATAGATTTGTCTTACAGGTCACTTTTTTCTATGATAGATTTCCACTATTTCTTATATTTTTTTAATCTTTTGATATTATTTTGTTATTTCTTAATATCTCATGGAATTATTAGCTTTCATTTGTCCGATTACAATTTTCAAAGAGGTTTTTTATTAATTCACATAATTCTTATGTATCATTTGCCAAAGTATAGCTTTCTTCCTTAGTTCATTTCTGTTTTCCTATTCTTTCATCTACTGCTCATTTGATTTTTAAAATCATTTATAGCTCATATTTAAACTTCCCTTATTCTTCCAGGAATTCTTGTTGGACTTCTGTTCAAATTGCATTTTTCTTTGAGGCTTTACTTATAGATTTTTCAAGTCATTCTCCTCTGTTTTTGTGTTTTGCATTTTCCTATCGCTATGGTAACTTTTTATGGTGCGATTCTTTTTTATTTTTTGCTGTTTTTCCAGCCTACTTCTTGACTTTGGACTTTATGTTAGTGCTGAGGCTTTGCATGCTTGTCATTGTGTGTGTGTGTATGTGTGTGCGTGTGTGTGTATGTGCGTGTGCGTGTGTGTGTGTGTGTGTGTGACATTCCTGGCTTGAGCTTTTGTCCTCTTGCATCCTTCTGCTGCTTTCAAAACTTTCACTAGAATCCTATAAGTTTTTAGTACCCCCAAGGTGGTGTGATCTGGGAGGATATCTTTTTCACTGCCCTTATGGTCTGACATTTGCAAGTTACTTAACCAGGTTTGGGTGTATTGGGTTAATTTCTGGTTGGGAGTTTCATTTGACTGCTTTTGGAAACTTGCCAATTGTTTACCTGTTGGTAATCTCTATAGGTTCATTCTGACTGAACTGCCAGCTTCTTTTGGTTTGAGATGTGCTCTGTTCCAGGGGTCAGAGCCACACAATTACCTTTTCCTTTCTGGAATCATGCTTAGTACATAGTTAAGAGCCTAACCTTGAGACCACTTCTCTCTGACCTAGAGCTGGTTAATAGGTGGTATATTTCCCAGTTCATACCCATTCATGCATCTTGTTCAACCATCCTCTGAGATCTCTTTATGCCCTGGGCTTCCTTATTTGGTACCATTTCTAGGCTTTAGCCTTTTTCCTGAGAACTGGAATGTTCCCTGCCATCTCATACTCTCTTGGCCTGATTCCACCCCCCAGTGTCTACAGACCTCTCTATTCCTCTCCCTTAGTGACACTGGTCTTGAAACATGACTCTGACTTCTTTTGGGCTTTTCTAATTAGTTCATTCTCTAAATCTTTGTTGAGGAAGTGTGAGGGACTATCTAGCCAGGGGTGGGGAAATCTGTGGCCTGATCTAGACACTGACCTTTTTGCTTTGTAAGATTGGGGGTCAGGCGAGACAGGGAATTGAACAGGGGAGCCTTGGTTCAATTTGAGTTTCTCTTATCAACATCTGAAAGGCATCTCCAATGGAGTAAGAATCAATTCTAAATCCCTCAGGATATTAAATATTTAAATACAGTATAATTTTTTGTTTTCTTTTCCTAAAATATAAACTACTCACAACTAATTTCTTAATCCTTACATGGGAATACTTTGACAAAGGTTAGTTCTTTCTCATAACATGGCACTGCTTATTCTTTGGCCTGATAAATGTTCTTTAGCTAAAAATGGAACAGATGAATACATTGAGATTCTAATTCTCATTAAGTTTTAAAGATTTATGGGACACATGGGATGTTAATTTGAAAAGTTAAACTTCTGATCATAGAATGCTCCTAAAAGTTTTATGACTGCAAAGAATTGACTTTAATTAAAAGCCAAAAAATTAATTTAGACTATTAGTCAAAATAGGAAATGTAAAAATCAATTTATCTACCTTTGAATTTTACTTAAATGATGATTATGTTGCAAATTCTTATGGCTCATTGTTCTTCAAAAACTTTTTTTGAAGGACTCTAAATAAAATATTAATTAAAAATGGAAATATCTTAATTATAGATTAAAAGAGTCAGGAGATTTCAGCTTGTATCTTTTAATTTAATGACTGTTCTGTGTGTCTGCTGGATACTATATTCCCCATGGCATTATCTAGGTGGTTCAGTGGGTAGAATAGGACTTGGAGTCAGGAAGACTTGAGTTTAAATCCTGCCTCATATACTTACTTAGCTATGTGACCCTGATTAAGTCACTTAGATTCTCACGATTTCAGTTTCTTTATCTGAAAATGTGGATAGTAATAGTAATTGCCTCACAAGGCTGTGGGGAATCAAATGAATTAATATTGAATGTGATTTGTAAACCTTAAACTACCATATAAATGCTCTTTATTACTATTATTAGTTACTACTAGTATTATCATTATTATTATTCTCCTCCCCCAGTGTCATGTTTGGAAGGTAACTTATATTAACTATAAAATAGGATACAATTCATCTCCTTTATTCTCCAAAAGATAGACACTATCAAACAGGCTGTAGTCAAGAATGCCCTGATATTACTGAGGTTTTTTGAGAGCTGAATTAAGATTTGTTTTTCAATTATGTATAAATATAACTTTGTTTGAAAATAAAATTGTAAGTTAAGTTCTCTGTATATATATGAAGTAAATTTTCCTAAAAAATTTAGATTTCCTAAGGATTTGTTTTTCTTTCTGTCCCAGTGTTGTCTTACGTGGGGGAAAAAAGTGGTATTCTACCTGTTTTCTCCTACCTACTCTCACAAGTTTGACACAACTGAAGCACCTGTATGGAAGTAAAGTAGCTGTCATCCATTCTCCTGTTGCCTTACTCTAAGACTGGTCTAGTTCGTTATAAAAACAAGGAAGCCAACATACACGGGGGGCCTGCTATCTCAGGTTCTTTGATCTGCTTTTCTAAAAGGAAGTGCAACTTTAGAGAAGTAAACGATCACTTTAATCAAGCACCCTGAACTTCAGAGAAATAAAGATCAACAGACAGGGCTTCCAACTCTCTGACATACATCACAGATCGACACATTACTGTCTGACTATACATACATAGTTACCAGAGAGAGAAGCACAAACATCTGGGTTTTCAGAGCCAGGAAGGCTCCTTAGCAGCTTCACTGAGTCTCATCTGACCAAACAAAACACTTCCAGTCAGTAAACCTCAAAGTAAAACCTCACCCTCAGAGTATTTATACATTTTTTAGAGTCAGAGGGCATCACAACCCTTGAGAACCAGTGCCTCATTAGAAACCTAGCAAAAGGTGTAGGCCTTCCTACAGATATTCCCTAATCAAACTCCCCTTAATGGGCAGACCCATTAATGGGTGGGGAATTAATTAAAGAATTAATTTTCTTTAATCACATTAAAATAATTACAAATACATATACTGTTTCTAATTAAAGAAACTCTTGTTTCTGTACTTTACTCCTAGTAAAGACTCTTATTTGATAAAGGCAAGATTCAATCAGAGGCACTTGATTATACTAAAACAAAAATAGCAGAAGATCTTACTTTGCTTGCCATTACATTCATTTACTTTTTAAAAAATAATCTATTGAGAGCCTTCTATATAGTTAGAGTTTTGTTAGATTCTATAATGGATAGATTATTACTTAAGGAATTGTTTATGTTCTTCAAGGAACTTATCGTTAATAAGGGAAATAACTATATAAATAATGATGGTACAACATAGTACATAATAAATGCCATATAAGCGATATAAAATGATGTGAGTGGAGAAATTATTTCTAACTTGGAAATGATAAGGGAGAGTTTCATAATTCCAGATAGGAAAAATTGGGGTTGAGATTGAGATATGTCTCTGATTTGTAGTAGTTTTTGTCAAGAAGACCTTAAAGATATTAGGGTTGTTTAGAGAAAGGAATAGAATTGGCATCATTCCCTTTCATGTGCTTACATGCATCCTCTCTGGAGAGCAGTTGACAATATCCATTAGAATCTTGATTGGGTGATGAATATGGATTAAATGAACAAAGGTACAAGAACTATTACAATTCCCCTATCCCAACTACTCAATGGGAAATATGAGTCTAAGAATCTTCAGGAGGAAACCAGGTTTTAAGTGGAAAAAAAAATGGAGGGACCAAGAAAGGAAAAAGTTTAAAATTAAAGATTGTTGCTGTTGTTGTTTTTTTTTAATCTATGGAACAGACATTCCAGAGAGCACAGTGGAAGGGCTGAGTAGCTTTAGTTTGAACGGTTAGTAGGTTTGGGTTGAAGGAGATGAGCATAAGGTAACATGGATGAGCATAAGTCAATGGGTTGTAGAAGATGGAATTTTAAAATGGCAGCTGGGGGTTCATAACTACCAGAATTAGAAGCATTCAACAATGAGAAATTCGTGAGCTGAAAAGGAGAGATATAAGATGATAACCAGCAGGAAAGCTGTGGTCTAGTGAGAGTTTTGTATCTTTTTTCTAAGGATGGGAAGACTTGGGAGATTGTAGTCATGTGGAAAGCATCCATGAGATAGTGAGAGATTAAAGATTAGAGGAAAGAGAGGGGATTTAGGGAGGGCAGAGGAAATGGAAAATATTGGTATAAAGAGTGTGTGTATATATATATTTATATGTGTGTGTATACACTCATGTACATATTTACCCACCCACCCATATACATGCGTGTGCATACACACATATAAATGTGGATTGACTTAGGCATAGAGACAGGTCTCTCTTTCATTGGAGACTGTAGTAAAGGCGGAGATACTGAAGGGTGATATTAGAGAGTTGTGAGATGAGGAGAGAGGAAGAAGAGGGAAATTGAAGCAAATGGCTTTTCTTAATGGTTAAACAGTGAAGTGGCTTCATTCTGCTAAATATTGTATAGGAGGGAGATCAACTATGGAGAAAGAAGACCTGGGTTCATTTCCTCACTCAGTTACTGCTATATATATGATTGTGCGAAAGTCACTTAACTGTCTCTATCTCAGTTTCCTCGTCTGTAAAAATGTGTTTAGACTATGATACTATGAACCCTCTATCCCACTTCTTGGGAGTCTAAGATAAAAGGTCTTGGAGTAGATTTGCTCAAAAATATCGCCCCACCCACTTTACCAATTTTTTTTTTTTTACGAATAATTTTGCCAATTACAGATTGTTAGTTACATTAATACATGCTCTTTCAACATGTAAATACTATCTGGGAAGATTAAACTTTTTCTTTTCTACTAGTGTAAAGTACTCTAATCATGGCTGTGAGGGCTACTGCATTCAATTAGCAATACACTTAGAAAAGTGAGGCTAATACTATGAGGTAGAGATTTTGCTATTAGATTTCTGGGAATCAAAAGAAAGCAGGTAGAAGCGGATTGTAAAGATAAGCATTTATCTACTTTACATTTTGGGGATAGTTTTGGTAGTCACCCTCCTTATAATTGGTACTATAATTTTTATATATTTCCCTGGTGGAAAACTTCTGGAATAGATTCCCCTTGATTACTTAAGGCTCTGTGTGTGTGTATGTGTCTCTGTATTTTTATGTGTATGTGTGTTTATGCGTTTGTATATTCAATATTCTTAATAAAGATGTTGGTATAAACACATACATGTTTGTACATACACATGTGTGTACTTAAAAATTTTGACTTTGCTGGATTGTTATATTGAATTCCTTTGCTCTGAGATTGCAATGATAAGCCCAGATTATAAAGCTTTTATAATGGTGATCAAAATTTTCAGTAAGAAATTTTCATTCTGTAGCTAACATGACAAAACAGGAAAATGATAAATGTTGGAGAAGATGTGGGAAAATTGGAACACTAATGCATTTTTGGTGGAGTTGTGAATTGATCCAACCACTCTGGAGAGCAATTTGGAACTACGCCCAAAGGACTATAAAACCGCATTAGTACCCCTTCTAGGTCTGTATCCCAAAGAGATCATGAAGATGGGAAAAGGACCCACATGGACAAAACTCTGCATTAAAGCTCTTTTTGGGGTGGCCAAGAATCGGAAATTGAGGGGATGTCCATTAATTCGGGAATGGCTGAACAAATTGCGGACTTCAGAAGAACCTGAGAAGACTTACATGAATTGACGCTGAATGAAGTAAGCGGAACCAGGAGAACACTGGTTGTTGTCCTTCATTCTTAAAGAGGACTAAAATGACATCGCTATGCTGGAGTCAAGTTTCAGTGTTTCTGACTGTGGCTAATCAGCTCTATCACAGGTCAGGCACAAATAGTCCATGGGTACATTAGGGGTGGATTCTCTACATTTGCATATCCTTCATTTCCTTCGAGCTGTTTCAGCACTGCTTTGCTCATAGAGTACAGCTCCGTCTCTGATGAGGTTATGCCATGCTGAGTTGTCCTGTGCTGTTGTCTCCTATGTCCCACAATCAGTTCCAAAGTTCTTAAGAGAGCTTGAGAGTATGCTTGTATTGCTTCTGACCACCATATGAATGCTTGCCCTATGTGAGCTCTCAATAAAAGTCTTTTGGGCAAGTGTACATTTTGCATTCAAACAACATGACCAACCCATCAGAGTTGCACTCTCTGAAGCAGAGTTTGAATGTTTGGCAGTTTAGTTTGAGAAAGGACTGTAGTGTCTGGTATCTTATCCTGCCAGGTGATGTTGAGAATCTTCCTAATACAATTCAAATGGAAGCGATTAAATTTCAGTTTCCTGGTGTGGTGCTAGTATACCGTCCACTATACACAATAACAACAACATTGTGCAATGACCAGCTTTGATAGACTTAGCTCTTCTCAGTAATGTAGTGATCCAAGAGAATTCGAAAAGACTTATTATAGAAAATGTTATTCACATCCAAAGAACTATGGAGTCTGAGTGCCGATCGAAGCACACTATTTTCTTTCTCTCTTTTTCTTTTTCATGGTCTTTCCCTTTGGTTCTAATTCTTCTTTACAACATGACTAGTGTGGAAATATGTTTAATATGATTGTACATATATTGTCTATATCAGATTGCATGCTGTCTTGGGCAGGAGGGATGGAAGGAAGGGATACAAAATTGAGAATTCAAAATCTTATAAAAGTGAGTATTGAAAACTAAAATAAATAAAATAAATTTCAAATCTGAAAATAAGTTTTATTGACATCTTGAATTTTTCCTGTTGAATTGTTAAGTGGTACTTTGATCTCTGATTTCTTGAATATCATTTTTAGTATGAGTCCTTGAATTTGAAAATAAGGCCGTATGAAAATCTCCCAAAATATCTGTATTATGGCTGCAAATGGTTACTTTTGCATAAATCTTTGATGATCTTCAAGCTGCTTTGTTAAGCTTGAGCTCTGTCTGAACTACATTGATAACGAAAGCCTTGGTAAGCTCTCTATAGCTCAAGTTTCTATAGTTTTTTAGAGTACCCTTGAGAGGCAGGGTGGCATAGTAGAGAGCTGACCTCAGAAGACTTCTACCTCTGACACAGAGTGACTGTGTGACTTTATCCCTTAACCTCTCAGTACACTAGGTAACTCTAAAATTCTAAGTTCCAGAGAAGTTGCCAACATTGGTAGGAGTTTTCTAACATTGGTAGAAGGAGTTTTCTCATTTTGGAGTGACCTATACCATTGAAATCACAGGTTCTGCCCTTATCCCTATCTTATTTATACCATTAATACTTCACTTACCCCTTGCCCCGACTATTCACAATCCAAGTAGTAACACAGCAGTACTGAATCTCTTTAAGGGAACATCTGGTATTTTATAGAAGTGTACTAATCACACTTCTGTAAAGTTATTTATAAAACAAGGATCTCACCAGGTTATTCCCCTAATTAATAAACTCCAATGCTCTATCTGATCCTCTGATTAGTTTTTAACCTGCCCGCAGCTTATCTTCTAAACCTCATTTTTTTTGCTACCCTTCCTGAAATCAGACTGAACAGATTTTCTCTGTTTCTCACATATAACTATCTGTCTCTTTGGTTTTGGATCATGTCTTGGAACGTACTTCCTCCTCAACTCTGCCTTATATAATCCTCCTATTCCTTCAAAATGAAGTTCAAACACTGCCTTCTAAAGGAAACTTTTGAGGTAGAGTTGGTGGAGCCAAGATGGCAGAGTGAAGGGAGCCTTTGTTTCTGTCGTCTCCAAACACCCTTCTAGACAACTTAAAAAAGCATGTTAAATTGAATTCTGAGATAACCAACAAAGGTCACAATGAGTCCTTTTTCTAGCCCATGGCAATTGAGGAAGACAGAAAGAGAGGTCTGTGGACACTGGGCTGGGGGCTGGGCTGGAGGGCACTGTAGAAGCTGCATGGACTTGGGGCTTAGTCAGCAGCAGTGATGTTAGCACCAAGAGTGCCCATCACCCAGGGATGGTAAGGAGACAGACCTGGTCAGAAAGAAATTCTGAGGAGAGCCCTGTACGATTAAGGGGCATAGTATTGGGTGCCATTTGTCAACTACGTTACCTGTTACCCAGTTCCAGGGTGGAGAGGAGTGATTATGGTCAGGGACACTACTAGCAGAGCAGGGGCACTACCTGAGTAAATGACTAGAGCCCAGATCATGAAAGCAGCGGCCAGACTCTACTCGGGATCATACCATTTTGGAAGTGCTGAAAATTCATAGGCTCCCAGACTTGGCTTTGAGAGCAGCAGAACATTAAAGTTTTATGCTCAGACTAGTCATCCTTCTCCAGAAGGGAGCAGAGACCAATGCTGTAGTATAGAGTTAGGAAATCGACTAGAAAAATGAACAAACAATAAAATCCCTGGTGAGAGGGATCCTCAAGACATAAATTCAGAATAAGAAAATGATCTGCAAACATCTATAGTCTCAAAGAAAAGGAACATTGAAAACAAATCTAACAAGAATTTCTATAAGAGCTAAAGAGATTTTTTAAAAAGAGCAAGAAATGATTTTAAAAATCAAATGGGAACAGTGTAGGAATAATACATACTTCTGTGAGGCATCAAGAAACAAAGTCAAAAGACTGAAAAAAATAGATGAATATGTGAAATACTTCTAGGGAAAAAGAACTGACTGGGAAGATAGAACAGGAAGAAATAATTTAAGAATTGTTGGACTGCCTTAAAGCAATGATCTAAAGCTCAGACATCATATTTCAAGAAAATATAAAGGAAGACTGCACATATATGTTAGAACCAGAGGGCAAAGTTTAAATTAAAAGAATCCACTGATTACTTCCTGAAAGAGATTTCAAATTGGAAACAGACAAATTCCAAAGCTCCCAGGTCAAGGAGAAAATACTGTGAAGCAGCAGCAAAGACAAATTCACCTACCATGGAGTCACAGTAAGGATGGCACAAGATTTAATAACTGCCACTGCAAAAGAGCAGAGGGCTTGGATTAAAATATTCTGGAGTGCAGAGAATCTGGGATTACAAGCAAGGAAAACCTACCTAGCAAAATAGTATAATCCTGTGTGTGTATGTATGTGTGTGGGGTAAATGGAAATTTAATGAAATAGAGGACTTTTAAGCCTTCTTCCTGACAATACTAGAGCTAAATAGAAAATTTGACATTGAAACACAAGACTCAACAGAAGAATAGGGTAAAACTGTTAAACATCTTATGGAAAGGTGTGATATATGTAACCCTTAAGAATTGTATCATCATTAGGGCAGTCAGAAGGATTCTACTTAGAGGGTGTAGGTACAGTTCTGTTATGTTGGGATGTTCTCTGAAGAAGAATGGAAGGGTGAGAAAGAGGAATGTACTGGGGAAAGGGGAACAAAGAGGAAGATTGAAGAAAATTATTTTAGATAAAAGAGGTGCATAAGGAATTAAGGAAGAGTTTACAATATGGTAGAAAATGTTGGATGTGAGCGAGTGGGCAGTGTTTGAACCTCACCATCATATGAACCATTTCATAGAGGGAATATACATGCACATAAAGTTGGATATGGAAATTAATTTTACCCAACAGGCAGGTAGGAAGAGAAGGGACTAAGAGAAAGGAAGTGGTGATAAGAGGGAAGGTAGAAGAAGGATGGTGGTGGTCAGAAATCGACTTTTGAGGAGGTTTTTGTTGTATAGTGAGTTTTTAGCCATGTCTGACTCTTCATGACCTCATTTGGGGTTTTCTTAGTAAAGGTACTGGAGTGGTTTTCTATTTGTTTCTCCAGCTTATTTTATAAGTGAGGAACTGAGGCAAATAGTTAAGTGACTTGCTCAGGGTCACACAACAAGTAAGTGTCGGAGGCCAGATTTGTACTCAGGAAGTTGAGTCTTTCTGATTCCCAGACTAGTACTATATCCATTGCACTACCTAGCTGCTCTTTTGAGGAGGGGCAGGATAAAAAAAGAGGATAAATAGAATAAGATAGAGGGAAATACGCAGTTAATATTCGTAACTGTGAAAGTGACTGGGATGAACTCATAAAACAGAAGAGGATATTGGAGTGGATTAGAAACCACAATTCAACAATATGTTGCTCACAGGAGACACTTTGAAACAGAAAGACACACAGAGCAACAATGAAGGCCTTTCATATAATCTGTTATGCTTCATCTGAAATAAGAAAGACAGGGTAGCAGTCATGATTTCAGATGAAACAAAAGCAAAAAGATCTAATCAAATGGGATAAGCAGGAAAACAACATTTTGCTAAAAGGTACCATAGAAAGTAAATTAATATCAAGTTAAACATATATGAACCAGATGGCATAGCATCTAGATTCTTAAAGGAAAAGTTAAATGAGTCATAGGAGGAAATAGTAAAACTTTACTAGTAGGTGACCTCAATTTACTCCTCTCAGACTTAAATACATGTAACCATAAAAGAAGAAAGACTTAAATACATGTAACCATAAAAGAAGAAAGACTTTCAGGAGATATAAATAGAATTTTAGAAAAGTTAGATATGAGAGATTTCTGAAGAATGTTGAGAGGAAATAGAAAGGAGTATCCCTTATTTTCAGCTGTGAATGGCACCTACAAAAAGATTGACTCCAAAATAGGTCGTAGAAAGGCAACAAAGAAATGCAAAAAAGCAGAAATATTGATTGCATCCTTTTAAGATCACAGGGCAATGAAAAGTACATTCTGTTGAGGGTATTTCAAGCACAGATTAAAAATCATTGAAAGATAAATAGTCCAGTCCTAAAGAATGAGTGGATCAAAGAATAAATCATAGAAACAATGGATAATTTCGTTGAAGAGAATGACTACAATGAGACACCATATCAAAATCTGTGGGATGCAACCAAAACAGTATTTAGGGGAATATCATCTCTTAATGCTCACATCAATAAAAGAGAGAAAGAGCAGACCAGTGAATTGGGTGTGCAGTTAAAAAACAACCTTAAAAAAGAACAAATTTTAAATCTCTATTTAGACATTAAAATAGAAATCCTGAAAATCAAAGGTAAAATTAATAAAATTGGAAGTTAAACAAACATTGAATCAATAAATAAAGTTAGGTGCTGGTTTTGTGGGGAAAAAGACACCCTAGATAAATCATTGGCTAATTTGACTTAAAGAAAACCAGATTACCATTTTAAAAATTAGTGAATGAAAAACTAATGAAGATGAAATTAAATCAACTATTAGCAGCTATTTTGCTCATCTCTTTGTCAGTAATACTGACAACCTGAATAAAATGGATTAATATTTAGAAAAATGTAAATTGCCCAGATTAAGAGAAAAGGAAATAGAATACTTACCACTTTCTTAGAAAATCACTTTAGAAGCCATAAATGACCTCTAAGCAAAAACCCCAGGACCAAATGGATTTACAAATGAATTCTACCAAACATTTAGAGAATAATTAAGTCTAATATTATATAAACTGTTTGAAGAAATAGGCAAAGTAGGAGTCCTGTCAGATTCCTCCTATGGCGTGAATATGATTTTGGTAGCTAAAATGATCAGAGAAAGAATACTATAGACCATTTCCCCTGATAAATATTTTTTTTTTTGCTTCAATTTCTTTTTTATTTATTTATTTAACTTTTTACATTCATTTTCACAAAATTTTGGGTTCCAAATTTTCTCCCCTTTTATCCTCTCCCCCCACCCCAATACCCCAAGCAATCTAATTTTCCCTATCTCCAATCTGCCCTCTCTTCTGTCATCCCTCCCTTCTCTTGTCTCCATCTTCTCTTTTCTCCTGTAGGGCCAGATGACTTTCTATTCCTCCTTAACTGTATGTCTTCTTTCCTAGTAGCAACAGCAATACTAGACAGTTGTTCCTAAAACTTTGAGTTCCAAATTCTCCCCATCCCTCCCTCCCCACCCATTCCCTTTGGGAAGGCAGGCAATTCAATATAGGCCACATCTGTGTAATTTTGCAAATGACTTCCCTGATAGTTGTGTTGTGTAAGACTAACTGAATTACCCTCCATCCTATTCTGTCCCTCATTGTTTCTCTTCTATTCTTTGATCCTGTCCCTCCCCAAGTGTTGACTTCAAATTGCTCCCTCCTCCCATTGACCTCCCTTCCATCATCCCCCCCTCTTGCTTATCTCCTTCCCCCCCACTTTCCTTTACTGTAAGATAGGTTTTCATACCAAAATGAGTGTGCATTTTATTCCTTCCTTTAGTCAAATGTGATGAGGGTAAACTTCTTGGTTTTTTTTTTTTCTCAGCTCTCCTCTTTATCCCTCCACTAAAAAGTCTCCTACTTGCCTCTTAAATGACATATAATTACCCCATTCCATTTCACCCTCTTTCCTCCCACTACATTTCTCTCTCACCATTTACCTTAATTTCTTTTAAGCTATGGTCCCATCCTATTCAATTCACTTTGTGCTCTCTGTCTGTGGGTATGTGTGCATGTGTGTATGTGTGTGTGCGTGCATGTGTGTACATGTGTGTGTGTGGTCCCACCAACTACCCAGATACTGAAAAGTTTTAAGAGTTACAGATATTGTCTTTCCATGTAGAAATGTAAACAGTTCACTTATGGTAAGTCCCTTAAGACTTCTCTTTGCTGTTTACTTTTTCATGCTTCTTCTCATTCTTGTGTTTGGAAGTCAAATTTTCTTTTCAGCTCTGGTGTTTTCATCAAGAATGATTGAAAGTCCTCTGTTTCATTGAAAGACCATATTTTCCCCTGAAGTATTATACTCAGTTTTGCTGGGTAGGTGATTCTTGGTTTGAGTCCTAGTTCCTTTGACTTCTGGAATATCCTATTCCACGCCCTTCGATCTCTTAATGTAGAAGCTGCTAGATCTTGAGTTATCCTGATTGTATTTCCACAGTACTGGAATTGTTTCTTTCTAGCTGCTTGTAATATTTTCTCCTTGACCTGGGAGTTCTGGAATTTGGCCACAGTGTTCCTAGGAGTTTCTCTTTTTGGATCTCTTTCAGGTGGTGATCGATGGATTCTTTCAATACTTATTTTGCCCTCTGGTTCTAGAATGTCAGGGCAGTTTTCCTTGATAATTTCATGGAAGATGATGTCTAGGCTCTTTTTTTGATCATGACTTTCAGGTAGTCCCATAATTTTAAAATTGTCTCTCCTGGATCTATTTTCCAGGTCAGTTTTTCCCATGAGATATTTCACATTCTCTTCCATTTTTTCATTCTTTTGGTTTTGTTTTGTGATTTCTTGGTTTCTCGTAAAGTCATTAGACTCCATCTGTTCCATTCTAATTTTGAGAGAACTATTAAATTCAGTGAGCTTTTGAACCTCTTTTTCCATTTGGCTAATTCTGCTTTTGAAAGCATTTTTCTCCTCATTGGCTTTTTGAACCTCTGAACCTCTTTTGCCAATTGAATGAGCCTAGTCTTCAAGGTGTTATTTTCTTCAGCATTTTTGTGGGTCTCCTTAACCAAGGTATTGACCCGTTTTTCATACTTTTCTTGCATGTCTCTCATTTCTCTTCCCAGCTTTTCCTCCACCTGTCTAACTTGCTTTTCAAAATCCTTTTTTAGCTCTTCCAAGGCCTGAGCCCACCTGACATCCCCCTGGGGTGTCTGGGGTACTGAGGCCCTGCCCTCCACATCTTTCCCCGATGGCGAGAATACGTCCTCGTCCTCGTCATCAGATCCAAATGTTGGGATCATTTGCATTTGTTGGAAAAAACTCTCTATAGTCTTATTTTTCTTCCCTTTTCTAGGCATTTTCCCAGCCAGTTACTTGACTTCTGAGATTCCTGTCCACCCCCGCCTAGATCTGCCCAGCTAGTGCTTGGGGTCTGAGGTTTAAATGGGCTTTCCGCAGCAAGCTTTAGTTCTGGTGCTGGGGTGGGGACAGGGCCACCTCCCAGGCTCGGCCTCCTCAGGGGCTTTATGCAGAGACCTTCAGGAACGGAGCGGGTGGGGGGGCCGCCTCCCAGGCTCAGCTCCCTCAGGGGCTTTATGCAGAGGCCTTGAGTAATAGAGCGGAGTGGGGCAGGGCCGTCTCACAGGCTCAGCTCCCTCAGGTTGTTTATGCGGAGACCTTCCGTAATGAGGATCCTGCCTGCTGCTGAGGGAGTCTGGGCGGCCGCCGCCGCTGCCTCCGCTGCCGCCCACGCCTCTGCCTCCGCCGCTTCCTGCCCCCGTCTCTGCTGCCGCCGCTTCCTCCCGAGGGGGCCCGAGTCACGGAGACACTCTGCTCCCCTCCTCCAGCCCAGCCTCTCTCACTGACCTGTAGCTTCTGTGGGCAGAGGGACTTTCCCGGCTGCCGGAGCTTCCGTCCCTGAAGCCTGCTCGGGTCAGCTTCTCTGGGGCTGCAGCCAGGGCAGCGCTGGGGGTGGGGTCCGCTTTCCGGGGCGCGACGGACCCTGGGGACGGGTCTCCAGGGCTCTCTGGCACGGAAATCTCTTCCACACCGTTTCTGTACCCCTTTCAGTGGTCCAGAAGTTATGCGGATCTCTTTTTACATTAATTCTATGTGCTGTGGGTTGGAGCTCGTAAACTTGCGTCCTTCTACTCCGCCATCTTGGCTCCGCCCCCCCCTCTGATAAATATTGATGGAAAAATTTTAAATAAAATACTAGCAGGGAGATTATAGCAATATATTACAATGATCATTCAGTATTACGGGGTTGGATTTCTCCCAGTAATGCAAGGCTGGTTCACTATTAGGAAAACTATAAGCACAGTCGACTATTTTCACAACAAAAACTGCAAAAATCACAGGATTATATCAGTAGATGCAGAAAAAGCTTTTTAACAAAATATGACACTCAATTCATATTAAAAACAATAGAAAACATAGGAATGAATAAATTTAAAATGATAAATATCTATCTCAAATTAAGAGCAAGCATTATCTATAATGGAAATAAATAAGATTGGGGTAAAGAATTGTTCATCATCATTCTTATTCAATGTTGTACTAGAAATGTTAGCTATAGCAATAAGACAAGAAAAAAAGCATATGCTTAGGTAATAAGGAAACAAAATGATTACATTTTGCAGATGATATATAGTATGGTATGTATACTTAAGAGAACCCTGGAGAGTCAACTAAAAAGTAGCCAGAACAATGACATTAGTAGAGTAGTGGGATATAAAATAAAACCACACAAATGATCAGCATTTCTGTGTATTACCAATAAAACCTGGCATGAATAGAGAGACAAATTCTACTTGAAATGCCTACAAACTGCACAAAATAATTGGGAGTGTATCTACCAAGACAGATACAGGTATTATTTGAACACACTTATAAAACACTTTTCACACACAAAGACTTTATTAATTATGAGTAGGCTGAGCCAGTATAATAAAAATGACAATACAATTTATATTAATTTATTCAGTGCCATAGAACTACTAAAGAGTTACTTTATAGAGCTAGAAAAAATGGTGACATTTCATTTGGAGATAACAAATCATCAAGAATATCAAGACAATCAATGAAAAAATTTGAAGGAAGTAGACCTAACATTAACAGTATGGGATCTCAAGCTGTATTTCAAATCAGTAATCATCAAAACCGTTTGTTACTGGCTATGAAATGCAGTGATTGGTCAGTGCAACATTATTTGGCATTATGTACATAGAAGTAAATGAGCAAAGTAGTCTAGTTATGGAATATGAATGTAATGGAATACTGTTGTGCTGTAAGAAATGATGAAGGAAATGGCTTCAGAAAAACTTGGGATGACTTTTGAGGTGATACAAAATGAAGTGAACAGAAACAGAATAATCTACATAGTAACATCAATATTTAAGGGAAATCAGCTGCTAAAGATTTAATAATTTTTATCAGAACAGTGATCTACTACAGCTCCAGAGAACTCATGTTATAAAAATACTACTCACTTCCAGATAGATAACTTTTGCTTGAAGCAAATGTTTTTTCCTTTTTATCCTTGTTTTTTTTTCTTGTTTGGAACCTGGCTAAATGAAGAATTATGTTTTGCTTGAGTGCCTTTATTATAATGGGTATCATATTTCTTTTGAGGCAGAAGGAGGGAGGGAATTTGGATCTGGAAATACAAAGTAAATTTTTTTAAAAGAATCTTTTCTTGATCCTTCCTTTCTGCTAGTGTCCTTCCCAAACTTCCTTGTATTTAGCCACTTTGTATATATTTCTATTTATTCTTTATAAGAGTAGGCATTGTTTCATTCTTTGTTTGTATCCCTAGGGTCTAACCCTAGTGTGGCTGACACACTGAAGACTCTTAATAAATGTAGATTGATTGGTCCTAAAATTAAAAAAAAAACCTTAAATAAAAAAGGCATAGATGATATATCAAGAGTATTACTAAAATAATAGAATTTTAAAATCTATGTGTTGGAAAGATTGAGAGACAATATGTTGGATTATCCCATACACATCAAGCTAATTTTGTAAACATTTGTGACAATTTTCACCGAGCTTAAGATATCTTTGCTACTTTTTATAAGATAAATGAATTTCCTTGTGGCAGTGTTGAAGTTTGGTATGCTCAGGACCCCAAAATACTGACACATTGGGTACTGTAGCTCAAATGAATTCAACTCAAGCCTTCTTTCAGTCAAAGTAAAACAAAGTTTATTAAAGATTCATCATATTGGGTGGACTCTTAAGAAGCCTAACCATTTGTGACGCTTGTATTGACAAGCAGGCCAGGTAGAATCTCAGCTAGACAGAATCAGAGCTGAATTGAATCTGACCATCTTTGTGGAGGCAAGATGGATCTTATGTAGAGAAAGATTGTGGGAGGGATCTGGGGGTGGTCTAGGAGTCTGGGGTGATGGCAGGAGGGTTTTAGGGAGGGTCTTGAGGAGGATTCGAAGGAGACTTAGTGAAACTGGAGTGACTAATCTAGGGTAGGAAATAGCTACAATAGAGGCAGTCAGGAGATATCAGAGGATGGAGGGCCTGGGAGTGGGAAGATTCAAGGAGAGTTCAAGGAGGTTCCCAGAGTCTGTACCCTATCATTCCCCACTGAAACAAATGAGACCCAAATTCTTTTGGGGTAAGGGACAGAAATCTTGGCTTGGGTTCATATCTCATCATTGGTATATTAAAAACTTTTAAGAAATCATGAATTTTAATTATGCTAATAATTCTTTTAGTAAATTCATCATTTGTCATAGTGGTGTTCTTTCTCTTTGCATCATGTGAATGAAGTTTTAGATTGTACCATTTATTTTTCATAAAAGCACAACTATCATTACATCTTGTTTCTTCACCATCTACTTCAGATAATAAATTGCCAGTAATCTTTTATTTGAGGACATACCATGAGTAAGGTAATGAGTTGTAGAAACTTGAAAAACAAAAGGGCTTCTTGTTATCAAGAAGCTTATGATTTAGTATGGGGGAAGACAGAAGGGGAAAACATACCAATTACATGATAAAATGAATAGTATGACAAAGGAGGGATCATTTTTACCTTCAGGCATCAGGAAAATCTTACTTGGAGACTTCATAGGATCAAAAAGAGCATTCAAGATTTCTACTGTTGTAGACATTGGGGAGTGCATACCTACTCTTGGTTGACAGAATATGTACGTCCACAGAATTAGGAGATGATATGTGAGAAGTGAGCCCAGCTAACAAGCCCCCAACTGTGAGAAACAAGCTTAACTTAAATAAAAAACAATACCTATTGTGAAATCAGGAAAGCTTTTATTAATCTTTATGTTCATTCCCCTTGAATGGATGGGTAGCTTCCATGTAAGGTCATAGGAAGACTACAATATGTTTAGAGTAATGGAAGCTTCCTATGCTGTTCTGAATTTTGAACCTCTTGCCCCGTCATCCATTGCCACATGACTTCATGTTCTTCTCTTTGATAGGCTTTCCCTCAAATACTTCATCAAGCCTGTGCACAAGTTTCTGACCTCTAACTTGACCATGCTAGGTCACAGATCTGATCACCCAAAACTGTAGAAACAGAACTTCTTCCTTGTTTCCTACAGGAAAGACATATAATCTAGTTTGGTTGTAGTTTAGAGCATCTGAAGGATATAGTGTGAAATAAGGTCAAAAAGGACAGGTTGGCATTTAATACTGTGTGAAATTACCCATCTAAGAAAGTAATGAGGGCTTGAGCTAAGGTTGCTTTCATAGGCAGCTAAGTGTCATAGTGGGTAGCATGCAAAACTTGGAGTCAAGAAGATCTGAGTTTGAGTCCTTCCTTAAAACCCTTTGCTAGCTGTGCGACCCTGGGTAAGTCACTTGACCTCTCTGGGCCTGTTTTCCTCATCTATGAAATGGAGTAATAATATCATCCAGGGTTGTTGTAAGAATCACAGTGAGTTAAAATGCAAAACACTTTCTATACCTGAAAGTGGTTATATAAATACTATTGTTGTTATAATTGGATGTGGTTGATGAGAGAGAGAAATAATTTGCTTATGTCTGGGAAAATGATAGTACCATTTACAGAAAAGTTAAGAGGAGGATAGAAGACATTTTAGGGTATTCATTCTTCAGTCTTCAACTTCAACATTTAACTTTTCTCAATTTCCAAATCTCTAATCCAAAGCAGACCAAGTTTTAGCAGATAGTATTACTATGTTAGACCTTCACTTCCATAATTAGCATTGTTTTTTTAAAAAGAAAATTCTGGAATATATGAACAAGATCTATTGCAGATTATATATTTTTTGTAGGAAAACATCTGAGGGTAAGATTTCCAAGTTTTAATGTGTAATTTAAGCTTTTGAGAATGTGTAATTGTAATGCATGACACTTCTAATCTTAAACATATTTTTAAACATTATCATCTTAAGCAGGCAATTATATTCTGTATTGCAAATTTGGATATGATGAAAAGTAAAATAAAAGAACTGATTTGTTAACCTAAAAAAAGGAATAGTCCAGAATTGAGATTATAATATTCAGTTATGCAACATGTATCTATGTTATTTAGCTGTTTCTTGAATTTTTAAGTTCTTGTCCCCAGGGTGATGATAGTTATTTTTTCTTATTTAGTTGTATAAAATGCCCTATAAAATGATGGTAGTTTAATACCTAAGATGTTTTGAAGAGAGGTCAAGATCCAAACTTCTCCTAGAATCAGATTTCTAGGAAACTTCAGAGGACATCTGATCTGACCTGGGCAAAGAATCCTTTCGACAGTACAGGTAATATGAAGTCATCAAACTTTCACTTATTGAGCTATTTCAGTTGTATCCGACTCTTCATATCCCCATTTTGGGACTTTCATGGCAAAGATACTGGAGTGGTTTGCCATTTCCTTCTCCAGTTCATTTTACAGATGGGGAAACTGAAGTAAAAAGGGTTAAGTGACTTGCCTAGGATTATAGCTAAGGACAGATTTGAACTCAAGTTATCCTGACTCCAGGCCCAGCACTCTAACCAGGGTATTGCCTAGCTTCCTTTTTGCTTAAATACCTCTAAAGAGGGAAGAGGTTTATTCTGAGGCAAAATATTTTACTTTTAGATAGTGCTAATTGTTCAGAAGATTTTCCTTTTGTTAAGCGAAATCTCCCACTCTGCATCTTTCATCTGTTGCTCCTCCCATGCCACCTTTAGGACCCAACAGAACAAGTTAAATCACATATCTGCATGACAGCACTTTGTAGCCTGTATTTGAAGGTAGTTCATATGTCCCCACTTCATCTTCTCTAGGTTCAATACGTATAGTTCCTTTCAACTGATAGTGATATGGCATAATCTTTCTTCATCATTCTGGTTATCCTTCTTTAAATGCTCTCTCTTTTATGAATTCACTTTCTAAAATGTGCTACCAGAGTATTCTTGATGTGTTTTGATGAGGTCATAATAAGAGTAGGATTAGCACTTCTCTAATTACTGGAGTCACTGGACATTATGCCTCTCTTAATAAAGTCTAAGATCAAGTTAGCTTGTTATGTCTGTTGAAGGCATAATCAATCTTCCACTTATCTAATTTCAATCTAGGCGTCATCCTGAAGTCCCCTTCCTTCATTTCTAATGATTTACAAGTTTTTTTTTTTTAAATAGTACCTCCCTTTACGATAACACCTTACCTTGTTTCCATCCTAGTGTTTCCATTTTCAGTGTCACCATTTTTGTTAAGGCCCTCATCATCTCATCTACCTGCTATGGTCTTTCTACTCTTTAATCCATCCTCTCTGTAGCTTTCAAGACAATATTCTTAAAGCACAGTCTGTCTGTCACTCCCTTGTTTAAGAAACTTCATGGCCTCCCTCTTGCCTCTAGGGTAAAATATCAAGTTCTCTGACTTTGTGTTTTTTACAAAATTTGCAAAATGGGCATATTATCTCTGCCTTTACCTAAGCCATTAATCAAAATGAGCCTACAGTCTGGGAGCCTTGAGTTCAAGACATGTCCTGGATGTGTGATGCTGGGGATGTCACTTAACCTGTTTGCTTCAGTTTCCTCAACTTTAAAATAATAATAATAGCACCCACATTACAGGGTTGATGTGAAGAATTAGGTAATATTTGTAAAAAAAAAAGATGCTTAGCGCAGAACCTAGCACATAGTAGGCATGATATAAATACTGATTCCTTTCTTCCTCTTACTTTCCTTTTCTCTTTCCCCCTCCCCATTATGTCCAAGCAAAGATTCTTGTGCCAGTCTAATAGATCTTTCCTTCCAAACTAACATCAAATCAGTTCCAAAGCCATCTACTTTAAAACAGAGATTTTCCCCATTCATTTCATAGGGTAGCATGAGATATTTTGCTAAATGTCTTGCTACAGTCTGGGTAAAGCATGTTTACAACATTTACTTGATCTACCAGTCTACATACCCTGCCACAAAAAAACAAAACAAAACAAAACGAAGTTAGGTAGCCTGATCTGTTTTTGGTGAAGCTATGTTAGTATCATGTGATCCCTGTTTTAATAAGTTCTAGAATTTTACGAGGAATAGTCAAATGTATCAGTATTTAGAATCTACTCCCTTTCCTTTGATGTAAGTCAAGGCAGTATTTGCCATTCTGTAGTTCTACATCAGCCTTTTCATCTCCGTAGTCTTTCAGATATTACTAACACTGTCTTTGCAGTTACTTTACCTGTTCTTTTAGTGCCCTGGAATGTAGTTTATCTTGGCCTGGTGACATGAATTATTTGGGGATTACTAGTTTCTTTCCTACTATGTTTGTCCTCATTTTGGGTTTCAATTCCCTGTTAACCATTTTTGTTTTGTCCTTTCCAGGCCTAAAGATAATTTTCTTTGGCAGTGAAAATATAACCCAAATAAGAGTTGAACAGAACTGCTTTCTCTCTCACTACTCTTATCATCCTATCCACCCTGAATAATGCCAAATGGATAGTCCCTTCTTTGATCCACCTCTTGTTTCTCCAGATAGCTAGAAAGCTGTTTTTGATGTCTTTAACCATTTGTGACAGCTTTAGCTTATTCTGAGCTTCATCCTTCCTGACACTTTTATTGTAACACAGTTGCCACTCTTTTATATTCACTCCATGACTTAGCCTTGCTTCCATCTTCTTTCTTTTTTTGACCACTGCCTCCCTCAGTCTTCCCTCCCTTCTTTCAGCCCTGTTCCCTTTTAATCCCCTTTTCCTTTACTGCTTCTTCCCTCCATTCCCTTTTCTTTCCCCCTTCCCCTCTTACTGCCTATAGAGCTAATTGTATTTCTGTACTTAACTGAGTTTGTTGTACCCTCCTTGAATCCAATCAGATGAGAGTACCTCTCAAACAATACTCATCTCCCTCCCATCTGTCCCTCTACTGTAATATATTTCGTGCCTCTTCCTGTGATGGAATTTATTTTTTTCTGCCTCCTCCTTTTCACATCTCCCATTACAATCCCTCCACACCCATAAATCACGTTTGTTATCATCACATCATTTAATTTATACTTACTCCCTCTATCTATCTCTTTTACATTTCATAATAAGTATACAGTTCTCAAGATTAACAAGTATCATTTTCCCTTATAGGGATGTAAACAGTTTGCCCATATTGTGTAACAAGTTTTTTTTCCCCCATTTACCTTTTTATGCCTCTCTTCAGACCCGCATTTGAAGATCTGATTTTCTATTGAGTTCTGGCCTTTTCATCAGAAAGGTCTGGAAATCCCTTATTTCACTGAATCTCCATCTCCTTGACTGAAATATTATGCTCAACTTTGCTGGGTAATTAATCCTTGGTTGTAGTCCCAGCTCCTTTGCCTTATGGAATATCGTATTCCAGTTCCTTCAGTCTTTTAATGTAGAAACTGCAAGGTCCTGTGTGATCCTGACTGTAGCTCCTTGATATTTGAATTGTTTCTTTCTGGCTGCTTGCAGTATTTTCTCCTTCACTTGATAGTTCTGGAATTTGGTAACAGTATTCCTCGGCGTTTTTAGTTTTGGAGTCCCCTTCAGGAGGTGAACGGTGGATTCTTTTGGGGACTATTTTGCCCTCTGGATCTAGGACTTCTGGGCAATTTTCCTTAATGGTTTCTTGGATGATATTGTCCAGGTTCTTTTTTTCATCATGGCTTTCTGGTAGACCAATAATCCTTAGATCTTCTCTCCTGGATCTGTTTGCCAGGTCAGTTGTTTTTCCAATTAGATATTTTACATTTTCTTCTATCTTTTCATTCTTTAGATTCTGTTTGACTGATTCTTGATGTCTCATAGATTCATTAGCCTGATTCTATTTTTTATCAAATTGTTTCTTCAGTTAACTTTTGCATCTCCTTTTTCATCTGTCCAATTGTTCCTTTTAAGGAGTTATTTTCACCAGTTAGGTTTTGTACTTCCTTTTCCATTTGTCCAATTGTCTTTTTAAATTCTTCTGTGATTTCTTTTTTCATATTTTTAAAGTCATTGGTCAGTTTTTCTTCTATTTCTCTAATTTGAGTTTTAAAATCCTTCCTGAGCTCTTCAAGAAGGCTCTTTGTGCTTCAGACCAGTTCATATTCCCTTCTAAAGATTCAGATGGGAGTACAGTCTCAATGCTGACCTCTTTGGTATATGTGTTTGGTCCTTGTCCCCTTCAAAAGATTCTATGGTCTTTTCTTTTCTGCTTTGCTTCTTACTCATGATAATAACCCTTTTCCTGGCTTTTAAAGTAGTCTCTACCTCTGTGGCATAGAGATCTCTGTCCCACAGTTTTCTTGTGCCTCAAACTTGAGGCTTTATGTGTTGTGGCCTCTGGTTCTTTCGGCTAGAAGCTAAAATGCTGCAGCTTACCTGGCATTGAGTTGGCTGGTGTTGGAAAGCAAAGGCCAGGTGAGGTCTTCTTGGGTTTCCCTGCAGTTACCCTGGAGCTAACTCATTAACTGTGGGAGAGGGGTAGTCTGGATGCTGGAGGTCTCATGTGCTGAGCTAGGGCATAGGCATGCTCAACTGTCTGCACTGGTTTCTTCCCGATTCCCCTGGGATCCTGGTATTGGCAGTTGCTGGCTTCATCCCCCTGGGGCTCAGGATCTTCTCCTGATTTGTTGAGGTGGGGCTGTCTGGGACAGCTCTGATCCTGGCCACACCAAGAGAAACCCTTCTTAGCAATCTTTCTAGCCTTGTTGACTAAGAGTCTGTTAATCCCTTCTGCTGTTTACACTGTTCCAGGGTTTTTCCCAGGGAGATATTCTCTGGGCTCATCAAGGTCACCAAGGGGAGGGAGATAGCAATTAGTGATCACTCTGCCATCTTGTCTCCCAGAACTGGAACTCTCCTTGCTTCCATTTTCATTGCATGTCTTTTAAAAAAACAGTTTGGTCTAGTATTCCTCTGTGAAACTTTTCCACCTCATTAGGGTTTTATATTTTGTCTCCAGAAGTTAATGGAAACTGATTAATAGACTGATTTGTTATTCAGAAGATTTTTTTTTTTTAAATTAGAAACATAACACATTGAAACTGGTCTTGACTTTGGATTTTTAAGGTCCAAAAGGATCCATTAAAATATTATTTTAAATTACTCACTGTTGTTTATTATGCATATCTTTACTATTTGCCTTTTTATTTTACTTATTTATTTGCCTTCTTGTTTCATACTCTGGGCAGACACGATGTTAAAATTAATTTATTTGTGTTATTTCCCAGAATTTAGCAATGTTAGAAAGTATCAGCTTATTTATTTAAAGATAGGTTTCATGTCAGTTTCCTTGGATCAGTTTCTCTTTTCTGAGCACTTATACAACTTTATATTACTTACATTTTGGTATTGCCATTATTTGTATTTCATTAGAAAAAAAAAGGCAGGAGTGGTCTTGGGCATTCAGTCAGGAATGGTAGGTGGTGGTGATCATATTACTACTACTTGCTTTCATTGATAATTTTCTTTGTCTTGGATGGCAGTGTTTTCCTTGCTGTTATCTCATTCTTTGATTTAAAATGTCACTTTAGTTTCACTTTGAATATATTTCAGAGGTATGTACATGCGGGGAATAGAATAAGGAAAGGGAAAGAGAAAACATGGTTGTAGAAATAAGGATATGGGATACGAACTGTTTCACAGAGTAAGTGGTTTTACCTTTTAGAACATCTTCCTTGCTATTCATTATTTATTTATTTATTTGTTGTTGTTACATAGTAGTGTACTTTATTGCCTCTTGCTATTTAAATGTAATGCTCCTAGGCTACTTCATATCTACAACATATGCTGTGTAAGTATTTTTGCTTTTAAAAATAATTTCCCTAATCATACATGAGTATAGTTAAAGGATATGAAGGGGTTTAGTAGGAAATAAATCTAGAAAAGTAGATTGCAGCACATTATTAAAGACCTTGATTGACATGCTAAGGAGTATATGGAGTTTATTTGGCAGTCAGTGGGGCAGAATTCGATATTAGAAACACGTATCAGATACTATGCTAAGTACAGAGAATACAAAGACAAATATAATATTATCTTGCCCTCTAAGAGCTAACATTTTATTGGAAGAAGGTAAAATAATTTCCAGGGAGGACCATAGCAGCTGGATGGAAGAGATCAAGAAACTCTTCCTGTTGGAGGGAGCACTTGAGCTGAGCCTAGAAGGAAGCTAATAATTTTATAAGGCTGAAATGAGGAAGGGAGTGGATTCAAGGCATTGGGAATTGGGGTGGGGAAGGGTGGGAAGCCAGGGGTGACGCTGTGGAAAGGCACAGAATAAATGTCATTTATAGTGAACAAGCAAGGCAGACAGCCTAGTTGGCTGCATGTGAGGACAGTGTAAAGGAATAATGCTGGTTTGAGTATGGAATTTCCTAGTTCTACGTTAATGGAGTTTGAACAAATGACTGATACTGAGATTAAGAGTAAGGCTATGCATGTATGGAGTTGGACTCTGAAGAGCCAGAGCCACATTTTCTTGAATTCTTTCTATTTGAACTTCTTTATGGCATTATAATTTTGCATTTCATTTATATATCATAATTTGTTCAGCCATTCCTTAGTCATGGGACATGTTTTCTTTCAGGCTTCTTGTTATGACAAATGACACTGTAATAAACATTTTTGTAGGTGCATTTTTTTTTTTTTTGCTATCAATAGCCTCCTTGGGATATAGATGTAGTGATGGAATTTCTGGGTTAAATATCATAAACAATTCAGTAGTTTTAATTGCATAATTCTAGATTGTTTTCCAGATTTATTTTTTTACCAATGCACAACTCCGTTAGTCATGAATTAGCATTTCCTACCTTCTCAGAACCTCTACAATAAAATTTTCCTATTTTATCATAGTTGCTACCTTGATAGGTTTTAAGTGATACCTAAGGATTATTTTAATTTATAGCCCTTCAGTTATTAGTGATTTTGAATATTTTTTCAGATAGTGACCATAGATGCATTTAACCGCAACAATTGACTAGCTCCTCTGGTCCTCATCATCCTATCTCTAAAATGGAGGTAAATAGACTTTTTTTTTATGACTGAAACTAGGGGGCTGGCTCAGTAGATATCCTGAAATCTTCTTCCAGCATGAAGATATCAGTATGTATATTACATGCATATATTTTTAAATGTCAAAACAGACAACAAGAGTAGGAGGTAGGAACAAGAATTGGAGGGGGAAATAAGGTGGTTAGCATGATGAAAGCATGAAGGAGCAAGAGGTATAAGTATAATATTTTGAGAGGACTGAAAATTATACCTGAAAAAATTTTTTTCATTTAATTTCTTTTTGGTAGCTTTAAGTAATGACTAATGAATGCACTTTTTAAAAAATGGTAGTAAACATTAATTGAGCATTTATTGTAATTTGTCTCTTAAACTTACCCAACAGAAACAGTGATTATATTTTAGGTTCCTTTTTGCCACTAGTTGTGAGACAGGAGGAACTGCAAGCTAGGGTGTGTAGCGTGCAGTGACACATAAGAATCACATAACCACAACGTCTGAGATGGGTAAGAAGGGTAAGGAGGAATGTAAGGGCTGTAGTTGTAGATATTTTTGGCAGTGCTTAGTGATTTTAGAATTGTTAGGAGCTTGGAGTTATCAAGATGATCTTTATTTTCATCTGACTTTTCATTTCTGGGAAACAAAAAATTAAATGTAACGAGGTTTTAGAAAAAGTTAAAATATTTATACTTTGATTATTGTTATTGGCTGTACTTTTAAGGAAATTTAGTTTTTGTGTATTTTTTTTATATATTTATTTCATTGTGTTTTTAAACTCCGTCACTTTTTTTTCGAGACAGTATTTTGAGAAAATCGTGCTGTTTTACCGAAGAAATTTTCTTTCTGTCTCTAATTGAAACTGCATAGAAAGACACCTTGAATATGGTGCTTTTTACATGCATTGAATACACTGTGAATTTTTTAGCTGCTTCAAAGGATTCATGGCACAGCTAGCAAAAGCATTTATTTCTCTGAAGGTTAATTGTCTTAGTGCCTCAGCATTTCTGAGCTCACTGAAAGCAGAAATGTAATGAGCTGTTAGTGATGAAACCTGTTGGATTTCCGGAGGAGCAGCTGGAATTTTTGATCTTGTTAAACAGCAATGATTCAAGTCTTACAAATTGTAAAGGATCTGGTGTCACCATCAAGACAAAGATCAGCCACTGGGAAAAAAGGTAGGAATAGTGTAAGAACATTGAATCACAGAACTTTGAGGCATTCAGTGATCTTTTTATGTAACTATTTACAGAACAGCTACTTAAAATATATTTTCAGTTACCATCAAGTAATATGCTGTTGTGGTTCTGATATTTGAATTTCATAGTTTCTCAGACTTACTTAGACATAAGTCAATAACAAGCCAATTATTATTGATAAATTTTTAAAATCTTAAACTTAGTTATATCATAAACAAGCTAGTAGAAGGCAGGGAGAATTTTATTATATTTGCAGCAGAGAGCAGTTTCTTCACAGTTTTCATAACCAGAAAAATGAGCTAAAAATTCTTACTGATTATAAGAAGATATAAATATTAATGGCAAAATTGAAAGGTTCTACAATCTGTTTATATCAGAGTAAGAAAATTATTCAGTTTATGTTTAATTCAGAAGCAGATTACATTTGCTATATTAATAGATTGAAACCTAAGTGCTTTTGTCAGATGAATATTGCCAGTGGTAAGGGACAATATTATTATTATAATTTTGAAGGGTGGTTAATTCTTTTTTTAGTGGTTTTTACATTTATTTACTACTATTTCTTTTTAAAGCAACCTTATTCTTTGTAATAATTCTACTCAATTTTAATTCTCAACTCAATTTCACTGTGATACACTGAAATATGTCTTCCAAATTCTCATATTGAATTCATATTTTTTTTTCCATCTTAAAGCAAGTTATGGGAACCATGTCATCAAATAATTAACATACTACTGATTTTTATTATTTAAGGTACTAACTTAACATTTGAGGATAATTTTGAAAAAAAATATGAGGCTGCTAGGGGCTAGGCTGCTAATACTGACATCAGTATTATGTTGTTTGTTGACAAGGCAAAACTGTTGACCCACTCAGCTACTTCATTATGTCTCCATCTTATTGTTTTTAAAAAAGTAGATAAACCTCAGAAAACATATTTTGAAAATTTTTATGTAAAATGATTTTTTATAAATTGAATCAAACTCCAGATATGTTTAGAAAGCTGCCTCTCCAAGACAATACTGTTTCTTCTGTTGATGTATTGCCTAAGTTATGACTTTACAAAACTGTTTTTAGTCATGGTTTTTATAGTTCTTTAGTTAAACTTGGTAATCCTAAGATTCAAATGAGTTTTTATAAAATACTTTAAATTAGGTTTTTAAATAATTGCCTAGAATGTGAACTAGCATCATAATATAAATTTGCAGAATAATAGAATTTTAGAGCTAGATGGGATTTTAGAGATCTGGTACACATTTTACATATAAGCAGTTTTTCATTTAAGGTATGATAAGGTATCTTTTACAAGTTATCAAACAGAGCTGCTGTTGTGTCAAAGAAATACATCATTTCCCATCTTCCAAAAGCAAAGAAGCAAATGTTATTTATCTTTGCAGATATTGGAATACTATTTAGAATCCTCTATATTTACCTCTATTTCCTTTTCTCCCAAAATAGAAAATAACATGTTGTTCCTTCCATTTATAAATAATGAAATTCTAAAATCTTTTTTTAAAGATATTAACATGTTTTAATATTTAAGGAAGACAGGAGTTGGCTAATTTAATCCTGTTCTATTTAAGTAATGCCAGGTTCCTGGATTGTATATTTGAAATCACAATCATACTTGCTTGGAATATATCCAGAGAAAAAGGTAATAATGATAATAACTCTTTTGCAGTATTTCAGTACATCGTTCCTTTCAAAGTGCTTATATATACAATAATATATTTGGAAATGCTTTCTACACTGAACCAGTTTAGGGGATATACTATAAGATGTACCATATGTGCACAGTACTAGCTAACCTGCTGTTATGCTGTAGAATTTTCTTATTTCTTTAGCTCAGTTATTTGCAGTTATGATTAAAATAAAACAAACTTAATTTATTCTCAGTATCTTTCTGAAAAACAAAACAAAACAAAACAAAACCAAACCACTTCATTTTTGTGGCATTGGATGGTGACCTATGCACAGCATTTAGTTTTATTAACTGGTTTTATTTCATTCTTCTAGGATATAGTTATATGCCATATATTTAATAATACTGACAGACTGCTTATTTGAGAAAAGATATGCCATAAACAGATACTCAGTTTTTATTCAGTTCTTATACTGAATCAGAGAATCTTAAAGAATCTTAATCTTTAATAAGTCTCATCTAGCCTTAAATTAAAGAATTCCAGTGTCTCCTGAGGCAGCCCTGTTCTTTGTTTGGAGAGCTTTACGTATTCAGAAGTCCTTCCTTATTTGGAACCAAAATTTACCTCTCTATCCTTCTGGTGTTACGAAGAAAAAAAAAAACTGTTTCCTTTACTCTGATAGCCTTTCGTAGCCTGCCACCAGAATTTCTAACATTGACTTCTCTAAACTAAACATGTCCTTTTCCTTCAACTAATGCTTATATGGTATGATCTCTGGTCCTTTCACCATCAAAGTCTCTCTCCTCTGGATATAATCTGGTTTGCCAGTGTTCTTCCTAAAATGTTGTACCTTCAATTGAATGATATTTATTCTAACTAGAATAGAATATAACTGGACTGTTACTTCCCTTTTCTAGATTCCATATTAATACGTATCTATCTATATCTATTCATATTATATATATATATTTATACACCCATACATATCAATACATACATGCCCATACATATGCCTATCTAAATTACACCCACAAACACACACGCACACACACACACACACACACACACACACAGAGTTCCCCCTTATTTTCCAACATTGAGTAACACCTCAGAAGGAGGTATTATCCTTTACACATACCACATGCGATTTTTCTTGCTCAAAAGGGGGATACTGGGAAGCCATCATTGAAACTGTCAGCCTACCTTGTATGCATATTTGGAGGCCCACTCGATCCCATTCCTCTCTACCTGGCAATAAAGACTAGCCTTTAATAAATGTATTTTGGACATATAAATCTTGTGCATGGGTTTTCTCTTTTTTTCTTTCCCTAGTGTGGACAATGAGTTTCCACTTAATCATTCTTTTGGAAAGGTCTTTGCCATCAAATATAGGAATTTACACAGAGAGCCCTCAGCTGCAATGAGTAACCCCATTTCAAAGACAGTGAAGTAGTATATCTAATACATTTTAGAAAAATTTCCATCCAAAGTTGTTCAACTATATTTTTCAGTGTTTGAGTACGTAGAGGAATAATAAACTCCAAATAGCACCGTATAAAATTCATTTACTAGTAAAATGTTATTCTTTCAAAGTAATATATAAATGAGAATAGAATGTAACTCCTCAAGGGAATAAATGAATGAAAAAGCACAAATGACTATGCCAGGCACTGTGCTAAGCTTTGTGGATACTAATACAAAAGTGAGATAGTGCCTACCCTCAGTGACCTTTCATTCTAATAGGGAGAGACAATATAAATGAGTGTTATGGCCAGAGAAAGGCATGTTTGGAGAATCACAAAAAAAGAATGTCACAAGTACAGAATGGAATAGACATTGCTAGACAAAAATATATCAGAAAAATATTTGGGGTTTTAGTAGATTGGAACCTCATTGAGAGTCAAAGAATCAGTAAGCATTTATCAAGTGACTGCTATGTATCAAGTACTAGGTGCTCAGGTTACAAATGGAAAAGTGAGGTAGTTCTTGTCCTCAAGGAACTTACATTTTTCTAGGAGAATACCACATATTCACAGAAAAGTGCATATAGAAAGAGAAGACTTAAGAGTATGAGAACTTTTTTTCAGTTATGTGAAAAGATACCATGTGGGAAAGGGATTAGATTTATTATGTTTTGCTCCAGAGGAAATACTGAGAGCAGTGAATGGAAATTGCATTTAGGGTTAAATTAGACCTGATGAAAAGAAGAACCTCTAAAAGTGAATGGGTTGCTGTAGGAGGTAGACTTGAGGTAATCTAAATAATCCTGGAGGACTACATGTCAAGAATGATGTAGAGAACATTCAGATTTACATTGGATTTTCATGCCTAGAATGCTCATCCTCCTGACTTCTCAGGCTTCCTTTAAGTCCCAACTAAAATCCTGACTTCTACAGGAAACCTTTCCCAGTCCCTCTTAAGTCTAGTGCTTTCCCTTGATTAATTATTTCCTATTCTGTATATAACTTGTTAGTAGATGTTTGCTTATTGTCTTCCCCTTTAAATTGTGAACTTCTTAAGATCAGGCATGATCTTTGCCTTTCTTTATATCCCAAGCCCTTTATATAGAGGAGTCAAGATGACAGAATACAGGTAGCAACCCAGCAGAACTCTCCCAAAATTCCCCTCCAAACAACTGTAAAATAACTCCTCAAACCAAATTTTGGAGTAGCAGCACTAACAAAATGTCAGAGTGAGACATTTTTCCAGCCTAAGACAATTTTGGAGGCCAGGAGGAGTAGTCTGTGATAACAGGGTGGTGGATTGACCTAGAATGCTACAGTTAGCACTAGTGGTGGACCTTGGAGGTATTTCTGACAGTGGCAGGAGCAGCAGCAACAGCATTGGGACCTTTCTTTCCAGAAACAGTGAGGATACTGGACAACTTGTCAGAAGGAGATTACAAGGGACCTTTTGATGGCATTGGATACAGTTAGTGCTGATTGGTATCTCTGTTGCCCATAGAAATTGTGGGTCATTGTTCCAGGGCAAAGAGGAACAGTTTTGTTTGGTCACAAGGGAGCTGGAGTTCTGATCACAGAACCAAGAAAGAGGGGAGTGCTAATGCTTGTACCTTCAAGGAACAGGGGCCCTTTATGGGTAAAGACCAGAGCACAGGTCATAGACAGAGCAGTGACCACACGTCTCCCTGGATCATATCACCTTAAAAGCACCCAAAACTTGAAGACCTTCAGAAATACCTCTCAAAACAGTGGTACAAAAAATTGCCTGAAACTTGTGACAGTGCCTGCCTACCCTCACATCAACAGAGCCAAACTGTAACATAAACTTCAAAGTCAAGAAATAGTCTGAGGAAGTGACTGAATAACAAAAAAAAGAGTTTGACTATAAAAAACTACTATGTGGCAGAGAAGATCAAGACATAAACTCAGAAGAAGACTACAAATGTAAAAATAGTTGCAAGCAAAGCCTCAAAGAAAATGCTAATTGGGCCCAAGTCCAACAAGAATTTTTGGAAACATTAAGGAAAATGATGAGTGGTAGAAGAAAAATTGGGATAAGAAATGAGAGTGATGCAAGAAACTTAGAAAAAGAGAATTAACACCTTGATAAAAAGAGGTATAAAAAACGCTGAAGAAAATAACACCTTGGTAAAAGATACACAAAAATTCACTGAAGAAAAGAACTCCTTAAAAAAGCATAACAGGCCAAAGGGAAAAGGAAATACAAATGTTCACTGAAGAAAAGAATTTCTTAAAAATTAGAATTATGCAAGTGAAAGTTAATATTTCTTTTTTTTTTACTATTGTAATTTTACATCTATTTATTTTCTCCATGCAGAGACAGTACAGAGAGCTGTCTACCCCAAGGAAATGGCCAATCTCACTGTGATGACAGGATTTTTCATCATGGGCTTTTTTTAAAATTTATTTTTAATTTATTTATTTAACTTTTTATATTCATTTTCACAAAATTTTGGGTTCCAAATTTTCTCCCCATTTCTCCCCTCCCCCACCCCAATACACCAAGCATTCTAATCTCCCCTATCACCAGTCTGCCCTCTCTTCTATCATCCCTCGCTTCTCTTGTCCCCATCTTCTCTTATGTCCTGTTGGGCCAGATAACTTTCTGTTCCCCATTACCTGTATGTCTTATTTCCCAGTAGCAAGAACAATACTCAGCAGTTATTCCTAAAACTTTGAGTTCCAACTTCTCCCCATCCCACCCTCCCCACCCATTCCCTTTGGGAAGGCAGGCAATTCAATATAGGCCATATCGGTGTAGTTTTGCAAATGACTTCCATAATAGTCATGTTGTGTAAGACTAACTATATTTCCCTCCATCCTATCCTGCCCCCCATTGCTTATATTCTCTCTTTTGATCCTGTCCCTCCCCAAGAGTGTTGACTTCTAATTGTTCCCTCCTCCCACTGCCCTTCCTTCCATCATCCCCCTACCCTGCTTATCCCCTTCTCCCCCACTTTCCTGTATTGTAAGATAGGTTTTCATACCAAAATGAGTGTGCATTTTATTCCTTCCTTTAGTTGAATGTGATAAGAGTAAACTTCATGTTTTTCTCTCAGCTCCCCTCTCTTTTTTCCTCCACTAAAGTCGCCTGCCTGCCTCTTCTATGAGAGATAATTTACCCCATTCCATTTCTCCCTCTGTCCTCCCAATACATTTCTCTCTCACTGCTTAACTTCATTTTTTAAAGATATGACCCATCCTATTCAGTTCACTCTGTGCTCTCTCTGTGTGTGCGTGCATGTTTGTGTGTGTGTGTGTAAAATCCCACCAACTACCCAGATACTGACAAGTTTCAAGAGTTACAAATATTGTCTTTCCATGTAGGAATGTAAACAGTTCAACTTTAGTAAGTCCCTTATGACTTCTCTTTGCTGTTTACCTTTTCATGCTTCTTTTCATTCTTGTGTTTGAAAGTCAAATTTTCTTTTCAGCTCTGGCCTTTTCATCAAGAATGCTTGAAAGTCCTCTGTTTCATTGAAAGACCATATTTTCCCCTGAAGTATTATACTCAGTTTTGCTGCGTAGGTGATTCTTGGTTTTAGTCCTAGTTCCTTTGA